>JAYRBT010000042.1:61583789-61626754 GCA_036023395.1 Myiotriccus ornatus | reverse complement strand
GACGTCGCTTAATAAATACCTGCTGTTTAAAGGCATAAAACTCTGTCTCTAAGCAGTTTTTACCTGCCTTTTTGGGGACATCACTTGGCACCAGAGAGGAATGTGAAGTGGGGCAGAAGCTGTGTGGTCTCATTCTTTGGCTTGATACCAGGGAGTGTTTTGTACAACTGCTACCAAGTATACCTCCTACCAAGAAATATTCCATACAACGTGACCACAAAGAACAGACGGTTAGACCACAGTCCCACCAACAGCACTTTGCACAATAATGGTTGATAAGGTATAAAAGGGCCCTGATTTTGTACCTGACTGGGAGAAGAGAATTTAACAGAAAAATTGTAGGGACTGGTTGACAGGTTTGTCTTCCTTGTCCTCCCCAGGAGGAGATCTTCCTCACCACGGAGGACTAAATCTACAAGCCAGTGCTGAGCCCATGGTGATGCTAACCCCTTTCCTGTGCTTCTGGTGATTTCTGTTGGCTTTTCCTACTTTTATGTTTTCCTTCTTCTTCCTCTCCTCTCTTTTTAGAAAATAAAGTTGACTTATCATTTTGAAATCCAACATCTGGCCTCGTTTGTGTCAATCTCACTTTCAGGTGTATTCAAACTTAATTCCTTTCCACAAGGGAAACTTTACCTCTCCATACCTAAGCAGATTTGAACAAGTGTATTGTTCCTTTTTCCCTGGAATGAACACCCATAACAGTTGGACTTGCTGGTCTTTATATAGATGGCCCGAATTCCCCTCAAATCTTTGTGTGGTGTCTCCACAGAGAGATTTAGGGACATTAAATAGGACACAGGCCAGAGACGTGCCTAAAACTATCTGATGGAGAAGTCTATGGGTTGGCATTTTAGTCAGGTAGATTTGTTAAAGAGCAGTGGTGTTACTTCTACATTCAATGGGGATGTCTTCATTCCTTTTTGTGTGCTGTCCATCAAAAATTGACAGTTCATTGTGTAGTCATGGCTGATGATTTCTGAGGCTTGTGGTTAAGGTGAGAAGGTAGCAGCTGAACGAGTGAAGCAGGCATGTGTGAGCAGTAGTCTTCTTGTTCTCTTTCTGGGTCTTGTGCTGACACTGAACTTCTCAAATGTTTTTCCTAAGACAAGAGCTCTCTGGCAAATACCTCATTTTGAAGAAATGTGTTTAATTGTATTAAAGCTTTACAAGAATTTTAAGGTTGTCATGAGAATTGCAAACCTAATTTTTGTAATCCAACCAATAATGATTATTGACGAACTAAGGTTGTAGTCATTTTTATTGTCTTGATAGTGACAATAATTGGATTTTACTCTTGTGAAGTTGTGTCTTGCATGTAATCAAAGTTCCTCCTCTAGCAAGGATTTTACAGTTAATACTGGTTGTTATCTTAGTCTTATTTGCGTGTGAGTCATGTTTCTAAAAAATGTAACTGTCTTCAGGTTTTCTTTTTTAACTTTCTTCAACAGTTATCTAAATCAAGGACGTGATTGTTTTATTCTCTGGTGATTTTTCAGGAAATACCCAGTGTAACAGTAGCCGTCTGAAAACTTTACCTTGGATGCAAAAGCTTCTTGTCTCATCTAAGATTCCTGCATCACTGTAAGTATTACCTTAACACTGCTGTTGATGTTTTTTTGCTGATTTCATGTGCAACCTTGTTTTCCGGTTTTCTTTTGTTATTGGTGTACTATGAGAGCAGAGGAGGTAAAAGGTAGGGTGAAGAAAAATAGAGCTGTCTTTGAATCTTGAAAATAACACCTGAAAAATTGTAACACTGAGTCTTATTTTTTATAGGCTAGATATGAGTGCAACTTCTGATTCCCAAGCTTGAAATCAGAAGAGTCTTAAAATCTAAAAGAGGCCATGAAGGAAAGTAGGGAGCCTTGGGTGATCTGGGAGAAGTGGCATGAAACATTTTGTTGAGAACTGTCTAATACCCTGCACAAAGTGAGGTGTTAATTATGTCCTGGCTGGATTTAACCATACTGAGAGAAACTTGTTGAGGTGCAGGCTCCATTCGTGCTTGTAGGTTGTCCTTTTGAAGACTGAAATAGGGTTTGGTTTTGAAGATACTCACTCTGACAACTTTACAGAGTAACATGCTCACCCAGTTGGGCTTGTTGGTAATACATGTACGTTCTGGAATATGACACATGGAGACTTAGAGATACGTGACTTTGTGTTTTGCCGGGGGATGAGGGTCAGCACAGCACAACGGACACCAACTCTGAGGAACAAGTGTGTAATTTTACTACAGTGCAAACCAGCAAAGAATTACAAAAGGATAAGGCTAGTAATGCACCTAATCATTATTGCAGAGAGTACCTATAGTGATTAAGAAAGATACATCCCCAGTTACCCTAATAAGTTACCACCACCCAGACCCACCCGTGAGCGGGGGAGCCCCGGTCACAGCAAGGGATTGAAGAACCATTCTTGGTAACTGGGAAATCCTACGCAGTGCATCCACTGGTGGGTAAGGTCTCCATCTTCGCTGTGAGAGTGTCCAGCTTTTATATTGTTGAATAAACAAGCTTACATAACTACTACTGTGGAAAAACATCTGTTTTCCTTCTCCTCCTGGGTTCCTCCCAGAGCTTGGCCCAGGGCTCAAGGGGAAAACCAAGGAAGTCAGCCTTGAACATCTACTGCCAAACAAGGCCAGACATCTACTTCCATGGCCTTGACCAGTCTCTAAATACAGAAAGAGAAATGTCGTATTTTGCCAACAATCATATGTATTTCATTAATGAACAGATACAAATACTATTTACTAATGAGCGGATACTAATATATCTTACTAATAAGGACACATATTTTGTTAATGAGCAGATACACAGGTGTAGTCTTATCATACTACATATTTCACTAACAATTATATGTTTGTTTTAGCCAATGAGTGGATACACAGATAAGTATAATGTTAGGTTGGAAGGTTCATCTAGAGGTCAGCTTTGGCTCAGAGCCTGTTGTTCAGGCCTCAGTACTTCGCTTTGTAACCTCCTGAAGGTGTATGTACTGCAGTATTAGAAGGTGTGATCTCTGTGCTTCCATGCCTTCTCCCAGCTGTGTAACTTAATGCTACAGTGTTAGAATAATGAGGGCTTTCCTTACAGCTCACCAGAGACAGAGTTATATTCCTCAAAATTAAAATTAAACTAGTGGGCCACATTATTGTGACAGATTTTTACTAAACCCAAATTCATTTTTTTCTTTTTTTTTTTCCTTTTTTTTTGTATTTGAAGGTATAACTGAAATCAGGTCTTCTTGTCTGAAAATTCTGGCCTGTATTTTATTCTGCTGTTGCTTCTTATGCTCAGCTCTTAAGCATTGCTCATTGTGCCATGTTGTACAAATACCTGGGGTTTTTTTCCACTGTTTTTAGATTAGAAGGTAAATACAACCATCTATGGTTAAATTAAAAAGTTGAATGATAATAGAATTAGCAGAATAATAGTGAGGATTTTTTTAGTCATTAGACAGTCAATAGAATTGTTAGTTGCTGCTCTTTTTGTATCTTGACAGCATTCTGGGAAATAATTTATGCAACTTGGACATTGACAGCATTGATGTCCATGGGATGTGCCAGTGGGGTTGCTCTCGTACCTAACAGTTGAAGTTCAGCAGTTCTGTTCATAATGCGTTCTGAATCACTTACAGGTTTTGATCAAAAGATTAAGATTGTAATATTTTCAAACATTTTTTTTTAGTGTTTTGGTTTTACCAGAAGAAAAAGAAATCGAGAGAAGATGGACTGGAATGTAGGACCAGTCCAGAATGCTAATGCAAATATGAACCTTCAGAGTGAAGGAGCGTGTCGCACTCAGTTGCTTTCTAATGGACATGCCTTCCCTCAGGCAAATGCCAGCTCCTCTAAAAATGCATGCACTTATGCTGAAAATAACCAAATCATGTATCTGCCAACTGTCAATGTTGCCTTCCCTCTTGTGAATGCTGAAGGATTCAAAACTTCTGATCAGACCTTACCAGGAGCATCTGTAACTGGTAATAATTTTTTTACGTCAAAATACTCAGTTAAACAACATCCACAGATGTACGTAACAGCTCAGAAACCTCCCATTCAGCAGCCACCTTCTCAGGCAGAGATAACTCAGACTTCTTGGCCAGTCTCTAATCCCTACAATTATTCCTATAGGAATGTACCTCCCCTGTCTTCTCAAATGAATGCTGGAAATAACATGAGGAGTGTACATCAGGGACCTCAGTATGCCGCTACAAACACTTACACTGCGCAGCCACAAATACTGCAGCAAAATTCTATGAGACTTGCAGCATTATATCAAAGTAGCACTCATTCCCAGAATAATTCTATGTCTTTTGGTACATCCGGGCAACAAGTCCAAAACCAAATATTTCAGTCCAGTGCTCAATGCAAAGGTTCATACTCAGTGAATCAAAATACTGAAACAAATGTACAGCTCCCACAATTTCAGCCAAGTCAGATGGAATCACAAGCTCCTAGAGGATGTTCTGCACCATCTTTGTTGCCTGCCAACTGTGTTTCAAGAGCTGCTGCACAATCTTCAGTAGGTGTACCACAGGAAGTACAAAACATGCCTAATGGATACACCCTTAGCCAACAGAGGAGCCCACTGGATCAAAAAAATTCTTCTGGTTTTAACAGCATTCAGCAACACTATCAGAAGCAGCAATCTGGAGAAGTCAGTCAATCAGTTAGGAGTTTCTGTAATTCAAGTGGAAGCGTGACAGCAAATGGGTCTTTTAGTGAAATGACTGTGCCGTCCCCTGGCATTCCCGAAGACCCGTTTGATATTGTGAAAGAAATAGAAGCTCTTTCTTCAAAGCCACCAAGTGATCCTCCTTCAGTTCAAGAAAGCCAGACCAGTAGTTTAATGAATGGGCCTGTTAATTCTCAGCTTTATTCAGCAGCAGTAGATGAAAGAAAAATTGTAAAGGACAGACTAGCTTGGGAAGCTGAGAGGCTGTACAGTATTAAAAAAAAATGTGCCCTGCTTGAAAGGTATTTTAAAAGCAAAGTCTTAGCAGCTTCAAAGTTTGACAAAAGCATTCTCCCTCCTCCTCCCACTTATAACTGTACTGTTGCTAATTGTCTTCCATGGGTGCCCAAACAAAATATACCACCTTCCTCAACTCAAACAGTGATGACAGAGAGTCAAACACTTAAAATTTCACATGAAGAAAGAAAGGACAAAAATCTAGCCAATGCTGATAACAGAAGATTAGAGGGAACTCAAAGTAACCCCCAGGTGGCACAGGGAAGCCTTCCATCAAGCTTAGCTCCTACTCCCTCTCAAAGCAAACTCTCAGCTCAGTTAAATAACCCTGAGAGCGCTCCCACCTTGGAACAACAGGGTGTGCATGCCTTGGCCTCTTCTCAAGAAACTGTGGTTTCCTCGAACAGTGCTTCATGTTTTAGTCAAGCAGGTAGCTCTATCAAAATTGCTTCAAAGAGTGTGCAAATTAGCCCCGAGAACTCATCGTTTTTTCAGTTTGTATTAAGCAGCACAAATGTATTGAAAGAGAAGACAGCTGGCGCTACTGCTGATAAAATACTGACTAGTCTCCTGTGTAATGAAAAACAAATGCTGGATACATCTGTCTCAGGTGGAAGCTTGCAAAAAGACACTAGTGAGAGGAATGTAGAAAGATCGAAAGGTGAGCAGGCATCTGTGGTTCACACAAACTCTCCTGTGTCGCAAACAACTAAATCTGATGAAGCTAAATTCCAGAATGAGGTAGCTCAGAAAAAAATGCCGTTTACTGAAAATACATCCTGTAAACAGATCAATTGTACTTACTCTATGGAAGAGCTAACTGCATGCCTGAGCTTGTGGCGGAAGCATTCATCAGAATCTGTAAATTTGCAAAATAAACAGTCAAGTGAGAGCCCCATGGCAAATCAGGTTTCGCCCTCCAGCCAAAACACAAAAAAGGGAGAACAAAATAATGTTCTGGTTAGTATGGATGAAGCAGTTTTGCCTATAACAACTACCTCTGTAGGACAAAAACTTGATACACTGACTTCCAATTTGATAAAAAATGTTGAACCTCAGGTTGCAGTTGTCTCTCCTTTAATACTTTCTGAACAGAAAACACAGAGTGAGCAAGCAGACAAAATTCCAACATCTGAAGATAAAACCTATCCAGTGATTGATTTGGAGAGCTCATGTAGCTTGCAAGAAGCGGGGGAAAGTGATTTAAATGTGGCAAATACTGACAAAGGAGCAGTAGAAAATGCTTGGTCGTCACCCAGTGATTGTGTTCTGGAACAGAAAGTGGACTCACATTTGCAACAGATCAAATTAGGTGATGAAAACAGAAGAGTAAAAACCAGTGTAAATGGAAATGATTCATATAATGAAAACCAAAGGAAGGTTAGGCAATCTGCACAAGATTCCAGAGAAAATCTTCAGCTTGGATTACAAAACAAGATTTCTCTTCCTGAATCGGGCATAAATTTTTCTAGTCAAATCTTCCAAGAAGGTGTAAGAGATCATAAAGACAAGCAAACTGTGTTAGAGGCAGGAGATACATCCACAGCTGTGTTGGAAGATCAGATGTTTTGTATTTCTAGTGTGTGTTCTCTTGTAGAAGGTGATAAATTTTATAATCCACAAATAGCAGGCATCTTCAGGTCAGCATATGAGACACATGCATCCAAAGGAAATGGATCTGATGCAAGGGAAAAGGAACAGCATCTGGACTTGCATAAAAATAGGCTGACCAGTAACACTCCCCAGAAAGAGAGCTTACTGCTAAAGATGTTGGGAGAACCATCAAGCTGCACGAGTAAAGCAGATAAGATTTTGCATGGTAGCACAATGAGTCATTTGGGGAAAAGAAGCAGTGGCAATCCTCTTAAGGTAGTTTCTACCTCAGAACAAAACGTGTCATACGAGGCATCTTTCAAGCATCCTGAAAATTGCTTAGAAAATCTTGCCAATATAAACCAGAAGTTAGCTCAAAATTCCCTAGATTTCTCTATCAGCGTAACTGCTGGAACAAAGGCATCCACTGTTCCAGGAGACCACAGTAAACAAAATTCCATGCCCACTAAAAATAGCACAGAAGAGATAAACTCTTCTGGAGGAAAACCCTGTAAATACCTAAGCAATCAGCTAGCTAAACTAGTGAAAGAGTTTCCATATGGCATTGAAAGTGCTGATATGCTAAGAAAAGAACCAGCACAAAGTCATTCTGATGCTGAAGGGATGGAGAATCAACCTCAAAAAAAGATTAAAATATGTGACAAGAATTCTAGTTTGAAGGATCCAGTAAATCAGATAAAAATTGCAGTGTTAAGCTCTGATCAGGTTCAAGAACTTTTTCCTGAACACAAACAGTGTCCCTCTAGTGACAACAAGAGAGCAGTGGGTCAACAGTCAGAAAAGGCTTCAGCTGAGGAGAACCCCGAAGGCAGTGTTCAGCCTAGTCAGAGTCTGTGTGAGAAGGAAAAAAAAACACAAGAAAATTCCAACCCCAGTGAAAAAAACGAAGATTGTTCATTAACGGGTTGTGTATCTGTAGGATGTGAAATGCCACATTGTCCCGGTAAATCAGGAACATCTGGTTCAGAGAAAAATGATTATCAACTTTTAAAAGCTGAAAATAGTAGCTCTGCAGAGAGACAAGAAAACAACAGTAAATCTGATGTCCTAACAAAGAAAAACTGTGCAGTTGGAACCCAGACAATTTCTGAGGAAATCCTAAACAGTATTAGCAAAAATAAAGAAGATAGGCTGACCATGAATGAGGAACACACACAGCCTTTAATAAAACAGGAAAATACCGAACCACATGATTGTTTTGGAAACCAAGATACTGATAAATACAAAAGCAGCAGCTGTAAAGAAAAGCTGCAAACTGACAAAGGAACCCCACTGCCAAGCAAAGAATTTAATTCTGACGAAAAAGAACATCAGACAGTCTCAGAAGAATTGCTGGAGAAAACTAGTCACACACATGCAGACAACATGACAAAGTCATCTGGAAAGAAAGAGAGAGTTTTCAAAACTGAGTTAGTTTCAAAAGATAAACCAGGTTTGACCGTGAAATCCAAAACTCACATTCACAAATTCAGTAAGTCAGAAACTGTAGAAATTAAGCACTCTGAAGTCAATCAAGGGCAAAATACTAAAACCTGTGAAGAGAACTCAGCTGAAAGACAAAACTGTAGTAGAGAAAAGGAGATGCTTGGGGAAGATGTAGGAATTAATGTCAAAGAGAAAGGTAAACTACCAGGAGAAATAAAACATAAAAAGCTGAATAGTTACCGAGCTGATGCTGTAAAGTTCTCAAATTTTGGCGCTGTAGACTTAAAGTCAAAAAACGCAAAATACTCTCCACATAAATCTGTGAAAGTTCATCCTTCGCAGGAGCAGGCATACAAACGGAAGATGAAGGAAAACCTGATGGGGAAGAGAGAACTTAAGAAAGCAAAGGTGGAAGAGGAAAGACTGAAACAATCTGAAGCAAAGAATTTTAAGCAGGTTGCACATAATTGCATGATAAATTCTGACAGAGCTAAAAAATTGAATGGAGAAAGTGTCTGGAAACCAAAGAGTTCCTTAGCAGATCACTCTGTGCTGAAACTACAGAGAAAAAGGGCTCTGTCTTCTACCATGTCTAAAAACTACTTTTCTAACAAAGAAAGACGTCTCGATGGTCAAAACAAAGACAAGTGCTCTGAGAAAATGTTTCCTGATAAAAACCTGCTATACATAAACAGAAGAAATAACAGACTGAAGTTGCATCTTCAAAAGGAGCCAAAAAAACACTACCTGAACAGGGTTGCTTTTAAACGTACAGCACAGGAACGCATATATCTGACAAAATTAGAGACATCACCTGTCAGACCCGTCTGGCATAGAAAAAGCAAAGTGTCACAAAAGAGCGATTCGAAAAAAGATGCGTCTGCCCCAGCAGTCGAGAAACCATGCAAGCAGGAAGTGCTTGAATTTAAGCTGTGTCCAGAGATACTGTTCAGAAATCCAACCACTGGTGAAGAAAGCTTAGCTGTGAAGAATTCCCTGGAAAGAGATAAAGTCGTTGTAGCAGGTATGATGCTTTCTTGATTATTAATTTGTAAGTAAAAGTATGTAGTCCTTTTTAAGTTCGCGTTGTCTGAAACCACAGACAGTGGAAACATGAGACTTTTAGAAGCTGAAGGCTGAGATATCACAGCTAGTTCTCTGACAGACCAGAGCCGTGTGTTAAGCTGAAAAAGAACATGAGAATTTTCCTTCAGTTTTCTCTTACAGAGAGTCTTACAGAGTGAAGTTAGAGTACTTCGGAGCACGGCAGTTTCGAGTAGCTTCAAGTAGGCTTTCTAACCTACTTGTAGAAGACATCATGGATTGTTTGTAGAATGTAGATTCTCTTGGCGTGCTTACCAAAGGTGATCTGATCTGTATTCAGTGTTCACCTGGATGTAGATAAGTCTGGCTGGGCAGACAGTGGAAGGAGAGATCTTTTATGCCACTGAGGAAGAGAGAGAGCTTGAGTCTGACATATCCTGCACTAAGTCCCCATTACCTTTGCCATCTTTGCTTTAAGCTGCCTTTTTCTCTCCTCTTCTTCCCTGTCACAAATCTCTCAGCATCTTACATGGTGCATTGTGGAGCATATTTGTGTAAAACTCTGTATTTGATTTTTAAATAAAACCAAATCTTAAGTTGCACATAGCAGCCCTTGCAGTCATTTTCACACCCGAAGGGAATTTCCTAGCATGTGCTAGTATGTGTGTTAAAACTTGATGCTGAATAGAGACCAAAACTTGTGATATAAGAACCTCAAAAATATATTTTTTAAAATTTTACTTTTTAGGTGTCAAGAGTAAAAAAGAAGATTGGTTAAAATGTGAACCACTGAAGCAAAAGAAACTGGAAGAGACCTCTAAAGGTGAAATGCCATCTGAGTATCCAGTTTAAAATATAAGTTAAATACTCTTTGCTTGGTTTTAAGTGTTCCTTTACAGTAGCAAACCTTAATAAAGCATTCCAACTTATTCTTTACTAGTTCTGCTGATTAAATGGATACTGTAGAGTAGACATGAATTTCAAAGATCTGTGGAGCTTTTTACTGCCTTACAAATATACTGTCAGAGATCACTGAAATTTTCCTGCATCCCTGTGGCAGTTGACTTGGGTGTAGCACTGGTAACAACATTCAAGTACAGTTTTAAATTGTAGGTAAATACCGAGCTAGCTCTTTCACACTTTAAAATGTAGGAAGTGATGTAGCGAAATCCCATGTAAAACTTTAAAATGAGAAAGTGATTTTTTTTTTTTAAATCTAGCTTTCACAGTACGTTGCTGCTGTCCATGCATACACCTGTGCTCCCAAGTTCCAGGACCTGTGTCCCGGTAGTGTGGTCAAGGTTACTTGTATGACACATAAAGGAAAATGGGGCCACTACTAGATCTTCCTTGTTTCTCTTGATTGGCAAATTTCTTTTTGGATGGTCTTTTATACTCTTTAGGAGTCAACTGTTACAATAGCCGCATCTTTCATCTCAGGATCTTGCTTGTTCCCTCCTTTGTAAATCTTGGGTGAGGCTGCTCGCAACTGTCTTTGCTTCTTTGCTTTAAGTATCTTTCTAGCTATAGTCTTGTTTTTCTATTTATCCGAAAGGAAACAAAGTGGTGCATTCAGCACGCTGTAGCCATGTTGCCATCCACTTCTTAAGTTGTCAGCAGAGGACTTGCATGCTCATATCCGTGTTGAGGTGTTGATGCAAGCAACATATTCTGCAACATTTGTATCTTTTAATGCTGTTGCCTGTGTCCTTGGCTATTGGTCTCTGCCATCCTTTTAGCCCTTCCTCTTGCTTCGTCTCTTAGTTTCACAAATGCACGTTTTATGTCACACCTTTTTTAATATTCTTCAGAAATCTCTGTTGCAAAGACACCCAAATGGCCATTTTGTGCTTAAAGATACATTGGAGACTGATTTACATCTGAGAACCTGCTGCTTTAGGAAGGAAGTTTGTGGCATCCTTTTTCACACATTGGAGGGTTTTAAATATCATCTGCATAAGGAGTAGAGTCCTTTGAACTCAGACTCTTGCTTTAACCTGCTTGTCTGTCTTGCAGCTGAGGACAGTATTCCCCTTGATACAGCTATACAGATCCTGGATGGAGATGGAGAGACTCTTCACATTCCAAGCAAGGACTCAAAAGAGATGTTTCAGACCTACAGGAAAATGTATCTGGAAAAAAAGATGCAAAAGCCTTGATAGCACTCCTGTATCAGAGGTCTTCTTACTCAGTATCACTGAGAAAAAAATGCCAACACTAAGATGCTTTTTTTCAGTTTACTTCATATTTCTGAATAATTGTAAAAAAACATAGTTTTTTGGTAGGTGTTGGAATTCCCCCCCTATTTTCCTCATATTTGTGAATAATTGACATCTTCTTCTGTATTTATTGCACAAAGATGCTTTGGTGCTGCAAACACTGTTGTTAAATGTACTGTTTCTTTTAGGCATGTTTGAATTTTTTTAATTCTTTTTTTTTTTTTTAAGGTAGAGGAGTTTTTTGAATCTTGACCAAAAAAAAAAGATCAAACTCATTTAAATTGTCATAGCCTCTTTTCTGATTCTCAAAAACTTTACTTGTGGGTATTTTCTATTACTGGCAGTAGAAGAATATTTCTACCGGAAAGGGATTGCAGTGGATTTCCAAGCATTACACTTTTATTTTCTGCTTATGCCAGTCTAATTGTTTTGCTTCTAAAAGGCTTTTGTTTTTGTAGAAACTTTTTTAAACTGGGAATAGAACTTTAAAGCCCTCAAATCAAGCATAGAGATCAGGGGTATTTATGAAGTATCTGTGCTGCTACCCAGTTTTGTTACATTCCTTTTGTGTAACTTGTACAAATTGAACTGAGGTCTTAGTTTGAACTCAGTGCTGTAAACAGTGCTGTAAAGTGTTAGTTGACTGAAGACTTTCTTGTTTTACTTTCTTTCTCTAGCTTTCTTCACACTTGAAAGAAAAATGCTATTGTTGAAGTGCAGGGAGCTTGAATTCACTCTTGTCTGGACCATGTTGCTCAATTTAAACAGACTGTAATTAATTTCTTTTATTATAAAGTGTTAGATAATGTTTCATGTCACATTCACTGTGATAGAAGAGTTATATTTGTTGCTGGGTATCTTTTGTTTAAGTGCCTTTTCATTATTATTCAAAATTTTGAATCGAAAAATATTTTTTCAGAAATTTGGTACTTGATTCTATCTTGTTAAACCTTTATGCTGAAAGAAAAACCTGTAGATATTTCATTGAATTACTTTTATACTTGAAATAAACTTTGGAGGACTATGCCTTGTCTTTTTTTGTTTAGTTTAAAAGTATCAAGCTGTGTTGATTGCTGTTAAATAGGCATTGAAAATATTCCTTTAGATCAAAAGCAGCTTTAAAATAAATGCTGGATCTTCCTTGTTAAAGGGAAGTAGTTGCAAGTGAGAACTGGACTTAAACCCAAGCCTTTTCTAATGAAATCTTAACAGCATGTTAAGGAAGCATCAGAAATGTGTTCTGTCTTCTTCAGCATGTTTTTTTTCATACCTGCTCTGACTTGGAATTGGGAATTGGCCTGCAAGCCTTCAGTACTACTTCATTGGTGACTAGGTATGTGTGCAGGCATCTCTAATTATTCAGTGGAGCATATCATACCAATATCCTAACTCTCTGTATGCACAATTAAAAACAGGCTTTTTGGGGAAACAGAAATCCTCACTTTCCATCAAATGTATGTTTATTCTGTCAAACTGGGAAACTGTTTGGGAAGATTTTAATTCCTTGTTTGGCACAGTGTCCTAGTAAGTTAGACTTTTGTTTGTTTTTCTGGCTGGATGCCAAACTTTTAGTCTGTGGGGATTGTTGCTTCTGAAGGATTTTGTAATAATGTTGGCAACTCTGAGAAAGTTTTATTTTGCATTTTCATGGGAGTTTAGTTACCTGTATTATACTGCCTGCACTAGGGAAGATTCATTGCAGCCTTAAGTGTACCCAGTACAAACAACACACGGTTCCTGTCAAGAATTTAGTCTGGGTTTTGTTCTGCACAGTGATACATGAAGCTGACTTAAATGCTCGAGTGAATTCTTTTCAATAGGAAATTATTGAATCCAGTGACCCATGATCTTTATATTCTAAATATTTGGAGAAGTTTGCTTACTGACCTTGTGCATCCAGTAAGTGAGAATGTCAGTTTTAAGTCCCAGTGGGTACAGCTACATCTCATTCCTCTCATACCAAGGAGTGAATCTTAGCTCTGTGACTTATGTTTATGTGGTGGCTTGTGCCAACTGTTTTGGTATGGCTAGGATCTTTGGGATAGAGTGGCCATGTCCTTTTGGTTGGTTCTTATGTTGGTTGGTTACTGTACAGTTCAGTAGCTGTCTCAAAAGTCTTTACTTTGCACTTAGGTCTGGTCTGCAGCCTGTGCTACACTTACTGCATAAAGGTGAGGACCCTGCCTTGCCAGCTGTGGAAGTGAGGAAGAGGAGGCAAATGTTCTTGGGAGACACACTGCGCTTCTCTCGGCTTCTGGCCCCTGCCTTTAGGAGCTGCTGGTTCCTGTTGAGCCCTGGCGGATACAGAACTGTAGGATGTGGTGTGCAACATCCTCTCTTGTTGGAGTCTGTCTTTTCCTTCCCATTTCCTTCTAGGAAACTTTCCCTATCAGTAGGAAGGGACTTCTTCTATCATTCTTGTCTTTGTGCCCCGAGAGAGTCACGGATGAGTGTGAAAAAAATATACATGTAATTTGCCATCCATTTTCAAAGACAAAAAGATGATCCACATTGCTACAGGAGACTGGTCAGCCAGCCTGACCTCTTTCTTTGGGAAGATTATAGAACAATCCTTGAGATGACTACCAAAGTGCAGTAAAGAAAAAATTGAAGTGGTCAGATTAAATTTACAAAGGGTAAATCATACCTGCCCAGCTTGATGGCCTTATGATGAGATGACAGATTCAGTGGACAAATTAACTGTACAAAATGTTGTTTAACAAGACTTTTTACATGGTTTCTCATAGTAGTCTTGTAGCCAAATTGAGGAGAGATAGTTTGGATAAGTGACCCATGCAGTATGTGGAAAATTAGCTCACCAGCTGGGCTTGGAGGGATACTGTCTGTGGTCAGTGGTAAAAAGTCCAGCTCGCAACTGATCATTACTGCATTCTTAAGCAGTTGATACTGGAGCTGTCATTACCATCTTCATTAATTAACTGGAGACTGGGATATAATGAACTTTTGCAGGTTTGCATGGAGGAACACAGGTCCTCAGGTAACTCAAGACTAACTTAGTATGGGAGTTGAGAAAAGGCAGGCAGTGTGTCTCCCAAGAACATTTGCCTCCTCTCGCTCACTTCCAACAGGTAAAACTACAGATACTCAGAAGAGCTGGTTTCTAATGGTGTGATAAGCCATGGCCCTGAAGGATGTCCTGTCCAGGAGACGCCTACCTTTGGCTTGAGGCAGCAGTGCCTGTGTAAAAACAACTTGCATCTGCTCCAGAGCCTGATAAGGACCCCCTGCACTAACATCTACTCACGTGATGTTCAAGAAGGTCTGTAGGTGGAAGTCTATGTAACAGTGGCCATTTACCTCACATAATTGTCATGACATGTTGTAAATCACACCTGCTGTCTTGCCGTGTGTCCCAGTCATGCAGTGATCTGTAAACCATGAATAGAGCAGGGCATGAAGGAAAGAAAAAACAGATCAACCATGCAGGGAAACACGTATTACAAACTGCTGGGCTTGGAAACATGTTACCACCACACCAGTGATTTCCTTCCCAGGTGTTGTAAGTAATCCTTTTTCCTCTTGATGAATTAATGAATCGTTAATGTGAGTGCTAGAAAGGTGTGTGCTCTGTTTTCCAATCAAGAGTGATTTTCTTGATAACCTAGATAACCTAGGTTGTGATCTACATTCAGCCTTTATTTTATATATCTGATCCTTTAAGCTAAGCCTTTAAACTTGGCTGTAGTCGCTACACTGACCTCTCCCTGTCGCAGTCCTTGTCTTTCTGCCTTCCTAGACCTTGCCTTCATGAACTCACTTCTTCACCTCCTGAGGCTTTTTGTTTAATTTACAGGGTTGCAATTATCACCTTCTTTTTTAAAATCGTTTTTTGATCTTCCTGGTCTCTGACTTGTCTTTTACTGCCTGCAAGCCTCCAACCTGTTTTCATCCTGGCAAAGCTCAGTCTTTTCCTGACCTCTTAGCTCCAGTGCTACCATGCTCAACCATGCAAAGCCTACCTCGGTCTGCATTTAAGCCAGGCACCTTTTTGTTTTTACTTTGTTTGCTGTCTGTTCATCAGTATTAAGACTCCAAGGGGAAAGTGGTTCCCTGCTTCTTGCTCTTATGCTCATTACTGTAACACCTTGACAAGAAAAGCAAAGGAGAATGTTTACTTCCTCCCTGCATGCATGGAGCATGCCCGTGGCAGTGGGAGCTTTGGAGCATTTAGTTCTGAGATTCAGCAAGTCCCTTTGGGCACATGCAAGCATTATCAACATGGAATAATTAGTCCAGTGGCAGTTATCCTCAAGATATGTCAGGAGCTGTTATGTAGTTGGAATCTGTCAAGCTCCGTAACAAATGTCCTTTAAACATAATTCGGTTTCAGTGGTTTCAATAGTGCCATATTCAGCAGGTTGCTGTTATTTTAAACTGTTCTGTGCAGTTCCAGTCTCCAGTGTATTACCATCATAGTGATTTTGCCAGTATTGGAATTTCTTTGATAAATTGCTGTGACTCATAAATTGGCCACTGTCCATTCAGACAGCTGCTCAAAAGAAATTACCTGTAGTAGAGAAAGTGTTAGGGCTTCAAGAAGCAGCATTATGGCTACAAGGAGTACCTACAAGGAACAAAAGCCTGGAGACCATCTGCTCCATTCAATAAGCAGTCTGGATACATTCCATAATTGTCACATGTTAACATGAAACCTCTTATTGTGGACATGCTGGCTTGACAAACCTGCATAGCAGAGGAGCAAATACAACTGCCTATTTCACCTGTGGGCATCTCCTGCAACTACAGTATAAATGAGCAGCTCAGCAGGAGAGTGAACAAGAAAAGCTTTTCATAGGGAAACCTGATATTGCTCCTTAGCATTTTTGCTCTGCACCTCATGCAGCTTATTATGGCTGAAACCTGTCCGGATGTACAAGTACAGCCAAAGCAAATTTCTCCCTGGTAAGACCTTAGGCAGCTACAGACAAGACTTAATGCATGAGTCCCTAAATCTTAAAATGTTATGACAAAAGGATACTCTTTGTAGAAAGAGTATGGGAAAGAGAGCCCAAATAAAGGACAAAATTATGACATGCTTGGTATTTGGAGGCAACTATGTATATAAATGAGTTCTAAAGGTTTAGTGGCTTTGTAAACTTTACTGATTTTGTAGTATTAATGTTGAAAGATGTCTTTACAGTCTGCTATAACAACATATATTCTGGGTAAGTCACTTCTTTGTCTCACAGCCGTATCTTAAAAAACTTCATTGTGACGCAATTAGCAATGTGAAAGAGATGCTTAGTAATGACTGGATCTATTTGTGAACCCTGCTCCCAGAATGCTTTAGACTCATATTCATTTAGCACTGAGACGATAGGTATTCCATACACAGTGTGAAGAAAGGCTCTCAGGGAAAAAAAGTGGAGTAAGATGAGAAGTCCCGCTGCTGTCTGGCAGGGAGGCACTCTGTGCTGGGTTAGTGCAAGCAGCTTTCAGCTTTTCTGTACTCCTGGGACGTTTTGTGGCAAAGGAGATAAGAAACTGCAGAGTTGCTCTGCAATTTTGTGATGAGAACCTTCTTACTCCATTGGTCTGTGTGCTGGGAACAGGAGAAGGGTCAAATGCATAGTCAGTGAGGACTAGACATGTTGCTATAGCTGCAAGTGCTGTTTCCTGTATATGGCTGGTCAGAGGTCTTCCTGGGATTTCAGAAGTCTCTTTTTGTAGCCTTGTCTGCTTTGTCACTCTCGGTTAGTGTACACATTCACAGTTAACTCTGATGTGGACATAATTTGCAGAAAGCCCAAGTGGATTGAAAATGTGCCATTTTAGTTCTTGAGACTTCTCTTTTGAAAGATCAGTAATGACTTAGATGTCAACTGCCTGATGAATAAACTCAAAATTAACAAACAGTTTTGGGGGGTCTCCTTGGTTTAGTCAGGGGGAGATGTCCCTTTTGTTCTGACTCCAGGTGATATCTTAACGAGATAAGAGCCTGGGAGGGAATCTGGAATCAAAAACATAGTTAACAGCATGTTAGTGGTTTCTTATTTGATTAATGAGATGCACATGTGGGTTGGTTTTTGTTTGGTCCCTCCCAGCCCCATAATAGCTATGTAATTTTCTGTTGGGTGTCAGTGGCAGAGTTTTGGCAGTGGAGGGGCTGCAGGAGGTGCCTCTGTGTGAGGTCAGGAGGTGCCTCCAGCTGGGACCACAATGCATCCACTGGAAGACACAGCTAAGCCCACCACTCAAACTGGTGGTGCTCTGGAAAAACATATTTAAGTAAAGGGTAGAAAACACCAAAGACAAAGAGGAAACAAAAGAGTGAAACAGCACAGGGAACACCGAAGTTGAAGGTGCTCCATGGTGGGGCAGATATTACCAAAGTGCTGCTCATGGAGGACTCACACTGGAGCAGATACTTCCTCAGAGGGGCTGTGGCACATGGATGAGCCCATGCTGAAATAACTGCCATTATCACCCAAAAGAAACTGCAGCCCACGGAGGAGCTACACTGGACCATAGGAAAGTGCAACAGAGAGAAACTGCTGTGTGCTGACCCCTGCACTGCCTGTTGCCTCAGTGAAAGGACTGAGTGTATTGCACCCTGCAGTAGTAGCGAGAGGGCAAGGAGAGGTGCCTGGTGTGATGGGGTGAATCTGGGCCTGGAATGGGGAAGAAAAAGTGTTTTCCCAGTGTGTAAATGTTTATTTCCTTTTTTTTTTTAAAGAAAAATCCAAACCACTACTCAAAAGTTTTTTATTTATTGGCAGTTAGTTAAATTCCCTGAGGCAAGTCTGTTCTGCCTGTAGCAGGATGCTCCGCCTGGAGTGGGGGTAAAATAATTCAAACACTACCCCTATTTGCAGAGCTATCAGTGGTGAATGGAGAAGGGGGTGTCAGGCTTCTTTTGGCATTGAGGAATGCTGAAACCAGCCTGACTCCCAAACATCCTGAGGAAGAACAATGTCTCCTGATAGAAACTGGCACAGGTGAAGATGTGGCAGACCTGATAAAGTGCCTGAAAAAGAACCAATAAGTGATACTACTGATAACTTATCTAAAGCTGCTGAGCTGACACGGCTGGCCTGGAGACAGAGTACTTACTGTGTAGCAAATAATCCTGATTATGATATTTTAGTCTAACGATCACAGTACATTTAAATAATTTATATAAATATATTTGGCTTGTCATCCTTAATCCTATGGGACAAAGGTGTGTAAAGGTTCGATTACACTCCTGTAGCCCTTTAGACATAGACCACTGATGAAGTCTGGGGCTAGGAATGGATCCAGCCATGCCCAGACTGCTCTCTGAGAAGGAGTTCAGAAAGCAAGGGTGTCCTCTCTGCATGTCGTGACTCAACAGGAGGGCTTCTCTAATAAACCTTGTCAGAAGCTCCCGTTCTGCCCATGACACTGCCCATGACAGTAACTGGTGAGTGATCTCACTGTCTTTACCTCAACCCAAATTTTCCCTTTCTTTTTTTTTTTTCTTTGCTAGTTCCTTCCCAGTCTCACTGAGGGATGAATGAGCAGGCAGTGGTGCATCACAAATCTAAAGGGTAAAATCGCTGTGCCTTGAGGGAGCAGTAAAATTCTCTGTGAGAGCAGCTCACAAGGAGGTGAGGAACATAAAATCTACTCCTTGCCCATGGCCAGGATGTTACATTACCACATAGTGTCTATGCCCTCCAATCCTATGTGTGCTTTAGTTCCCAGGATGCCCTGAAGCTGTGACACCAGTATTCAATGTGTAATGCTACTTACAAGTATAGCAAAAGGGCTGTTTATTCCCCAAGAGGAACAGCAGAAGCATGGACACAGAATAGGATCATGTGATTGTATCTTTTTAAGTGTTGTTGAAGTAATTCCACAAGCAGAGCTCATAAAGCCTCCCCATAACATCTACTGTAGTTCCCACACTGTGAACTTTCGCACCCTAGAAGGTTTCTTGGTCATGTGGCCATAGAGAAACTTCTACCAGGGGAGTGGCTGGCAGCTTCTATTCCTCAAGTTGACTGTCCATTTTTCCAGCAAGCTCAGAGTCCACAAGAAATACCAGGTCCTGCTTTCTTCTCAAGGCTGTGTTTACCACTTCTCATCTTTCTCAATGATTCCATTCTCCTATCCCGGTGTAAGAAGCATTTAAGTTTCGTTAGCATGCCTAAAATAGAGAGGTTTCCTTTTTGGTTTGGTTTTGTTTGGTTGGTTTTGTTGTTTTTGTGATGCAGGCAACACCTGTGAAACATAATACTTTACAGCAGAGACACTTAGAGCTCTGCTATTATGATTTTTACTAGTGATAATTTACAGAGGTGACACTTTTACTTAGACCAAATCATACCAGTTGGAAATAGCACAACAGGACACAGCACCAAAATGAAATGTATCAGAATTGAGACACGGACCAAGACTTCCCCCCCAAAAATGAGCTTAACCACAAGTAACAAAGAAAGTATATCCACTTGGCTTACTTGGGAGATTTGGTCTGTGTATTCATGATAAGATTACAGAAGGAGAATTATGTTCTGAAATAATTGTTCTCCTGTCCTGAATTCTGTTATTCAGTGATCCTTTCAACAGGGGCAGGTTTCTGTTAAGAGCTCGGTGACAGGGCAGGTTAGCTGTCATTCCAAGAGAGTGGCCACCTGCTAGCAAAATCTAACACAGATATAATTTCCAGAGGTTGGTTGTAACTCCTGAGTCATATCTAGTATCTATACCAGTTTCTGAATTCTTTGCCCTTTGTGTCATATCCTTCTTAATTTGCTTATCCTCATTAAAGTTGATCTGAATTCTTGAAAATTAATTGCTGAAGAAGCCAACACAGGTTTTTGTAGACCAGGTTGACTGATTTCTGCTTTTATCTAAGAGTCAGCCATGAATGTGGCAATGTATGTCTTTCCCAGCTAGATAAATGCTGTGGCCTGTTGGAGATACTTTTTTTCCCCCAGAGGCTTATAAAAATTACTATTAAACTGAAACTTTTTATCAGAAATAACCTCAGAATGCACTCATGCAAGAGGTTTTTGATAGAGCCTCTGATGTGAATGCAGAAGTACAGATACAGAGCAGAAAAGCTCGTCTGGAGTTGTGGTTTGTAAACTGTTGGACTAAATGTTTAAAGTCACGTTTCCCCTTTCTGCTGCACATCAGTGGCCTCATATTCTTTTTTTACTATTTCTAGCGAGTCATTTTCTCTTCTCTCTCACTTTTTGTAAGAGAAAAGCTGGAGGCAGTGGAGGGACAGAGACCCCTGCTATAGAAGAGGGACCATTGAGCTGGGATGGGCCAGTGAGAAAATTGCCAAACCAGCACAAACATATTTAGCATTTCTTCTGATAGGAGAGAGACTGGCCAAATCACTTACTTTAATAGTAACTGTTACTGTAAAGCAGTAACAGAATTGCTGACCTGGAAATAATATATTTAGCTAATTGCTGATTTAACATCTGGTGGGCCATAGGGTTGATGTTGCAAAATCACAGTGCTTAAAACAGCTGCAGAGCGAGGGAGAAGCAATCAGTTATCTCTGGGTGAGCCTGGGGAGCTGACTCCTCAGGAAGGCAGCTGTGGGATGCAAATAGAGTGATGGGTTGCCTCTGGGACAGATTCAGAGCTGACTCCCCAGGAATGATGAGCAATCTGGCTGCATAAATGCGGAAGTACAGAAGGTCACAGGTCACTGAAGCTGAGAGGATAAAAGGGAAAATCAAGTACCAAGAGGTAGGTTCAGCAAAATAGGATCAGCATTGAAAATCTCACTGTCTGTCTGCAAATCCACAGCTACAAAGGCAAACATCTTCCCCAGGCCACCTTGACACATGAGATTGGACTCCTCATGAGCATGGACCCTAAGGACCAACAGCTGCCTCTTGCAGACCCCCTTGAAGTGGGAGAACTCCGGATTTTTGGGGTGATTGCTATGCTAATAACTCCACTTTACTAATATTTATCATACCTGCATACTGCAAAGTTTATCACAGTTACATGCTTGTTAGGTTTAGGCAAATGTAACTGGCACGACTGTGTGTCAGAATTTCCTTACCACTGTGGTACATGAGTTTATTGGGCAATTTCTCAGAGCAGGAGGTTGCAAACAGTGTTGGGCTGGGGCCTGGAGAGGCAGAGACGGTGTGTGGATACAGACACCCTGTGTGTTCAGCCTGTAGAGCTGTCTTTGAAGCCTGCAGAGGTATCCAAGAGGCACCTATGTCACTTATAGTAAATCTCTAAGGGGATTTATTATGTCTTTCTAAGGCAAGAAACTTACTTCTACCTTAATGTAAGGAAAAGATTCAGTCTCCTAAAAGGAAGGAAAAAACACTCTGCAGTCTAGTAGTGGGGAGCTAGGCTGCCTGGGAATTACTGTAACCCAGAAAAAGGGATGGTTGTACAAAGGGTTTAAAATTGAGACAATAAAGTTAATTTTAAAAGGGCATTCAGAAAGGAGCAATCCCAAGAGAACTGGGTAAGAAAAGGCAGAAACTGCACAGGAAAAAAAAAATTTATCTTCAATATGTTGCGTGAAATTACAGTGTAGTATTAACTGAGCTGTGGATATTACCACTAAATCCACTAGATGACAGTGTGGAGACTGCATTCAGCATGACGGCAACATCTGTCCTTTTATGTTGACACTGTCTCTCTGACTGCTCTCTGCTGTGAAACCAAAGTTTGCAATGTGCCTCTGCTTGTACGGGGGCTTCATGTGTGTGGAGAGAAGGTGGACTTGGTCAATTCTAACAACAGGATAATAACACTGACATGAAAGAACTGACTGTCGTTTTTCTGGCACTGGCTGTTTTTTCCCAAGCCTAGAGGTGTGGGGAGTGATGATGGAAAGTGAACTGAAGGATGGAGGGACACCCACCACCTCTGTGCTGTGCCTTGCAACCAGTCACGGAGCAGGACAGACTGTTTAGCAGAGCCTGCTGTGACAGGACAAGGGTAAATGGTTTTAAAGTAGTAGAGGGTAGATTCAGACTAGATGGGGAAAAGATGAGGGTGGTGAAACACTTGCACAGGTTGCCCAAAGAGGTGGTGGATGCCCCATCCCTGGAAACATTCAAGGCTAAGTTGAACGGGTCTCTGAGCCACCTGATGGAGCTGAAGATGTCCCTGCCCTGTGCAGGGGAGCTGGGCTAGATGGCCTTCAAAGGTTCCTTCCAGTGATTCTATGGTTCTGTTTGCTCACTGTGAGCTCTCCCCATCACTGTGTGGTGCCTGGCCCATCTGTCCCCCAGGGAAAACCAACTGACACAGCAAGGGGAAGCTGTGAGGAAAAGACTAGGAGATGGCAAGTTGACAAGGATAAGATGCTTGGTACAGTTTTGACTTCTGTGGATTGTCCAGTTTTGTATGAGATAATGGGCAAAACAAGGTAAGAACACCTGGGGATCATAGCAGCTTCCCTTTCATAACTCTGATTTCTCCACACAGGTTCTTTCCACCTGGGTTATGGTGTGACCAAGTGTACAGATACTACCACTGTAGCTGTAGATCACTAAAACTTATGACTGAATAGTTAATGCCCAAGTGGGATTTACACTACAACAAAAAGCAAAGACTGTATATTCATAAAAATCAGTGCATATTAGGTTAGTGTAAATATAGTACTATACATGTGTAACTTTTATGACAACTCTGCTTTGAAAATGTAGTTTTACTATTGAGGCGAGATATAAGTTAATGGGTGTGCAAACCTTGTTTGCTGTTATTAGTCTTGCATTAACATGTTATCTGTGTTCTTTATCGCTTAGTCCTCTCAAATAACCTTCATTTTGTGGGACAGCACACATTTTCACCCCAGTATTTCCTACATTTCATACCAGTTCTATGGGTTGCTCTCTGTTCCTTTTTTTGCAACATTAATGGCTTTTAGTCAGTCTCCTGCAGTTCAGCCCTGATGGGTTACAGTGGTGTCTTCTCTTGGAGGCCTCCCTGGGACAGGAGTGTTGTGGGGGGCACAGACTGACTGGTTAGAGGGCACTAGACCATCTGATTGCTGGCACTGAGGCTAAGCTGATCACCCCTTGCCTTCTGCTCTGCCTCTCCCCTATTAAAAAAAATGCCTCAGTTTGAGAGACATGAATTATTAATCTGTTGTGCCATCTATTGTAGTGCAGTTTACCATGCACTGGAATCCCAAAGTGCCCTGAATTTTGTCTTAGCCTCATACAGATGCCTTGAAACTGGCACTTGGCAATTGTCCTGGCAATGTTATAACACTCAGGGTTTTAGGATTTTTGATTCATGCGCTGCAGAAACTTGTCCTTATATGGGATAACATGAAATTCCACGAGTGAGAACAGATGGATTTTCTTTTGCTCTGCTTTTTCTTTCCATCTAGGGGATGATTTGTCAGTGTAATTTTCCTTACTGCCCTTTCTGTAGCTAGAAAGAGGAAGAGAAATACTGTGAGTGATCTCATTTAATAACCACCAGTCTTTCATGGCCTTTGGATCAGGCGGCTCTGTGGAAAAGGATTTAAAATCATCACGTCTGTGAATCTTCCTTTTCTTCTAAATTAACCATATATTGCAATTTCATAAACAATTATTTCAGTCTCTTTACTTCTCAAACACAGTATTATTTATCATTAAGAGCTGCTTTGAACATAAAACTATTAGGATGCCCTTTATTAGAGTGGCTTACTGCAGCTCCCTTTCTAATGAATTTTTTGCTTTATGACTTGCTGGCTGAGTTTGGGCTCTTACTTTAAGTCACACAATTGATTCAGTGTTCAAAGTCAGTTTATCAGACCGTATCTTCATGAAATTGCCTGCCAGCAGAGCAACCGAGGCAATGAAAAATTGGCACAGAAAACAAAGTAACCTTGTTGTCTTTTTAAATTGTCAAACGTTTGGGGTCTACTTCTGCAATCCTTAAATCCAGACGGGCGGGGAGCTTCTGACGCCAGCCCGACAAAGCCGAAAACAATCCTCTGGAGCGGCACCATTTCCCTCTGGAAAGGGCCATGAACAGCCTGGGACTGTGGCAGCTTCTCTGACATGTTCATCACATGGCAGGCTCCCTCTCCCTAATTTTCAAGCGAGATGTCTGCAAACACCTATGCTGTAAATTCTTTTTTTACAGTGGAGTGTACAGGGAAGGTGTCAGGCCAGTGCCATGAACAAGGCATGGGAGTTGCCATGCCCGTCCTATGAAAAAAAGACATTTGACAAGATATTGTAGTTGAAGTGATGATGAAAGACATCGTTGGAGAGGGTGAGGTTATGATAGATACTTAAGGAAAAGCATTTGTTTTCTCTTAGCTAGCCTGGTCTTACCCTGCTGAAGCAAACATCCAGGGACACCAGGAGGGGGATATTTAAAACTGTGCTGGACACGGGGCTGGGAGTGGTTTGTACACAGGAGATCTGCAGTCACAGAACCGTAGCATCATTTCTGTTGGAAAAGGCCTTTAAGATCATGGATTCCAAGCATTAACCCAGCACTGCCGAGCCCACGGTGACACCGACACATCTCAGTGCCACACCTGCACATCTTTTAAATACCTCCAGGGATGGTGACTCAGCCACTTCCTCGGGCAGCCTGTTCCTAGCATCAAGGGTAAAAGCTCACCTGCCCCTGGATCAGGCAATCACTTCATCACCTTGATAATCAGGTTTATTTGCTTTTATTTTTCAGCCCATCAGTCACAGCAGCTCAGAGCTGTGGTTTGACACACACCTCAGTGGTTTGTAGGCAGGAACAGGATCTGACCCTTTCACAAAAGCAAATGCCACATTGTAAAATTTCTTGGTACTTGTGGATTAAGAATTAGCACAGTAAATACTTCCTGAAAGTGCACATGCTTAATTTGGGTACTTGGACTTTGCAAGGAAAGCTTTGCACTGTGGTGCAGTATAAACTCACAAATACTTGACCTCATGATGCTGCCAAAACGTTTAATTTGCCAGCAGGACAAAGAGTTAAATAAGTATCCAAAAAATTCCTATTTTTATAGAAATATCTCATTTTGCATCTTCCTTCTCAGAGAAAAATTATTCATATTAAATATACATCAGATCTTCATGCAATTTTTAGTCACTTTTTATTGATTTTTTCTTTCTTTTAGAAGCATATTGAGATTTCTTTAGTAAAACTGTGTACTTTAATCCCTTGGTGTTTAAATAAAAACCACTAGATTGCTATTTATGAAAATTACTTCATTTGTAAGCCACAGTAGAAAGAATAATGACGCAAACTGGGTAAGAAAAGCAGCATTAAAAGACAGAGGAGGAGTTCCATAAAAACGCTTTAGTGCAGGGGAGACTGACGGCTACCAAGGACCTCAGGAAAAGTACTTGACTCATCAGTGGAGGCTCCACGGTGGATGTGCAGGTGGAGATATTGGCAGCCCCCTATTTCAACTCACATGTCAGACTTTGAGACTGTAAGAGGTAATTTCTAGAGCTGGGTGAGAAAGAGATCAAGAAAACCTGATAATGCAGTATTAGTTTTGACCTAAATTAGAATGCAAGTATGAAGTGTTTTCCCTTCAAGATTTTGTTCTAGAAATGCTAAAAATTTGCATCAAAACAAAGCAGCCTGACATTCCTGCAAGGGAAACACATATTGCTCTAACTTCTTATGAAACTACAGTAACACAGACCAAATTGTGGTTTTAGACAAGGTAGTGCAGCCCCACTTTGGTGGGACTGAACACACAACTTGGCTCTCTAACACATAAAAGGTGCTGCACTGTATAATAACCATATGAGTATGGTTCAAGAAATCATATTATCTGAAAAATAGTTCTTGATTTAAAAATGCTTTAGAGCGATTTGTCACATTTCCAATATTGTGCATTGTGTTTTGGATGTTGCTTTTCAATAACCTGATACTCACTATAATGCAGAATTTTCTGGTCAGACACATTTTCCATAGCACTATGAAAGTCCTGTGGCTCCCACAATGAACCATCCATGTTGTTTAAATAAAGAATGCACTGAATTATGTCAGGGTAACCAAGACATTAAGAAAGAATGGAGACTGACACTGTAATTTTTATCATACAAGGCACTGCAATCAGCAATTGCAGTTTATCAGAGAAGTGCTTTAGAATGAAACATTCTGGGTAACTTGGAAGAATCTTGAGCTCTACTTCAGCTGAAGTATATTCTGCACTGGGTTCAATGAAGATAATATTTCAGTTATTCTAATTGCAAACAGAAAATTTTTTCAGTGGAAAATTTTTGTGATTCTGTTGGTTTTATATTGGTAAATGAGCAAACTGTTCAGTGACCAAAAGACTTTGTGACCAACTGTTTAGTACAACAGGGTCTGTGTGGCACAAAATATGACCTGTGGTCTTTGATCTTATTCGAGTTTCATCAGAAAGAAGGAAACATGATGGAGACTACTCTGAACCGTAATTAAAATTTGTCCTCCTGTTGACCCAGTTATCAAAAGCTACTTCCTCATGTGAACTGGAAAAATCAAAGTAAGCTTGGTACAACAAAGTGATGCAGCTGGGTTTGGAAATTAGCATGTAGTAACTGTGCTACTCTAATGGGCCAAAAATAATCAGAAATACATTAATTTTCAATTTGATGGTGCGTGTTGAAAAATGTACAGCAGCGAAAGCAAAAAGAGTCATAATGAATTACTTTTAACTAAAACCTTAGATCTTTGGGTTGATTAAATATTTTTTGAAGAGCAAATAAACAAAGACCTAGTTAAAGTAATCAGAATAACTTTGGCTCCTGCCTGAGGAGCTTGTAACAAGCCTTGTGTTATCTGGCAAGGCATGCAAGTCCTCGAGGAAAGCCATCTGGTACCAGAAGGCAGGAAATTTTAAAAAAGGAATTCTTTGATGATCCATTTCTGGACAGAGTAAGAAGGTGGAGGTCTGGCCTGGAACTGGGCAGAACAAAGCAGAAGCTGCCTGCCTGGCAGGTGAGGACTGGAGGCGTGAAAAAAGCTTATGGAAAGGAATTGCTTGCAGTTCTTGCCATTAGCAAGCCTTAGCTTTGTGTAATTTCTAGATCAGTCTTCGGAGTGAAGCTTGTGTTTAGATGTTCCCCTTAAGGCTCTGTGAGTACCTTGCTCTGTCACATCGCCCATGAACAAGAAAATCAGACACAGCCTGGGGTACTCTTGGGCTGTGCACAAGCTGCAGGTAGGATATGAATGAGCCTGTACTGGCTTTCTAGGTTGGGTAAACGAACAACATCAAATTGTTGGCTGCAGAGCATTTATCTGGCATAGGAACTGAGAGCCCTGGATTTGAAGGACACAGTGCTGATAAACAGTCAACCCTATTTGCACAAGATACAGGAAAATTGAAGATTTGACTCAGCATTGTAGCTTCTGCCTATGAAGCTTATCCAGGGCTTTAGCAGTTGAATTAAAGTTTATTAATTCTGGTAAGAAACCGTGGGAGTAGATGATAAATGGAGGAAGAGACAGGAGATGGCAAAGAACTATTCAAATCTGCAAATCATTATATGAGTGCCTGTTCTGGATTTAAATGTGTTAATATAAATTAATTATGAACTTGAAATCAAAGTGAAAAGATGGAGTATTTATGGAAGGGGTACAAAGTAGTGTAATCTAAAAATAAAGTAGTTTGGGCTGAATAAGAGGGAAAATGGGGCCAAAAACTTCCAGCTATCTATCTCCAGCTTCCATGTGCTAATGATAATTTGTCTGGGTTTGTTCTCCAGTGCTGCAGAATATTCTAAGATCAAAAGGGCTGACCCACATGGAAATTTCTGCTGGAAAATAAAAACTATTCCTGCTGCCTTTCTGACATGAGTGGGATCTGATAAATATGCAAATCACAGAAGTATAGAAAAGTGCAGCTGAAGAAAATCGTTTGAGGAGAGCTTCTTCCTTTTCCAACATATCTTTCAAATATCCATGCACCCTTCTCCACAGGCACTGACACCAGGGATACAAATCTTTGGGAGAAGGAAAATCCCATGAAAAGAAGCACATGGATTTTATACAGATTCCTTCCAAAAAATGTATAAATGACACCCTCCCACAAGGAAATATGCTGAAACATTTCAGTTGAAATATGCTGAAAGAAACCCAAATAAAATATCTACCACCTACTCCTAAGTTTTAGATTCTGAAAGGATTTAAAGAAATGCAGAAATTAAATGGAAGCAAAACTTTTCTTTGTACCTAGGCAAATTAATTGAGCATTGCATTGTATCAAGATACTACTTGCATCTGCTTATGTGGTAATGTGATTTAAGTTTCGGTAATATGTGTAGTAACAAAAATTACAAATAATCACCGTGTTTAAAGAATAACACTCTAAAGTTAACAGGCTCAGTGGAGATATAAAGAATCTCTAGGATGAACCTGAATAATCTGAAGTAGTTTTTAGATTGCAATAATTAATCCTAGTTGTCCTGTGAATTGAGATTAATATTATCTTTCTTAGGCATGTGTTATTTGAAGAATGTTTTCTCAAAATCGGTTATAGAAGCACTGAGGTAAACCAGTTCATTATTTTAGCTGAATAAACAGATTTATCTTCTAGTAATACTAATTTCTTACAGTACCTATCTGTCAAGGTGGCCCTAGTAATTATAATTCCTTATCATAATGGAAATCAGATCTCCTGTTGATTGAATTCCTAATGTATCTTTGCCACTGTAAATTTACCTTTGGAAGGTAAATTAAATACTGATGCATAAGGGACTACCTTGGTTCAAGTCTGTCTTGAATTCCTTGGCATCACCTTTACAAACAATGTGAAGGAAATGACTGGGTGTACATGGATGTTCCCGTCTTTATTCACCTTATAATTTCTGTGCATTTCCTTAGTTTGTAAGATTTATCTACCAAATTCTGAGTTCAGTCAGCTTTTGGGGAAAAAAAAAAAAAAAAAGTCTAATTTCTCCCCCTACACCTGGTAAGGGAGAAAAATTGCAGATATGAGATTGTCATCATTTTGCCCGATTGATTACGGACAAAATTTAATCCTCCATGTGAAATCCTATCCTGCTCCAAACAATGGTAAAACTTACGATTTCACTGGAGTCCAGATTTCAGCCTTACAGGAGGCCTAGTTCATTGTGTTTTCCTTTCCCCGCCCCCCCCATTTGTACAAATTTCTATTGTTATCATGTTTCCACTCCTCCAACTTTAAAATTTTGAACTTTCTTTATGATTCAAGATATGTAGGTTTTCTATAAGGGAAAAGTAGTGTTGTTTTTACATATCTGATGGTCTCATGGAGACAATCAGCATCAATTACTCTAATATGATTTCCCATTTCTGACTACACAGCATTTGTACAAAGTTCTGATGAAATACAGACAAACCACTGTACTAGATCACAACAAGGGTCCATATACCCCATCCTATATAATCCCTTTCTACTATAGCCACTAGTAGCAAAGAAAAAGCTGTAAACCCAGGGCAATCTTGGATTCATAATTTTTCCAAGATACTTCTCCAATTTCTAGCAATTTTTGGTTTAGAATCTTTCTCATCTGCAGAATATATCTACATCATGTTGTCTAACTGTCCTTGACAGACCTTTCCTCTGTGAACCCATCTAGTAGCTTTCAGAATTTATTATACTTTGGGCATCCAAACAAAACAGGATGTTATGTCCTGCAATGCAATTAGGCACTACATGTGCAAGTGCTTTTTTTTAAATTTGTCTTTGACCTGCTGCCTGATGATTTCATTTTGTGCCCTGTAGTTCTTGTCTCATGAAAAATAATGACTAATCATTCCCTCGCCACCTGCTCCACATGATTTATGTTTTTCTAGACCTCTATCATGTCCTCAGTTAATCTCTTTTCCAAACTGAGGAAACCAAACCTTCTGACTTTCTTCTACAGCAGAAATTGTTTCCTGTTTCTGACCAGTCTGACCCTCCTTATCTGTATCCTTTCTACTTGTAAAATCTCATTTATGAAGTGACTAGAACTTTGCACAAGACTGGCTGCACCATACCTTTACGGAGTACCAAATGATGGTTTATATTCCCTCACAGGTCTTTCTGATGGTCACGGCGTAGGAAGTTTCATCTTCCAAAGAATTATCTGTAATGGTGTAGGAAAATACTTGGTGATAAAAGCTGACAGGAGAACTTGCTACTGGGGACATAGAATTAAGGTCACTCTTCACCATGTGCACTGCTTTGCATTCATCTGTGGTGCTTTTCTCTTGCTGCTTTGTTGTTGGTGCAGTACTGGCAGATCTTTCTGTAACTCCAGGCTAGCCAGTTCAATTCTGTATCTCTGAAGCACTAGCCCTCCTGGGAAAAAACCCCACAAACAATCCCAAAAGTGAAAGAGGTTTATATACCACATCTCATAGAAAAAGGTTTTTGTTTCTGCCTCATGGTTGCTTCCAGTTGTTAAGCAGCCTAGAGTAAAAGAAACAGTAATATAAACAAGAATTCTTCTCAACTTGCTTTGCCTTCCATATTATCAGGCAAACTATTTCCTTCAGTTATAAACAGAAGGCAGAAGCTACAGGCAGGTTCCCTGACTGTGGAGTCTCCATGAGTAAAATTTTCAAGAACAGGCTAGAAAGACAGCTGCAAGGAATGGCAGAATAATGCTGGGGGTGGGGGGAGACATACGAAAGCTCTGTCTGAGAACTCCTCTGCTGCTGCAGGTAGAACAGCCTTAGACATGGGATCGATATGTTCACAACGAGGCCTTGCTGGCTTTGGCACATTTCATTATACTGAGTGAAAAATAATTGGTCTCACTGGTATATAGCTCTCTTATATGTGTTTTTAAGGATGCAGATACGTCACATATATATTTTATCAGTGTCCTGTCAGTACATAGCAGCTGAACCCAGCAGCGATGACAGTATTACTTAGATTAGAGTTTATATGTAGAAATGCTGTGAATTTTTACTTTTACTTTGCAGGACCCAGGTTTCTTGTCTTTTATGCAGTGTAAATATGAAACTAAGTCATTTAAAGAAGTGTAGCTTTTGTTGGACAACTTAGTACTGCCAATAGTAGGGTGGCAAGAAAAGCCTGAGGAAAGCAGGGAATATAAAGGGGAGTGGAGGGGAGAGGACAAAAAGAAGAAGCATATAGAGAACAGTCTTGCATAGTGTCAAAGGGGGATTTAAAAAAAACCCAACAACTAAGCTGCTCAAAGACCAAACAAGAAGATTTTTTTGTCTCCCAGGGTACCAAATGAGGTTTCTTGGGAACTATTGACATATACACCTCTGAGGCAGAACAGAGAGCAGAAATGTAAAGCATCGATGCCTATGGCAAATAGTTCTTGCAGTAGGCACGAGCTGTCCCTGCCTGCTGCTCCCTGTTGTTCAGAAATGTCTGCAAGTGATGCACAGGGAAGTGCAGAAACACATCTGGAATTCACCACAGAAACCTACCTTTGCCATCTGAAAGACCAAACACTCACCCTGGCCATTGCCCAGTTCTGCTGTCCTTGGTCAGCGTGGAGCTGTGACACTGTTTAATATGACGAGGTGTCCTGTGGGTCCGTGGAGCAGGTAAAAGTGATCTTTCATGTACGTTGGCAGGTCTGCAACATTCAGCATGAAGTATTGCCTAGAGAAGTACTGATTAATTTCAGATCTCGTTCCTAACTCAAGGAATACACACCATTAATACAGAACCATCCAGTGAAAACATCAGATCTGAGTGATGAGGTGAAAAGGAAACAAAAGATGGCAGAGACGTTTATCTTAAAAGGCTTTTTAAAAATTCATACTGACAGTCAGTACCTCACACTCCAAAGATTTAAGTATTTAGTTGTGTATAGGTGAACTGCAGTCAGAGGAAGCAGTTTAGCCATGCTTAAACTAATCCTAAATTGGGACAGCCTGTCAGTTTAGGTGGGAGGGTGTCTGGGGAGCTCTGCCTCTGGCAGTGCCTGATCCCAGAGTACCAGCATCCCAGCATCCCCATCCTCCCAGCTCCCTGAGCCAGCCTGGCAGCTTGTGATGCTGTGCACTGGACTGGGTCAGGGAAGTGATCCACCAGGAAATTTTGATCACCTTTAATACTTTTTGCTTTTCTCTTTAAGCAGATTACTGGTTAAAAGGAAAACCAGGAGTTTCAGAGCAGCTAATGTAACCTCCACCTACATTTATTGCATCCAATCGCTACAACCATAGCAAATTAATATCAATAGTTCAAAAGAAACTTTGCTTAATAGTGAGGTTTCTTTTCCCCTTAGGCTGCCAACAGCTTTCCCATATATAATCTCATTTTTCAACATAGTTTCATCTATCAGGCTGGCTATAATAAGTCTTTTATTTCATTTTTAAGTGCTTAGTCACCCCAGTAAGTTTTCTCTTGATATTTTTGTTCAGGCTGCTCTGTCAAGACAGTAAAATCTGGAGCACACACCGACCCAGACTGCAGAGAGATCCATGTGCTGGAGCAGGCAGCTGGCTTGTCATCTCAAACAGCTCCTTTCCTGACATCTATTTCCCACGGGCAGCAACGTACCGTTGGCTGTGTTTCTTGAAGGGCCAGGAAGGGAGGACCCATTTCACTCTCCGGTCATATCCCCAGACGTTACTGACAAGGATCAGATGGCAGATTGCCACCCCTGAAGGTTGTGCTGGGTGGACAAATCCCTACCACCCCCGGCTCTGTCTCTGATCCGACGACAACTCCTTTTTCAGCCAGTCAATGAAGTCTCACACATTTCCCATACATTTTCTGATTTTATTTTTGTCTTATTGTCATATTGTCAGAGTCATTACTCCATCCCTCTTTCTCTTATCTTCCTGTTTTTCTAGTTCCCATCTGTCACAGGTAGAAGAGAAACACCAGACAATGTGATCCTGACAAGCCCTACTTAGTTCCCCAGGCAAGGGACAGGCTGCATCTGGAAAAGCTGCACGTATGTGTGCTCGCACCTGCAGAATTAACTGAGACCTTAACCGTGCAAAGTGAGTTGGTGCAGTCAAGCCCAGGGAAATGTGACACTCACCTGTCCCCACGGCAGGCTCTGGGCAGCAACTCAGTGTCAACATGTGACGGTTCCACCTTCAGCAATCTGCTTCCATGACATGTTGGACGTATTCAGAGCAGTGCCTCCCCCGAGTCTCTATTACTCTTTTGTGCTCAGGGGCTGATAGATGGTGGTCGACACAGGCCACCAGCCAAATCTGTCTACAACAATACCACCTTCCCAGCAGTTTCAGATGCTGTTCTCCAATGGCTTATTGATCCATGGCCCATCCCAAGGCTCATCTCACTTAGCCATTTGTATGTGAAAAAAGATATTCTGCTTGCCCTTTTCTATGGATAACCTTGCAGCATATATGGATGTGTGTGTTTATTCCAGCTTTCCATGGACTGGAGTCAAAGGATACCAGCTAACTGCCACAGAGGTCAGCCAAGGGACTTGACTCCCCTGACCATTCCCATGTTCAAAACAAGTCCCTCATCCCACTAATTCATTTGCAAAAGACGTTTCTGCTCTTATAGATCCCTTGCAGAGAGAATCTGTGACAAGTTTGCAAATCAACCTTCCCCTCCGCATCTATTATCAGTAAGTTGCCACATCTCTTAAAATGTAGCAGCTGCCGTTTTCTGACAAAATTAAAGAGAGGAAATGCTCTCAAAGAAAAGTAAGGAGGAAGGGAGGGTTAGTATTTGGTTTTCTCCTTTTAGCTGGACACTTGTATTTTCTTCTCCATGGTGGTGAATTTTGTTATTGAAGGGTGTTTCCTATTTACTCAGTTGCCCGTCAGCAACAGCTTTGTGTGATCTGCAGCTGACATCAAAGCAGCTGGAAGTCAGGCAGAAGCAGGACGATGATCAGGTGCCCACATTTATTTTCCCATGGTTGTACTGAATGCTCCAGAGTACCATCTTTCTTTCAGATAAGTTGATATCTCTGTCTTTGCAGACACTGTTCCATTCATATCCTATAGATAATGTAACAGTAACAGCTTCCTGAGTTTTCAAATGGCCTGAAAACCAGAAAGATTCATGAACTTATTAATTTTAAAAGGAATAATAAATGGTAGTCATCAGGCATCAGTGTTATATAATATCAAGATGTATTACCTCTTTGCTCATCAAAGCAGGCAAGAATGAGGGGTGTGATCAGAGAGATGTCAGTAGCAGAAGTGGGATGTTCTGCAGGACTGTGCAGTCTGGTGCCACAGCTATAGTATGATCTTTGTGTGGACTTCGCTTGCAACCAGGTTTTTTCAGTGTATCATCACTCACATGTATTCATTGTGGACGTCAGGGAGCAGTTACTTTGCATGTTGTCCTATATAGCTGAGTTGTTTCAGCTTTTCACAAGCCTATTTTGGGACTTACCAAGAGCTGAGCAGAACTACAGCTTCCCTTCTTGTCCTGTCCCCTTCTAAGCAGAGTTACTCTCTCTTCTGTCTTCTCCCAGGCAACCCACATTCACATTTGCCATTCACACTCTGTTTCTGAAGCTTTTCCATATAGTATCTCCAGGAGCTCATGGGGGGAGCAGCAGCAGATGGGTTCCTTGCATCAAAGGAACTACCATCTGTTATTTCTCTTCCCAATTTTGTGTGATGCTGGCTAGAATTTGACTGTTTCTCCCATTCTTCCTTGATCCTTTGATGCCCAGTTGGGCAAACAAGGGTAGGCAAATATCAGCATCCCCTTGCCTTTTCCCATGGTTGTGCCAGGACCTGCTGTGAGCAACGGTAACATTTAGCACCCAAAGGTGGCTGTACCCCCCCTCCACATACTCCCTGTGCCAAGCTCCATCTGCTGTGCTTTCACAAACTCCTAATCATCTGAGAAGGAATGAAAAAAGCCTAGCAAGACAACCTTACAGAAACTCCCAATTAACTTTATCCTCCTCCCAAATGGCAGTGTGTATCAGGAAAGGTTCTGGCACTATAGGATTGGTTTACTCTGATCTTACATTGTATTATTGTTTCCCAGCTAGATACATTCAGATAGCTATTGTTAAAATACAACATGATTGCTTATCCTCATTGATAAGACTTTTTAAAGAAAAATGCTTCACCCAAAAACCTTACCATGTTTCCCTCCAGGAGATGGTTTTGTGTCTGTAAGCTCAGGGTTGGCAAGTACTTCATGCTCATTGTGTTTTCCTAATTTGCAGGTTTAGTTACAGTCCATCTCTCCTGGACCTCAAAAGTTCATTCAATAATCTGTTGGGGGTTTTTTTACTTTTTTAAAAATAAAGCTCCTGATTGTAAGGAAAAGCTGGAGCCAGATACAAGCCGGTGTTGACCCGGCTCAGAAAGCATAAGGCAAATGATATTAGCCCAAAATATTACAGCAAAACAAACTACAAAGAAAATATCCCTAGGAATTTTTATGGGATTCAGCTTTTTTAAAGGGTTAGATTTCAAAACACAGAATTCACATTAAATAAATTTATGCAGTCCTTATTTCAGCTATTGCAGTCCTTGTCTCTATGTTGAATAATGTGATTATAATCAGTAGAAGCATTTATGTTGTAAATGCAATTATTGAAAAAAGTTCTAGAGAGGTTTTTAAGTGGCTAAGTTCTCAGTACCCTGCTTTATGATAGACTGCTATTTTCATCCAAGATGAACCAAAAGTGAGTGGGAAAATTCCCACGGAAGGCAATCTCCAGTTCAAGATCCTAATCTCCTAATTGTGCTTTGAATCCTTTCTTAGCTGTGGAAAATAACTGTAGCTTTGATTCAGATGCCTTCTTTGTAATCCATTGTTTTAGTGTTTTGAATACACACCACCCATTCTGTATTAGGTATTTTGATAAAAAACCTAATAAAAGACAAGTTTAAAGGATGGTGTCATGAACCTGGAACCTTTCCACATGCCGCACTCACTTAATAGAAATGTAATGCAATTTTCTTTGTTATGTGTTCTGCATTCATTGCAATGCGTCTTTAAGAAGCTGCATTTGAGAGAAGGCAACAACCAACCTGTTTCTGAGTGCTGAAATATTGGCTAATACTGAAAAAAACACTAAGTCATAGGCCTTTTTTAGTATCTGGATCAAATTTTCCTAATATTATCCACACAACATTACAGTTAGATTCCACATAAAAATTTCAGTTTCTCTCTCAGCCATCCATGTCTGTAAACGTTTTTAGTCATTGATGCACAATAAGGAATGTAAGATAAATGATAACTTTAGCAGAAATAAGTGCTTTTTGAAGCTATATTTAATAGGTGCACTGCAGATTCTAGGCTTTCAATTTCAAGACAAGGCACACTGTTAAATAGAAATTCATTCCTCTCCCACACTAATCACTTCTGAGAAGAAAAATCAGTCAAAATGGGACCATAAGCTGCAGTCTGGTTCTTATTTCATAGTCAGCTCACATTTCAAAAATTGGATCTACCTATTATTCTGGTTTTGCCAGCTAATTTTGCCCATGCTGTGCTGGTAGGAAGAAGCCTGAGAACTGAGCAGCTCTGCACATCCACTAGCTCCAAAGATGTTGGCGGGGGCTTGACATAATAAAAGGAAGAAGGAGACTGGAGGAATAATGTATAACCTCATTTCACTTCCCAGAAACACACTAAAGATGATTGAGCAATTGATTTTTGAGAGTCTGGGGAAAAAAAGGAAAAAAAAAAAAAAGAAGATTTCAAAAGTGCCAGGGTAGAATTGCCAAGAAAAGAGGGCATTGTCCTGTCCCTTTAAGCACACCAGCTGGCTGTGTATAAGCAGCAGTGGAAGGCTTGGAACACTGCTCTGGAGCAAAAAACCTCTGCTCTGTGGAGGGACCAGGTGTTGCAGAGAGCAAATTTTCCTGGTTATCTCTACAGGTGTCTGTGGGGGTCATTACTGACAGCTTGATAGGGCTGATCAGGACTGTGAGAAACTGCAGTGGGACAGAAGTGGCCACTAGAAATTGGGGATCGCTGGGACTGTGGCCAGAAGGCAGATCCTGAGTACTCCAGGTATTTACATATTTTGGAGTATTTCTGCTTAAATACCACTCAGCTGTAGCAATGGCAAAAAAATTAGCATGCTTTTAGGGTTTGGTTTGGATTGCAGTTAAATGTGGCAAGCTTAATTTTGTGCAGTAGAGAAACTTCCTGATCTGATCCTGCTCTCTGGAATGAAAAGTTTTTAGACAAAGGGCAGCTGATCACACATTTGTATGAAGTTGTTGATACCTCTGTACAAGAAACAGTTTAGGGCCTTTGGAAGGAGGATATTCAAAATTATGTTGACATACTGAATAAGGGATTCAAAATGAACAAGATGAACCTCGGCAGAAGAAAATCCAAAGATGTAAGTGGATGGAAAAGCAACAGGGGAAAAAAAAATGACCCCGAAGTTATGGTAGGCTGCAAAGTAGATACTAATTAACAATGTGTTGTGGTTTCTTAAAACATAGAATGGGGTACTATGAACTATACAAACATACTAGATAACACTAAGCATGAATGATCTAGATGCATTTGATTCCACCTACATGTGGGATTAGCTACAAGGACCTTCTAAGATGTTTTCTAGCCCTCCACATCCCTAATGCAGAGATGGAGAGGCTTAGGAGTTCTCGGGAGTGAGTGGCAGGCAAAGATGGTGGTGGTGGACCATACAAAGAAGAGGGAAGGTGCAAAGTACAGCCAGAGAGCAGTGGAGACACTGTCCTGGTGCTGAAACTCAGAGTGGGGAAGTGGAATTGAACTTGTGACTGCTGAAAGGATCCAGTCTTCCAAATACAAGCTGCCTTCCTTCTCCACATCACCTGCCTCTCAGTGGGTGCAGCAGTGGGTCCTTGGCTTTCCGAGGTTCTGGCAAAAGCAAAAAGGTGTTTCAGGATATAGTTATTTTTCCCTCATCTCTCATATCAATTTGCTACCCTAGACATCTGGGTCTTTTGCAGTTTGGCTGAACCCTGGTTGTAGCGGTTTTCCAGAAAATGGATGCTTCTGCTGTATATCTGAGATAAACCATGTTCTTCCTTCTCCTCCCAGTTTTAAATCTGTCCTATAAGGAATAGTTTTCACTGTGACACTGATTTATCAAGGCTCAATTGCTGAGAAGTTGTTATGACAAAGTATTCTAAGTGGACAGGTCTTCCTTGTGTCACAGGAAAGTGCCTGGTAGTTTAAATAACTATAATAATACTTTCTGTGCTTCTTTCAAACATTTTTTGTCTGTACTGTAAGTCCCTGCATGGAGTGGAAGAGCTGTGTCCTGGGTCTTGAGCCTGGGGGCAATGCTGTCAATTAAGAGAGTCAGCTTAGATCTGTGAGCTGAACCAAGAGCCACGTGCAACTCTTGCCAAAAGCAACACCCTTTCAGGCTGAAATATCATTAGTCTAACAGGGTAATAATTCACATTCTTTGTTAGAGCCTGTATTTTTTTTATACTGCAGGTATCAGTTTGCTGCTTAGTTATTGCTGACTGTATTTTGTAGTTTTCTCGTAAAACTCATTTTTGGTTCCCTAACTCCTGCTCATTACACACAAAACATTCTGCCAACCGTTTCTGTACAGCCCTTTCCTGTGATTTCCTTGTTGAAGTGTTCTATTTTATCCCCTCCTTCCTTTGAGATTCCATACGTTCTACATAAGTGATTTTCAACCTTCAGGTTTTTGGAACTGAAAATTATTCTGGTGAAAATGCAGGACCCTGTGCACCACATTTAAGTCTACCTGATAATAGGCTTTAAAAATAAGAATTTATTTACCTTTGCAGATCCTTTAAAGGCAGCTCATAGAGGACTCACATTTGTTTGAAAGCCTTTCTGAATACTGACACTCGTGTTAATCAGCGTAATGTCATTACTTTTCATTATATGCATTATTGTTTATTAGCTCCTGTGTTTAGTTTCTCTTAACATTCTCTGTAAACTAATTTTCTTAAACCTATTGCCATTTCTATTGCACTAGGATCTTGAAATATCTTTTTAAAATTTCATTTTCTTCCCAGTGTCTCCCTTTTATCTCCAGGCTGGTCATTCATTACAAATGTGGTGCTTATATTCAGTGCTCGAGAAAGATGAAGCTGTGGCAGTGTAACAGCCACTGGTTTATTCCCAAACCAAACCCAGCACAGTTACCACACTGCCTTCCCTCAGTGCTTTTCCCTTCTTTTCACTTCCAGGAAATCAAACCCATTTTTATTAATAGTGACAGATTGGTCCTCATACCTTTTTTTTCCCTTTGGTCACTCTGGTGAGCCTGCCCAAAGCCACTAATTAGCAGGGAGTCAGATTTGGGCTCTGGTCCTCTGAGAAGCTCCATACAAACGGACTCACGGTGATTTCTGTGTATGCTGTAGGTGCAGGGATTCAGCCATCTGCAGTACAGTGCAGGGTGGCTTTTATGGCTGCATTTCCACTAAGGTGTAGAACCAGCAGTTCATTTCATATAGGTCATTAGATGTTTCTTAAGTGATCTGAAATTTAAATACTAAATGCTCTTGAGCAAGATATGAACTGCATAATTTTCCCTGTCCTTGAATATCTGATTGTCTCAAAAAAATATGTAATCAGAACAGCATTTTTGGTACTGGAACCTACTATCCTTAATTTAGGAATTCACTGGTATCACAATGCCAGGAATTCAAATGACAATTTCTGCCCATGAAATGGATGCAATCAGAAGGAAGCTTGTTCTGTGAAGATATGAGGAATGACACATAGACTAAATTACTTTGGAATGGTTTGAAATATTCATGTGAAAGGGGTGCACAGGGCAAAACGAAGGAGAAATAATAATGCAGGGTGATATGCCTACATTTAACAAGACCAGGGCAAGCTTTTTGAGGGGGAGACAAAAAACGTAAGAACATTGTAGCAGGACTTAAACCAACGTGAGGTGATCATACTTGGACAGTGGAATTATTTAAACCGCCAGTTATTTTAGGGCTATCTGCACTGATAAGTGTGATCCTAAAGGTACCAGAACTGTGAATGAGACCAGCCCATTGCTGGCATCACTGTACAGTCACTTGAATCCATACTTTAATATAGGCACTCCAGAAAGTGAGAGATCTCCACCAAAGAAGGTCCCACTGCTTCAGTTATGAGATCCTCACTAGGAATGACCACCTTTGGGTCATGCTGCAGCACCTCCTTCTTTAACAATGTCTTTTCCTACAACTTAGATACTATTTATATTATAAAACTGTCCATCTATTCTCATCTCCAGAGAGTCAGGAATGTTTTTCAGATCCATCAGTGGACTTAGTAGTCCATTAAAAATACAGATGGAGGATCTTGACAATAGAATGTAGGTGCTAGTTTTAAGGCCTAAGAAAACACAGAGAAGTGAAAAGGTGGGATTCATTTAATCAAATATATATGCCTGAATGTATGCATCTATGTCTGTGCTGACCAGCCCAGGTGTAGTCGGTGCAGAGAAACTGACATCTGACAACAGAAGTCCCCCAGCAACTGGGGACTTTTAAAAGGAGACTTTTGAAGCAGAAGACTTGTAAAACAAAGATGAATATCACCAGGTTGGATATTGTTTATATTTAGGAGGAAAGATGTGGGATAAACAGGTACTAACGGTAGCTATTCATGGGCATGTGCATGTTTCCAATGTAGAGTAGGTTCAAGACCTCTCAACCACTGTGCTTTGCTGCACAGTGCACACTACCTGGACTTTACTCTGAACTTTCTTTTGAGGTATTGAAGAAAAATTGACACATTTTAAGATGCCGGATTTCCTCTCTGAGGTGCAGACGTTCAGACAGGTGGTGAGGCTGCCCTTGGGTTGTGAGAGAGATTGTCAAATAAATGGTGTTAAGTGGAGTTACACCAAGGCTTGATTAGCTTTAGGCATCCAGTTGCTTTGGCCAGTTTCCACACTGTCCTTGACCCAACCACTCATTTTCAGCACTGGTCTTAAGCTATTTATTTTCTGACCCATTCCTGAAAGAATGCTCACAAAACATTTGCTCGTACAGTGGCCTAGGTGCAAAGCTGAGGAAGACAGCTAGAACAGAATTTGCAAAAGCTCTTCAGACAATATTTTGCTTCTGCTTTGGATTTTGGGTGGGCTTTTTCCTTCTGAGTTGTGGAATCTTTCATCCTCTTTTGGGAAAAGGATGTTGAGGTCAGCTGCACCATGGGAATTACAACTGGAATAGTGGTATTTTCCTCTTTGTTTTGACATTTAGTCATTGGTGAGAGCCACTCATTCTCCTTACCTATTAGTATTCACACTTATTTCTTTCCTATTAATATTCACGCTTGCTTCTACAGTAGAATTTATTAAAGATGTGCATTTTTGAAAGCTGCTTTCAAGGTAAAAATTGACAGAACATCTATTACTTTGCTTGCTTCTTCCATGTACGTTCTCTAGGCAGTGAGAAGTGTTTATGCAGGATGGATTACAATGTATTAGTTATGATGCATGCACATATATTTATAAAATAGATATATGCTATATACTGCATGCATATATTATACAACTAGTGTTAGTGCTTCCATTTGCAGATGTCAAATAACTTTGCTGAGGAGTCTAAACATTTCTACCTATATCTTAGACATGGGGAAGCCATAGTATCAAGGATATGTGACCTGTTTAAAACTGCATTATCAGGTCAGCAAGAAAGGGAATCTATGTCTTTGATTTCCAATACAGCACTGCATTGCTGGGCAGTGATATCTATCTTCTAGAGGTAACTTCCGTGTAAAAAACCCACCTTCCTTTCCATGGAAATTATTACTCAAATGCCAACCTTTAAAGAACTAAAAAAAAAAATAAATAAAAAAAATAAAAAAAATAAAAAAAAAATCTGTAAAACGTGAAAAAACAGGTCCTGTTAGTACTTAGAGCAAAACTTGATCAGTATCAGTTCAGGTTGGTTTGCAGGCCATAATTTGAAGAAACAGTAAATTTGGGTTTAAGACTCCTCGTACCAAAAAAAAAAGGCTATGGCATGGTACATTATGACATTGATTCTGGATGAACTCACTCTTCCAGTTCAAATATGTAAAATGCTCCTAATCTGGTGTGTTAACTTTTTACTGGCAGGCTTTGTATGAGATCAATTACTGTCTGTCTGCACCACTCTAATTTTATGCTGGACAAGTAGCATCTGTCTTTCTGCAGCCAGCAAAAAGCCAGCATAAAACTGACATAATCTATGCATCAGGTCCTCCGGTTAATTTGACAGAGAAACAATGGTGTGACCGCGTCTGAGCTGAATCAGTTTTGTCCCGCTGCCTCATCAGTGGCACAGAGACCTGGTGCTAATGGTTATGGAAGAGTGGCCTTAGCCCAAAGCCCCGACCCCGCTGCTGTTCCGCATCCAGGTTCCCTTAACCATTCCCATGTGCCTTCATTCACCGGGGATAGGGAAGGGAGCAGGTAGCTCTTCTTTCCCAGTTTCCCGCAGTAGCAAGGGGAATACTTGGGGTCATTCTCCCGCTCCCGCAGTTTGTTGGGCTGCACCTCCCTTTCTATTTCCACCCGCACCGCCTCTGCTGTTAGGGCCATGGCTGCAACACGCTGAGAAAATCCGAGAGGCGCTGACACCGCGGAGGGGCGGGGAGGGGGCGCCGGGCAGGAGCAGCCCCGCAGGCGCATCCCCGCCATCCCGGCGGGATCCGCGCCGGACTCCGCCGCTCCCGGAGCCTCTGCCGGTGCCGCCGCGCTTCAGCGCCGCTTCCCCTCTTCTTTCCCGGCGGGAATGCCAGACCTGAGGACGCTGTCATCTTAAAGAGCGCAGGGGAGGGACCGAGTGGAAGGGAGGCGGCGGTGCCGGCGCCGCGGGAAGAGGCGGGCGCCAGCACCAGCATCTCGCCGGGAGCCGCCGGGGGAAGGCGCGCTCC
>JAYRBT010000042.1:61566150-61583580 GCA_036023395.1 Myiotriccus ornatus | reverse complement strand
CCGGCGCCGTCCCCATCCTCGTCCCGATCCCCGCCGCCTCCCCCAGGCCGCCGGTGCCGCCCCTCGGCCGCGGCCGCCCCCTGGCTGCCTGGCCGGCGGCGCGGCAGTGCCGGCGGGGCTATGGCTGCGGAGGAGGTGCTGCAGGGCGCGGACCACTACAAGAGCGAGATCGAGCGCCTGACCCGGGAGCTCTCCGAGACGACCCACGAGAAGATCCAGGCGGCGGAGTACGGGCTGGTGGTGCTGGAGGAGAAGCTCACCCTCAAGCAGCAGTACGATGAGCTGGAGGCGGAGTATGACGGCCTCAAGCAGGAGCTGGAGCAGCTGAAGGAGGTGAGCCAGCCCGGGCTTTTGTCTCGGGGGTGCGGGCAGGTGCGGGGGCGCCCCACGCTCGTCCCTCCCCGGGGCCCCGGGCCAGCCCCCTGCAGGTGCGCGGGCAAAGATACGGTGATGTGCGGGCCCCGGAACGGCTGCGGGGTCCGTGGGGTGGGGAGGAGGGGTTTCCCGGGGCCAAGGATCAGCCGGGACCGTGGAGCTTAAGGACGGATTACACGGGATCGCAAACCCCTTGCCCTGGGAAATTTCCCCGGGGCCGGGGCCGCGCTCCATCCCCTGCCGCCGGCAGCCACAACTTCTGGGAACAGGCGTTTGCGGCAGTGGAGGGTCCCTCAGGTCCTACCTGCATCGCATCGCCCATGGCTTTTTTTAGGAAGAAGAAATGAAACAACCCGTAGGATGAGAGCTGGGCAAACCCACTGTATAAGGACTCGGTATCTGTGTAAACAGCTGTCTGCAGTGCGTGAGGAGAGAGACAATTCCTTTTGAAGTTATTTATAGACCCGCTTTATTCTGGCAGTGAGGGGAACCGCTGCCATTAAAGGGGGAGGAGGGAGGAGAAGTAACCATACAACAGTCTCCAGGTCACTCCCCCATCAGTGGAAATTAAACTTCTGCGTCATGCTGAAAGGGTAAAACACTTGATTGGAGAGGTGATTTGAGGTTATCTTTTAAATGTGTTTTTGTAACATTCGAAGTATAAAGTAGGGGAGTGCTACACCTTAAGTTTCAGCTCTGCTAAAAATGACTCTGAAAAATCATCACTGTTCCTATGTTCATCATTAAGGGAAGTAACTTGAGATTGATATGGTGCATATACACGGGAGCTACAGAAAGGGGTGTGCGTGCACACATCTGCAGCACTCACAGCTCTACACTTTATGGTAATTTTATCCTATCTTAGAATGTAACTGACTATGTGTTTTGTAAAGAGAAGATAAATTATCAGACGGATACTCTCCCAAATTTAAAATGTATCTTTTCAACAAAAACAAACAAAAACTCAAAACCAAAAAAAAAACAAACAAAAACCCCCAATGCTATATGTAATGTGTAAAAATTCTGTTAGAATTAATGAGATTTCTGTTAGATACCATGAATGTAATCCATATTGAGGGAAGCCACTTTAAATTTTAAGTTATATATGAATATATTCTTTAAAATACTAACTGATGCCCTTTTAGAAGTATTTTTAATAAAATAAAGGTTTCATTTTACTTGCAGGTAAATGAGTTATGCTACAGACTTGGTTCAGTGTCCAGAAGAGTTGAGAACGCTATATTTTCTATATGAAGAATAAAGCTTTTTTTCAGAAAAACCTATTGATCTCCTTAAACTTGATCTCTGCCTCCCCACCCCCCTGAGCCTATGCAGTAGGCTCAGGACTTTGAAACCAGTATTCACAGGCTGAGGGATAGAGATATATAACTTGAACTGGCATGAAGGCAGTGCTATTTGAAATGACCTGACATTAACAGAGGAACATAATTAAGGGGTAAAAGGGCAATGCAAATGCTAGGTAAAAAAACAAAAAAGAAGGAGAAGAAAGAGATAATCAGAGCTGCAGCTAGCTGTTACCCCATCATAAGCATGCACAAAAGAAGATCGATCAGAAGCCAGGAGCACACATGGGTGCACATGGTCACGGATAGAAGGGGCTGTGCAAGGAATTGAGCTGAAATTATTAAACTAGAGGGGTGAGTCAACACGATTAACTGAAATCCAAGATGGGCACAAACTCTCTTCCTGCTTACCTGCCCTTGAAGTCAATGGGATTGCATGGTCTGCAGCCCAGAATGTGTCCCATGGCACCATGGCTTCATGCTGTGCCAACCGCACCATGGATACTAAGGGGATATCCATGGAGAGAGGAAGAGGAGAAATCCTGTAGCTTGCCTGATTCCAAGCAAGAGTGGAGCCTCTCCAGTTTCCAGTCCAGGCCTGGGGCTCTCAATTCCAGAGTTCTCCTTAGCAGCAGGTAGGGCATTTCTATCCCCCACCTAGGCTGCAAGAGAATTTTTTTTTTTCTTGCTTCTAGCCTTTATAGCAGAAACCACAGATTGTTACTGTGCATGCAGCCCCATGAAGGAGAATTTGCTCTTAGCCCTTCTTATTGCTGTAATCTGTTTTCTAGCTTCTGTGTTACCACCTCCATTACGACTGTGCCCTCAGCACAAGTCAGAGTCATAACGGTGAGACACAAGCAAATGGCACCTCTTATAACACTAGGGAGGCAGAATTCAGATAGTTCAGGCAAACTGTTGTGGAGACTTGGGGTCATAGTATTGGGCACTGTAGGGTTCTGTCTGAAAGCTTTCCAAGTGGCAGAAGTCATCTGAAAACAGCTTTTATTTTTAATTAAAACTCTGTCCAAAATATATGGAGAAGGGTTGTGTTCCTCCTACCAAGGACATGCTGGCCAGTGGCAGGACATCAAATGCCATGACTGACTGACTGACTGACTGACTAGCAGGAGCTGGGAAGACTTCCCAGCGGGAATCTCTGCCCCCTGCTCTTACCTCGCTACATCTGCAGCCTCTCTGAAGTCATATTGGGGTATAGAAATTAGGCCTCAGGTTTGTGCTGAAACAAGTAGTTTGTCCATTCATGAGCAATAGTAGGTGCAAGAGGGCAGGCAGGATTATGTCAGGACTACTACCCCTCCTTCTGCAGACCTTCTCTGAACAGATTCAATTACTGTATTTAAGGTTTGTTGAGGCAAGACTTTATTTTTTAACTCTTTCATTACTGAATTTTGTTCTGTTGTTAGGAGCTCATTGTATTTATTGCTCAGCAAGCAGAGCTGCTTACCAGTCTGGGATCTGAAGTCTTCTCCTGTGCTTCTTGGCAGTCCAAAGCTCCAGTGAACTTCAGCAGTCCTTTTCTGTGTAGATGGCAATACAGAACCTCAGCTATATGATAATTCCCATTGCTGGAGAATGAGATGGGAAAGTAAGGCCATTATAGGATGTCGAAGTAAAAGCAAATTGCAACATTAAATATTAATAGTTGTGTACAGGATATATGCTATCTACCATGCAATATGAATTGTTTTAGTAACCTCTGATATTACTTCTGCTGTATTCAGAGGTCTCTGCTTTAGCCCTTTGATGCTCTTTGATGTTTTGGGCCAGGAGATTGATTTATGTTACAAAAACATTATTATTATTTAAAGCTTTATTAATTTTCATAGGGTTTATATGTGTTTTTTTTTCTGTCTAAAAATGATGTTTCTCCACTTCAGTGAATTACATCCCAATCTAGTAGAATTTTGGCCCTTTGGTAAAAAACTATAATTTTAGGGCCCCTGTTCAAAAAGTTACTTTAGCAGATATGCCTTTTAACCTGCACTCCATAAGAATTCTGAGAATGAGACTCCTGGGATTGAAGGTAGTTTGTTTTCACTGTCTTGATGAGTTGAGAGTTTATTACCAGCATACATTTTCTAGTGGTTTTATTATCTGTGTTCTTATGTGTTCAAATTGCACTTGCTGTAAGAATAATGTGTGTTGTTAGTTTTATTTCTTCTAAAGGAGTGTAAAATGGCTTCATATTGATCTTCTTGCCTAAGCTGTTTGCTGTTGCTGTCACTGCTTGAGCAATGGGGGGTCCATTCCAGCCTCAACCATTCCATGATTCCCTGATTTGCTACTGAGAACCTGTGGTCCATAAAGTTTTTAAAGCAGAGAAATATCAGTCACATTTAGTCATGATAAAATGCAGATGGAAGGCAGCTCTGGTGTCCAAATCTGCAAGACAGTTAGGCCTGGGAAATCCTAGCAGAGATTTCTCTTTGGGAATCAAATAATAAACATAGCAGCTGAGTGGATCCTCAAGTTCCTCTCCTTAACGCCCTCTCTGACTGACTAATTTAGGCAATATCTCACTCGGCTTCTTGGCTTTTATGTATTTTATTCTGTGGAGATAAACTCTTCCACTGGATTGCACATGGCACTGGCTATCTGATACCCAGGCTGAAGATGCAGTGTGATGTTTGCTTTACTTTAAACACAGTTATCTTTGGTAAGTTATTGGAAACCAGGCTATTGGTGAGTAGCCCTATCCTTGGCAGATCCTTGTTTTCTTTACCTCACAGAAGTGTTGTATCAATGACTGTGAAGTGCTTACTCACAATACTGCTTAATAGGGCTTCCAGAAGCAATTCTTGGTCTGTGACTGAAAATGGTTTTTGAAGAATAGAGCTGAAGGTCTCTCTGGCAGGTTCTTTTCTGGGCTGCTCTTCCCTGCACTGCTTTAACACAGGTGACTCAAGCTCCATCTCTCTTCTGAAGCGATGCTGCCCCACCAGCTCCCCCACTGTTCTCCAAAACCTCTCACACTCCTACTACTTGAATCACCTCTGCCTCTTCCATTTGTGAAGTGCACATGTGGTAGGACTTCTCTGGATCCAAAAAGGGTGGAAGAAGAGGAGACTTCCTATCCCAAATACAGTCCTGTTAAATGGTTGCTCCCCACACCTGTCTGCATCACAAGATGCTTAGGAAAGTGTGAAGTGGCTCATAAATCCCACTGAGATGTTCTGAATTCTCCACAAAGCTGAATGTGTTCCAAATATGGAGCTTGGGAGCTGTGAGCTGATGCCATCTCAGTATATCTTTACACCTCCTTCCAGTGACAGTGTCTGTGGGCTTGTGCCAGATGAGGCTGAATATTTTCAGCATGTCATCCTGATCTCATCACTTTGTCCTTGGGGTCTGTTCGTGTTGTGTCACTCAGAAAAGCCACGAGGACAGGGCAAGGGTGAGAGGGACCTGCAGACCTGGAGGGACTTGTACTCAGACACTCTCTTGCACTGTTGTCTCCTCCTGAGTCCAGCCAAAACTCCCTCTGTCTCTAGGGCATACCGTGCTACTGGAAGAGCAGATCATTTTGGGATGTGTAGTTATAAGGATGCCTTTGCAAAATCAAGCACCAGCTTGCAAATCTTTTATTCAGTTATTACAGACTGGGGACTGACTGGGAATCAGGTCTGTGGCAAAGGATTTGGGGATCCTTGAGGGACAGGAAGCTGGATGTGGGACAGCAGTGTGTCCTGACATTGAAAAGGCTAGAAGCATCCTGGACTGTTAGTAGCAGAAGCATAGCTGGTAGATGGAGAGAAGTGATTATCACTTTCAAATTGGCAGGTGTTAAACCACATCTAGAAAACAGCATTCAGTTTGGGATCCCTTAATACAAGAAAGACATGAATAAACCAGGCTGAGTTCAGCAGAGGACCTCCAAAGATGGTCAAGAGCTGAAGCACTTGCCCTGTGAGGAGAGGGTGAGGGGTCTGAGCTTGTTCAGCCTGGAAAAGAGAAGGCTGTGAGGGACTCAGCAGCAGCCTGTCCATACATACAAGGAGATTATTGAGATGACAGAGCCAGGCTCTGCACAGTGATGGTTAGAGAGTCTAATTGGAAGTCTGTAACCAGTGGAGTCCCGCAGGGGTTGGTGCTGGGTCTAGTATTGTGTAACTTACTCATCAGTGACTTGGATGAAGGGGTAGATGCCTCCTCAGCAAGTTCACTGGTGACACAAAGCTGGGAGGAGTGGCTGATACTCCAGCGTGCTGTGCAGCCCTTCAGAAGGACCTCAACAGGCTGGAGCAACGGGCAGAGAACAACTGTCTAAAATTCGGCAAAGGGTCCTGCACCTGGGGAAGAATAACCTCATGCACCAGGGCTGATCTGCTGGAAAGCAGCTCTGCAAACAACGACCTGGGGGTCTTGGTGGACAACCAGCTGTCCGTGAGCCAGCAGTGTGCCCTTGTGGCCAAGAAGGCTGAGGATGTCCTGGGTGCATTAGGAAGAGCATTGCCAGCAGGTCAAGGGAGGTGATCCTGCCCCTCTGCTCTGCCCTGGTGAGGCCACATGTGGAGTGCTGTGTCCAGGTCTGGGCTCCTCAATTCAAGAGAAACACGGGGCTCCTGGAGCGAGTCCATTGGAGAGCAAGGAGGATGATCAAGGGACTGGAGCATCTCTCTTATGAAGAAAGACTGAGGGAGCTGGGTCTCTTCAGCCTTGAGATGACTGAGAGGGGACCTCATCAATGTTTATAAATATCTGAAGGGAGAATGTCAAGAGGATAAAGCCAGGCTTCTCTTAGTGGTGTCGAGCAATAGGATAAGAGGGAACAGACAGAAACTGGAATGCAAGAAATTCCTCCTGAACATGAGGAAGAACTTTTTTACAGTGCAGGTGACAGTGCACTGGAACAGATTGCCTAGAGAGATTATGGAGTCTCCCTCACTGGAGATATTCAAGAGCTGTTTGGACACAGTCCTGAGTAACGTGCTTTACAGGACCTTGCTTGAGCAGGGAGGTTGGACCACATGGCCTCCAGTGGTCCCTTTCAGCCTTACCCACTGGGTGAATGGTGGGAAGACCAGAGGCAACTGACATAAATTGAGAGTAGAGAATTTCAGACTGGATTCAAGGTATAATTGTTTCCCCATGAGCAGAGGGAGTCCCGCAGGTTGCCTGCAGAGGTGTGCTGTCTCTTTCCATAGGACTTTTCAAGCCCCAGCTGGATACAGCCCTAAGGAACCTGGTCTGAGCTCAGACATGATCCTGCTGAGAGAATGAGTGTGGACTAGGGAAAAACGGAGGTAGATAGCAAGGGACCCTAAGCAATGCAAAGTCTCTGAGGATGCCCACTGTGCCTAGTTGAATTCCAGTAGCAGCTTGCTGTGAGTTACCCAATACACAACAGCGTGGTGCCTGGAAACGGTGACCGTCAGGAGACCCATAGCCTCACTTCAGGCTTGAATTTCATTTTTTATTGCTCGTCATTAAGTCTGCATGGGCCTGGATTACTAAGGGTGTTCATCACACAGTTTGGTGTGTTCATCTCCCAACAAGACAATCCTACATCTCCCCCTGTCATTCCTGCCTCTTGTTCTGGTTCTCAGCTGTGCAATTGTTTGTACCGTCACACCAGGGTAGAAAACTAACCTCAGTTAAAAATAACTGAGGAAGGGGTGTATGCTGCCTGTAACCCAGACTGGTTACATGATCTGGTTCACAGTACCTTCCTGTAAACTGTTTTACCTGTATTGCCTAAAAGTCAGCATGAGGATAGGAATGAATGCAGGGGAAAGAGAGGGACAGGATGAACTGCTTAAGCGGGTACTGATGTTAAGAGAGATGCTCATCAAATTATGTCAGGATTGCTTCCTCTAAGAGGAAATGAATCCTGTGCATTAGCCTACAGAAAACATAAGCAGCTGAAATCATCTTAGGGGAAATTAGGGCTATTGTTGGACCTTTGGCAGGATGCGAAGAAAAATGTAGATGAACCGTTCCTTTTCCAGGGACCTGTATTGCCAGTTGCTCTCAGGAATTGCACCGTATCATTATGCGCCAGTATAGATGAATATGCAATATTAGTCCTCCTATAATAGCCAGCCCTTAAAGAGTGATGGTCAGCTTTAAACAGTGGAGACTCACATATTCACAAAATAAACAGACTTCAATTTGTTTTCTCCCAATAGTTAAATTATTTTCTTACTTTTACTCTTTCATCAAAGAAAGCCATTTCTATCTGAGAGACTCTGATTGAATTAGTCATCTGGGTTTAACTCCTCAGAGATAAATGGAAGTTGCAACTGGATTTTATGTCATGGAAAAGTAAATTTTCCATAGATTTTCTAGAAAATATTGGATTAGTACCAAATCTAATATGACTGATTGAGGTGTTACTGGGTAAGCCAGGCATTATTATTGTGAGCTGCTTCCTGTCTGAGGCTTAAGAATGTAAAATTAGGGATCAAAGAAGAGATTTTAATCTGAAGATCCACATCTGTTTGGAATTAGGCCTTTTGTAATGAATTTTAAAAAATAACTTCCTTTAGTTGAAATACTTTTCCTTCCCTTTTGTATTGCATGGTGGATTTTCTTTCTCAGGGGCGTGTGTGCAGTCTGTGTGCACAACAGCAGTCAGGTTGAACACCTGGCTTTAATGAAAGTGCAAGTAGGGGCAAAACAATGGTGGAGAAAGTCAGATTTGGCATAAAGCAGTAATTTGTGAACATTCATCATGATAAAATGGGGAGCATTTTCAAAGTCATATGCACAGAGTAAATTCGCACCTGGGCAACTTTCGTATACCTTATGCAGTTGGCAGTTGAAGGAAAATACATGCAAGATCAGGTATTTTTCTGGCTGTATTGAGGGCTTCTAGAAAAAGAGCTTTCTTCTTGAAGAAGCTCTGAGTTTTTCAAATGAGTTCAGTGTGTCTGCTCTTCAGCACATCGTTTTCTCTCATGTTTTTGCATCGGTGTTTTTTCCACGTGGACAACGGAAATAAAATCAGAACCACTGCTTGTTCCTGCATCCCTCGTGTCTCTGCTATCCTGTAGGGCTTTGCTGCCCAGTTGCCTTTGCTATGGATTTCCCTTCCATATTGGTCTGATACCTGAGGGGATAATGTTTAATTTAATGGAATTCTGTACCATACCTTTTTTTAGGAAGGGTTGATTTTAATTTATAGTGGCAGAGACTGAAAAGCATACATTCGTTTCTGCTGAACTGTCTTGCATTTGTGGCGTGACTTGCATAGCCCTCTTCTTGCTTCACTTCCCTGTGAACTCGACAACACCCTTGTCTTATGGTGGGGGGAGAGAAGAGGGTATTTTGCTAATTTTGAGGAACTGATATGGCATACAGAGACATGAATGTGCTCTTTGTCCCTTTACCACTGACATCACTAGCAGCAGATGACTATGAGGAGAAACCAGTGATTTTTGGTGCTGTAGTGTGAATGCAGTCCGTGAGTACAGACTAGCTACAGATGGAAGTAGTTAGGGCTAGTCAGAAGGCGAAAAATGTATTTGAGCAGGGGCAGATACCTAAAGCTGAAGTAGGAAGGTAGAAATTAAGGTAGGTTGCAGATTAGTGTTTTACTGGGGGCTCTATTTCCCTGCAGAGGGTAATATTAAAAATAATTTTGAAATTATAATATTTACGTTTCTGAATTTCTTTCACTATCAAAGTTTAATTAACTTAGTAGTTTAAAGAAGAAGCAGGTCACCGTCCTAAATATATGGTTTTGGGACAGACCTATGAGAGCTATTAACAGCAAAAGTCTTTCACTAAGACTGCATCCAATTCCGTTTTCTTCATCTCTCTTGGGGTTCCTCTTTCTCCGTCTGCAGCCTGTAATTTTCTGCCTCATTCTTGTACAGTGTTTGTCTCCTGTCCAAGATGGTTTGTATGCTTTTAAATCTTTCTCTTTTTTTCAGTATTTGCCCTCTATCTTAGTTAGTGTTCATTTGTGCTGAATTTTTTATATTAAAGGCCCTTTTTGTCATTTTGTGAACGTAGGAAATCTGGCCATTTTTGGCAGATTAGACCTTCCATGCCATGCTCAGATATTGTAAGAACATGAGGGATTCCTAGAAACACTTAGAAATGTTTTAGCATGGACTAAAAATGAAGCAACCAAGGACTTGTCTTCTCTCTTTTGTAGCAGCCTCACCACTAAAATCATTGTTGCAAAGATCATTTTTAGGGCAGCCTTAAAATTGGGTTGGCTGTGTATATGCATAGGAAGAAGGCCCCTTTTTTATAAGGGTTTACAAAACTCAGCTTTTTTTTTTTTTTTTTTTTTTGTAACTTGCTGTATGGTTTATGGGCTTGTTTGATTCTTTAACCCCAGACAAAAAAACTAACGCCCATTGAGGTTAAATAATGCACTCAGTCCTTGTGATTAGCACTGGGAATGGGGCCCGTTTGCCACACGGTCCGGCCATGCCCTCTCCATCACCCTTGCTCCTTTGAATCAGACCTGATTTACCTCTGCACTGTGTTCAATCCATCTATACAGCAAGTCGTTTTCTAGTGCTAGCAGTAATAGGTATATAACACTGTGCTTAACCAAGAAGCATAAAAGACATCCTCAGTTACCAGAGTCAGTCACCTTTCACTCCAGTCTGGGGACACTTCAGCTGAATGATATAAACTTCATTTTTCCTTCCTGGTGTGGGGTTTTTTTTGTCTGTGTTTGTTTATTTGTTTTTAATTTTGTAATCTCTCAGAACTCACAGGTGACACACAGTTAACAGGGGCAATGACATGCATTCGATATGCACTCAGAAGTTTGTCAGCACCAAACAGCCTTTCCTTGGTTCCCCTAGTCACTCTGGATAGCTTTAAATGTCAGCGTACTGAGAATAAACTGCGAAGTGCTGTTTGTCATCACTGACTAATGGCTAATTCCCACCTGGAAGTTGTTAACAGCTGCAGTTTTAACTTCTGTTTTGGATACTTAGAGGAGGAAGCCCAGCTCCTAGTAGTTGTAAAGGTAGATAGGAAGACAGAAGAAGATCATCAAACTTTTAGGTATAAAGATAGGAATTTGGGTCAGGCAAAAGGAACAGGTGGCTTGGTTGAAATAATTCATTTATAAAAACTTGGCTGTTGGCCAAACAGGAACACAGCATGATTTGGATTTTGTCTTCTCAGTACTGGAGTATTGTCTACTCAGATGCACAAGGCAAGATGCGCTGGAATCCTTGTCCAGAAAGATAGAGCTTTCAACCTTTTGGCATTCGAGTTTTAAGAGAACTGGAGCATTTGATATGGAGGCACATGGGGAGTTCACAGTTGGGTTAAAGTGTCTGTGCAGATATAGCCTCTGGTTCTCAATTTGATGTCTAATCCAAGATATTTAACAACTACCGTCCAACTTGAATCTGCTATTCCTCTGGTTAAAAGTGTGCTCCTGATAGCTTGTAGTTGATATAATTCATAGTAGTAATAAAGGTGAATTTGTGGGTTTTTTTAGGTGAGTAGGAAAAGTTTTTCTCATACCCTGAATACCTCGCAGAGTTTTTATGAAGCATTAAAAGGTTACGTGGTTCTGGATAATTCCAGGTATCTGCACAGCAGTGACAAACATGCAGAGCTCACCTGAGTTGAGTTGAGGGGAACATCTGCATTCCATCCTTTCTTTCTTTCTTTGATAACTCTTTTTAATTCTCACCTACAAACAGTTAGGAAAGGTTTGATTTAAGCATCTCACGTGGAGAATGCTATCTCTTAACAATATATCCCATATTCAGGGTTGCACCTCAAGGTCATTTTGAAGACCAGGGCTGAAGTCCTGGCTGCATGGGTAAGTCAAAGATAAAAGGGGGCAATTATTTATTTGAATCTCTGCCCACTGCCTTCTGGCAAACAGCACTGTCATCAAGGTGCATGCTATAAAAGGTGTTATAAACTGAGAATTCAGATTTCTTCCCACCAAAGAAAGGAGAACTGACATAACTATAATTACGGGGTTTCAAACATGTGATCTTACCCTTGCAGTTTAATGAATTGTCATAACTCTGCTAAGCTTCAGCATATGTATGCACTTGGCTAACACAAACATGTAAGAACAAGGTAAAAACCCCACCACAGCCAAACACAAAAGCCAGCAGAATCTGAAGGAGTTTTAAGCCAACATGTATCTTCCATCTGCAGTAAGCTAAAAATGTGCACTGAATCAATTACTAATCAATAAAACCTCAGTCATGAATCTGGGCCCTTGGTGACAAACTTTTAAGTAAATTGTAAGGATATGGTAACAAGGACTCCTCTTGAAATAAAGGATATGATATCATATATATGTGTGTGTGTATATATATATATATATAAAAGAGAAACAGTAGTTAGATGGGATATAATTGTCTATGTATACCAATAAGGGAGATGGAGTCACATGGCATCTCTTAGGAGTGCATTACTTTGAGCATTAGGTAATTCCATTTCTTGGGCATTAGGTAAGCTTTTATTTTTTTTTCTGCCAGTTAAGGGCTGACTGTTGCCATCTGATAATAACAAAACTTTCACTTAAGATGCTGTAAGCTCAGCTGTGTAAAAATAGCAGCAAATCCGGACCAAGACAGTTGAGCAATAGCATCTCTTCCTGAAGCTGAAGTTACAATGATGCTGTAGATTCTGAGATGCTTACTATTCCCAAAATGAAATCCATGTAAAAGTAATAGAACTGAATTATTGAATTTAGTTACCTGGAATTTTGTCCCTAGAGTCTGTATTTTAGTCTTCATGGAAAACACTAGCTTTGCTTTATTAAGCAGACTGACCAACCTCATATCGAAACCTACCTGACTTTTTTTGCCCGCATACAAAATTGCAGATCACACTTGTTTGAGTAACTGTATGTAGATCTTGGGATAGGCTCCTGGCTTTAAACATTTTTGCTGTAATCTATTTTAACATCCCTCATGATCTGTGATTTCAAGTATTTTCTGTTTTCTTGCTTGTGGAGAGGTTCAAGAACTGAAAATTCCGTGATGCCTTGCTTATAGTTTTAGCACTTAGTGTTTGAAAAGTAGTTCAACCAGTTCCCTGGGCTGATGTTAGAGACATTCAGAGCTGTGCCTATGTTTTTATGACTGCTGAATTTGCTCTTGTAGTAGATTGGACTGATGAGAAGACACTTAAAACTAAAATGAGCATATAAGCCTTGTTTGGGTATAAATAACCCTTGCCCTGGGCATAACAGGAAGAGTTACAGGTAAGGAGCATGCTGTGTACACTTTTTATTCTGTGAAGGTTTCTTGTTTGCAAGATGCTTCTTGAAACGTGGCCCCTGGTTTCTTAATGAGTGAGAACTTGAGTTAGGCACCCCGAGCTGATGCTGGGCTGGCTACTGACAGCTGTTGCTTTGTTGCTGTTACTCAAGGATGTGCTTGTTAAATATTCTGCTCTGAAGAAGTTGGTTTGGGAAAGGGGATCCTGAATTCTGCCCCAAAACCCAATGGCGGAGATTCCTCTCCTGCAGTCACTTGTTTTTGTAGCAGAAAGTAATCTACCACTTGAAAAGAAGCCCAAAATCTGATAAGCAGCATTTTTAGGAGCTTGCAGTCCAATGCTTTGTGCTGTCTGTGGAGAGAGGAGTTGCAGCTTTGCAAGCGGCAGCGTAATGAATAGTCAAGCACTTACCAGAGCACTGGCACTGGATGGATGCAGGGAAAAGCCAGAGGGAGTGAGTCAGCATGACCTTGGCTGCTGCCAGAGGGATGGGTATCGCATGCAGCCTCAGTGGGCACTGACATTGGTCGGGGTCTTTAGCAGAAAGAGACACTGGTGAAATAATGTGTCTGACAGGTGTCACGTGTATAGAGTAAAAAAAGCATCAACATTAGCCAGTCGTAGTTATTGAAAGGTAATCTCGTTAATAAGCAGGTCTAGTTCTTTGTTACCCTGCGACAGAACAGACCACACTCCGGGAAAGCGGAAACATTCTGAAAAAACAGAGTAGTGCCTGTTTCCTGAGCTGCAGTTTGGCACACTAAGTCTCAGCAGGGTGGGATAAATTGTTATTTGTTGCATGACAGTAACACCTGGGGATTCTGCAATGCCTGGCACAAAGAGTTTCAGGCTTATAAATAGAAGATTAGGGATTTTACAGTGGAAATAGAAAACTTTGTAAGGGATTTGTTATTGAGGAATAATACAGTGAATTTAGAGATGAGTAATAGAGGTTCAGAATCTGTGGAGGGATAGGCTGTTCAGCCATAATTTCCTAGTAAATCTGGCTAAATCACAAGGAAAACGCGTATTTTTCTCAGATCTAGTCCAATCATTTATCTTCCAAAATCCTTCCATTTTAAAAAGCTGGTCAACCAGAAAGCCAAAGCAATCAACTGCCTTGTGCTCACTGCCCAGGGTGTGCAATGGCAGTGTCTCCCACTGGTGCCAGTGTGACCAGTAAGGCCATTTAGGAATGATGTTGCTGGTAGTTTTGCTACTGTAACACAATCAAAACTAAAAGAAAAATGAGGATGAAAAACTCCTTTGTTCCCTAATTCATTATTTGGCAGCATTTCAGTGACAAAGCTCTTGTCATTAGAGACCATCAGCAGCTCTTCTGTATCCTGCCCCCTGTTCACTGTCCTGTCTTTTCGTGGTCCCCCTGCCACATACTCTGGTGATCCCAGAGTACATCTTCATCTCTCCCCCCGAGCTGCCCTTTCTCCTTTGCTCTTTCCCCCTTTGGAAGCTGACTTCTCCTGGCTGCCATCCCACTGTTTGTAACCATCTTCTTACTCCTTCCCACTCACCCTTTCAGAACCGCAACTATTCTCTGCTGGGACTGAGATTTTCACATCAGCATTTACTAATCCCTACAGCTGGCTGAAATGCTTAATTTTTGATTTGCTCTTTCCCCACACCTAGTTGTTCACTGTGGGTGGGGGGAGACCAAATTCCAGCCGCCTCTCCCTGCAAAGAATGCATCTCGCCTCTCCTTGCCTCCTGTCAGTGGGTAGCCTCATCCCACGAAGTACTCCTTGTTTCTACTGCTGCCTGGGCAAAAGTTAAATGTCAGGCTTTACTGTGTTGAGACCCAGCATGTGGGATGTCCTTTATAATGAGAATACGAGGGAAATCTTCATTTAAATCTGTGATGCACAACTTCTGCAGTTCGTTGGGAGCTTGGGCCAGCTAAAACCTCATGGGGTGTGTTGAGCACTAGATCAGGCTTTTTTGGAGAGCTGGCAATGGTTAATGTGGAACTTGGACTGAGAGTTTGTAGAGAGCAACCTCCATGGGGCCTGTTTGTATTGAATGAGCACAGTGAGCCTCTATTCTTGGCTGGGACAATTAGGTCCTATGGCAATATGAGTAATTAATAATAAAATGGGGCCTCTTCTGTGGATGGGCTGTTAGAAATAATTTTCTTCTGCCAGTTGCTTCTCTAGAATGTGGTTTTGAACTTTGAGATCCTGAAAGAGATAATCGAAACACAAGCAGCTGTCAGAAACCTTTAGCTTTGTTTGTGTAGGCAGTGGTGGAAAATCCCAAAACTAAATTGTCAGATGGTTCACTGGTTTGTGCATCTTTTGTTGTAACATCAAGCTCTTATGCAACTGGACCCTTGTGTGATTAAAGACTCTTCTCACTAAAAGTGGGTTTCAACCGTTGATACTTTCAATAAGGGGAAAAGAAGCAAAATCATGCAAAGCAAACTACTGATCCCCTGGTTGCTCTTCACCCAGTTCTCATATGGTACCCGCACAGTCACGCTCTGCTGTGCCATCAGTGTGATCCAGCTGTTGTAGCTGCAAGGGGTAGGCTCTTGTTTCCAGGTGGAGTGTATGAGGTGGTGGTGACTCACGTGGCAGCTGGGGCCTAAAGGTGGAATAAAGCATTTGATTGCTTTGGCACATCACAGTCCTTCAGTGGCTGTTCTTCACCCCCTTTGCAGGAGAGTCTGGCCCACAGGCTGCCGTTTAGATGAGCCCAGTGAGTGGTGGTAGTACAATGTAAGGAACGATGGAACAAGGTTCATTGAGGTCTGAAGGCTCCTTCTGTCCATCTTCTTCCCCCTGTGTAAAGAAAGCTGAACTGTAGAGGCCTCCAGAGACTTCTTTCACAACCTTCTTTGCATCCTTTGTCAGAGCTCTGCCAAAAAAAGGCGTCAATGACTTGGAAATTTAGAATTAGGTATCCAAGAAATAATTATGGCTCCAAATGTTTTACTACTAATAAACCCCTTATTCCTTCAGTGAGTGCAAACCTTAACTTTTTCAGCAAGCTGACAGCTGGTGACATGATGATGAAGATGAGTATGACTGAGAATGTCACATCATAATTCAGGTGTTTAGAGTATTGGGGTCCCAGTAAGCAATGCAAACATGCAAGTGTCCTCGGTAGGTTGTAGCTAATGAGGAGGAGAGTAATTTCTGGAGTTTTTTTTCAGTCCATGTTTTGTTAACCATTGTAATTACACTACAGTTTTGTGGTTTTAACATATCCATGACCAAAACCTCTTCTGGTGGCCAGTTTGTTTTTATTAGGATCGTGTCGTGGCCTGCAGCCAAAGGCAGTGGTGCTAATACAGAGTGTGATTTCTGTCTGTTCTCATAAGCTATGCAGAGCCAGGTACAGCAAGTATTTTTAAAAAAAAAAAATTTTTTTTTGTAAATAGAAAACATTGGGCTCCATGACAACACTGTGAGTTATGATCTGAATTCTCTGCAGCACCTCTCCTGGAATCAACAGAATTGTGCCGGCAAAGAACTTGGCTCTTCATAGTGTTAAGTCACACAGCTCTAATAGTGGCTGTCATTATGGTGTTCCCAGAACTATAAGGTGTTTTGATGGGTGGACTTGGCAGCAGACTGGAAACACCGATGACTCAGTGTGCAGTGCTCTGCCTTCTGAGTCAAAAATGACCTGGTGCCCCGGCAGTGTGGTTTGTAGTTTGGTTTTTGTGTTGTTCTTACGAGATGTAAACCCATCTGTGTTCATAAAATTGCTTTTTGAAAAAGAAGAATAATATTCCCACTGCTTTTTTCATAAATTTAATATTGAGATAGCTACCCCTGGCTGTCTGTTTTTACGGAGCTGGCAGGAGAGATTAATCACCTTTGCAGTCTATATCCTTCAGTCAAATTTGGTCATAGTTTGCCACCAAGAGATTCCAAGTTACTCCATAGGAAACAGGTTCAGAGTTGCTCCTTGTTTGCCCAATGGCTGTAGAAGCCAAGAGGGATAACGTGAGGATAACAGAGAACCACTTCACCCAAATAGATAACATTCCTTTAAAAGTCTAATTGAAGCAAGGCATTTAGAGCAATATTAAATTAGCAAAGTAGTGGGTGGTCTTAGACAAAGAACACCAGGAGGCCTGACTTGAGCAGAGGTTTGGACCAGATGACCACCAGTAGTCCCTTCCCCCTCAGCTATAGTGTTGAGCCTGTGAGTTTACACAGAGTTCTTAAAACTGGCTTCGAAACTCATGGTTTAGGTGTGAAATCCATGGAGGATCTTTGCTTCTCCATTTGAATTCCCTCCTCACTTCCATAAAGATTAAATAGCGGAATGTAGAACAAGAGGTCAGATTCATAAAAGGAGCATCTCACCAGAGAAACCGCCCACTGGATCGTGGCCAGCACAATTAGATTTAAGCACCTGTGAAAGACCTCCTGAGCTAGCTGGAAGTGGGATACACAGGTGTTAGATGAGCACAGCACATTCTTTTGCTTTCGTTTGTATTGTTCAACCATGTCTTTGATGGACTATTCCGGGCTTGTTATTTTTCCTCTTTATCCAGTAATAAGTGTAATCTAAATATGAA
>JAYRBT010000042.1:61522792-61546291 GCA_036023395.1 Myiotriccus ornatus | reverse complement strand
CTCAGGGTTCTCAAGGCAGGGGAGTGGAGGTGCTCCCTGGCACTGCTGTTACTGGGGAGGTTTGCTTTTAGGTGAGGAATGTTGGTGTTGCTGAGAAAAGGGGAAATGAGGCAGCAAAGCTCTTTGAGGAGCATGTCAGGGCTGAGGGATGGCATTCTTACCCCTAAAGTAGCAGCCCTAGTCTAACAGCAGGAGGATGGAACTTTGGTGGTGAGGAAATTGAATGTAGTAATGAGTCATTTCTCTCATAACATGTCCCATTGAGCTGAAAAATATCTTTCCAGGCTTTTTGAAGTAAGAGGAAGTATTAAATTATGAGGAATATACTTAAACCAGGTTCTGCCATTCAAGTATGGACTGCCTGGTGACCTGCTTGTTGGGAATTGGAGAGATGGTGGTCATCACAAGGTGTTTGGATAGGCTCCTAAGAAGGGAAGAAGAGGACTCAGTGGTCAAGGTATCTTGCCTGTATCCTTGTCACAGTGAATCCAGAGGTTCTGGGAACAAAACTTTGGCAGTACTCCTTTGCCATGCTCTCTGTAGGTCCTCTTTTGTCCCTTATCAGTAATTAGGTGGGAAACAGAAAGGAAGAGTGGAACCTAATGGAGTGCTACTTAAACATGCACAAAGGAAAATAAAATCAAACTGTTATATTTGTATTTCTGCACTAATACCAGAAACCAAAGTAGTAAAATGCAGAACTTAATGCTTGTCTCTAAAGGGGGATATTGACATAATATGCATCTTAAATGTGGCAGGAGGATGACAAATGCTGGGATAATGCAGAATCAAAGTACAGGGAAAGCTGGACTAGGCTGAGCTGGCAGAGAAACTGTTCTGTATTCTAAAGCTTAAAGTCAAGTCAGATTAGATAAGTAACACAAAATCCTGGTGGGTTTAGGCATAGAAAAGGAAAACAAGGCAATCTTTTGTTGCCATCAGTGTGGTTATGCCAGCGGTGCTATGGAGGAATATGGGAGAGGCCATAAAGGGACAGAATGCAGCAGCTGTGTTGTGCTTCATCCCATGTGCCTTTAACGCCTGCCTGGGTTGGGTACTTGTCATATTGGGGTGGGATGCTGCAAATAAGTTTTAAACACAGTCAGTGGCAGCTGCATAGGCAAACTGGTGATTCATAAGGGGAGAGACAGTATCTGGTTCCTGAGCATGCAGAGCAATTTCAAAATGTCACAGCAAAGCCGCCCTGTGGTGGTAGCTACACCACACGTAAACTCAGCATCTCTTCAAGGGCAACAAAAGTGAGAAGATTCCCTCCCAAAAGCTAGGGAGAAATCTTCTGAGAGAGCAGAAAAGGAGGATGTTTGCTGTGTGGGTTGGTTTGGGTTTCCTAGTGTTTGTTTTTTGCTTGGTTGGTTGTTGATTTTTATTTATTTGTTTGTTTTTAAACGAATGCTGAGAGGTGTAATTAAGGGTCAAATCTTCACAGTGCAGATATTGTGGCATTTAAATATCCAGCAGTGTGGCTTTTGCAAAAACAAGGTTTTCCCCATTTATTTATTGGAGTTGTTTGAAGCACATGTTGAAATGTGAGCAAACATGACTGTCAGGTGAGGTGATGTATTTGACAAAATCCCCAACAACACTTCATTTAAAAACAAACAAACAAAAGGCCAAAAAACCCAAATCCAACCCAAACCACTGCAATGGACCAGAAAGGCAGATCTTCAAATTAATTAATAATGGGTGAAAAGCTAAAAAATGCAATTATCATGCAGTAAAATGGGCAAATCTCATGGTGAAAATAAAACCACCAGTAAACTATTGCAGAGGTCTCTGCTGGAGCCTGTGCAGCTCAATATATTAATGAGTCACTTGGGAAAGACAGGGAACAGTGAAGAGACCAAGTTGCTGATGATACTTAAGTATTCAGGGTAGTCAGACTGAGACCTCACTGAAAAATTGCAGACAGGCTTTTTATGAGTTTGAGCATCTGGGCAATAGAAGGGCACATGAAAATCAATGTATTGATTTGAGCTGCCAGTTTCCCTTCAGGAGTAATGTCTTAAGATTGTAAAAGACGTTCTTACGAAAACAGCCTCTCAGCAGTGGACAAAACACCCCATCCAAACCCCAAGTCAACATTTGAGATATTATGGAAGGAACAGAGAACCAACAGAAAACTTCACAGTGGCCATACATAGGGCAGTGGTGCACCCATGTCTTGAACGCTGGGTGCAGTTTTGGCCTCTCTTCCCTGTGTCTGCCATTGCTAAAATGACACGGTCTGATTGGAGTAGTAAAGGCACAGAATTATTTCTGGAAGGGCATTGATGAACTACAATATAATTTTTCGGGCTGGAAAAGAGCTGCAGTGGCAGCGGTATGATGGGGGTCTATGTGTTTGTGCCTGCCAGGCGGGAGGTACCCAGGGAATGAGTGTTCCCTGTGCCCTCCAGCACAAGAGGCAGCAGCACTGAGCACGACTGGTAGGCTACAGGTTCAAAGCATGGGAAAGAAATGCTTTCCTGCACAATGTAGTTGGGGTGTGGAGCTCGTCACGTGGTGCTCTGCATTGTTTCACAGAATGACAGAAGAGGTTTCAGAAAGATCTACTGAAGGCTGTTAAATAGGAAAATGGTATTTCTGGCTCAGGAAGTCCCAGATGCACAAGCTGGCATGTATTCTGAGGATGTGCTGGGGCATGCTCTGCCTCCTTGTGAGCAGATTCCCTAAGGCTCAACTGTTGCTGGCTGTTGGAGAGCAAAAGTGGGCTTTTGACTGGATTGTACAGCCTTTCATACCTCACTGAAAACAGAAAACAAGTGTTGGACAAATACCTGTGAATTATGCTGTTGTTCTGTAGCCTTTGTGGTTTATAATAGTAATTACCAATAAATCCTCTCTTCATCCCTTATGTTTGCAGGGCTACTTTTAGAGCTGCTGCCTTGAAAGAACCAGGTGAGAGCTCTGCTTTGCTGTAGGTAAAGAAGGTAGGGCTCTAGATAAAGCTTATTTGACCTATAGAAAGCTCACTAGAGAGTAGACAAGGTCATTGCTGAGTGAAAAGTGAATTAAATGCTGCTTTTTTTGGGAGCTTGTTTGAGTTTTGTAATGGGTTGACGTTTTTGGATCCCTGATCTGGTTGTCAGTACAGCTGCATGAATCCTGCTGCTGATGGGACTGTCAAAGGGGTGGGGAGGAGAAGGAATAGGACCAGCGAAGGCTGTTCATGGAAGCAGATGGTGCTTGACTTATTCTGTCAAGCTGTGCACCATGGCCTGGTTTTGGAAAGCACATGCACTTAATCTTGGCACAAAAGTAGCATTTATTCAATCAAAATTGCTTTATTTTTGAAAACTGATATAAAATAACTAGTAGACTTTCATAAACCTATGTGAAAATGTTTGCTAACAGATCATCTTGCATTAGCAAATACTATCTCTAAGTTAAAATGTTGCTAACAAAACCCAAACATTAATGAAAAGAGGTTTTGCAGCAGTTTACAATAGGTATTTTAAAATATGTACTTTGTAGTTCGGGCTGCAGATACTTTGTTGTGTCTGTAATTGCCACAGGGTTTAGAAGCCTCGGGAAAGGTTCTTTAGAAATCTTTCACGTTCTTTCGCTGAGAATGTGACCCAGCAACCGTTTAAAGAACTGGACTCCTTAAATGATTCTATTTTGGGTGTTTTCAGGGCAGAACAGAAGAATAAGGCTGGTACCTGGAAATATAGGAAGAGACAGGCCATTCACTTGATACAAAATAGGTCAACGTTCCCCACTGCCTGGGGTGAGCTCTCAGCTCCTCAGCATGAATATCAGCTGTGGATGGGATGGGGAGTGTAAACTCTGGATTGCCCTCTTGGCCAAAGGAGTGAAATGGCTGAGAAGCAGAGAGGCTTGTCTGAGGATGGGTAGTGGATGATGGAAGTTCACTGGTTAGCTCAAAGAAAAGTTGCATGATTTGCTGTACCTTAGAGTGGTTAAAGAAAGTTAATAACTGAGTTAATACACACACACTTAGCAGTGTGAGAAGCAGCTTTAGATAATGCAAATATTGCCAGCAGCTAATTAGGATTGGTGATCTATGAAATTGAGGGTTTTTTATAGCAAAGTGTTTTCCAGTAGAGTTGAAAAGCATATTGTCTTCCTTCAAACATGTGGTTAAAGTCTGTTCCTGTGGGTGGATCTTTCTCTTTGTGTGGCACATGGGAATTGGTGTTTGCAGTCCCTAACAATTTAGGGTACTGGAAACTCACCTGAGTAGAGGGTATGTATGTGCAAAATTGATAACTTAAAAATCCTAATTTTGAGCAAACCTAACAAATGTATTTACTTTTCTTTAAAGGAAAAGAACTCAAAATAATATGTATTTCTTCAAAAAGCAAAGCTTTTAAGTAATGTGTAAATGCTGATAATATTTACTTAAAGGTGGTGGTGTCTAACAGTGGAGACCTACAGAACAAAATATCAATTGTCCAGATTTAAAATAATTATTAGAGTAACTCATAACATTAATGTTCTTAGTAGCTAATGCTTAACATATAATCAGCTTTGTAGTGGTTTTTCACTAAAATTCTCCTAGTCTAATTTTGTGTGTATTTAATTGAGCTAGCATGGCTAATTCAATGTCTCTTATCAACTCTACCCATGGCAGAGGTCTGTGAAGCTATTTACATCGCTGAGCTGGAATGTGAGCAAGACCCTTCCCTCTCCATAAACGATTAGTTCCTTTAATACTCAAGGTGCCCTGAAACCCATTAGTTGTGCTCCAAAGTACATTTTGATTGAATTACACTACTGACATTTCTGCCTATACAAGCTTTTTTTTTTCTTTTTCAGTTGCCCAGTGAAACCACTAGAAATGCTTTCAGGTTTTGCTTTTTGCTTCCCCTGTTATTATTGTATTTAATCTTCTGGTTGCACGTAAAAAAGGGGGGTGGGGGGGAATGATAAATCCAAGAACTGTGTGGCAGGAGCTACCTGATCCCTGCTAAGCTCCTCTACATGTAGGATATGCATGACCAGAGTTTGATGAAGCTCATAGTGTAAGCTATTGTTGTGGTGCAGTAATTTTTAATTTTTAAATTTTTTTCATTGTACTTAAACTTTCTTTATTATAGAAACACACCTTCATAAATCATGAAGAATAGGAACTGTTTAGAGAATCTTCTTGAATAAAAGTTCTTGTTTTATGATGAGCAACTTCATTTCCCTGTAGGTGTTCTGGCTCTGAACAGGTGTCTGTGATGACCCAGACGATCCTTTGTACAAAATATTCCAATTATTCTTTTTTTTTCCTGTGCTCACTTCAGTGAAACAGAAATGGACTCTTTGAAACACTTGAGTTGTGATATAAAGCAGGACCAAGTCTGACTGACCTAACTGAAATGGAGAGGTAGAGTGCATCTGAGGATTCACTGGTGGTGTCTCCTACAGAGGTGTGGGAAAAAACCCCAACCTAAGTCAAAGGACTAAACTGTCACCTCAGATCTTGGAAAAAGAAATGGAAAATTGCAAATACTACTACATTTTTTATATTTTTCTTCTTTTCCTGGGAAAAATAATTGCACGCAAAGTAATGAGTGAAATGACATCAGTTTTTTTTCTGAACATCACAAAAAAATCTGTCATTGTTGATACGTAGGATTGCAGGTCTTATGCTTGGAGCATAAACTTATTTCATATGAATTTTCCCTATAGCATCTTCAGTTCAGTGATAATGTAGCTAATTAGATAACATTTAAACAGCTAAGTAGATATTTTTTAAAATCTGTTTCTAAAGTGGAGTTATCAATATTATTACTTTTACAGTAGAAGATCCTGGGATAAGTGAAGAGTTGATATCCACAAGGCTTTATTTGCTTGAAAGTGTTTGCCACCTTTAAAAAACAAAAACAAAAACAACAACAACAAAAAAAAACAAAACAAAAAAAAAAAAAAAAAACAAAACAAAAAAAAACAAAAAAAAACCACCTGACAAGCAACCCCCCTCCCCTTAAAAAAACCCCTGAACTTCCCTGTGGTAACACAAGATCCATGTCTTATGTGTGAATACATGTTAAAACTTGACTACATTTGACTTGATCTTCAGAGCTACGTTTCTGCATGAGTATTTCTAAAGAAAATAAGACAGCTTATGAATGCCATAGTTTTTTATGTACTTACAATTACTAATAGAAAAACATTTGCACAGTTAACTTCCCTCACAGGTGAAATATGTTTAACCCACTGCATCCTTAATTTTGGCCATCTGGCAGAGCTCCTTTTACTGACAACTAGTGATTCCTTTTGTCTCTCCCTCCAGGCTTTCACCTGTTTGCAGCTGGATCAAGTGAAAACAAAACAAAGTAATCGTCATTTGTAGTGAGACATCACCCAAAAATAGTGTTTTGAGCCACAGAACAAGGCAGTTTACTATTTTTGAAAAGATACAGATTTAGCAGGGGGATTTTTTCTGAAGGAAAGTTGTATGATATCTATAAAAAGTTTCCTGGCTTTATGAATCTGACAGATGGGGGTATAATTTGTCAGGATTATGAGTCATCTTGTATATTCTAACTACAGTTATAACATTTTTTTTGAGAGGCATTCCATAACTTATTCTCTGACAGGAGTTATGACAGCTGTCTGCCAGATGAAGATTTTCTCAGCACTTAAAGAAGTAGTTGCCCCACTGTAAGTAGGATCCTGCTCAGGGACCAGCTGTGCATTTCAAAAACAGGGGTAGATGGATGACAGATGCATTGTTACAGCTCTTCTCATTGTGTTGGCTTTCCAAAGCTGCAGTGGATTTCTGCCGTTTGCAGAGGAAGTCAGTGGGAGGAGTAACGTGTATCAGATGTGGGGGGGAGAAGGGGATAGCTCCAAATACATCAAAATGAGGCATCTGAAATAAAGCAGAAAACTTGGTGAATTATGAGTTTGTCTGCCTGCAGTTACAGTGTAAAAGGAAAATATGATGAATAACCACAAATGTTGCAATTTTTAATACCTAGACAAAAGACTGTTCTTTGGACACCTGGTAGGGGTGCATCCCAAAAAAATGATGTTTGTTAACCTCTCTTTTTCCTTACTGGAAACATGGTTCTATTTAATCATGGAGAGCTGGCTGTGATTTGAGAGAGAAAAGGGGTGGGATCAGAGTTTGTTGTTGTCCTACAGGGGCTTGGGGAGAAAAGGGTAAGAAGAGGTTTCAGGTTTGGTGAAGAAGCCTAGTTGCAAAACTTTTTGCCACCAGAATTTCCCTGATCTCTGCAATTAGTTCTGAGTTTCCTGTGTCTGCCACATGGTAACAGAAATAATACAGCTCTCCCAAGATCAGTGGCAAATGGTCAATGGTCAGCTTACTTAAAGTGGGTGATCTTGAAACTTAAATACAGTGGATATACAGTTTTAGCCATTTGGTAGAAAAAATAGTGTTTGACTGTAGAGTGCAAAGAAATGAATAAAAAGAACAAAAATTCTGACCACATGAGCCCTTGAACAGAGCACTGAAATGTTGATTTAGTGCTGCAGCACCTTGTTCTGTAGCTCCTGTAACTCTGCCAGCCTTCCTTGCCCCCTTTCTTAGGACATGCCTGCCATCTTGATGTGTCTTCTCCTTTGATGATATAAGACAGAATGACTGGAATTAGGCATGACCAGTTTTCCTCTTAGTGCAAATAATGTTAGTGACTGCCTTTGAATGTGGAATTTTAAATATCTTGTGCTCTTTTTTAAAACAAAAAGGGAACAAAACCCCCAACAACAAAAGACCCCCCCCTTCCTAATGATACTGGCTGTTGTACTGTATGACCCTGAGCGTAGTTTACTGTATAACGAAGAGCTATTTTGCTTTCAGACAGCAGCATGGAGGAACATTAGCGAAATCAATATCACATTAAAGATTCAGGCTGCATTAGGTTGATATGACAGATTCTTTTCTCGGAGTGCTGACATCACGTTTCATTACGTCCATTCCTGGATCTTCATGAGGTAGTGGTAGAGCTGACTCAGCCCTCCTGAGAACTTCAGTCTCTCAGGAGGTCCTCCCTTGTGCCTCCTCCCACGGTGCTGTGCTTCCCAGTGCGGTTGCCCAGTTATCTTTGTGGAGGCTGCAGCCACCGGGATGTCCCAGCATTGCTGACTGTCCTGGGCATGGTGCTGGCTGCGATGCTCAAGGCAGCCCTTGCAGGCCTTGCCAGATGGCTGAGTTATCCAAAAGGGTAAGGTAGGTTGGAAGTGATCTGTAGGAAGCTGAAAAAGAAAGGATGATGCTGGGGAGGTCAACAGGATGGTGGATTTCTTTGTTGTTGTTTCTGTAATGATTTGCATGCTGAGGTGTGGTGCAATAGCAGGCTACTGGGGCAGGACTAAAGAGCCTCAGCTTTGCTCCTTAGTTTCATCTCTGGCTCACTTTGTGGCCTTGAGCAACTTGCACACAACTTTCCCCAAAGGTAAATCAAGAAAATAATGCTTATTTATCTTTTTATAGTACTTTGAGATGCCCAACGGGAAGGTGGTAAGTATTACTATTCATAGATTCACATCTTTTTTCCCACTTCTTGTATTAATTTTTGTACCTTAGAATTAAATATTTACATCTCTTACTCTGGGAAGATTAATTTCCCACTTGAAGATGATGTTTCACGCTTGCTAAATTACTGCTTTAATGATAATTATGCCAGTGTGCTGCTGGAGAGGCTACATCAACAGAAAACGCCCAAATGGTTTGGATTTCAAAGGCACAATATTTTTACTGCATCGTGTGCAGTGCGTGGTAGGAAGGGACTTCCTGACTGAGTATCCAGCTGTTTTTAGGAAACTGTTGGTCTCAATCAACACAGTTCCTTCGAAGCCCAGGAGTAAAAACTTGCAATGTTGTTTATGCAATTAAAGAGTTATTCATAATTACATTAGCAGGTCTCGTAGAACTTTATCAAGTAGGGGAGGTAAGGCGAGGGTTTGTGAAAGCAGCTGCATAACTCATTTGTCTGCAGATCAGATGAGTGATTTAAGTTTCTAACTATAGATTTAGATTGTTTAACTCTTAATTTTGGGTGCGTCATTAGAAAACTTCACTACAAAATGTGATTTTAAAATGACTAATCAGCTGTTCCTTCTTCAGTTTGATTCTCCATCAATGCAGAATTACATCTTCCCCTCAGTAATGAAGTAAATAAATCGATATAAAATGACTTGCAGTCATAAAGTCTACTGAGTTATAAGCTTATGCACCACCACAGAGTCCACAAGGGCACCATTTTACTGCCTTGTCTCTGGTTTATAAAGCAGCAAGTTGAAAAAGGGAGGTAATAAGGCTCCTGGGAAAGTTAACAAGGCAAAATTTCCTTTCTGGAATAGTTCATTTTGGACTCTTTCCTGCTGTTCTGTTTGGAATGTTTGCTCTCTGGGCATCCCAGCCACTCCTGTCACCCTCCATCAGGAAGTGTGTGAGCTGAGGCTCCCAGGGCCAGTGGTGGTACCCACTGAGGCTTCCCAGCCATCTGTGCTTTGGGCCTCTGCTCCTGCTGCCTGTGTCCTCCTGCTGGGAAGTGAGATCAGTGTCGCTGTTTGTCTTCCTCTTCTTTTGGACTTTTCAATCACTTTCTGCTTCTGGTACCCTCAGTGTTTTTCCTTTTGAAAAAGGATTGATTCTCTACAGAGAAATGGACTTAACAGTCTGGAGGATGCAGGTGACCAGTCACCATTATATACTATAAAATTTATATGAAGTATATGTATATATGTAAAATTTGTAAGTTCTAATATATAATATTTATAAAACTATAGATTATAAATGTGTAAAATGTGTATGGGGTGTACACATACAAGTATGTTTAATATACATAAATGTATACATATGAAGATATATATACACATGCCATATATATGTAGGTTTTAATCCTTTACAGGAGAGGTTTTAAAAAGTGCTGGGATAAAGACTTGTTCTGAATCTGATATAGCTTAAAATTTTATTATTACTGATGTGTTTACTTTTTGTTGAAGCCTGGAGTCTCTGTGCAAGGTTATGGCACTGTATAAAATATATAGTAATCTCAAGATAGGAATAGAATAACAAGGTGAACTGCAGGCAGAAGAGATATAGACTCTGCTGTTCTTTACTTTCACGTTCTTATTTGCTTAGGTAAAAACATTAACTTCCTAAAATCAGGGTATAACATAATTATATGTTGTTATGAGGTAACAATTGTTTACTAACATTTTTCTGTCATAGTAAAAGCGTGTGTTGTTTTGGTTTGGTGGTGTAGGGTTTTGTTTTTTGTTTGTTTTGTTTGGAGGGGTTGTTTGTTTGTTTTCTGGTTTGGTTTGTTTGATTTTTTAATTGGCTTTCAGTAAAGGAAAAACTAATTTTGAGAGTTTGGAGAGCAATATGTCTTACTCTGATACTTATGGCTTTAGAGATTAAATCAATGGGAATTATATAGTGCTCTGGGAATCTTTTAGCCAGTAGTAGCTAAGCAGAGACTTAAAGCCTGCCCAAGCAGTTTCACACCTGCATCAGGAGGTGGTGCAGAGCTGGAGGTGGAGCCCAGCAGCGTGGCTGTGGCAGTGCACGCTCGGTCTGCTAATTGGTCATGGTCTGAGGGATTTCAGTTTATGTCTAGATTGGATCAGCAGCAGAGCCAGGAATGAAAATTGAATTTTCAGTCTCATTCACTTAGAAAGCTTCAGCTTGATGAAGACTAGTAAAAGTTGGGAGCTCGGTTTGACTCACAGTCTGATTCAAAAAATTCTTTGATAGGCTTGTCTGACAGCAGTTCCTCATTGCATTTAGCATGATGTGTGTCTAGCAGAGCTTGTACTGTGACTGCTGAACTGCAGCAGCCCTACTTTGTCTGCTGGGGAGCTGTTGGCTCCTCTAATTTAAATTACAGATTTTGTTTTCTAAAATGGATGTTCCCTCACTTTCTTGGGCACAGCTCTGTTTTTGATGGAGTTGTTGAGAGATGCTTGTGTTTGACTGCCCTTTGAGTGTCTTTCACAGTGCAACCCCGTTCACAATATATTCAGTGATTTCCATGGCCTTTTGTACCCTGCCACAAGAACCAAACCAACAAAACCCCACAAATCAAAAAGAAACACTGACCTACTAAACCCTGATTAGGAAGAGGAAAACGAAAATGTGATACAAAGGAAATCACTCACCACCTCCCAACATCAGACTGATAAGTGATTGCCACCTTGGGCAGACTGTCCTCGAGTTTAATCACAGAGCTTGTCATTATGTGCTCTGGGATACCTCTTTGGACAAGTTGGGGTCAGCTGTCCCAACTGCATTCCCTCCCCAGCCTCTTGCCCACCCCATTCACTGGGGGAAGAAACTGGGAAACAAAGATGGCCTTGATGCACTGCAAGCACTTCTCAGCAATTGCCAAAACACTGGTGAGCTACCAAAACTGTTTTAGCCACAGATATAAGACCCAAGACCATAAGGGCTGCTGTGAAGAAAGTTAACTCCATCCCAGCTGCACCCAGTATATCATCATACGGTTAATTTGAAGATACAATTTGTATTAGCATCTGTAAGCTAATATTTAATTGAGGGCAATCCTTAACATTAACAAGCTTTCATTTAACTTACTGTAACTGTGGGTAGTAGGTAGAAAGAAAATACTTGGCTTCCTTTTTCTTGCTCTCTGAAATACAGACTTGGAGCAGATGAAATTAAAGGAATAGAAAGAAAAATGGTCCATTTTAATAAAGACAAACTTCATACTTTTGCCAAGCACGCAGCTTTCATTGCTGGAATATTTTTTTTGTTTGTGTTTTCTTAGGTACGTACGAATTGTTTATTGCCACAACTGAAATGTCCATACACAGCATATCTAACAGACAAATTTGGTTCAGATGGCTTTGTAAATGAATTTTGTGTGGAAAGGTGAAGGGGCACCGTAACACCTTCTTTAATACCATATTAATTCACTGGGATGCGAGTCTGTCACATAATATAAAATGAAACTCTGTCTTGATGTACACTCCATTCATGATAGCACCTAATACATTGTGTTTCAGTGACAGCTTTAGGGGGAGTCTGTTTCCACTCTTCAGTTCTCTGATGACTGTGGGTATTACAGCTCTCTGCATGTTTTAACGGAGAACTTAGACTGCTGTGGTCTTGGTCTGCTTTCTTGGTTAGACTCTGAATAAAGGTTAAATTGGAGTTCATTGATGCAGGGGATGTGGTGCTGTGTTTAGCAGATGGATGAACTTTTACTGGGAAAACCGAAAATAATGTGTTCTGGAAGATACCAGTATCCTTTTCTCCCTTTTGTTGTTTTTGCTTCTACTGAAGTAGAAAAGGGAATTTGCATAAGCCTTCAAAAACATCATAATAGTTTAGAATTTAAAAGGTGAGATTGCAGGGTGAAGTTAAGGACTTGGGCAGATTTAACCTTGCTTTTGATCTGTCTTTCTAAAGATGGTCTTAAGTGCAGCAAGTGCTGTGTCAAAGGAAACATATACCATGTTATCTGCTCCTCCTGTTATTTATGCACTCTTTTGTTTCTCTTTAGCCACATCTTTTAAGGCCTCACTAAGGTGGATGGATGATTTTATTTGGGGGGGGAAAAGCTGTGTATTTTATTTAAGTTCTGTAAAAGGAGGGGGAAGTAGCTGAAAGGGACGAGAAGGTGTATTTAACTTCCCCCCTGTTTAATTGGAGGTGTAGAGCAGGCTGATGCTCTGTGTGCATGAGAACCTGTGTTCCCACATCCATACTTGCATTGTCCTTCACTATCATTTCCCTTATGTGAATTCCTCTCCAGGCTTTGTGGTACCCCTTCTTATGCTGAAAGGACCACGGAGGATATAAAGTGTGTCATGGGCACTGCAGAGTCCTCAAGAACAATTCCATGGTGGGGTGATTCTTGAAGTAAAATTTGGGGATAACTCTACCTTAGCAGCCAGTCCTAAAAGGTTGACTGAGGCAAGAAATCTGTAGCTGAATAATGTACCATTTAGCAGACTTTCTAACACTTCCTCTGTTGAAGTAATACAGGACAGAAATTATGTAGTAAATACAATGTTGATCTAATAATTCTGTCATTGATTTTCTTCTATCAGCGAAAAAGTGACATGCTGCAAGATGAGGAGAAACAGATTCAGTGCTGCTGGAGATCTGAGTTTAGCATTCCAGTATGTCTTTGGAACATGCACTTTGAGTGTTTGCATTCTTCTAGATGGTACTAAAAATTATTCAAGGAAAACTGATCAGTTTATTTTCAGTACTCCCTCTGTAACTGGTTCAATTGTAATGGTGTAAGAAATTCCTTGAAATAAAGGCTGGTCCTGTATCTGCTAAAGCAAACGGAGAACAAATCTCATAAGCAAAATCTTCCCGTGTTTGGGCCTTCTTGTATTTTTGCATCTTTTTGACTTTTTATTGATAATTGATTTTGGCAAGCTTATGCAAAAATCAAGTCACTGTTTGATTCATCCAGGTTTCGTAAACTAGTACTTTGGGTCCTGTGGAAAGACGGTAAGGTATAGTAACACAATTAATGAGAACAATAGAATGAGAAATTTGGCCTGTTGAAGTGGAAGTCTCACCAGTGAGATGCAACATCTTGGTTCTTTGCCATCTGTGATATAATTACTGTGCTTTACTGCGTGGTTGGAGGAGGTCTGTTTTTTATTTAAACTTCATAAAGACATTCCCTTGCTGCTTCAAATCTAGCATCCTCAGTTAAACATGAGAATTTGTTCTTCCTGCAATTATTATGAGGTTTAAAATGTTAATCTTTGATATTTTCCTTTCCTTTCCTCTGTAGTGAAGTTGATTACCATCAGTCTTGGCAGTTAAGTGTTCTATTAGTAAACTTAATCGCCTTTTAAGCAGAAACAGAATGTCTGGATTGGGACAGTTTTTTCTCTTCACAGTAGCTGGTATGGAGCTGTGTTTTGGATTTGTGCTGGAGGCAGTGCTGGTAAGACCAGGATATTGTTTTTATTACTGAGCAGCGTTAGCACTGCAAGTGTCAAGGCCTTTTCTGCCTCTCACACCACTCCACCACCGAGTGGCCTGGAGGTGCACAAAAAGTTGGGAGGGACACAGCCGGGACAGCTGATCCTGGCTGTGACCAAAGAGATATTCCATTCCATATGTCAGCATGCTCAGCATATAGACTAGGAGGAAGAAGACCTTGTTCTGCATTGCTTGTGTGTGTGGATTTTGCTTTACTTGTTAAGCTGTCTTGATCTCAACCCATGTCTCTTTTTGCCCTTCCAGTTCTCTCCTCCAACCCCACTGGAGGAAAGTGAGAAAGCAGCTGCTTGGGACTTAGTTGCTGTCTGAGGTTAAACCATGATACAGTCCTTGATTTAAAACTGGAATGGCAAATAATAAAATCAATGCAAAGGCATTCCCTCTATCAAGATTGATCTTTTGGGACAACCAATAAAAATGCTATCCCGTGCCTCCAAATAAGTTTGAGATGATCAAGTAGGAAACAAAGATTCTTCGTGCCTTCCTCTCTACTGTAAATCTGTGGAAATTCTAGGATGAACTCACCCACCTACCACCCTCGTTGGCTGTACCTCTGAGGACAGCTTCACGTGACATGGCTGAGGTAAAGTCTGTCTTGCTGTATTTAGTGGTTTGATGGTTATTTTAGGCTTAAAATACAAATTTGACTTTTTGACTTTTTTTTTTCTTACATATGAGACAATGTTCTCATGCTGAAAGATGTAATCAAACCAGTCTTTGATCTCAGATATTGTTAAAACCTATGGAAATTATTCTTTCAGGAGAAGGTTGCAGTTAGAGGAGACTAATTGTAGGTGAATATATATTTTGCAAGTGTATGTTCTTTAAACATACTGAGTTCCATTTTTTTCGTGTATTCTGAATAGATGTTTTTTTAAATCTGTCATTTGATATCCAGAGCTCTCCATTTCATGCTTTTAGTAGTGTTTTTCAAATGGTTAAAAGAAAGAGGAAACATTTTCGTTGCCATGGCCTGGAAGAGAAAAAGTGAATCTCTTAATCTAAAGGGAAGCAAACAGATTACCATCAAAATCCTAGTATTGAGCTGAAACAGAAATAACTGAGCACAAAGAGCTGATTTTCATCTCTCCTGCCTTTTTTAATCAAAATTATTTTTGCCTGAGTTCTGTCACAAACTCTTCTGCAAAAGGAAGGACAAAAGGGTCAGGCTGAGGACGAAAGGCTGAGACTACTGTGGGGAGCAATAGCTGAAACAGCAGAAGCACTTGAGGTGCTCTTGTGATGAGAGAAGTCCTGAGGATGGGTAAATGTGCAGGGCAGGGTTCAAACACAGACATGAGCTAACTACAGATTTGCAGGCAGTACAAACAAGAAATATTGGCAGCTCTGGGAAGGGTAAAGGCAAGTAAAGCTGCGAGTAGTGTATGACTAGAAGGACTCGAGGGATGGTGTGTCATTCTCTCCAGGGATGCTTGAAGCTGCAGAGCTAACATTACCACCCAGGGCTGCCAGCTCAGATCTAGTGTCTTGAAATCATACCATGCCTGGATTACCTTGTCACAAGCTATCACTGTTGAGCCTCAGGAACTAAAATTGAATTGGCATTTTGTCTTTAGTGATATTGCAGGGTTGCATTTCTCACGAATGTGAAGATATCTGGGATTTCGGGTTTAGAGAATGGTGCAGAGGACCTAAATAATGAAATGGCTGGATTTTAGGCTGGAATTCAAGATGGTCTTCCATGATGGTGTTTGTAACAGCTGAGAGATCAGGGAGAGCCAGGTGGAAGGCTGCCCATGTCATTGAACAGTCCTTGGCAAGGGATTTTGTCTTTCCTTAGTCTGATTTCTACATGCCGTAGAGGAAAGGATCGGCAGTACCGTACAAAGAAGTGACTTAAAAAAATTAAAAAAAAAAAGCTCTCTGAGTGCCAAATCTATCATCTGTTTTATTAGTATGTCATTTACTGTGTTTACTGAAAACTCCAGTCATGCTGGGAGTTATCCATCTGATATGATGCATGTTCTGGGACTCCTTCTCTGACTAAATGTGATTTTTATCAGCTTTGTTTACAATATGGAAAAATCGTGCAGCTTTTGCTAAAGCCTTGACTTTGAAAGAATATCTCAGTTAAGGTATAAACTGGAAATATCAGCTTTGAGAGGATCTTATTGCTAAAAAGGAAATAAGAATTTTTGTCTTTTGGGTAAGAGGAAAACAAAGTTATCAGAGCTGCAACTAGTATAATTTATGCATTTTTTCAGATAAATTATCTAAGAGGGTTAAATCGTAAGAGGACAACAGTAAGGGAGAGGGCTCTGTCTTCAACAAACAGACTGAAAACACATTCATACCACAATGGAAAGAATCAGTTTAAGAAAGCAACATGCTTTGAGTAACTTGAGGTGTATTCCATTGCCGTGACCCCCCTGAAGCATGTAGCAGAAGAGGGAAAAATTAAATACCCAGCTCCTCATCCATAAAATAACTCGTGAAGGATTTTTGTTCAAGAAAGTCCTAGCATCATGTCTTATTTTTTCATGTATGTTACTCCAAGCTTAAGTATTCAAGGATAGTCTTTCAGCTTCCAGACAGATTGGGCTGCAACCTGCTTAAGGCAGAAGTTTATTCAAGACAGTATGTGTGAGATGAGCCCATCAGTGCTGTCATTATAGAAGTGAATTGCAATTATAGAAGGGAATACTGATCAGCCATTCCACCAGCCTTGGTAGATCTGTGTCTGGACAGAGACTGCAAGGCTTTTTCCTTGCATGCTCACTTTTGTGCTAGTTCAGGCTAACCCAAGGATCTTCATTAGTACTAGGTAACCCTTACTGCACTGCTTCCCTCTTGCTCCATATCTGTGGTTTTGGACATGGTTAAGTTTTTTTAGTATCTGATGAGGCAATAACCATAGCAATCTAACCATCAAAACCTAGGCAACAGAAATGCTCATTGTTCTTACAGACAGAAGCACTGCCTATGAGTTCCCTCCTTCACATCTGTCCTTATCACAATGGCTTCTTAAATCTCCACTTCTGCCAATTAAATCAAGGTTGATGCGTGCAGCTGGTACACGGCTTTGGATGCTATAATAAAATCCTTTTTCTTCGTGAGAATGAATTGTATTTTCATCCTTATTTTTGTCTAGTGCTTAAACTTGTGGCAGAAAGAAGCTGACAGGCAGAGGGCACTTTGCTGCTGTTTTTTACAGCTGTAATTGAATTCTGTTGTTATGAAGTAACTGATGGAAAAGAATCTCTGTTCCTTGTGATCAACAGGTGCCATACTGAGTATGTCTCATGGATGGTATTTCCACAAACAGATCTAGGCACTAGTTGAGTTGTTTCATGGTGTTTTTATATAATCTCACGTTACTAGCATCTTACTCAAAAGATTGCCTTTGTATAATTTGCTTTTCCTTCTTAAACTGGCTGTTAATACAGATGTGTGTTGTTTCAAGTACAGAAGATTTTAGTTCCATAAAAATGCATAACACATTTGAGTTAATAAAAAACTCATCTTCTTGACTTTGAAGTTAATTTCTGCCCCCTAAAATCTCCAAATTTCTATTCTATTTGCAATCAAGTGGTAGGGTCTCAGTTGCTTACATGTTTTTTCAAGAATGTCATCCTACAGTTGTTAGTTGTGGCCAGTGGCTGTAACCTTAGGTCAGAATTCAGTAATGGGCTAAAAATAATGTATCAATATAGATAGTTATTCCCTTCCATGAGCTCCAGCAGCAATACTACATGAATATTAGTTAATAAATGAATAAAATGTTTGAAACAGATTAATCTGGTTTCTGTGAATTGAAATGTTGAAGTATACAAGAATATTTGAAATATAGTAGATGCTCTTGGAGAGCATGTTATTTCCAAATGGGTGGAATAGATGCATAGGCAGCAACTGCAATTCTCCTGTTCCTTGCTCTACACTCCTGAATTAAAGATGCAAAGCAATCTGCATATGGCTCCTTGAAAATATTAAGGGATGGTAATTCATTAAGTGGTTTCTAAAGAGAAAGCTTTTCAGATTGGGCCACTGTCAAATGCATTAATTATCTTCTGAAGGAAACTGCAAAAAATTTGCTTTCACTTGTGTATTTTTGCTGCGTTTTTTAATAAAGGAGGAAGAAGTGGAACTGTAGACATGCTCCGAAAGTATGCAAGTTGAGTGAAACATTCTGCCAGTTGAGCAGAGGCTTTCTCTGATCCCGCTGAATGTGTGTTAGTAAAATCAATGCAAATATATTTCTCATGCAATTCTATCTCGTAGCCTCAAGTTTTGTAATTTAGCTGACTCCAACACTAGAGAAGCTACAAAAGCATATATTGACTCAGGAAAAAGCTCTCATCACAAGTAGGTGTTAGATAAGTGAGAGGTGCAGTAGAAAGAATTGTTGGACCATGATCTCCAGGCCATGGCTGTCCTTTATACCCTTATTGATCCATAGAGCTATTATATTTTCCACATTGCTCACTTTGAATCTGCTGTAGTTTGGCCTGTGTGAGAGGTAAATAGATGATCGTACCAAAATGAGGAACTTGATGCTATTCTGTATCGTGTTACAGGAAAAGTGATTTCAGGATATATACAGAGAACAGGAAGTTTCACTGAGATAAACAAGTTTGGATTACATTAGAAATATAAAATATTCATCAGCTATATTGATGTGGCTTTTATTCTAGGGATTTATTCGAGATACCCTCAGTAAAGACATAATACAGGTATTAAGTGCTTTTCTTTTTAATGTTTGGAATTGTTTCTGTCAAATACAGGGCTATAAAATACTTTAGTTTGTTTGTTATCATCACTGGAAGAAGCCAAAGAGCTCTTAAGATGTTCTCTCAACTATTTAGAGCCAAGTATAGAGGTTAAAGTAACCTTTTGTGCATATGAAGAGACAAGCTGTGATGACACAGTAGGGCAAATTGAGAAGAAAGTTAAGTGCTTTATGTGTTTGTTCAGGATTATATGTTTCCTGAATTTGTTGCTGAAGGAAAACAAATTAACTTGTTTTGAAGTTTTACATTTACAGTATTTCAGCTTTTTCTTTCAATCAAGCTGTACTAACTTACACTTTTGATACTACTGCAGATGGCAAATAAAACTCAATTAGTCAAAAAAAGATGCTGTAGTCTTATGAGATCATCTAGCAGTGCAATGCAATAAGGATATTAAGCTTAGTTCTAATGATCACTACAGGAATAGAACCACAAAACCAGCTGGGGTTATCTGGCAAGGGTACACTAGGATGCCAGCGATTCAGCACATTTTTAGAAGGGTGTGTTACTTGTAGAAAAGTATGGAAAAATCAACCTTGGCAATAGATATGTGACTGACTGGAATAGATTCCAATGCTCATGAGAACTAAATTTGTGGAGGAGGGGTAGACTGTGATTTGGATTCCGATCTCAACAGGCAGGGCTGCCCACTTGGAAGAATATTTAGTTTCCCTGATTCCCTAATAGCATAGAGTCTTGTTAAAAAACAGGCAGGCATTTGTCTTTCTGTAATAAACTGAACACTAAGCTTCACCAGGGCAAAGGGATCAAGAACCCATTTCTTCTGTGAAATATTAATTATTGTATATATACTGTCTCTAAAAGATAGTTTGAGGATCAGCTGTTTTGAATGAAGTTAAACAATTATCTTCTCCTTCCAAAATAATATCAAGGGGAGACTAAATGTAATTGAAGTATCCAGAATTGTGTTACTTCACCTTTTATTTAGCAGCTTCAAAAGGAGGTTGTTTATAGGTGATATTGTCCTATTCATATTGCATATTTAAAGTTTGTGTTACTGCAAACCCTATTGTAGGAATAACAGAAATTTACAGTTTTAGGATTGTGAAATACACCCAGGATAATATATTGGTTGGTATAGCTGATTGTTTGGTGGTTTTTTTTTTTTTTTTCAGCTAATAGTGAATCTGTCTGTGAATATCCCAGATCTTATTCAGCCTAAAATAATTACTTGAGTAGCTGCAAGGAGAAAATAAGGAGTTCTTTCCTAATCCAATGAAGCATCCACTTTGTTATTAGTGCCATGGAAACCTGGAGGCCTATTTACATGCTAAGGTTATCACGTGCTTAAGTGCTTTCCTGGATTGAGACTTCTTTTGCATCTTTATTGAAAAACCGCTTAGAAAACAAATGGATCAATCTTGTTGCCACTGTGGCTCCTGCAATAGGGTTTGCAGTTCTACTAATGCTGTCTCTCTTTTGCACTGCTTTTAGTTTCTTCATGACTTGGAGTGAACGCGCTTCCTTTGTTCAACCATTTTAGGGTGAAATGCTTTTCTTAAGCCTGAAGGAGGATGATATTGCTGACAATGTCAGTCCAGGGAGCTTATTAACTTTTTTTTTTTGTTTTCATTCATCTTGCATGCCAACTAAAATCTTCATATGGTCTTTAAGATTGTATATTTTATCAGGTAGAGTTAATTTGCTTCTTAAAACGTCAGCTGTCTCAAGCTTCCATTTAAGTTTGGTACGGATGACATTTCTAAAATCCATGTTAATCTTGAGATGCTTCAAAGCAGTTGTCATTCTCTAGGTTCAGATTAACATGAAAATCGTGTTTGACAGAAACATTAGTTATATTTGGGGGGGGTGTTGGAAGTGGGAGGGCAGATGAAATGGAAGAATGTTTGTTTTCTGACATGCGCAACCGTGTCCTGAAGAAATAAGATTAATGTGTATATATTCATTCTTACATCTTGAGCCACTAGGGACTTGAGCTGCTGTGGAAATTCGAAGCATAAGTAGAGGTACTAGTCCAGACTTCTGAAAGAACATATGCCCTCACCTGTGATTAATCCCGGGCCTAAGCTGGTGGGATGAATCCAGCTCCCTCAAAAGACTTTGATCAATGTGTTTATTTAAGTGAGTATAGAGTAATTGCTACATTGACTTGCTTTTGGAATGAGTTCTCTGTATCCACAAAAAATTTTGTCTGGATAGCATGTCTGTAGAGTAGAGAGCATTAGATGTTTCTGTAGTAGGAAAGGGATATCTTTAATTGAAAGTTGTCTGATTTTCTAAAATAAGGCACCTCACAGTTTATATAGCCTTACTTTGAGCCCTGTAAGAATGTGGGCTGTGGGTAGCAAAAACTGCAATTTGCCACTTAGTTGAAAACTAGCCAAGAACCTGGAAACATCTGGGAGCATTAAGGGAAACAAAATACCAAGCAAAGCTGAAAGTAGGTTATACTCCTATTTTCTTTAGCAGAACAAATGAAGAAGGTTTCAGGTGTGCCCATCATCAGTGACTGATTGTTGTACCTTGGCAGAACTGACTTGTTAGCTGACTTTTTGGGATAAACTGCTTTACTTAATAAGGTGCAGATGACTAGAGGAAAAGCTTTCATGAGATCCCCAGAGACTGAGCAAAGGTCTGGATTTTGTTCTTATGACTTTCCTTGAGACTGTCCGTGGCTAAAAACTGAAACATTTGTACATCAGCCTTCCCAAATCCACATCAGCTCTCTGGGAGACTTTTCTGTGATACATGCTCATGTAATGACTTAAGGTAGCAACTGCAGCAGCGTGGGGAAATGGTTATCTTCATAAGCAATCTCTCTTTTGGCATGTGTTATGTGCCTTCAGCTTTTAAGTACATAGATGCTGGAAATGCTTTTGAATATTCTTGGAGGTTAATTCCTTTCCCACATCGCTAGGAAGAGGTTGCCCTTAGGGGAGTGGTAGATACCTCTGCACAATGAGCTGGCACGTGGAGAGATCCATGACTGGACCTGTTGCGGATTGTGGAAGCAGCGTAGTAGGCTATTGTGGCCCTCCACCAGGTGCCTAATTCACAGTGAGCTCTGAGCCGTGCTGGCCCTAGCTGTGCATCATGCCACCTCTCACTCATTTTAGTGCCTGAGCCAGCTCGTTCACAGCTAATTGAGTTCGTCCATATGGCACTGGACAGTGTCTGTAGTTCTGTCTTTGTTGTGTGCTATCAAAGTCGTGTTCCCAGGGACCCCATCCTGTTGGTGGAGGCTGGTACAAGTACAGCTCGTCTCTTTAAACTATAAGGAAGGCTTTTGTGTCACTCACAAGGTAGCTTTTATCTTTATGTCTTTGGGATAATGTAAAAAATAAAACCTCGGAATCAACAAGCAAACAAAAACCGCAAACCAAAACAGAAAAATGAAGCTACCTTTGCCCAGACTTCTTAGCAGAAAACTTTACTTTTGAGCATATTCATGAAGTGCCAGATTTTTGTCTGTGGCTGGTACTTCATGCTCACTCTTTCCTTGGAGCTGGAGGGATGTTCTTTGTGGCTGTAGCAGCTTTTCCCAGTGCAAAAGGTCAGTCACCTCTTGGGACCATGAGTCTCCTCTGCCTGGCTACCTGAGGAGGTACCTTACTAAGCTACTTTATGTTCAGTGACTTGTTCTTCCTATGAACAGTTTCTTCATGGTTGAGTTCTAAATAGTTGAGCACCCTCTCGTCTATCCATTTGCTCCTTAGTTCATCCATGGCCAAGGCACCTGCTGGGAAGCAGGAGGCTGACAGATATCACAGGATAGCCTTTCTCCCCTGGCAGAGGTAAGGCTGTGCCCTACCTTCCTTTAACAGGGCTAAGTGCACAAGGACATGTACAGCACTTATTTGTAGTCTTTTAGATTCAGAACAATTGATTTGATTTCTTAAGAGCTCCTTTTTATTGAACTGCCTCGTTCACTGAAGTTTCAGGCTGTCTTTGTTATCTTATTTCTTTAGCATTAATCAGTAAATAAAATAATTTTCTTTCTGTGTTATCTTCTTTCCTGCAATTTATCGGGAAGGTCATTCAGTTAGATTTGGTGTTGATGGCAACCACAATTCACAGCTTTTTTTTTTTTTTCTCCTCCTACTTGTGTCCCTGGAGCTGGTCTGTAACTGAACAGAAGGCTGATAATTCCCTGCTGAATTTCCAGGACTGCTGAATGAATAAATTGTGTAGGGGAGTGAGTGGGAGGGAAAACACTTCTCTGTGGTGACTTTTTTTTTTTTTTTTGCCCCCCTAAATGAAAAATGTATTCTGTAAAATAGTGAAGCAAATAACTATAGAAGTGAGCAGAACAAACTATAAAATTAGCCTAAAATGTTCAGGGTATAATATCTGAATATGGTTGTTTTGTAGATAAGCCATATGATGTTTTTTTTTCAAAAGAAGTTAAAACCAATCCATGCTTAATATATGCATGGAAAATAATCTTTAGTATTTCATTAGGCTATTTTGTATTTCAAAGTCAACTTGGACAAAATCCAAGCAGGGAAGGGAGTTCTTACAAGCAGTCCTTCCCCTGTCTCCCTCCCCCAGCTCAATTAAGTACAAGATTCAACTACTTAAATGTGTTTTCATGCTCTCACTGCAGTAAATATCCCTGCTTATAATTACTGCATATATATAAATACATCCACACATTCTAGTATTTATAAATATGAGAACGTATTCGTTACCATTGTCATAAAACAAACGTTTCCGGTATTACAACTTGATTGTTCTACAATACTGCTGATGTATACAAGGAAAATAAAAATAATCCCCAAACTCTGCAGAATTTGATGCTGTCAATTTGATGCTGTG
>JAYRBT010000042.1:61480314-61522692 GCA_036023395.1 Myiotriccus ornatus | reverse complement strand
TACTGCTGATGTATACAAGGAAAATAAAAATAATCCCCAAACTCTGCAGAATTTGATGCTGTCAATTTGATGCTGTGAAAATACAGGCTGTGGAGGCATGAAACCTCCATGGAATAATAGGACAGATGTTCTGGAGTAATAGATAGAAAAGGATAGGTGATTCAAAACAGCTTGTTTAGTCAGGGAAGATGAATTCTGTCCCAGACCTTTATAGAAGATCTTGAGAATAAACCCAGAGGGTACCTGCAAAAGGTAATGAGATGGTTTCTGGCTCATAGAGTAAGCGGAGTAATTAGGTGTGAAAGTACACTTATCACAAAGCAGCTTGAAAATATAATTGATGGGTCTCTAATTGACTCCTAGAAGGGAAATAAAGGACAGTAAATGGAAAGCAAAATACCTGAATGGGGTTTTTTTGTCAAAGATTTTATTTTTAGTATTGAAAAGATAGATTGCAGGCTGACTTGCCCACCATGTTGACACTGTGGGCATATTTCCAGCTGACCCAGATATCAGGTGCAGTTTTAATATAGGGGAGTGGCCATCTGTGTAGGAGCTTTTCATTTTACCTATTGTGCTGTGAGATTCCAGGTGTTTCAGCTTCATCTAAAGGCCTTGACATGCAGGGAGTGAGTGGCGTTTCATAACTGAAAGCAGAAAATTGGTCTGCAATTGTTAGAAATGCACTTAGAATTACTGAGTGTTTTTTGTGTTGACTTGCTGACGTGTTCAGGAATGTGGTTCTTCAGTTATTTTCAATAGGCGAAAATAAAAGTCGAAAGCCAACCAGCCTTGAAGCTGAATTTGTCTGTGTCAGCATCTCATGTGCTATCAGAAGCTGCCTGGCTCCCCTCCTTTCTGAAGAGGTGAGAATGCTTTTGTGGATGAGGAAATGTGACTTTAAATATTTGAGCTTCACTCCTTATTTCACTTTAAAAGTTACAGGAGATCTATGCTAAAGAGGGATCTAGAGTACTCAACAGGGGTTGAACTTATTTAAAAGAAACAGTTCAGGGTATTTCCTACAGATACAGTTTTGGAGTGGACAGCAGCTTTGTTCAATAAAATTGATCAAGGTGTTAGGATGCACAAATATGCTGCTGTCTCTGTCATGTCAGTGAATGAATTGCTATTGCCATGTAATAGTCTGTGGATTCTGGGTAAGCAGTTTGCTCTTCTCACAAAATGGATGTTAGGTTCACTGTTAGTGAGAAAGTGGGGAAAGCAAATATATGGCTAGAAACTAACAGTCAAAATGTATATATTCAGGCATGTAGCCTCTTTCCTAAAAAGAAATCATTTATTTACATTAGTCCTAGTGAAGAAAAGGAGGGAAATCTGTAGTTGGCACCCCTGAAGCTCTCTGATGTTAATGGGTTCAGTTGGCATTAAACTCCATTTTGCCTTTGTTTCTGCTTCTATAAATGGACTTGTGTGTATGTATATATTTTTTATATATACACACATATGTATATGTAAGTTGTAGTAGATTTTTCAACTAGTGATAGTTTTTTAGGCTCTAATTTTGTGACTACTGAAAATATGGCAAAGACTTGTGATAAAACATTCAAGTACAAAATCTAATTTATTTTTCCCCATTCTGCTTTCTTCATTTTATTTCTATTACCTATTGCCTTCTTGGTGAACCCCTGGAAATGAAGATAAAGCAAGCTCATGCAAAAGAAACTTAGTGGAAAAAAGAATGAATGTTACTTTACAGAATAATGCCTGAAGATCAGTGAGGGAAGCTCCACTAACTGACAATTGGAGAACTGCCCTAAGAAAAAAACATAGCAAAAAAAAAACCCTACATGGAGCATGTAGCACCTTGTACGTGTGCTAAACTGTATTTTAGGGGAACTCAGAGTAAAAACAGAAATAACATCAGGGTTTTTTTCTGGCCATTCCAAGCTCATGTTTGGTTTGTATTTTCCTTTTGCACCAGCTGCTGATTGTGTTTGAACATACTTTTACGAGCGTTTTTTTACAGCAACGCTATCCTTCACAACAAACCCCAGCTGAATGTCAGCAGTGCTGTCTTTTAATACTCTGATCTTTTAGTGGCCATTGTAAAGTGCTTTGAGATTGCACTAATGGGAGCTCCTTATTACAGGTAGTGTCTTACCTTAAAATGCTTCTAGTAATGTACTGTTATTAACATAAGGGTTTCTTCCTGGTTCAGCACAAATAATAGGGCAGGCAGCCAGACCATCACTCACTGTCAGTGTTTTAACAGCTTAAAATCTAATTAGTTTACCTCAAAACTGCTCTCTGCCAATTTAAATTCTGTGTACAGAAATGCACTAACCCTTATGGTTTGGGTAATAGTCACAGTTGACATCCATGGTACTTTGGGGAAAAAACATGGATATTTTCTGCAAATTGTGAAGCTATTTCAGCAGCATTAGAATTGCTTGTGTAACTTTACTGTTATGATTTTCCCCTACTTGGAACACAATTATGTCAACAGAGAATTGTGGTAGCATTTCTGTTCTTCCTGCTGTGTGATTTACCTTCAAATACTGATGTGGATTTTCTGAAGCACAATTGCAGCATCAACTGATGATTTGCACACACGCAAACTACTTACAAAGTAAAGATTAAAATAATCTTAGAGAATGTAAAATTTCTGGCTTCATTTTAAGCAAAATATTTTCTGCTATCTCACTTATAAAGAGCATATATGTGTTCCTTTTGAGTGTAGACACTTGTAATTTACTGTCACTGGCATTAATAATGCTTATAGTATGTGTCTGTTTAAGAACAGATTAAAAACTTCTGTTTTGGGACTGCTTTTAACAAAAGTTCCATAGAAAGTTAAGCAACAAGACTAAAGACATTAACACATTATCCTAATTGATAATTTAAACAAGAAAATCAAAGTATGATAAATAGTCTCACCTTTTTTGAGAAATAGGGAGATGTTTACACAGCCATGGATTGTCAAGATGAATGTTGGGAAGGGATTTGGATTCTTTCCCTTTACCAGATCGCAGACTCCATGCTCTTTAAACTGAAAGGTTACTATGTATTTTGCATTTAAAAATATAAAATGTCCTAGATCTAGAAAAGGCTTTTAGTTCAATTTTTGAGGGGAAATACTAACTAGCATTAATCTTTCCAGGAAGCTCCCAAAATAACAACATAAATAAATTACTTATGAGTGCCCAGTTTGAAACTAGGTTATGAGGGACTTCATATTTAGAAAGCACTGATGTCCTGGCTTTTAAGATTCAAAGGTCTTTGAGGCACATAAATATAGATACTTTCTACTCTTTGAAAAATGTTGGGTATTGTCCTCACTTTGGTGTTGAAAAACATCATCAAAATGATGTGCTGATGTACAAAACCATGATCATTGTGGTATCTACTCAGTGTATAAAGCGAGCATTGATCTATTTCCACCATCCTCCTGACCATATTCCTGTCGATATGCTATTATTTATTCATATTGAAGTGGTATCTGTAAGTTTTAGCTATCTAGGAGGAAGAATAATTTTTGTTAGTTAATGAATAATTAACTTGGTCAAATAGTGGAGAGGTGGGCTGATGCACGCAGAGATAATGTAAAAGGAGTGTGGTTACATGGGAAGCTTTTCTGAGTTTACAATATAGTTTCTTAACTTGTAACTCTTCTCTGACTTTTGACTCTCTTCTGGGGAAACCCACTGATGATAAGTGCTTTCTACATAGGATGCATTCTTTGCTTATCAATTCTCTTAATATTCAAGCTAAAAGATAGGCTTTTGAGGATAGTGACCATGTCAGTGTAATTATGATATTAAACTGCTACTTTCAGTTAACTGGAATCAACTCAGTAGTTACCAGTGTAGGGTCTTCAGTGTTAAATTTATGAAAAGAAACGGTAATGAGCTTTTTTCAGGTATGTTTTTAAAAGGCCAGGACTGCTCAGAGCAGAGTAAATCTGAAGGCTAGAAGAGTCATTGTGTTGATTATCTTAATTTGCTGTTAAAGGCCAGGTGAGCAGAGTGACCAGGGAAACATAGCCCCAGTACTAGAAATACATATCCCTTAACAATGGCAATAGCACAATACATACATATGTAGTAAGACAGAGCAGCATATCAGAGTGCTGACCTCATAACCAGTTTTGGAGAAGAGAGGACACCAAATGGTGTTCTTGCAGTATCGACAGTCTGGAGGGAATTCTACTGCTTCTGTCGAAGTGGTCAAGATAGAATGTCTTTTTTGTTGTGGGTTTTATTTGTTGTGGGTTTATTTTTTTTTTCTCTCTTCAGTTTGCATCCACCTCTGAATATTAGTAACTGAGTGGCTATCACTTAATTATCTCTGTGAGTAAAACTGTAGCACAGTAGGTGGACAAAGAGCAGGTGTGCTTAAAAAAGCCTGTGGCATGTTAGTACTGCTACCTGTGGAACATCAGAGCAAATTAATAGCAGCGTTGTTTTGCTGACTTTGCTAAATGTACTGCTGAACACCATTTTGCCCCTCCAACATTCATAGTGCTTTAGCTGTTTGTGCTTCAGCTGGAGCTGTTTGTGAAGTGGGAAGGTTTAGGGATCATTTTATTGGATTTGGGACTGTTCTGGGTATTTAGGATCTAGTCTACTGCCTGCTGCAGCACTGATCAGACTGCAGAGCTGTGTGTGATGCAGGGCCGCTTGTTGATCTGCTCTCTCTAATAAACTGCAGTCCCTCTTCAGCCTCTGTTAGATATCTGTACCGGCACTGTGGGGCTGGACCAGTAATAAGTACATTCACTTGGACATTCCCACCTTTCTGTTTCTTTTGTGTTGGGCACTATTACTGTCCATTGTGGGTGAACCATAGAAATCCAGTTCTCACTAACCTCTGTCATAGACATCTGTTCAGCACCAAAATATTGTCCTTTAGAAACAATCTGCCTAGGATGGCTCGTTGTGCTCCTATGAGTATGTCTTTATTTGAACATATAGTGGTCTTTTCCCTTGCTTTTTTGGGAAGCCCTGTTGGGCTTTTTGGTTGTTTTTTGCCCTTAGTAGCTGGAACACCAGGGCCCTTTATGTGTTCATGATCTGCTTTTGAACTGCATCTTCTGTCCATGTAGTTCCTCTTATCCCTTTGGTACTCAAGCCTGTTAAATACTATTTATTCTGGCCCTGGAATCAGTTCATGTGCAGGGATGGTTCTGTTTGGGGTTTATTTAAAGTTTTCCTGCCCTCCCAAATTAACAACGACCGCTATCCTAATTTGATTTTTTTTTTCCCTCTATAACCATCACCTTTGGTATTTCATGTCCCTCAGTTTTCACTGAGACTCTTCACTAAAGCACTGGTTTCTTATCCCAGCTGTATCTTCTCCCCATCCCTCTAGTTACTGCCAGATGCTACCCAGTGTTTCAGTTTCTGGTATCATTTAAGGACATGCTCAGAAGTTTTAATGCAGGTTAATTTGCATATTTTTATTTTGTTTTCCTCTTCATCCATGAATTTTGCTTTATCTTCATTGTAACAGATTATATCACTTGAACAGGCTCTTCTCTATCCTTATTAAAAAGCATTAAAAAAGCTCATCTTACAGTCTTTCTGTAAAATGTTTCAATCTTTCAAAAATTATCTGCAAGTTCACTCAAGAAAGCTGTTTATGTCTGGTGAGGCAATGGTCACCTTTAAGAGGTGACTGCATCCTTCATATACTGTTAGTTTGAAGCTGTCTTCATTTTAAATATGTTTCCTCTTGTTCTTGAGCACAAACACAGCTGCAGTTCCCAGCAGTTGCTTCTTGGTGAAGAGCGATAAGAAAATGCAAGATCTGAGGGATGTATAACATTAAGGCGATCTTGATATTATAGCAAAGCCTTTAAAGCACTGTGGGACTCATCAAGTCCATCTTATTAGCTCATTTTTAGTTATTGGATTAGCTTGCATTTCTGAATTGAGCCCAACCCTGTAATCTATTATTCTGGTTCCTTGAGTAATTTGATTTTGATCTATATTTTACCCTTCCATTGCAAATCACTCGTGTCTCCCTGTTTAAATGCTTAACAAAATTTGGTACAGTTCTAACTTGATTGGCATCTAATTTCATTTCAGTAATAATTTGCTCATTTCTGCTTTGCTCATGAACCCTGGCTCTCTGTATTTCATAATGTGCTCTGTCACAAAGTTTTTGCATTTGGGTTATTTCTGTTCTAGTGGCGTGTGGGGAGAGCATGTACTATATTTAGTTAGACCAAATCCTGCAAGATGCACACTAGGTGTTTCTGTTCTAGCTGTTTGAATTTCCTCCAACTTTTGTGGCTGTTACTGCACCTGTTTTCCCTGTTAATCTTCTGAACTTGGTATTTGCTTATTACCCAGTATGTGATTAGCAGTCTCCTCCTGATTCGTTTTCACTTCCAGCATGACATGAAGAGCAATCTGTGCTCCAGTTAATTTTTAGGGTTTTTTCTATTTCATTCTTAACTCCTCACTTTAAAAAAGATGACTGCCCCTTTTTCTGCTGAAGCCTCCTTTTCCTGGGTGTGCCTTAACACAATCCTCTTCACAATCCTTCTGCTATTGCATTACATTCTTTGGCTTTGCATTCCTCTATGTCCTGTTGCAACTTCCACTGCTCTGGGGCATCAGTGTTTTTGGTTTTAATACTATTTTCAGCCTTTTTAGTCTTGTTGTTCCGCTCCTGTGTTTGGCTCCTTTTCTCATACACTACAGTGTCTGAAGGCATGTTGTTCAGATGTTGCTAACTCAATTTTCCACTTCCGGGTTATTTTAATGCTCTTGAAAAATCATTCTGCATTTCCTAACTGCCACTTAAAAATACCCTCTGTCCATGAACTGGAACCCCAGTGACAGGTCTGTGCTTCTGACGATTTACTTTACCCTTTTTTGGAGATGACAAGACGAAGCATGGAGTTCTTTTCAGTCCGTGTTTCCTGGGTATTGCTGCTCAGGTCACCACCTCCTGGGTAATTCTGTAATACTCTATCATGTACATTACTTGAATGTTTCAAACTATTTTACCAGTGAAGCACTGAAAGCAAAGCCATTTCCATTTATCTCTTGGGCTGTTGAGGCTGCTGCAGACTGTTGGTTTTCCTCCTTGTGACAGACTTTCAGCAGTCCTTAATTGTTTGGACTGTTCACAGTCTCTATCAGTTGTTTCATCCAAGCTTTACAAGTAGTCTGCAGAAGTAGGTAATCAGACGTACCAAGTGTAAACAGCGAACTGAAGACCAATACTTGAAATGCATTTGCCTATTAACAACAGTAGGATAATCCTTCATGGAGTCATTGAATACCAGATTGGAAGGGACCTCAGGGATCGTGTGGGTTCCACTGTTCTTGGCAAAAGCACAGTCTGGGCAAAATGATCCAGCACTGTGCCCAGTGGAATCTTAAAATTGTCCACTGTTGGGAAATCCACCACTTCCCTGGGGAGATGATTCCAATGGCTGTTTGTTCTCATGGTGAAATATTTTCCTCTTGTGTCCAGTTAGAATCTCCCTGGGATTAACTTGTGCCCATTGTCCCTTGTCTCTTCCACATGACTCATTGTAAAAAGGATGTCACCACTTCACTGTAGCTAACCCTTGACTGAAACATGGTGATAAGGTTTCCCCTTAAGCCTTCTTTTCTCAAGGCTGAACAAACCCAGTTTGTAAACTTCCATGCTTACTGATACAGACCAGGAACAATTCTGTGGACCCAGTTCTGAAAGAAAAGAAGAGTTAAGAATTAAGATTTTGCAGTCTTTTATGCTACAACTGCTCATGTAGAACATAGAAGGCAAAGGACTCTGGCTGTTAACTGAGTCTTCATCATATATATTGGGTTCTTTATGACTGATATTAACTAGCAGGTTTTTAGTCAGATAATTAATTTGTTTATTAATGATGTAATCTTCTTCTGCTCCTTGGGGTTCTCAGATTTCTCAGGTTCCCATTTCTCAGGAAATGTGTGCTACGGAGCAATATTAAAAGAATATGTATGTATAGGTATGAGTGTATATATGGACAGATTCTTCCTAATAACTTATTAACTTCTCTCTAAATACTGCTATGATACTGGTATTTTCATCCTTTACTGGTATTTTCATCCTTTTCAGGTTGTAATACAGCGACTCTATAATTCTAACATGGAAGAAGCTGCGGTTCTTACTAGTTATTTGTTCCATTGCTATCACTTTTTTAAGTATTCATTTCTCATTTTGACTTGTCTAATTTTAACTTCGTTCATTTTTTGTTAAATAGCTTTTGTTTCATGGTATTTTTCTACCCTTGAAGTAGGTTTTCTTCCTTAGGTAAGTGCCATCTTTTCTGATAGACAGATGAGTCCCATCGCAATTGAAATTAATTGGGAGTAGTTTATAACTAGTTACTTCTATCAAAGCAGAAATGAAAGGGCATAAATATATTTTCCTTTGTTTGATTATTTCCTTTTTCTTTCATCCCCTCTTTCACATAGTGGTAGTCACAATGTAGTTGGAAAGAGGCCACAGGGACAAAGTTTGGGTTTTTTTCAGAGGTGTGATGGATGAAGGAGTTGGCCAGTCAGAGGACCTGGGTGACCACCTCAGTGCCTTGGAAGGGACTTGGCCAGGTCCTTACTGAAACAGGCTGGTAGTTCATGTGAAGTGTTGCTTCTGCTTAGACATACCAACTGACTTATATGTTCCCAGGTATTTAACTTACCATTTTTCACAGCAAGTAATCAGTGTTGCTGAACAGGATGACTGTCACTGGTTACCTCTCTAAAAGGAGGCTAATAAATCATATTTTTCTTTAGAGTTGCATTTCTCCATGCCACCATTTAAAATCTTGTACACAGGAAATGCTTCCAGCAATGCAGGTTGCAAATGAGAATCATTCAATTTTTAATAATTGTTACAAAGGTTTGGTCTAGTCTTCTGCATAGTGCAGGACATATAAGACCTCCCTCTATGTTGAGCACATCATCTGTCTGAATTGCAGCAAATTTTATGATGGTATCACAAGATGAAATCTTGCCACTCTTTCTGTGTTTATTTTCAGTGGCTCTGTCCTGAGAAGCCTCGCTCATTGCAGCTTTCCACAAATAGCATTATTCTGTTTCTACAGATATTTTGTCTTCTTACTCTGGCCTTGCCTAAACCTCAGACCTTCCTGTCTGATATTTCACTGAAATGAAAAGCTGAAGTCTGTGGGTTTTTTTTCAAATATACCTATTCTTTGTCACTGAGGATTGCTCTGTGCTGTCATTCTAATATTTGTATTCTGTGCTGTATTGCCAGGGTCAGCAATGAAACGTGATTATCTTGGGATCTAATGAAATAGTTTCCTGCCTCCTGTAATTCTCACAGTGGCTCAGACATTTAACCTTTTGACCCATTGGGGCTAGTCTCATAATAAATATACTGCTATGACAGCAGAGCTGTCTCAATTGTTTGCTGTTTTTCAAGAAGTCAAATATTTTAAACACTGGAACATTTTGCATTTCTTTTGCTTTTACACGATAGATCTTTTTGAGCACAGCTCAATAAACTTAGTATGTGTTCAGTTTGAATTCTTGCACAGTATCTACATAAATTTTATAGTCTTAAATTACAGCATGCAAGGTATTATCTGGAAGAATTTTTAAAGGCAGTAATTCAAATATCTTCTGTTATGCTACATGATTGTTTCTCTCTTTTCTTCTCTCTGTTTTTCTTTACCTTTATCATTTCTCTGTTGTTAGCATGTGTATTTAATCAGGACAGTGGATGTGGTGAATTTTTCCCTAGACATGGCTATGATGAGGTTCCAGATGCTTGAGTCCTCTCCCCTGTATTACTGTTCCTGTGATCTCTCTGGGCACAGTTTCAGCATGTGCCTGTGTTTGTCAGTGGTGAGATGACATGCCACACGTGGCTGGCCCAGCTGAGCTGTAACAAGCTCCTACCAAAGAGACCTTCATAAATTTGCTTGAAGCGTGTTAGGAAAAATGGATTGAGTAACCCTGAATAAAACCATGTGAGTTGCTATTTTCAAAGCTGCTTTAGGGTTTTGGACAGTCTTCTAAGTCAAAAATCCGTCTCCACTTCCTGGAGCATTCCAAAATCATCATCACTGGTGTGTGATTAGGTGTATGTGCATGTAAATTCACAACAGTGTCTTAGTGTTATTTGTGTAACAAACAGCAGAGCCATGATAAGTTATTTTTTTTTCCTTTAAACTCTGTCCTAATCGATTTCTTTTAAGAGATCTAGCATTCTAAGTGTGTGAGTTCCGTATATTGCCAGCCTCTTTAATTTGCATTAGGGCAGAAATGTAGGAGAGCATTATACTAGAAATTTACTAAAAAGATTTCATTCTGTTCTCCTTTCCCTGATTTTTCCTTCCCAGCTGTGCTTTATGGGATCTTGTCGCAACTCCCAGTGGCGCATTAGCAATTTTGGTTTGCAGTTCATCCTGTAAAGGGGAAACCAACCTTTGAGAAATTCTTGGAGGCAGCTTCACTAACTCAATCTTTTGAGCAAAAAAGGCAACTCTTGTCATGAGGGGCCAGCTCAGAAACCAGTATTGTGGGGCAGTGTGGTACAGGGATGGCTGATGAGCTTTCTACACAGGTGGCCTGGGTTGGCTTGACTATTGTTGGACTGGGTGAATCTTGTGGAGCCTTTTGACTGTGCTCTGCCATTTGAAGGCACTCATCAGCTGGAGTGCAAGATCATACTTTGGCCCACCTTCTAAGTCTGGCCTTTTTGTTTTGCTAACAAGCCCATGCGAAACTTAGGAATGATGGGAAGTGTGGTGCAGAGCAGGTTGGCTGGAGTGGCAGTGGTCAGGCCAGGTCCTGCAGGTTTGGTTCACTTTCTGGTTCACTGCTGCCAACATCCCATCTGGCTGATGGTGCTGAACTCCATTAGAGCCTCCTCCCTGCCTTTGCAGGGATCCTGGCTGTGTCAGTGTTGCTGTGCACACAACTGTACGTACAGGGTTTTCAGAAGTGTGTTGAGAAGCACACATCCTTCCAGTTTCCCAGGGTCATGTAAGTGAGGTGGCTTTTTTTTTTTTTTTTCTTCTGTGATGTCCCCCTTTGGGTACATGGAGACCTGAAAGTGGTAAAGTTTGACTTAAACATTATCTGAATAGATTTTATATGGAGTTACCACTGTCCTTGAAAGGTGGTTTACAGATTCCCAACAGTAAACGTCCTTATAACTGTATTTTGACACAAAGGAATACCTATGAATCCCTTGCAAGGGAAATGTCTTGTCTGATGACCTTATGTATTTTTCACTTAGTGGTTCTTTTTCTATTGATATGTGTTTGCTACAGATGCACTCATAGATGTGCTGCAGTTCAGACGTTCAAGTTTAAGAGAGATAGGAAAGAAACCATCAACTCTCTCAGGAGCTGCCTCCAAGTCAGAGTCAATAGGAAGCTCTCTGTCCCCTTCTGATGTAAAATACTTAAATTAGCTGACATCCCTTCCCAATGTGGATTTGCCTGACACTCTCCAAAGGCTCTTTGTCTGTAAAGGAGGAATCATTCACCATCACTTGTGGAGAGCATTGATATTTGCATTCCGATGCTGCAGTTGTGCAAATGGCCATCAACTTGTACTGGGCTACATTCCATTAGAGTTTGCTAAGTATCAAGTTCAGAGATGTGTGAGAGCTTCCTTTCTGGGAAAGAAAAGGAGAGCTCCCGCATCCGGTGCCGCGACAGATTTAGCTGGCTAGCTAAGCACTCCCTTGCTGGCTGCTGACTGAGGTGTTCTCCTGTCTGTGCTGCTGATCCTCCGCTCTGTGGGAGCACGGGTATTGCTCCTGTGGATGGGCGTCAGGGGAGGAAAGAAGGCTTTCTGTTCCACGAAAACTGCTCTTGTGAAAAAGAAGACTTTAAAGGGAAAATTCTGATGATGCAGTAGTTTGAAAGCTTCTGTGCAAATAAGACGGCCACTGAAGGAGCTGAGATTGACAGGTTTTGCTGATTCGCAACAAGCTAGTTTTTTAAACTGTTTGTAATTTGCTGGCAACTTCTACATGAGGAAACATAGTGAATCAGGAACCAGAATACAGCATATCATCTAGAAATAAATACCCAAGGGTAAAATGTGGGCTTTGCTGAAGCTAATGAACTCTTTGGTTACTTTCTCAGTAGAACTAGGTAAGTCAGGGATGCTCAATTTGCATACGCTTATGCAGGTTTTTACAGTCTGGAAGACAGGTCACCCTGAGACAAAGCTGCTGACAAAGCAAAAGTGTATTATCGTCTTAAACCTGTTATCCTTGGCAAATTGCTTACTGGGAGACAACGTATTTCGCAAATGGGAATTTACAACATCAGGCAATATTATGTCGGAGAAGAAGGCTGGAAACTACTTAAAATTCTTGTTGGGGTAAGATGAGCCCGTCCTGTAGACATGCCTGCAGCCCTGGATATTGCCTGTTGATTCCCGATCTCACGATCTCACTGTTTAGCGTGTGGTTTTCAAATCCCAACCTTCATGCACCGACTTCCTCTGTGTTCATGCAGTAAAAGGCAAGTAGTGCTACGGACAGCTGAGCCCTTGGGCAAAAGCACTTGGAGGGCTGTGCTTGGACACATGGCTTAGACTGCAGATTTCTTGCTTATAAAGCTAAATCTTTGTTGGGCCTTTTGCTTGTGTTGGGGTGACACGTGGGATCAGTCTGGAGCCCTGCTGCACTTAGACAAGCAGGTATACAAATGCACAGCATGGGGCATGGTCTGCCTTCTTCAATTTATCGTCAGGCTGACTTTAGACAGACACATTTGGTGTGGGTGCAGAGGTACTCGGAGGAGTGCCAGGCCATCTACCTTCTCACGCAACCTCATGTGTCAGGCAAGTCCCTCTCCTCATTAGTAGATCTCCTGGTCAGCAGTGTACACAAAACCACTTCCATCTACTTTGATTTGATAAATAGGCAGGGTTTTTAGTTAGGTATTTTGGGTTTGGTTGGTTGGTTTTGTTTCTTATGCAAAATGAATTACACCTCTCTAAGGATTGCAGTGGGACAATCTATGGCAATCCCATTCTCTGAGTCTCACTTTTTTAGGGGGGCATTAAGTAGACAAGCTGTTGTTGCTGTAAAATGATTATCAGTACCACCATATGCCTTAAAATCTCACTTGCTCTGGAGGCATGAGATTATCCAGCACTTGTAGTAAGCACCCAGCTGCAGTAGCATTGTGTGAAACAGTTGTGTGCACTGCACTGATCAATGCTAATGGAAGCAAAAAGTTCCCCGTGGTAAATCAGTGGCTGGCAGCATTCTAATTAAACCTTCCTTTGAAAATAAATGAGAGGTCTGTAATTTTGGCCTCTTGTTCTGAAGGGCGTGCTTTTATTTGGAGATTTTTCCAACTTAAATTTTTCAGAGGTTCCATAAATGCCTGAAGCAGCAGAAATCTCTGAATAGTTTTTCTTTCTCCTTTTAAACCTTTAGTTTGGAAATTATGTTTCTAAAAGTTCATGTGTACCCCCTCCCCACCCAACTTAAGAACTCCAGCTCCAGGAACTGGAATGTGGAGCCCTTCCCTTGCATTCTGTTGTCTAAGATACTTGTGCTAGGTGCAGCTCTGGTTACCACATGCTGATGTTTAGCAAGTCATGTGTGGTCACGAGGAGAGAGTTTATTCTTATTAATCGCCTATGGAGTAGTGAGAACTGCTGTGCTGGCAATTCACATAAAGAACTGCAGAGAATAGGAATAGAAGTGGTGCCAGACAAATTAAGGCTTTAAATTTAATAAGCAGGAGTACTTTTGTGGAATATACATGTGGAAGTATTCTGTAAGTATGGTTACTCATGAGATTTTATCAGTTTGGAAGGTGATCTTTTACCACCCTGACTGCTATAGACCTGAACCTTGTCTTGGCTTGTTACTGTGACTTTGGCTGAGACTGAGCCCTGCTCTCAGGTTGTGATTTTTATGACTGTTACAACAAAACTGGGTGAGAGTGCTGGTGTCCCAAATAGGTAAAATCAAGGTCTGTTTATGCTTGTCATTGAAATTTTTTGTCTGTGGTGTTCCCTTTAAATGATCAAATTTGTTAATTACAGTAAAACCACAATGGTCTTGCTTTTGGACATCTTCACTTTCACACTGGTGTTGAAGACAGCTAAGAAAATGGCCAGCCATGAGTCATAGCTCTTTCAACTGTATGGTCCTGGAGAAGTGTGTCCCAGTTTTTCCAACATATAGAATTTCTCCCTTAATAGTAATAGAATTTAGTTTGGAATAGGTTCCTGAAGATTATCTTGTCTGTCCCCTGACTGAAGTTTGAGGTTAAGTATTGCTCAGGGTCTTGTCCTAGACAAGTTTTGAAAGTCTCCAAGGATGGACATTACACTCTGGGCTCTTATTTTGATGCCATGCCACTCAGAGTGGATTTTCCTTTGCCTTGTGCAAATTTCTGTGGTTTCAGATTGCGAGCGTTGCCTAGTGCCCTTTCCCTGTGCACACACTATCTTCCTTCAGGCAAGAGAATAATGGATCTCCCGAGAAGCCCGTCTAAATGCATCTGCAGGTCTGTGCTTGGATCACATCACAAGCAGAAATTTATTGAAGAACTTGTCACAGCCGGTTTGGTGTTTTCCAAATGGAGCTGATATGCTCAGCCTGTTGGGGAGAGGATAAAGGCACCAAAGGAAATGCTTCTTTCTGGGAAAAATGCCCCATCTATTCTCCCATTTCATTTACAAAAAACTATAGAAACAGTCTCTTAAAAGGCTCGTGAAAAGGTTGAAATCCAAAATTGTTGGGAAAAAATAGCGTTTATGAGGATTTAGATGTCAGTGTTTACCTCTGCACATGTTGATTGTAGTCAGTTCTCATCTACTTGGTGACTCGCTGATACAGACAAGCTGTTAGGGCATGGTTTGAAAAAGACTGAGAAACACAAAGAAGAGCAGAGCAAGTCTTTATGTTTGTCTCTAAATGTCACTTGAAGCATAATATACTGCTGTTTTGATTATCGGAGACCTTTCCTGTGGGTACCAAAAATACCTTAAAGGAGGTAGGATTTTTTTTTTCCTCCACTTTGCCCGTTGTAGCTTCTAATTTCTTTTGTTTGCATGACAAAGAAGTATTCTCAGGGTACCGACTTCTGCCCAAGGGTGACACTTTACAGTGCTTTGAGGACAAGATGGCAACTATATTTCTTGTTTTCTTATTCAAGAGGAGGAGTTTCCTGTTCTTTGAGAAGTAAATCCTTAATTTTGCTGCTTAGCAACAATACCACCACTTACCCTATACTCAGAATCCAATTTTAGATCCCTGTGGAGATGGTTTTTAGACTCACAGAATGATTTGGTTTGAAAAGGACCTTACTTTCATTTTAATTGAAAGAAAGCAGTATAAAATACTAAAAGAAGAGAATCTAAACAAAAGAGATGTTCTATTGCTTATAGGATATATGTAAATACAGCTGAGTGTTCTGCAGCAGAAAAACACCATTTCCCTCTGAATTTGAGAATGAAATGTCAGAAGTCCTCATAAAGTGAGGCCCTGCTACTTTAAAGTTTGCAGGTGTGTAAGTAGATCTGTTCTTTGGGGGTGGAATGAGAAAATAACAATTAGTTCTTTTTTTTTTTGAACTGCATCAATCTAATATTATGACAATAAAATAAGTTTTCTGTTCATCACTTTTTGTGTTGACATACTCCTTACATCTGCAGCAGTCACTGATAAAGAGTTGCTCCATTGTTTCGTTGATTTTTTTTTTTTCACTCTAATGTGCAAAGAGCATTATCTCCTAAGCAGCAGCTTTCTTTTTCCTTGCTCCATGCAACTTGATGCTGTTGCATTCTACTCCTTATTTCCTCCCTCCTCTTCAAGAAGAGACATTCTGGGCATAGAGCCTTTGCCTCTTTATATGCTGCTCTGGAATAGTCCTAATTGGTTGTGATAGGAGTCCTTCCTTCCTTTCCTTTGTTAAGTCTATGCAGCTGGAAATAATCTTTCCCTCTACACTGAGACTTCTCTCTATCGGGAAATCGTGGCAGAAGAAGCAGCAGCAATGTAGAATGCACCTGGTGCACTTCATGGTTTGTTTTTTTCTTTTATTCACTACCAACACGACTTTTCTTAGACCACTCCTAAAATGCTCTAAAAATGTGCTCTCACTGTGGAATGTGAGTTTACATATGAGGAGTTAATGTGAAATAACTAGAGTGTCCCAGCAGGCTGACAACTCTTAAAGAATTGTATTTTGGCATGCCTTCTTTACAGCTTTTTTCAAGCAAGCACAGGAGACAGAATTGAAATTATCTTGGATGTTTCATGGTTAGAAAAAGAGAAAAAAAAAAAAAGAAAAGCAGTTAGAGAGGGGGGGAAATGAATTAAAAAATCAAGTTTTAGTAAAAATGGGATTTTGCTGTTTACTACAAAGGTAATAGGGCCTCCATGGAAGGCATGTTTCATCTCCACCTTCAGACACATTTTGTTTAAAAAAACCCCACCTTTGACAGTCTTACATGCTTGTTCTGGTAATGCTTCTATTGGTTTTACATGGAATTTTGTAATAGCTGGATTAGCTGAATAATTGATCCGATAACAGTGCAAACTCATAAGCACCAATACAGTAATTGGTGCAAATTTTTGAGCCACCTTATGTTTCATTAATAAGGTGTTGAATTTTTTTTTTTTATAATAGAAATGATTTAATTATTGGCCATTTTCATTTCGAACAGAGCTGCTTTAAAATTACCAGCATGAAACTAATTAGTTGTGTTGTAGATAAGTGGTGCTCTTTGTTACAAGCTTCCCCTTTCTTGTGTTTTCTGTGCCTGGAGGTAATGCTCAAGGCTGGGGAATTGAAATCCTCATCTAGAGTGCTGTTAAAGGCAATTAAATGGAAATTCTTATTCACTCCCTCTCTTACTGGACTGCCGATGAACAATGGAGGTTAGCATTGACTGTTCATTTTCATGGTATTGCTTTCTTCTTGTCTATAAATATTTCCTAAACCATCACAATCAGGCATATTTTTGTTCCTTATTTTTAAAAAGGCAGCATGGTTGCCTAAGGCTTCACGTGTTGATTGAAATCAGCACACTGTGTACTGGGACTGTAGAAGTGTGGCCGTGCCTGTAGCTGAGTTGAATGTAAATGCACATTTCTCTCTGTATTTTCTGAAGGCTTTGTTGATTAGCATCTGATATATGAATTTCAAGAGGACTGTAGGCACTGAAGGGATCCACTGAGAACAAACAGAAGCGTCCACATCCTTCACACATTTATCCAAAGCTTCCTTGGGGAAAAGCCTACGAATTGTTGACATTTGTCCTACTGCTCTACACTGGTAAACAGACTCAGTATTACTTATGTTTTCTGTGTATCTGATCTCCCCAGTATTTCTGGCACAGCTAAAGCCTCCAGCAGGTTGGCTTGCAAGTCACTTTTGCAGGTGAAATCTCTCGTGCAGATATTAACTTACATTACTTTATCATTGCACCAGCATTTGCATTATTATTGAATTGATTAAGTAAGCTGGTGTTTGGAAATAAAGTTAAATGCTTTCTGCCTTTAGGTAGTAATAAAATAGCTTCTTCAAGTAACATTTATAGCTTTATCAGTTACCTGTACTCTGCTCATAGAATGATTAAGGTTGGGAAAGATCTCTGAGATTGAGTCCAACCTTTGAACAAACACCCTCTTGCCAACTAAACCACAGCACTAAGTGCCACATCCAGTCATTTCTTGAATACCTCTAGGAATGGTGATTGACCACCTCCCTGGGCAGCCCATTCCATTGGTTGTCCCATCTGAACCTCCCCTAGCACAGCTCGAGGCCATTTCTTCTTGTCTTGTTGTAACTATAGTATATATATTTTATTTCAGATCATGAATGGATCTATCATAACACCCTTTTCACTACATAGCTGATACTGCCCTCTACATTTTTCAAATGGGAAGTTGCTGATATGACCTATGCTTAAGGTCATATCAGGTGACTGTAGCAAAGCATGAATTGAAAAAACCTGTCTTTTGGAGTTTAATTTTTGCCATTTTCAAAAGGCAAACTGATTGCATGACAAAAAAATAAGGAAACCCTGGTTTTTTAGCTTGCTGCAAACCAAGTATAAAACATCTAATTTTTTTTTTTTCCCTGCAAGATGGGGCATATGAAGTAAAAGGTATGTTGTTACATTAAAAAAATTAAACCCCAAACAAACACAGAAATCCTATTCGTGTTGTGTGCCATAGATCATAAAACTGATCATCCTGAGTCTGGAAATTCTGAAATGACCAGCGCTTAGCCAGTTCCTTGGGTACAGGGGAATTTTGACCAATTACCTCATATTCCTTTTGACTGAGAGACTGGTTAATTCTAGGAACCTTGTTTGTTGTTCTCAGCTGAAAGATAAAATAGTGATGGCGTTGAACATCTTGGTATCTTCTGCCTCTCTGTAGGAGAGTTCAGCATCCTGCTTTCTTGAACACAGGAGCAATTAGACAAATGGGACGCTTTCCTAGCTGTAAAATATCAAGCTGTTTTCAGCTAGCTTGTCAACCCAAAAGTTCATGATCTAGTTTTCTTGCCTATATGCCCATGCTGATTCAGGCTGTGTTCTCAATCTGTTTTTGACTTTTCAATCTGCTTCCCTGCATGGGCTGTCCATCTCAGACGCACTATCCACACAATTCCTATTAATTTTCTTCTCTGTCATCATTAAGCTTGCATCTGCCTGTGTTTTGATTGCAGTATGCCTGGTATTTACATTTGAAGGTTTTAATCACTTCAGTATTGGGTTTCAAAAGGAAACCTGTTGCCTTCTCTCAGCCTTCTTAAATGATCATCTGGAGGTCATGCCAACTGCATAAAGATTTAACCTAAATTATGAAAAAATTTAGAGGCCTACAACTTTCCCATGTTTTAAGAAAGCAGATATGACTGGAGAACATCAGTCACCTCTGGAAAGGTGTTATTTGCTGTTGCACTGCTAAGAAACACGATGGGCTTAAACTTGGTGACTCCTCCTGTGTTCTTCAAGAGTCAAATGCAGTCCTTGTCCAAAACACTGCACAATCTGTGTACCCAGAGTGTGAGGGACCAGGGAATGGCAAACAACCCAGTGATCAGAACTGAGCATTGAGCATACACCCGTAGGAAAGCCCATGGAGAGAGAGATTACCAGTTAGGCTGAAGTCTGGGTTGGATTTACTAGCAAAGAAACTGGTACACACAGGTTGATTTCATCAGCCTTCAGGTATAAAATACTGGAGATAAGTTAAGGAAATAATGTGTCTGAATGGAGACACATCATGTCATATGGAGGGGTCAGTTTTGTACCTGCTGACTTTGAGGGAAGGGCTAGAGCCTGCCCAGCCACTCACTCCCCTGCTTGGTCTTGTCTAGAGGGGATTTCCTCGCAGATCTGTGGCTGTCACTGATTGCTCCTTAGCAGAAAAATTTCAAAGAACCCTGAGGTTTGGTTAATGAATTGTGAAAAAGAAAATTAAAATTTATAAAATGGTGATTTTTTATTAAAATATAAAAGCTTAAAACACCCCATCTTATCTGAGAGACATGGAATTGCAAATGATTAAGGGAATATTCAGTGATAAGTGGGCATTCAAGTTGTGCCATAAAATATAAGACCCGTCCCTGACCTTAACCCCTAACATGCCTAGCAATGATTTCCATCTGTGGTGTCATACTGACATTTGACTAGGAAATATGCTACCCTCTTGGATAATCCCAGGCTGGTTTTTCCCTTCTTTTGTGTTAGGAATGTGGAGGTAACTAATACATAATACATTCTGCTTTGCAGCAAGTTAGCAGCTGAAATAGGCAATCATTTGAACAATTCGATGCTGTTGCATTATGCATCAGAAAAACTACATTAAGTGTCAAAGCCATAAAGGCAGGCTGCCTCATTCTGATAGCAGTCAGATCATGTTTTATTTCTTATTAATCATCTCAGACTAGAAGAATTAATTTCTATGCAAACACTTCAGAATTCCTGTCCCAGGAGGTGGCTAGTAAAAATAAAAGTGAAACTCAGAAATAGCATTCTTCGTTATCTACTTATGTTTATAACTGATCTTTTGCATATGTGCTGCTTTCTACACCTAAATTAGAAATCTAGCTTCTCTTTTACCTTTTTTTTTTTTAAGTGTTAAATATAATTTTTGTTTTAAAGTCATCATTTCATGTCACTCGCTGCCCATTAGCTTTCTACTGCTCTTTATATTTGCATATAAATATGACATGTCTGGAACAGTCATTTTTCTATTGTTCTTTTACAAATCTGTGCCCATTTTGTTCACAGCATTATTTCTGTCGTGCTAGTTTGCTTCTGACACTGGAATTTCCATCTGGGGTTATTTAGAGTTCAACGGTAAATGGCTTTTTCCTCAAAGGTTGCACTTTTCTCCGTGGTCAGACTGACCTTTTCCCTTTGTGTGCCCACTGTTGTCATTCTTTGTCATGACCTCAAATGCTGATAATTATTTTATCATTCTCAAAGTTCAAATTTTAAGGTGCCTCTAAAAAGTCAGGATGCTTTTACAATTCTCAGGTCTCAGAATATATATGCAACATTTAATTGCATCTTGTTACTCAGCTTTTACGACCAACTTACAAAAAAGTATCACCTCACTCAGTCAAGAACATCTTTTCAAGAAAAATCATGAGAGAAGTGACAGGACCAGTGAAGGATGAAATTCAGACTGGTCTCTGTTAGGACAGTCTTTGTCAAAACAGCAAACTTGCCTCAGTCTTTGTAGCTGATTTAAGCCATTGTGTCTGCACTAGGAGTGGGTTTCTTAAGGAAGCAGAAGCCATAAAGGGCTACACAGCCCTTTCTGAGTCAAAACTTGAATGTGAAAAATGATGTCCTGTGCCGGAAAAGCTTCACACTGTGATTACTGAAACTAAGAGCCACTAAGGGACCAGTAGTGATTTTTAACTGGTTTTAATGAGGACTCTTACCAAGCACGGCAGCACCGTACTGAAAAGAGTGGTGGTAAATAACTAACACAGCTGCACAATATAGTACAGCACCTACTTGGAATACTTCATAGAAATCACACAAGCAAGTGATTTGGGCACTGTTCCTGCATCTACAGCCATAGTTCTTTGCTTTCCTGGTTACTTTCTTGAAGGCTAGGTCAGAGAACTCTGTAGCATATGCTGACATACTTGTCCTAATCCATTTGAAAAGATGAAATAGCATGGAAGAGCCTGTTCCTGCTTTTGTTGTCCTGACATCATCTGAAATTTGACTGAGGGAGAAGCTGTTGCGGTGCTAATTATAAGTAACAAAGTACTTTTAGGCAGGAATAGCATCTCTTCAGGAGCCAAACTATTTACCTTGGCTGTAAATATCTGAACAAAATGAGCAGCTTGGTTTAGAGGCAGAGGGGTTGGAACTAGATGATCTTTAAGGTCCCTTCCAACCCAAGCCATTCCATGATTCTGTGGAAATACCAGTATCTTTTATACAGTGGTGAATGCAGGGAACATCTGCATCTGCAGACATCTGTAAACATACCAGTTTGTATCCAATAACTGACCCAAATGCAAGTGAACTTCATCTTGCAGCCCAGGCTGTCAGCTTCTTCTGTTTGGGCTTCATCTGCTGCTTCTTTCTTCCGTACTTGATGCCAATACCAGTGGCATCTGGTTCTCACAAATGAATGCCTCTGTGCCAAATGCTCCTCCAGTTCCTATCTTGTCCATTACTGGCTTTCGCTAATATGGATTTCCCATCTCCTGGGAACATTTTGACTCTTTAATGTCCAGCATGTTCAGGAGGTAATTGTGAAGGCTGGAGGGGGATGTTCCAGCTCTCCCCAGCTGCAGTCTGTTCCTGCTGTTAGCTGAGCATGGTGTCTGGGCTGTAATGTGTGAGGTGCTTTGTCCCATTCAGGTTTGGAAACCATTTGTTGTTGGCAGACAATCATTGTGCCTGCTGTAAAGTTAGATGACCTGTAAAGCTTTTTGGGTGACTAACTTTATCTGCTGTGGGGATGGCTTCAGTGAAATAAGTGAGCACAGTTAATTGGAATATTTATATCATAGCAAAGTTATAAGATTTTAAAAATAAGTAAATGCATCAAATTATTAAAACATAAAATTAAAGTAGAATGAATACTTGGCTACCAGCTGAAAAATACTGATATATGCTTTAATTTAAAAGTGATCAATCTCATGCAAGGCCTTAAGTGGGTATGTCTGGAAAGTTTAAAGGTTTTGATGCTCTATACAGACCATGAAATACAGAAGCAGAACTTTTTGCTTGCTTTGAATTAAAAGACATCTCATATTTCTCTCCTTTTTTGCACGGATCTGCATAGTTTGCATGGATCTTCATAATTTCCAACAATATAGAAAGTGAACTATACTTCCTTGCTTTCTTTCCCCTGATTTTGAACATACTGATAGCAGTGTAAGAAAGAAATTGAATAGTATGATAAAAACAATAATGTTCAAATTTGGGTTCATAGGGAAAAAAAAGCTTGTTTTCTGTAGTCATAAGAACAATGGAATGTGAAGTATGCAGTAATTTTCCATTATGCTATGCACCCTCCCCAAAAATCTGTATTCACTGCCATTCTAAACGTCACATCTGCTAAAAATGCACCTTCAAAGTACATTTGAGGAAAAAACAGTATGCACCTGGAAGGCCGTCATCACTGTGCACTGGTATTTAGCTATAATTAAATGGTAGAGAGGACTTCAGGTCCCATTTATTCATGGGCTTCTCCATCCCGCTCAGTCTTACCTGCTCTTGTGCTGTGTTTTGATTTTACCCCAGGGTCAGTGGCCTTTAAATTTGCCGTGCAGGGTCTTTGTTGACCTGGTGCTTTTTGCCCCATCTCAAATTAGGAGCAGTGAGCCATTGTGTATAAGTAAATAAAGATTATTAGAAGTGTTCCTGAAACAGTCATCTTAGATGCACAGATATAGTGACCAAACCAGTGCTTAACAGTTTCATTAAATTGAATTTCTTGTTATTTGGAAAATCCTATTTGGCAAGTTGCTGACGCCTGCTATTTCAGTAACTTACTGTCTTGCGAGAAGACAGCTGGGTTAATACATTATTGAATATTTTTAGCATCCTTTAATGCTGAGTTCACAGGATTCTCTAAGTGAAATAGACTTAAAAGCTGAGAAGTTTTTGAAGAGGATTTTACTTTGAAGTTTTTAAAGGGCTGCTTCAGTTATAGTGCCAGTAAAAGTTCGAATGTGTTCTGAAAGGCTGTAAATAGCAGCAGTAAAACAGTGGATTTAATTTGGCAAGTAGTTCTTATCGATAGGTAGGCAAAGGAGGCCACAGCTTACAGTGGGCACAAATGTGCACTCTGCTTTGTGGTTTCATAGAACTGAGTAGAAATCAGGCTTTTAGGGATAATTTTTCACTGAAATAACATATTACTGTAACTTAAATCTTTCACGCATTATAGAAAAAAAATCATGGTCTTTCAAATGTGTTCACCTTGAATTAAGATATACGAGAGTACTTCTGCCTATGTTAGGCCAAACATTCTTAACATTAGGTGCCTTCTTTTGTTTTTTTTTCCAGAATTAGGTCATGTAACTTTCAGCCAAATGTGTGTTTTTAAAGGTAATGCCAACAAATCAGGGTTTATTTTACTTTTTGTATTTTTATATTTTATATATTTATCTATAAAAAGACGTTATTATTTATATTATATTATTGTATTTTATTATTATATTATTTCTGGATTTCCCTCTCTGTGTTTCATAGCTAAATGGTATCTCCATCATGTCTACTATCATGGCTTGTACTTTGCATCCTTCCAGATTGCTCCAGAGCTATCAAAAGTAACATCAGAAATTGTCACTGAGAAATACAGCCTTATTAAATTGATCAAATGGATTAGTCTAAGCCAGTAACAAGAAGAGAATCACTAGAAATTATTTGTATATTTAGACACTTCTTGAACACTTAAATATTGTTTCTTCTCAGCAGAAAACACTGAACATAAACGAAGGGGCTGACAAACTGCGTGTTTAGCATACCAGGGGTGTGGATGGCCGGTCCTTGCTACTCATTTATCTTTTTTTCAGGTTACAGGGGCTTTTCTCCATACCATGAGATCAGTTCCTGTAATAAAAGGTTGTTGGAAATGGAAAGCATTTAAGAAAGACTTGTCAGCTATTTATGCACTTTAAAACAACACAAACCAGGCGTTTATTTTGCAGAACTAGGGAAGAAAGGAGTTGATGAATTACCGGCTGGCCTCATGCAGGAGAGTTAAACACACGGGCGCTAATTAATGGCTAGTTAGCAGAGCACCATCTTGATCTCAGTGGAGGTCGCCTGGATGGGGGCCATAAATCCATACTGCAAATGAGAACAGCTCCAAGGTGCTTCATTTCAGCTAAATGAGATGGTGGCCCTCAGCTGCTAGGGAGCTGCTAAGGCAGTATTTATTAGGTCAGAGTTTGGGACTCGCAGATCTATTTCCTTCCCACTGGCTATGCAGCTGCTTGTTATTGTTGATAATTTTTCCAGGGCTTCAGTAGTTGTTTTACTGTGCACTGTTTTCCTCTTGCAGGCGTTTGGACAGTCCTTCTCCGTTCACCGCAAAGTGGCTGAAGATGGAGAAACCCGGGAAGAGACTCTGCTCCAGGAATCTGCATCAAAAGAAGCTTATTACCTTGGGAAGATTTTGGAGATGCAGAACGAGCTCAAGCAGAGCAGGGCGGTGGTCACCAACGTTCAGGCAGAGAATGAGAGGCTCACTGCCATTGTCCAAGACTTGAAAGAGGTAAATGGGGGTGTGCAGGGAGCAAGGGGCTGAATTTTCTTGGAGTATCACGGATAACATGACTGAGTAAGGAAAACAATACAAGAAGTAAAAACGCTCACCTTCCAGTCTGTGATCATCCCAGAAACCACATGGCCTGAAAAGGCTACAATTCAGAAAAGGAAAAATATAACTCCTATTATTTTTAAGCAACAACGACAAATTCTTATGAGTATAATAAAACCCAATTCAGGAACCTATAATTTCCTAAGCACTCTTAGCAGTTTGCATTCTGTTTTATAACAGCTACACATAAGTGATTTTTACATAAATGCATTTTCTGCACACTTCTGATTCACACAACTCCTCTCTTTCTCAGAATTTATATGATTTCTCAGGTATTCTGGATTGGCTAGAATTAGATAAAGCTTTCACCATTTTTCTTCTACTGTAAAGCAAAATTGAAATACATGCTCATATTTAGAAAATGGTAGCAGTAATAAAGTCAAATGTAGTTAGTGACCATATGAGACACGGAATAATTTCAATGGAGAATTTAGTAGTATTTAGTAACTTGCCTTTTTTCCACCTTGAAATCTGGAAGATATAGCAAGTTACTTTGCTTACTATTGTTTCTATATCCCAGGTAGTGGAGGACAGATCTAATTTTATGAGTTCATGCTTTCTCTCTTGATGATTGCTGTATGAATTATGCCAGCTAAAGCTCAACACAAGCCCTACACAAGAGGAAGGTGACTGTTTCCTTCGGTTTTGCTAACAAATTGGCTCTTGCTCCCTTTCTTAGGCTCTTAGACACACACATCTTAGACTCACTGAGATGTGTGTGTCCCACTTTGCCCAGTTAGTTAAGATGAAATGGAGCATAAGGAATATACTGACCACCAAGTCCTCAATGTAGGCTGTTTTTCCAATTTGTGTGTCTGACAAGATGCACATGGAAGTGATCCCACATCTTCCCTGCATTCCCCGGGAATGCTTGAACATGGGGACTCTCCCCACTGTTCAGCTGCTAGAAGAGATCTTTCCTAGGTGATTCTGGAAAGTGTTTAATGTATTAAATTGTTGATATTAAAGTTTACTATTTTTTCTGTAGCTGAGTAGAATAACATCCCTTTAACCTACAGAAACCCCTGGAACAGAGTCCTTTACTCCCACTGAATATTCTTATTTAATAGTTGTACTGGACTTGCCCATAATACAAATTAGGCTTCAATAAGAAGTAGATACATGCCATTTATTCACAGGTTACAATTAAAATATATGATTGTAATTACAATTCCAGTGGTTAACAAAAAAAAAATCAAATTTATATCTACTTATCCTAAAATCTTCCTGGTAGCAGACAAGCAGCTGCTGACACCTACCTAACCACTTGGTTAAGTCCACAGGCCCTCATGACATGGGGTTCAGTTGCAAATGAACAGTTAGAGAAAACACCCATTTGTCTTTATATCTGATTCCTTCTTCTGGGATCTCCTTGGGATTCGTTCAAATGCAAATCTCCCTTCCATTTTCTTTCCTGGTTATCGATCTGTGGGTTGTTCAGGAGGCAGTTTCAGTACCTGTTCTCCCTAGAATATTGATTGTCCTCATTTCTTTGGAGGTAATAGTGAACCCCAGTGTGAAGCCAGCTGCAATTATTTCCTGCTCTAATGCTAAATAGAAACAAGCCATAGTAGTTAATTAAAGAGCAATAAAGGAATTCACTTGAATAAAAATAAGGCTGATAAACTGACTGTTATCATTAAGATGATGTTGTATCCTGAATATAAAGTCCTTGACTATATTGAGCTTTTATTTTGTATTACTATAACCAATGGATCTAAACATAAATGGGATTAGTGCAGTCAGTTCATTATCCAGATTACAGCACACACAATTATGATTAACTACTTGAATTATAATAACAGATAGAGGGTGATTGACACCTACTTTGGGCTCTTTGGGATCTTGTCGCACTGAATTACACTGGCATTTCACTTTGTGCTCAAAGGAGTCTCACCCTTGTACCCTGCCTGGTATACCTTGGTCCAACCATGTAAATCCTATAGCTGTGACATCCAAGTGCCTGCAGAAACGAGATGTCCTTTTTCTGTAAGTGTTTATGAACTTTGTCTGCTTAATTCTGGGTACTTCAAGTAGGAAAAAGCAGACTTAACTTGCTCCAAACCACAAAGGTGGGGAAAAAATGTTGAAGTTTCTGGTAAATTTTTGGGTAAAGCCAGAATTAGATGCTGCCACGGGTGGATTGCTACAATGAGGAAGCAATTTGTTTCTTTAGCCAGTGTATTTGAAAATTTAATTAGAGAAAAGAATGAAAGAAAACAGGATGATCTTCATGTGAGCAACTGTACTGAGTGATGTAAAGATAGATTCTGGATATAAGTTACCTGGTTGCATCCTGTCTTTTCCTCTCCCTACCCACCCCCCTCAAGACAATATGCTTTATAGTTGTTTTTTAAACCTTACTAAGACATCTTATAAACCAAACAACAACAAAAAAGTCATTCATTTCACCTTCAGTCTTAATGTAAAAGCTTTGAATAACTGCTGTGTTGTTCTGGGAGTAATGTTTTTGCAGGGATGACAGAAATTTATGATAGTTTATCCATGCACTCGGCCACTTAGGATACTGTAGACTGATAGCTAGGTTTTAAAAAAATGACCCCTGTTATTCTATCATGTCCCTAAATAATACAATTGGTGCTTCTCCATTCTCTAGCCTGTCATGGGAGTTATCTTAAGAATATGTGCTGGTCTCTGAATTTGCACAGAAGTCCACAGTCGTGTGAATGTGGATGGGCATTTTGTGAACCGTCAGAATACACTCGTATGAATGCTGAAGACTTTAAGAATCCTGGGAATTCCATAGCCCCAGAGTTAAAAAATTCATGCATTTTAGCAAGTATCTGCCATACAGTCACAGTTGATGTCTGCAGGGCAGCTTGACCTGGATCCCTCTTGCTATAAAAGGGAATGTATCAGGCTCAGGTCTCAGGAGATTGTGCATCTCAGTCTGGCAAATCAAACAAACTGATTTCAATACTCACATCTAGAAAAAGACATATTTTCTTTGAGACCTTGAGCATTTGTTTCATCCTAATGGTGAATAATGAACCAGGAATCTTCATACAAGATGATTTTCTAGCTTCATGTTAAAATTATTAAAAGAGTAAAACACCAGCAGCGTTATTTTTGATATAATAAAAATCACAGGATCACAGAATATGCCGAGTTGAAAGGGACCCACAAGGATAGGAATACTATTAACTACCACCTAACTAAATAAAACATACATTTTGGAAAGCTGTTTCTTTTCTCCCATCAAGACCTCGGGTAGGGAATGTAGGTGGTTATTTGGAGATTTTTAAAATTGCTTAAACTAGAACCAAAAATATACTGATTTTAAATCTGAGGCCAGAGAGATCATTTTTTAGCAGTCAGAGACCAGACTGACAAAATCTATATGTCAGGCACCACATAGTTTATGGTAGATGGCCTCTCTGTACGGAGAGATCATTATGGTTATTAGCTCATGTAACCTTTTCTAACAGCATATGAATTGTCTGCAGTTGTAAATGTTAAAGACATACATTTTTTAAAACCATCTTTTAAAAATACAATCTTCTATAATTTTCTAATTTTCTGGAGTAGTTTTTTTCCTATTTAAAAAGAGTTATAGTTGGGAGATGAGTGACTGTTTTTTCCATTTGTGCCACTGAAAAATCTATTGTGGTAACAAAAAGCACTTTATAGATGCATAAAGAAGTGAAACCATTGCCTTGAGAAACTGATAACTAACAGAGGTGGTTATGCAAGCACAGATGACCCAGCTCAGAGGCTGGAGCAGAAAGAGCTCCACTGTAGGTTGTATTTGATGATTTCAATCATCTTCTCCAACCAAAGTGGTTCTGTGATATCCACAGTTAGGAAATCTCCAAATGTAGGTGACATCAGTGTCAGCATATAGGAGATCACACTCCTCCCTCATGATGCCTTGGAGCTGGGCACCTGACTCAAAACAGGTGGCAACTGGAAAGGGCATGAAGCAAAGAGGAAGCAGGTGAAACTGTAGAAAATAGAGATGAAAGGTGATGGCACTGTTTGAGTCCTGTAGGTGTTATGAGACCAAGATTAGGAGTTGTGTGAGGTGGGTAGATGAAGGCTTTTGTGTCTGCCAAGGCTGGCAGGTGTGGGTCAGCTCTTTCTTCCCATTAAGACTAGTGAAAAGGAAAAAATGAGGAAGAAAAGGGTTAAAACTCATAGGCTCTCCAGTAAATGTCACTGCAGCAGCTGCAGGGATTGCAGAAAGAAATCGACACCTGGGTACCTGCAGTCTGTGAGATAACAGATGAGCAGGGAGGTTTATGTGGTGACAATGTTAATGGGCTGTGGAAACAGCACACCTGAGCTTCTGGAGGGCAAAAACAGGAATGAGAGCAGTGGACAAGCGGGTGGGAAGAAAAATACAAATTTACGATGTATTATGTGCTGAAACCGGGTGAAAAAACATCTAAGATGAAGTTGTGCAGCCCTGCTGCCCTTGAAATCAATGGCTAAACATTTATTCAGTTCAGCAGTACGAAAATCTTACACTCCATGCTAATCAGGAAATGTACGGGTATGATAGGCTGGGCTTTTTTTGAGGGGAACATATGTTTGAGAAGGGGAAAAAGTTTACAGTCATCAACTTCAAGTTGACTTTAATCTAAAAAAATTAAGTATTTCTATATTAAATATAGCTTAAATTCTAATTGGCTATTTCCTATTTAGAAATTATAGTTTTTCAATCTGAAGATTTAGCGTTTTTTCTCATTTTTGACAATTTTGAGTAAAGCCTAAGACTTTTAAATGTGAACACAAATGCAGTCAATAACCTGTCATGGTTTAAGCAGGACAAACACACCAGTTTCAGGTTCTGGTTTTGTTGGTCTGGTTTTAGACTATAACAGGGCTTGGTTATGTACATAGCGCTTCCTGTACAATGTTGGATGTAGTTAAGTCCAAAACTGGGATCCTTTATATGTTCGATTGTCATCTAGTATTGGAAGCTTCTGCAGCCATTATGTGCCTACGTTTCTACCTGTAAAATTCTCTGTGGATCTAAAGGTCTGCTTCCACATGCATTCAGGAACACCTCTGGCTTGGACTGAGGTCTGTTGCTCAATATTGAGCACTGCTATAGGTGCTACTGGGGTCTTCCAAGGAGATGTTTCCCAGCTGGCCTCATCACCTAGTTCTGTGATTCCCTCTGGTTCTGTAATTTGCTCTGGGTCTGTGATTATGGCGAAGTTTGGGGCTTCAGTTTCTTCTCCAGCCTAGGATATATGAATCCACTTCTTCCTCTGAAGACAGTGCCGTAGCCGTCAGTTGGCAGGCTCTTCATTCTTTCAGGTGAAGCTGTTCCATGTTGTTGGGGGATAGTTAGTATTTTGTGGGTCAGGGAGTGTGGGAGGGAGCAAGCTGATGTAGCCTAAAGGCTAGGCCACTCAGGTGGGAATAGGGAACTAGTTCTAGTCCCTATTTCAATTAGTGTTTGGTAAGAAATACTTAAATATTAATTGGGGCAGAGACCATAACCCCAGTCTCTCCTCTGTGAGGTGGCAGCCCTCAGCAAAGCTGTTTCCATCCTCCAGAGAGAGCGTGATCTTCAGCCTGGATCTCCCATGGCTACTGGTTTGACTGATGAGCTCTTGGAGGGAACGTAGCCCCAGGTTACCAAGTGAGGCAGCTTTTACCAACTCTCTGTTGAAAAAAAGAAAAAGCTAAGTTGGGAAGAGGAATCACTGCTACTAACTATGTATTGTTGGAAGCACCTTTTAGCCCCCTGGCTGTAGTGACAAAGTTAGTGAACTCTTTTTGATGTTATTAGCTTCCTTTTCCTTGTAGTTGTCTCATTTTCTTCATGCACTGAATAGGGAACCTGTGATTGTGCTCTGATGATTATCCTAGACAGTGAAGTGATTTAAGTGAGTGCAGTGTTGACTCTGACAATGCGTGCAGCATCCTTACATGATCTCTACTCCCTTGTGGCAATGTCCTGTGATTCCCAGTGTCTGCATCAGTGGCTTTATTCAGTTTACTGAAGAATGGAACTCTACTTTGACATCTACACCAATTAAATAAAGCCTGCATTATAAATATTTATCTTCTTGCTAATACTGTGCTGGCGCTTGTAGCAGTGGCCTTTGACCAAGGGCTGCAGCACACCCTCAATCAGTTTGCAGGTGACATCAAGTTGGGCACAAGTGTTGCTCTGCTGGAGTGTAAGAAGGCTCTACAGAGGGATCTGGACGGGCTGGATCAATGGGCTGAGGACAAGGGTATTGGGGTTCAACAAGGTGAAGTGCTGGGTCCTGCATTTGGGTCACGACAACTGCCTGTAGCACTACAGGCTTGGGAGACAGTAGCTGGAGAGCTGCCTGGTGGAAAAACACCTGGGGGTGCTGGTTGACACATTGAGGTGCTGGAGCACAAACAGAGAAGGGCAACAGAGCTGGTGATGGGTCTGGAGCACAAGTCTGATGAGGAGTGGCTGAGAGAATGGGGTTTGTTTAAGTAGGAGAAAAGGAGGCTCAGAGGGGCCCTTATTGTTGTTTACAACTTCCTGAAAGGGAGTTGGTCTCTTCTCCCAAGTAATAAGTGGTAGGACAAGAGGAAATGGCCTCTTGTTGTTACCAGGGTAGTTTAGATTGAATATTAAGAAAAAATTTCTTCACGAAAAGAGTGGTCAGTTAGTAGCACAGGCTGCCCATGGAGTTGACTGTAGGGGTCAGAGCTGTCTGAGAAACAAGGTGGAGCTGGGTGTGATAGAGAGATGGCAGAACTGTTCCTCTTGTCAAGAGAGTGCTCTCATCACAATTTAGGGCATTATTATCACAGCATAATTGACAATATTTACATTCCTTTGTTTTGGAAGTTACTGTCAACTGGTTAAAACCAGCACTAAAGTAGGCTTATAAATCAATTTGTTACTTTGCCCACTGAGAGGTGTTTATGTTCTCCCTCCTGGTTTTAGAAAAGCCTGCTGAAGGGAGATTCTCCAGCCTGCTGATGCCAGCCAGCCTCACAAATTTTTCTCCCTCCTTTGCTGACAATGTTAATGGGTGGTGTTTTTGCCTTAAGAGGCTGCAAAGTTTGCTCAAAATGTATGACTTCCTTCTGCTTTCAGTTTTCAGATTGAGCTTAGTCCGAAATGTCATATAATAGCATAATGCTATGTAACGTGGGAAATTTCATTAGCTGTTGCTGACATGCTTCAAATCGAAGTCCAGTATAAGCTTGTGTTTTACCTGGACCTCTTAACACACCTGTTAACAGTTCAAGTGTTGATGCTTTCCTTGTGAAGGCACTTATTTGTGCTCCATCTTCACTATCACTGCAGGCAGTTCCTTTGACCCTTGTTCTGTTTTGTCTTTCTGATGCTTACACGTGCATTTCCCTTCACAGTGTGCTAATATCAGTATTGCTAGTTCTACACAGCACCTGCCTCTGCTCTCTTCAGACTGATGTGGGCTAAGATATAATCTCTGTGAAAGAGCCACTGCAGAGTTTCTCCCAACAGGCCACGAAGGTAGTATGCAGATGGGTTTGGTGACTGGTGTCACCATGGGCTGTGATGAGTCAAAAATAGCAGCATTGAAGTGCAAAGCTTTCTGTTTTGCAGCACAGGGCAACCTGGAAGGGGCAAAACTGTGGAGGTTGTCGTCGAGGAATGTTTGCTGACAAAACCTTTTTACTCATTTTCATGTAGTTTTTACAGTGGTTTTGTGAGGGTGTTATTTTGTAGAGTTAGATGCTGGTGCTTTTTAATGGTTTCCTCTGCCCTGTGCGTTTACTTTCCCTGTTCACAGAACTTCTGACAAGAATCAAAATTACTTTGTCTTGGAGACAGAAAGATAAAGTAAGCTGTAACTTGTAATCCTACCAAATCTTTTCTCATGCTGTGAAATTTGTAGGTATACTAACAGACTGATTCTGTCTATCTGTCAAAGAAAGTGTTTTGAGTATAGACAGCAAGACCTGTCCAGCATCAAATGCTTCTGAGTGACTTTATTAACAGACAAAGGTTTAATTACAAATCTGCCATTTAACTCCAACTTCTCCTTAGTTACCGCCAAACACTTTCTCCTGGTTCTTGCTTCACAGTTTGACCAGCAATCTACTGAAGTGAAACCAAAGGTGGCCGTGGTAAATACCCGTCCTTTTGTTTCCTGAAATGTGGTTTATAATCCTAAATTGCTATAATTACTCATAAAATGATTGCGTTTCCAAGTTCATACTCCTCATAAGCACCAACTGTAATAGAATAGGAAGGTCAACAGTGCAGGATAAATTTTGTTTAAATTTGCTAAACGTTTTGTTGTGGCATTGTTTTCTCAGGGTAATCTTCAGCTGCTTGTTCTTTGGTTCTCACTCTGGAATATACCTGCAAGCCACATCTTTGAGTGGTTGTGTTTCTTGTTAATGAGCCCAAAACAATGACTTCGGATGCAAACTTGTTATCTGACACATTCATAACACTGTTTTCTTTGGCAAGGTTCAGGCATTTAGCTCTGCTGTGAACAGAGTCAAACAATGGACAGTAAGGAGGTCAGAAAAAGGCCAAGTGGGATAATGGAGCATAACCGAGGGACTGTTGCATAAATAACAGAGTGCCTTATTATAAACACTCAAATTCTCAGCTCCTTCGTTCAGAAAGGGTCCTTTGCAGGGCCTCAAATAGAAAATGAAAGAGGGTGCACTTTCAATTGCACTTGGTAATCTCTGGGCAGTAATTAATCAAATCGGGATCTGGCAGTGCTTGTTCTTACATAAGTTCTTTGAAATAATGACCCCTTATTTGTGCTGGGGTAGTTTCAAAGCCCCTTATGTACCCCTTTGTGCAAGGTATTGAGTGAGCACGTGATGAGGAAGCCAGAGGTATTACCTGGGTTTAAAGAAGAGTGAGGCAAATTTCCTGGAGAATGGGGCCATCAGTGCTGCTTATACCTGAAGATCTGGTCCCAGCACCCAGGGCTGGTAGGGGATGCCAGGAAAAGTATCATCATATAACATCCCTGTTTCTCAGCTATCTTGCATCAGGGAGTGATGCATAGCCCCTTGGATGTTGGGCTAGCAGCTCTCTGAACTTGTCAAAACATTATTTTTTTGTCTTTGTAGCCTTTACTTTTTAAATGTGTGCTGCCTTGCTTTTTTTTCTAGATGAGGAAGCCCTCTTAAGAACTGCTTGTGCTGACTCATTCTTTTCAGTATTAATTTGCGGGTTAAAAATAACTTGGGCTTTTGTCTATTCAAGTGGTGTGGAGTAAGATGGTTTTTGGCATTGCTGTGATTAGCTGCACTGCCAATTTTTACAGAATCCTTGCAATGTGATCTGGACTCTCAGGAGCAAGAGCCCAGGAGCTGTGTCGACTTGTACCTTGTGACCTCATTCGTTTGCCTGGGATTAAGTGGGAAAGGAAGAATACCCTGGGTGGCAGACTTTCTGAAGCTTGAGTCCAAAAGCTTAAGCATTCTTGCAGATAAAGTAAAGGCATAAGGAGAAGGAGAAATTTTTGCTGAAAGTCCTCTCTGCTTAAGTGCGTAAGCAAATAGACCATCTCAGTGACACGTGTCACTGATAAAGAATATTAAATAAAGAATGAAGGTAAGTTTGTTGTCCCTGTTCCAATTTCCTTTGATTTTGTTCTTTTTAAAAATATCTTGAGCATCTTCCAATTAAAAAAGAGTGATCAAAGCTTCTCTGAGAGACTAATGTTGTTCATCCAGTCATTCAGTATTAGAATGTACCTGATAATTGTTGAATGTTTTATGCCTTCAGTACTCACTGGGATTACAGAACATTAATCTTGATGTATTCCCAGTCATCAGTATGCAAGTGGTGCAGTTGCATTTCTCTTCTCCTGGATGGCCCCATGTACATTGTATCTCTGCCTGACTTTACCTTCTGTTGTTGATTTTTCTCCTGCTCTCTGCGTAAGGATGCATCACTGCCTGTTTTCTGTACCTGCTTGCTCCTAAACCTTTGCTCATGATGAAGCAGTGCAGAACTGATGGCACTGACTAGTCATTGATTCAGAGATGAGATCCACCAAACTAAACTGAAAAATCTAATAATCTCTTCTGGAGCTGTGATTAGTACTTGGACCTTGAGAGAAACTCATGCATGCTAATCACACGTGCACAATAATTACCAGCCACGGTACTTGACCTTCCACATCTGCTCTTGTTTGTTCAAAAACTGCATTTATTTTCAGGGTATTTTTTTTCCTCTTTTAATCAATACTGATTTATTTGTAAGGGTTTCTCCTGGGATATACTAGGTGATCTGGGGAAATGGGACTTACCCTTTCCTAGGGATATGTCTTGGATACCAGGATATGGAGTATTGCCCATGACCTCACCGCAGAAGCAGATGATTTGCAAGGTGCAATCGCAGTGAGATGGAGCATAACACATCTAATACATGCCTTTGGATAGTTAGCAGCTCCTAAAGATATTTTTGGCAAAAAAACTCACTCTACAAAAAATAACAAAGAAACAAAAGCCTATGAAACCCCCCAAAATATGAGAAAAGTTAGCATCTTTGGGGTTTATTATTTTGTCCTCTATATGTTGGCATTTTCTAATTTGGATTCATTCAGCTTACATCTTACAAAAACGAAGTCTGTTCTGTGTGGCAGTGTGATGCTCTCCTTAAAGATGGTCCTCTGTAGAGTAGGTTCTCCAGTTCCCTCCTTCTGCCTCAAAGCCTCAAACTCATTACCAGTTTGTCATTGGTATGCAATCATTAATAAGTTCTTGGCTCCCATCGTCTGTGCTAATTGTGCTTTCTGCAACAAACTCTGTTCTCAAGGGGAAAAATATAAGAGGAAGGTGACAGAAGGGTGAACAGCAAGAACCTCAAATATTCCACCTCTTTTTCTCCCCTTGCCCTTATTACAATGTGTGAGACAAGCTGGTTATTTTTAGTTATTCTCAACAGTCAGTGCCAGTCAGCATCCAGGAGGTGGGCAGCAAGTCAGGCAGAGGTCAGACAGTGTTATCACTCTTTCATTGTGATGCTCAAATCCACTTTTAAGCTTCAGGATTGAGAGAAATGCATTTTTGCTGGCAAATGTTTTAGATGTGTACGTGCAGATGCTCATACATAATCAGAGCTTTTCTGCTTCCATGAGGTTATTGTTTAAAAAAAACCATCAAATAGGTAGGACTAGATATGAATGCAATTTTTGTCTTCAGTGCTTATTTATTCTGTCTAGATAGCCTCTCCTCTCCTGAAGCATGGTGTGTTGGCTCTTTCAGTTAGATGTGCCTTGAAGGCATCATCATAGATATGTGATTTTTCACTTCAGTGAAACGGTCAGGATGTCTGCTCTGATACTGGCTGTGAACTGTGCGTGAGGAATGGCTGTGGCATTACAGTGTCAGCTTCAGAGTGAGGTGAGTTAAAAGTGGGCCATTTCCCATCAGTCCTGCGTACCTAGTCACGAAAATGGGATGCAGAGGCAATAGGGTTCACAAATTCAATACTCTGAGTTTTGGCTAATGATAACAGGGTATTTTGTGTTTGCTGCTCGTGTTTCCCCACAACTCATTTTCCTAAGGGAAATGGCAGCACAACAGCAGCAGCCAGAAAATGCTGGATTCTGGTTCTTTGCTTAGTAGCTAGATATGATTAAAATGGAAAGGGCAAAACTCTGGTCAGTGTTGAAAGAGAAAAGTGTTTCTCTCAAGTGGTGGTTCATGTGCAGTGACTGTCTGAGGCACGCAAGAGAGCTCGAGGTGCATAAGAGAAGCAAGAAAGAAAAAGTAAAAGCTAAAGTATGGGCAGGGGCCTGTTGTCAAATAATTAGGAATATATTAAAGGGAAAAATTCAATATTTTGGCCTATATCGAGTCAGCAATAAGGTTTCCTAAACTCACTCTGCCTTGTCTTGCTCCAAAAATCCGAGAGGAAAAGGATGGCCTTGTTTTGTTGTGCGAGACATAAATGCAATGTGGAAGAATGACTGAATCCACAGACCCCTTTTCAAAATGTTGGAAAAGAAGTTCAAATTCACCAAGACATCTAAGCATGTTTGGAAGCAGAAGCATAAAAGTTATCCAAGGAAGCCTTTGGATAGGTTTACTGATGATATATTCAGAAAAGTTCATAGACATTTTGTAGAGCTGAAGCTCACCTTATTTTCTCAGCAATTCTCATAAACATTTTACTGCACAGTAAAGTTAAGCAAGTAAGACATAGCTATAGGTATAAACTTATGTGATTAGCGTGTTTTTGATGTTAATTTTATTGAAGATCTTTGAGCTATCATCAAAATACTTTTGTTTTGGAGGCTAAGACATACAGCTGTTTTTCGTGCAACTTGGTTTGTCAATGCTCTATAAATGTCAGTGGTGGATTGAAGTCAGTCCCTTGATGGCTTTCGTATTCTTTTGCAGTGTTTTATGTTTTTGTCCATTGTAAATGCTTTTAAAAAGCCAGTTATGAGTTCTCCATTACCACTTCTCTTGTCCTCTAGAAGTTATGACTTGTTCTTCCTCCTAACCTGACTACATAGTTTCTTTTCACCAAATTTGTTGTAAGATGGAGTTTTATGCCAGAGTCATAACTGCCATAAATCTGTTTTAAAGTCAGTCACTTTATAGGCTATAAGTGAAATTGAACCTTAAAATGCTAATAGAATTAAAAAATACCACTTGAAATTATATTAACATCTTCAGGGGAAAGGAGTAATGGCAGTGGATGTTCTGAAGTTTAATAAGTTTTAGAGCATTGGAAAGGAAAAAGAAAACTAGGTAGATCTGTAAACTTAAAATAAGAAATGTACTGCCTTGCTGGTGTTTCTGTTAAAGAAAACCTTCTCCTTTTAGCATGTTATCAATAGTAATAAACTCCTTTTTTTACGGTCATCTCTAACACAGGGCAGCTGCACCACCTGCCTCCTGCTGAGTGCAGGCTGTGGATTGCCTGGTTGAGCTAAGGACCAGTTTTCAGGAATTCAGTGAATACTAGTATCTAGCTTCCCACTGCAGCAAGCAGAAAGGCAAGGCAAGTCAACCACCAGCTCTGCGTCAGCAACACTTATGTAAATTAATCATTGTTATACCACTTACTTTGGGGAGTTGTATTTCCTTTTGAGATCCAATAAATGAATGTTACAAACTGAAACTCTGAAGTTCCCCTACCACCGTCTACATTTTTGTTCTTAGCTGCACTCATAGATAATGATGTTTTGCATAGTCAGAATAACCAGTGCTACAGCCTCTGTAACTCTGTGCCTTGAGGCAGAAAGAGCCATGATCATTTATTTAAAGGCAGAATAGTTAGCTAAAAATGTTGGGTTTTGACTACAACTAGAAATCTCTCTGCTTCCAAAGGTTGCAAATATGTTGGAGATTGTTTTCATCCCTGTTGTCATTTCATTAAAAATCATGGCAATAACTCAGAGCGAATTGGAGAGATAATCTTTTGTTCCATCAAGAAGCAAATGCAAAGACGGGGTTATCATTCTGTTTTTCATATCATATTGCAATGACCTGTTTTTCAGGGCTTGTAAGCAAGCCCAAGACATTAAAAACAAAATAGACTGGTTTCTTCTTTATTACATGCCCCTGTTTAAGAAAATTTAGCTATGACTGTTTCTTTTCTGTCCAACGCTGCAACAAAATTCTGGTATATGCTACACCATCCTGCAGCACTTGTCTTATTACTGAAAGCTAAAACCACGATCAGTTTTTGTTACATGTATTTAAGCATTTTTGTTTAACAGGATTTTTTTTAATGCTGTGTTTTATAAGGAAACTCTGTCTCATAGTTGTGCCTTGTAATAGTGGAGGCAGCTCTAAGCATCATTCCCATCCTAGGTCTGGAGGGTCAAATTATTTTTAAATCTAGTGCTGCAGCTGAAAAACTGTTCAGGCCCTATAAAGGTGTCATTCAATGGTGCCTTAAAATGGGTTGTGGAAACAACAGTAAAGTAAAATAAACGCATGTCACTTCCTCCACTGAAGCACATAACTCAGAGGCTGTTGGGGTGCAGAGCCATGTGCCCTTGTCCCTTTTTGCTTTCCATCTCCTGTCTGTAATCCATTAGAAACTTCCATTATTTCCGCATGATCGGGGTCAACTTCTAAACATGATTTATTGCTCCTTTCTCTCATGAATACAGAGACAGAACCTGTGCTTTCAGCTAGGCTGTTCTCCAGTTAAATTCAGGGGTTTTTTTCTTGCTCTAATTTTCACTTTATAGTGTAGGATTTTATTGCACAGCCTTGATAGCCTATTATTTTCAACCAAGGGTGGGGAAAAATAATTAGGTCTGCGAGACATTGTATATGAAGTAGACATTTTGATTTTGATTGTTTTGGGAAGCACTTTTATGTTCTTCAGAAGATTTAAAAAAAAGTTAATTTAGTATTTTCCTAGAGTTTTCACTTATTTGCTTTTAGAAAATAACAATAAGCACTGAAACACTAATTGGACCCTTCAGCAAAGTGCACCTGTAATATGAAGTGTCTGTCTCTCCCACCCTCACCTTTCCTCCTGTGCTGCAACCTCTGATGCTTGTGGTAGTACCCTGTTCATGCAGTTGGCCAACTGAACAACAAGCCCGTTGCAGCACTAGTATCTGGAATTCTCACAATAAAAAGCTTTACTGAAAGATAAAAATGTAATTTATTTAAAGAACTTAAGCTATGCAGATAGATAAAGAACAAGCAAATTCTTTTAATAGCAGAGATAGTTTTCCCAAGGTGAACATTTTTCTGTATTTATGTACTTAGTGTTTCTCAGAAGAGGCCTCAGACTTCTTTTAGAACAAATTATTCATCACATATTATTGTCACATAGTCCAAGCCACATCCCACCACTTTTAAGATACAGTTGTACTGAGAGGTTTAACTGTGGTGATGGAGATGTGTCATGGTGTGCTGAGCTCCCTTGTGCATGGCTGGGCTTTCAGAGGGCACCGACTGCAAGAAATGTGGTCCTAGCAGAGGTTTCCTGTGCTGTCTGGTAGCTGGCTGGCAGCTCGTGGTAGTACTTGGGGCTTATTTGAAGAGGATTTTTCTCCCAGAGGAGAGGGATGAATTTTCTGTGGCTCCAGTGTGACTTTTCTGGGAGTGGATAAGCAGGACAGCAGTCAAGTTCTGAGGGGACGTGGATATGAAAGAACAAGAAGGCATTAATAGATCATCTTTCCCGATTAAGATAATGAACATTAAGAGGATGTCTCTGGATTGACGGGATGGTAGGATTTGGTTTGTTTCCCAAGATCATTGCTGTGTAAGGTAAGTAGGATTGGTCGTTTCATGTTTTAGGAAAAGCTAATAAGGGAAAAAACATTCAAAGCTGATACCACCAGGTGTTTCTATCAGCCAGGAAGTGGCTTTTGCAGACCTCATTCGCTGTTGTTTCTGAGTAAAGGGAGAACTACGGATATGTCTTCTCTTGCTGACTCAAACATCTTTCCCGTGCATCCCCTCCCAGGAGGACTGCATTCCTTTCTTTATCTGTGCATTATTGACTTTCATATATTTTGCAGCCTTATTCTTCTAATAATTTTGTGCCTTACTCAGGCCAGACACATGCATTTCAACGATCCTCGGTGTAAAAATAGCCTGAAGGCAGACTCAGGCATGCATTCCATCTTCAACTAAGTTAAGAAATTCCTTATTCAGGGAATGCAGTGGTTATACCCTTCATCACTGTGCCATTACAGAAAAATCACCATCCATCTGCTTTGTGCCCTGATTCAAGGACATTAAACCTCACAGTTACTGTGGAAAAAACTAATGCAGGATTTGCATTGGAATAAAGTTCTGCAACATGGAAAACATTTCCAACCTTCTTACATTGCAAGAATTACCCCGGAAGGCTTTTTTTCTCTGTGGTACAGAGAGCTGGCAACAAGAAGCATTTTACTTGGTGCCAGATAAGAACTTGAGAAGCTCTCTTCTAGTCTGTGGCCTTATTTGACTAGTTCTTTTTAAATGTTTATGTGAGGGACAGGTTTTTGAGACCTTAAGTGCTGTGCTATTTTTTTTCTTTCTCCCTCTCCCCACCTTTTCCTTATTTTTTTGCCTTTTTTTTCCCCAGAACTGGTCTCATGTAGATATCAAGAGGCATCAAAGACCTGTTTGTCTGCATAGTAGTATATTTATAGATTTTGGCCAAAGTTAAGCCCTGAGACATCACTGTTGACTTCTGCTGAACTAGATCTAATAGATATTTACCTCACTGTTTGAAAATTGCTCCTAGAAATTGCTACGTGTTTGTGTTTAACCATTTGCATAGCGGCATGCTAAGTCAAAGAAAAAAACCAAGGAGATAAAACCCTCAACACCTCTCTTTGGACTAATTTTCCTGTCCTCTGTGTGCAACGCTGCACTTAATGCTCACAAATGAGTTTTTAGCTGTTAACGATAATAGTGATAAAATCAGTTCTTTTTCTGAAAAGGCTGTGCTGTGCTCTGTAGGCAGGGAAGTACTCCACTAACTGCTCTAATTAAGGCGTTTCTCCTTTGGAACATATGGCAGGATGGGATAAATAGGCAGGAAGAAGGAAGCTTTGTTTCTCTGACCAAGGTATTTTTTTTCCCCCCCCTGTGTGTTTCATACAATTGTATAAATTCAAAAAGTGCCGCAAACCAGCCATGGTTTATCTTCTGTGGCTAAGGGTTTGGCTGCCCATAAATGCTGTCGCACGTGTTTTGGCTGGGCATACTAACTGTGCTCTAAACTAGTCTTCTTTATTGGCAAGATAAAGGTGCATGTGCTGTTCAAGATAATCTTCTCCAAAAGAAAACCCTGCCTACAAAGAAACCAACCCCGAGGTAGCCACAAGCAGACTGCAAATAGTTCACTTTCATTCTGAATAGTGGTCCTTTAAAAAAGAAAGCCCGGGAATTAGCAGGAATGGGTATCTGTGTATGTGATTTCCTTTTAGAACTACTAATACTATAATGCTGGACAGTCCATAATCTTTGTTTCCAGGGGAAAAAAAGTGACATTTTCTGACTTACCCTCAGAACATTGTATGTCATAGGTGAGTCATTTTCTAATATTATGGAAATGATAAAGATCATCTGGATAAGTTGAGGACTAGCGATTCCTGGTGCTGCCATCTGTTCAGCTCCCTGCCTACTTGGTGAGAGAATTTAACCAGTCTGTTCTTACAGTGCACATTTATCTTATGCATATGAGGGATAAAATACTATGGAAATAAATTCTGTTCACAATAAGACATTTAAAAAAAAAAAAAATCAAGACATGTTTTGCAAATTTCCAACCTCTCTGTATAACTGCACTCATTGTTTTGACTGCTGATCAAAATTTTGCACTGATTAAAATGGTTTTAATATGGTTTTAAATATGGTTTAAGTTCCTAAGGTATATAATTTGTACAAATTTGTTATAATGAGATGAATGTTTTCCCCTGGTGGGGATGTTGAGGCTGTGATAAGAGATATCTCATGCCACAAGCTCTAGCATCAGCCCCTTTCTCTTCTACAGAGGTCTGATTCAAATCCAGGATATTCAGGGGAAGAATACAGACGGGAAGCTTTAAAACACTGTCAGTTTGGTGAGTTTTTACTGGGATCCCATGTTTCTGACAAGGGCAAGACTGGAAGGGATGGGTAAGGCAGCATCAGATCACAAAATATACACCAGCC
>JAYRBT010000042.1:61425324-61468846 GCA_036023395.1 Myiotriccus ornatus | reverse complement strand
CACAGTGGGGTTGGATCAAGGGTTGGACTTGATGATCTCGAAGGTCTCTTCCAACCCAGTTAATTCTATGATTCTATACTGCTCATGCAATAACACTGTCATCAGATCAAATGGGATTTTATACTACATCAGCTATAATACAATGCTATTAAATTGGATGTATACAATTTTACTATTGTTCTCTTACTCTCTTGTGAGTTATGAAAATTTAAAAGTCACATACACCATCATGCTATGGCTTGCATAGTCCAACAGATAAGAAGGGTTTTAGTCTGAGTCGTTTAGGATTTACAGTTAATTGATGATTTTAAGGCTGTTTTTCAGTGTGAAAAATAATACATTTTGCTGCAGTAAGGGCCTGAAATCTCTTAATGAAAATTTGATTGAATGGAAAAAGCTCAAAAACTGGTTCTCCAATTTTGTTTGGAATAAAAACCAGAAACACAAAGTCCTTTATGTACTCCAACATAGTAGTTAATGGAACTGCATTCACTTTCCAAAGAAGGCTTCAAAACACTGCCACTTGTTCACAGTTCAGGAAACCAAAAGCCACTGGACTTCACTGCTCACCTTGGAGATGAGAGCACCCAGCTTCAGGTCTCCCTTCCTTGCCCAGTTTGCTTTCATTTGGTGTATTGACAGGACACAAGCATAACAAGTGGCTTCCTAGGGCAGCACTGGGGGTGTTCTGACATGAAAATTAACCTGAGGGCATAATTTATTTTTTCATAGTTCTTTCTCATAGTTTTCAACATAAGCCATTTGCATTCTTTCATTTTAAAGTACCTTCTTGCTTGCAATTAATTGATATCACACAATGCATTACAATGTATCCACACACAATTATTACAATGTGCTCAACATTTTAAAAGTCTATGCTGAATCAAAAATAAATAATATATTCATTTACATTTCATTTAATTTGCTAAGAAGTACAAACTTTTTATATTCCACTGATGCTCAGAGACCTGTCAGGATTGAAGTGATGGTTGGTACTATACAGACATGGTCGTTGCCTCTGCAAAACCTGGAGATGTCTTTTACTTTTCATATATGGTAATCCTGAAAATATATCCAAGCACTAGTAGACAGGTGACCTGAACAGACTTTATCTTGACTGAGCCTTCTGTTTTTCATTTCTCTTGGTCTGTTCCATTATGTGTATGTTCATTAGATGTGCTGTGTGACTGACATCTTTCACAATTAGCGCTCATGTATAATGAGATGCAATGCTGACAAGGACTCTGTTGTTTTCTATAGCTTCGCTGAGAGGCCTTTTCCTTCTTCCTTGGCACCGATCCATTAAAACCGTTGCACCGTGTTCAGCTGATGACTAGGATGGAAAATAATTTTCAGCCGTTAAAACATTGCTCGTGTGTCATCAGCTCCACCTCTTGGATTAATTTGGTTTTTACAGACACACTACGTAGTTCGTAGGGGAATTCGCTCGGGAAATGTAAAAAGTCCTGAGGCAGTGCCCTAATAAAAGCATCTGGCTCAATTCCTTTGTCCTGCAGGTTTAATGCTCAATGCTTGTTTACCAGTGAAGTTTAATTACAAATTATTTCACAAATAATTCGGGTTACATTGTCCTCTAGTGGCTCATAAAGATAACTGCCCTGCTGACAAACTCCTTTTGCCTTGTGTTTTTAAATCCTCTCATATTCTTTTCATAGAAGTCCAAGTCACCTCAGAAGAGGCCAGATAAACAGTTCGCATCTTACTGCCACTGTATCAGTACATCAAGCTCCCTCCTCTATAACTGCAGATGTTCTGCTAAAGAAAAACATAATTCAAATAGTTCAAAGTAACAATAGAATTGTGAGAAGATAATGTATTTAATCAGAGTGTTTGATGAAAACAAATATATCTTTCTTACTGACAGTAACAGATAGTAAATTCAACATGAATTTGTTTTCAGTAGTTTCAGGACTAGTTCTTCCAGAAAATACATAGAGGTCTTATGTAAAGGAAATCAGAATAGCCCTCCAGCAAGTCCTGTGGCTACTCACTTGCAAACCTCAATAATGCCAAGCTTTTGCTGAATAACCTGGAGTCACCACCTTTCACGGGAAGCAGTGAGAGCACCAGAGCACTTTGCAGCACAAAGCAGATGTTTGCAAATAGGAGGAGGGATCTGGAGCACGGAGAATATCTCCGGGGTGTTTGGAGTGACAATATTCACATTTGACATTACTTTGAAAAGGTGAGACCACATTCTGTAATGTGCTGACTTTGTCTGTGGCAGAGCAGTGGAATTGCTTCCAGCAGAGGCCTTGGCCCTGGCCATGGGAATTGTGGCAGGCAGCGCTCGGGCAGGCATGGCAGATGGGATGCTCCAACTGGAGAGCCTTCCTTTTTCCTACTGTTTCTTTCTTGATGAAATGCTATGAGTAATGACAAATAGTGCTTGCACTGCAAAGATAATTTCTCTGTGTGTAAGATTATTAAGAGAACTATAAATGAGTTTTTTTATACCTCCAAGGTTATGTAGGAAGTAGCAGTTACATGTGAAGAAAAAAGCTGATTGCTCTCCTATGGCAGTGGTGGTCCATTCCAGGAAGGTGGTAGCTCATGTCTTCTGTTGCTGTTTGCAATCATAAGAGAGAGAAAGGAGTACTTGGACCTTACAAAATTAATTTTCAAGGCTTTTTCAAAGTAGCAGGCCTTGTACTCAGGGAAATATTATATCAGGAATCTGTAAAAATTTTTTGTTCACATCCTCCATTTCTGGCCACCTTTTTCATTCATCCCTTTTAGAATAATAGAGTGGTTTGAGTTGAAAAGGACCTTAAAAATCATCTAGTTTCAACTTCCTGCCATGGACAAGGAAACCTTCCACTGGACCAAGGTGCTCGAAGCCACATCCAAACTAGTCTTTTGGAGAGGCCTTCTTTTCACCCAGCAACGTTGATAGCAGAGGCAGTTTGGATCAGGAGCAGGTCTGTCCTGGCTGGTGCTGGTGGTGAGCTCCCCCAGGGGAGGTGAAGGCAACACTGCTGGAAAAGGCTCACTGAGCAGAGCTCCTCTGGGCTCCTGTCAGGAGGCTCCTTCTCCCAGGACTCCTGTCAGTGTTGGAGAGATGTCAGCCAGTTCATTCCCTGGGCTGATCATCCTCCAAACACCGGGAGAGTCGCAGAGTAGCTTAATTATACTCGACATGGTGGAGTCGAGCATTTGGTGTTGTCCAGATACTGCCTCAGACTTGCACACGTACTCGCACCTAGCAAGAGTAGGTACTGCCACAGCTGGGGATGGGCTGGCAGGAACAAAACATTTAAAGGCATCCTGGGGTATAAAATGCCTTCACCTTGTGAAATCAGCTGTGCTGCTTCTCACTCAGAGGTTTATTGGACAGTGATGGATGCAGGAATATTTACACTGAGTTATTTTATCTAGTGCTCTGTGACTCTTCTACCACTGGGGATCTTTTTAGTTGCCCTCAGAAAAGAAATTAGGTAGTTTCTTTATTTCTTCTTAATTAGCTGCCAGGAGGAGGGTGATGGCTTTTGGTTTTCTCTAACAGAAAAGCTTCATTGTTAAAAGCACCTTGCATCAATGTGTCTTGCATCTATATTTTTTTAATTCTTTGCAAAGTTCTTCTCCGGGGGATCTGTAATTATTTATTTAACCTAGATGCTAAGCAAAGTTATATTTATCCTCAGTTCAGAATGTGAGGTTTTATCCTTCACGTAGCAAGATGTTAAAGCTCCCTGACCACAATTTCTACTGTAATGATTTCTTAAACATTTGATCTTTTTTTTTTCCAGGTAGCTATCTGGCCTGGTAGCTATCAGTGTGGAGTAGTTGCCCTCCCTCCACACTGGAATCTTTTACAGGAACTCAGTATTGCTTCCCAGGTGTGCTCCTTCTGACATCCCAGCAGTGACAGGGCTCTGCCCCATCCGTAAGGTCTCTCCACCAGCTGGTGTGGCAATGCTCAGGATCCTCCTGCGGGCAGGGATAAGATGTGACTGATTACACCTGTTTCTGTTAATCAGACAAATGCAGGCTTCTCTTCAAAGCAGGGCGGGAGGTTGCTCCTGCCAACCGACTGTATCAGTCACTGTTCTCTTCCAGCTGTGATAACTTCATCTTCCTGTAGTGCATTTTACATCGTGGTTATGCCAGTGGAGTCTGGCCTGACCCTTGATGTCAAACTCAGTCAGAGCTGGAATCTGATGGAAGCAATTTTTGGTGAAACCGATCCCCCACGTCCTCTCTCGTAAGGCTGTCTGGGCACCGTATGGGCTAATGGGAGAAATAAAATACTGACCTTGTGTGTTCTTGAGTGCTGGGTGTAATCCTGCTCAGCAGGATGTGTTTGTCAGGTTTTTTTTACAAGTGCTTTCCAGCTGTCTGCCTGCCCGTGTGCCTCTCGAGTGCCTGCAGATACAAATGTGTGAGTGCACCTTGCTCCATAGCAGATGTCTTTACAGAATGGATGGCACTACTCACTGCTTTTCCGCATGAATGTAGAACGCATCCTTTGGTGGAAAACAGGTGGTAATTTTATTTAAATCCCGCTGCGTGAAAATGATGAGATGCCAAAGCTTTGCCAGGTTTTCTGTTTCAGTAAGCACCTAATCTTGAAAATGTTTTTAATCAGGCTTCTTTATCAGATGTTCTAATTTCTGCATTGCCACCACCCACCTGAAATTATTGCTTGGCCTCAGATTAATAAGTGATGCCATTTTGATATGCACTGTTAAATCATTTCTATTTGAGGATTACTCTTTTCTTTGGTGTTTTCTAGAGGTAGTGTTCATCATTAAAGTGCCTGTGCATGAATGGTGATGTACTTGTGTCTCCTTTTGTCAGAATAACGAAATGGTGGAACTACAGAGGATACGAATGAAGGATGAAATCCGAGAGTACAAGTTCCGAGAGGCGAGACTCCTGCAGGACTACACAGAGCTTGAAGAAGAAAACATCACTTTACAGAAGCTGGTGTCCACACTGAAACAGAATCAAGTAAGCATCAAAACATTCAAGGCACTATACTGTAAAGTGACATCATTTTCTCCAGTTTCCATAACATGATCCTGTAAAGTACTGATAGAAGTTTCTTTGTGTGGTTTTTTTCAGCTGGGTTTTTCCTGATCACTTACTCTCAGACAGTGTTACTGGCTATTTTTGAAATATAGGGAGGCCATTAGCTCAGTTTTGAAAAGTTCTGGTGAAATATTTTATTGCAGAACTATGTAATCAGAGAGAAATTTTTAAAATAGATAGAATTGCATCTTTTTGCTTTCTGTTTTTCCTGTCCTCCTTCCCTGTACACTGAACTCCAGTGCCCAGTGGCAAAGTTCAGCCCTCTGTTTCCTCTTGTTGGTTTTCTGTACATTGTTTCCTCTTCTAAAGAGGAAAAATAATCCTCTCCTTCTTTCCTTTTCTTCTTTTTTTTTTTTTATTTTTTTAATTTCTCTCTTTTTCTTTTTTTCCTTTTCCTTTTTCTTTCTTCCTTTCCCTTTTCTCTTTTCCTTCTTTCTCTCTTTTCTTTTCCTGCCCCTTGGGTTTCCTGTGCTGGCATTGCTCTCTTGTCAGCTGTGCTAACCCTCAAGTGTAGCAAGCTTCAAAAATAGGCAAAGGGATGTCAGGTGTTCCAAGCTTTTCTTTTGTTTTCCTCATTTGCAGCTGATGGCAAACCAACACCGCAATTCTCACTGCAGTGCTTTTATGGAACCACAACAAACAACATCCCCACAGCATCCAGGCATAAGCAGTCGTGGGGGCTGTTCTCTTACAAAAACATAAGCTCCTTACAAAAGCACAGCTTCCTTTGCTGCTGGCTGTGTATGTGCCCTGAAGAAAGCAATCAAGAACACACTTGTCCTTCAAACTCTACAAAAGAGATTTGGTGTCACATCAGAAGAGTTAACTTGCTCAATATTTAAAGTGTCCAAGCTGGATGATGTAACGCTTTCAGTGTTTCAGACACTGTCCAGACCAGCATCACATTGCACTTCAGAGCACCATTTCCTTCCCTGCTCCCAGAGGGTAACAGCACTGCACTGCAGCCCCTGCCTTGTGTCCTAACCTGTGCCTAGTGCAGTCAGGGCTTTTATCGAAGAGCCAGCCCTGTCACAGTTTCCAGTGGCAGCCTGGGAACAAAGCTGCCTTATTCCTGCAGGAATCAGCAGTGCCGTTTCAGCTCCCTTTTACTGCTGCTTTACTGCTCTAGCACGAATGCAGTGGAAACAGTTAAAACAACAGAGCTGTGCTGCAGGGAATACGCAGGTAATAGAAACGGGTACATAATTTCCTTATTTATGAAGATGCCTAGACTTTCACACTCCTGCAGCTGAATTTATAGCAGATCATCTTTGTGTCAGAGTTATTTACCTAGCCAGTAAATTCCCCCTTTGAGGCATGGATTTTTTTTCCTCAACAACCTCATAGGAGGCATTTTCACATTATCAGGAAATAAAAGACTCCTTTATGGACTGTTCCAGTTTCCCCCAGAATAAAATCTGTTTGCATATGTTTGTATTTGTGATAATATTTCATTCTTACTGAAACCGAATGCCAACAGTCTGGAGAGAAAAAGCATTGCCATATACTGAACAGCTTTAAAAATCAGTCATTTTACATCACATATCCCTGCACTTGCGACTCCTAAAATAAATTTGATCTACAAGATAAAATTTTAAGAGCATTTCATACTTTAATGCTCGAATTTACAAAACCATATGTTATAAGTCTTGGTGCTAAAATATAATTATCTATGATGGGGTTTTTTGGTAGCTTTTTTAAGTAACAGTCTATGATAAGGTAACGGTATAGATAATACAGATTTGTGGTTTGCATATGGATTTAAAATTGAAAAAGTATTGGTTGTTTTGTTGGATTTGTCTTTTTTTTAATGTCCTTAAGTTATAAACATTGCTATTTGATGGTATTTCATAATTTTTCAGATGTACCTGTCCCTCCAGTCAAAAAAGATATCAGGTTGCTAAATGGAGATTTGAAACTCTTTTGGATTTTCCTTTTGTCTTTAAGAATCCCCAGTATGACTTTGGAATTTTCTTTGTTGTTTGTTATGTTTCCATTTTCTGTGTTTGAAGATTAGCGCTTTGGTTTTTAAGTTTGTCTTTCCAAAGGTCTGTGAATACAGAACTTTTGACAGGTTGATAAATATTCTGCTCCAATAAAAATGGTGGATTTTTTTATTTTTGCCAGAATCTTGTTTTAGTTTTTTTAGATATATAGATATGTAAAATAAAACATTTTAGACAGTGTCTTAAGATTGTCGATAGTAATGCATACTACTGCATTTGAATTATAAAAGCCTCACTGTGAAAAGGTTTTTTAATGGAAGCATGAAAATTCAGTATTTCTTTTTCCCTTTCACCAAGCTATAGCAGGAGTGTTGGTCAAAGCATGGACATGGACCTTTACAAACAAAAGTCTTCCTTTTCATTGCTGTGGGATTTTCCAGCAAGTCCCTCCAGTGCTGGTGAGGCTGCACCAGGTCACTGGGACACACTTCAGTCAGCGTGGATGGAGCAACAGGTTGCCACATGCTCCAGAATGGCATCCATACATGAAGTTTAAGGACTGTGGGGGGCTGAATGAGCTGTTCACTACATTTTTCTGGTAGTTTAAGAATCTCTCACAATTTTGGAGCATCTCAGAGTTTCAACTGATTGTATGAACAGTTTGCTGTTTAATTTGTAAAATTAAATGCTTCTGGAATAATGGAGATTCTTGTAAAATACAGAGGAGAGCTGAGGCTTTTCTACTGGTGTTGTACCTTCCATCCGTATTTTTGAAAACACCAAGATACTTGTGAGCACTTAAGATACTTGAGAGTGTCTCTGCCTGAGTGACTTTATGTCTAGTAAGAATTTAGATATGAAGTCATCTTCAGAATACTTGCAAATCATGAACCACGCTATATTAATGGGAGATCTATACGTGCCATGATATACCAACATTGCTTAGGGCAATTCATAGTAAATCTGTGGCTACCAGGACATCTGCTACTAAACAACCATCTTTCCTTGAAGTACATTGTTTATCATAAGTTACTCAGAAAGAGTTGTCATATTTCTCGATTCTGACATGCGGAAAAAGTGAGTGCTGGAGTATTTGACAGAGTGAGCTCCACTTGCGTTTTTTTGTTCAGTCAGTTCTTTGCAGCTGCAGGCAATGTCTGGTATTTCAAACTGTAGTTTGAAATATTTCAATAGTGCTGACAAGTGGCAGGTTTTCATGACTCAAGTTTTAGTATTATGAATGTTCTTTGTCTTGTCTAATTCAGGTTGAATATGAAGGCTTAAAGCATGAGATTAAACGATTTGAGGAGGAGACAGTGTTGCTCAATAGCCAGCTAGAAGATGCCATCCGGCTGAAGGAGATTGCTGAGCATCAGCTGGAGGAAGCTCTGGAAACTTTAAAAAATGAAAGAGAGCAGAAGAACAATCTGAGGAAGGAACTCTCCCAGTATATCAACCTCAATGATAGTATGTATAATAACCATATTAATATATCAGTAGATGGATTGAAGTTTTCAGAGGACGGGGGAGAGCCCAACAATGACGACAAAATGAACGGACACATCCACGGGCCTCTCGTGAAACTCAACGGTGACTACCGAACTCCCACGAGTAGGAAAGGAGAATCTCTGCACCCCGTCTCTGACCTCTTCAGTGAGCTCAACATATCAGAAATACAGAAACTGAAGCAGCAGCTCATGCAGGTAAGAGCTGAATTTAATGTTCTGAAGTGTTTAGACACACATCCTCTGAACCTTAGTGCCAGTTTTAGAATGATTATTCCCAGTGTTGTTCTTGACCAGGTGTGCTTTTTTCAGACTTCTACTTTGGTGTTTTTTCGTATCTAGGTTTTGCTAGAAATATCCCTAGTAAACAGAGTATCTGTCTGCAAAAAAGTCAGTGTGATCTGAGTAGATATTTAGTGCAAAGAGGAGAAAACCCCTAGTTGCTGGGGTTGAGGCAAGTTAGATTCTTTTTTTTTCCTGCTTTGATAACGGCAGATGTCCCTGAAATTGCAAGCAGAAAAAAGTATTCTTCAATAGGACCAAGGCTATCTGGAAAAAACCCCACTAAAAGACAGGCAGGCTTGATCATGCTCCCTTGCAAGTCAGAGGGAGTTCTTGCCATTGAATTGAACAGCTTGAACAAGATTTGGCACGGAGTCAAGGGAGAACAAGAGGAGAGGAGCGCTCCTCTTAATAGCCGTGCACTGGGAGAGCATGTGGCGTGTGAGATGTCACAGAGCGCCCTTGTCCGCGCTGGCAGGGCCGGCGGATGCACAGGCTGCAGGGGGTGCCTTGGGGACCGTACAGCCACTGTTCTCTGTTCATCCAAGCCCAGCCCAGGGACAGCCAGAATAGGAGCCTGGGATGCAAGCCAGAGCAAAACTCAAGCTGCCAGCCCCGATGTTGACATCATCTCAGAAGGGGTACAGTGCCACACAGAGAAAGGGTCCTGCTGCCCAAGCTGTCGAGCATCTTGTCTGCCACAAGAGCTTGAAAGATTTTGGCACCGTCAAGGAAACATCCAGCATTTTCTAGCTTCAGGCTTCTAAATAGTGCTTCTTCTAAAGAGAAGAGTAATTGTGAACCCCTGACTGCTTAAAATGTAAAAGGTGATTTGGAAGTAAAGTAGAGCAAACCCAGTTTTCAGTGCTTGCTGGAGAACAATAAATCCCTATGTCATCTGTCCTATTTGCTGAAGAGTTAATTGTTTTATATACTTCATTGCCAAACTCACTGTGGGAAGTTTTGATCTGAGCTGTGACACGGTGAACACTGATGACATCTAGTGCTTTTCACAAATAACTCTGATGCAAACCATACATAATTTAAATGGGAAAGCTTGAAATTTAGAATTTTATATAAGTGAAAAATTCTGTCAAAATTTTCCAGTATCAAAATGTACACAGTGTGTATGTTTTGTGTATGTATGCATATATACAAATATGGATGCGTAAGTACATATACATGTATCTCTATAATATGTGCACATATGCATTATATGCAGCTTCTAATTTGGTTCAGAAATCCACTGTTAAAAATTTTGAAAACACAGTTTCAAAGGATATGCTTTGAAATGTTTATATTTTAAAATACAGTGTAAGCATTTTACATCATAATTTACAATGAAGTTTATGCAATATAAATTTGGAGTGAAAGCTGATCAGAAATGAAAAAAAAAAGAAAGGATTGCTTTGGTCATGCTTTGTCTTGATTGTACTAAATTAAATATTGAGCTTGATGAGTCAGAGGTTTCTTTACTTGAAAGATACCGGAATTGGTGTTATCTTCTCTGACTTAAGAGCTTATTTATTTTACATCTCTTAAACAAAGAGGCAGCCTTTTGACAGTCACTAACCACAAACTTAGGACTGCAGAAAATAAATATAGCCATTTTGGTCATAACATTTTTTGGTGCTGGGCCCCGGTACCTCCATGCCACCAGTCAACACCACTGCTTGGCATTCTCATCCTGTTAAAAGGTTTATGGTTTAAAAAGAAAGATTAGACCTAGATGAAAGCCTGATTTCTTTAGATACTGAAAAGACTGACTGCAAACCACTGGTGTGTACTTTGTAAAAGGTGGTCATCTTCACTGTTGGGTTGCATCAGCTCATCTTGGGTCATACAAATTAAATGTGAAAAATTCCTCCAAAAGTTTTCCTTGTGGTAGATGGGAGACTTAATTGGGTTCAAGTTGACAAAAGGTAATTAAAAAAATTTTTAGACTTTTTTTTCCTCCTCTACAGTGTCTTTGCCATGTGGTGTTCATTCAGCCATATCTCAGTATTTGGTACATGTTCCATATGCTCCTTCAGTGCAGCTGAAGAGGGTGCACTATGACAGAGTTCCTGAAAGAACCGACCCTTTCTTGGGAACTCTTTTTATGTCTACAGGACAGCAAGTTCAATTTTTTGAGAGAAACAAACTTTAGATTTGCGATTTTGTAAATGTGTGGCATATTTTTTTAACTTGTCAATCTCATGAAGAAGCCTATGACAGATATAATTCCTTCTGCAGCTTTAGGTTGCTGCTGCTTCATGAGCTGTGCTGGTCTCTAGGAGATCTCTATTTGCAACTACTGTCTCTACATATTTTATATCCTCAGTGTAACAAATGTCTTGCTGAAAGTTCTCATATTCTGAGATTTTCTCAGAGTAGCTCAAGGCTTTCTGCTCTCCCTTCATGTTTGTTGTCCAGTGCTTAGGACTCCTCTCTTCTTTCCGTGCTCAGGCTTTCCCTATTCCTGAGGCCAACATCATATTTGGAAAACTTATCTTAAGTTCTGTTAAGAAAGGAAATAAAAAAAACCCTCATGCAGCCCAGTCTCTGACACTGCTCTTCAGCTGCCTTGTACTCTCTGACAAATATGATATGGCTGAGATTCAGGGTTCTTAAGCGGAGTTCTATTGTTTGTTCCAGAATCCTCTGGAACTTGTTCACTGAAATTCTGATGTTATTTTAAAAAAAAAAAATTAAAAAAAGGTGGGTAACATTGGTTTCCATAATTGCAAACTATAGAGCAAATTGGGAAGAAAATCTCCTCAAACTGAAATCTTTGAAGGGGAGGATGCATTGCAAAATAAGTACGGATACTTTTAAATTGCTTTTATTTTAAGATTATGAAAAGCCTTTATGCAGCTACCAGTTTCAATGCCAAAAAACCTTTGCACCAACTGGGCTGAAAAATAACTGCAATTCCCATAAGTTTCTGTGGTGGAAATAAGAGTATGGTATTGTTTAGAACAAGAAATATCATTACCATACTTGGGAACAGCAGAGTCATTAATATTCAAAAGGTGTGCTCAGGGCTGAGCTGGAGCTTTGGGTTTTTTTCCCTTGGAAGTGGGAGCACGCATTTAAAATTTTAAATGGAAGCAGATTAGCTTCTATTACTGGGCCAGAATGAATAACATGTAGTAGATATATGTATTTCCTTTTGCCTATTGTTCAAGTTGATATATGGGTTTTAAAAGTCATGTGTTTTCTCCAGGAAGAATCCTTTCTATTTCAAAAGTAGTATATTTCCAGAACACGTTTATGTTCAGCAGAGAAATTATCATCAGGATCCAAATTAGCTCAGTTACAATTTTTCTTCATGCTAGAGTATGATGGCTGAGATCAGTAATCCTGCAGGATCAATTCTGTCTGATTAAATTAAATGGGCACTGAAGCACTGTGCTGGCTTATCACCCAGTTGTTATCTCAAGGGAAAGGCTCTCTGGCTCTGCAAGCTCTGTATTTATTTTTACACTAGTGCAATCTACAGTGAATTACCTACTTTGGTGTGAACATACCCACAGTGGACCCATACACTTTATTAAGCCAACTGCCTTTGGTGTGTTCTTTAGTATCTGTACAATTTCTCACTATAAGGTGAGATGATCCTTTAAAATAGCCAAAACACAGATTTTTTGTGAGTATGCATCGCTCACCTTACCAGCCTGAAGGACTAAACATCTTCATTGTCTGAGGAGGGTAATGTATCTAACACTGAAGCCTTTCCCAGAAAAGAACCCAGGAAAACTAGTGAAGAGACTTCCGCTGGGTTGATCTCTGAGGTTTCCCAGGACAGATCTGACCAAGAGATCTGTAGGAAGTGGTCATCTTTTAAGAAGATGCACTTGGCAAAAGGGAATTTTGCCATATTTTGGATTTTCTCAACCAGAGTGGACTGACATGGTGTGGGAGAGGGAGGGTGTGAATAACAGCGAGGGTGGGAGGCACCTGGGGACAGTGACAGGGGAACAACAAATAGAGAAGGGTATCAAAAGGCTTGTGGTTCTTGGCTGTCCTCTTCTGCATAGACCGTATAGTGCCAAAAATGGAACTCCTTATATCTAAGGAGATAGACTCTTCCTGATTCATAAAATAATAATGTGGTTTGGCCCTGGTTTTTAAATTCTTAAGTCGTCAGTCCCCTGTTCACAAAAAAAACTAGGCTGATTTTTTTTTAGATGTTTTCAACATGGCTTCTATTTTTATTCATATAGTGTCTGCCTGCAGTTGATTTCAGATTCTAATGGAGGCCATGTTTTGAAAGCCTGTCTGTAAAACCAGGGGATCACCATATGCTTTAATGTCTTAGTACTTCTGAGCAGCAGCCACTGCTCAAAAGCCTAGTTTTTGAGAAAACAGGAGCCTGAATCACTGCTTGGAACATTTTTTGAGATGGCATCAATACCCTCTCAGTTTCTAAAAGGCTTTTCTTTTCCTTTACTAAGATCCATGGTGGCTATTTTGACTCTCTTCCAAATACCACTGATAGGGAAGGAAAGATTTGGGGTTTTTTTAAAAAAAAGGTTCTTTTCAGAACTGAAAGCTTTTAATTCTCAGAATTAGTAATTCCACTGCTAATAAAGGGAATGTGAAGAATGCCATTTTCACTGCATGTGTAAACACAGGGCTGAGATACTGCAGCTGGAACAGAGAAAAAGCAGTAAGATTGATAGGCCCAGGGTCCTATGAAAAAGCCATGAAAGCAAGAAGGATCCTATCTCCATATGCTTTCCCCTGCTTCCCAATTCACAACTCAGAACAGGACAAAGGCACAGGAAAAAAGTTGGAGCATTACACTTAAAACCTGAAATGCGAGTCTTTCAGGGGTGTTATCACAAGTAGCAAATACCTGAGCAGATCAAAGTTGTAAGTTTGTCTTGTTCGCTTACTTTAAGATGCTGTGCATTAAAACTTCTAGAGGTGTCCTCCATGACCTCTCCTCTTGTTCAACATCCACATTTCTATGTGGATATTCAGAAAAGAACTTACTAGGTCAGAACCAGTGGGTTGTTATTTATACCACAAGTCCTGCTTTTCCTGGTTTGGCCTTAAACGGAAGGGTTTCACTTACAGTTGAGTGACTGGGGATGGGGAGCCCCTGGAAGTTGCACGTGCTCAGTCTCCTGATCTGTATTATATTTCCACACAGCAGGTTATTTAATCTGTGGAAATGTACACAGCTATTTGTTTACTGTATTTGCCATAATGAAAGTTTGCAACAGTTCAAAGATATAAATGAATATTGTGAAGGATTGGTAGAACTATTAATGGGAAATGTAAATTCAAACTCCATTGAGAAATGGGTATGTACCAGTAGAATGGTTTATAGTTGACAGTGATGCAGTCCCTGTGTTCAGGGAACATACGTCCTAATAAATCACTCAGTGTTTAGTAATTCTTCAGTGGGCAACATGTAAAATTGTGACCTAGTGATATTGCAAACTGTAGCAGAGGCTGGGACTTCCCAAACCTCTGAGAGTTGCATGGATCTGTGACTTAATTTTATGGTTTAGGTGTATATGGCTAAAATCTCTCCAAAGCACTCAAATTGTGTACACCTTGTGGGAATGCAAGAAATTAATGTGACTTCAGAGCTTGGTATTCAGCGTGGGTAGGACGAGATCCTGGGTTTCTTACTTTGACTCTGTTGCAGGTGGAGCGAGAGAAGGCCATTCTCCTGGCCAACCTTCAGGAGTCTCAGACGCAGCTGGAGCACACCAAGGGAGCCCTGACGGAGCAACACGAGCGAGTCCACAGGCTCACGGAGCATGTCAATGCCATGAGGGGACTGCAGAGCAACAAGGAGCTGAAAGCTGAGCTCGACGGTGAGAAGGGCCGAGACCCTGGCGAGGAAGCACACGACTACGAAGTGGACATCAACGGCTTGGAGATCCTAGAATGTAAATACAAAGTAGCTGTTACTGAGGTGATAGACCTTAAAGCAGAAATCAAAGCCTTAAAGGAGAAATATAATAAGTACGTGGAAAACTACACTGAAGAGAAGGCCAAGTATGAGAGCAGAATCCAGACATATGACGAGCAGGTGACAAGCCTGGAGAAGTCGACCAAGGAAAGCCAGGAAAAAATGGTCCACATGGAAAAGGAGTTACAAAGGATGACAAGCATAGCCAATGAAAACCATAATACCCTCAACACTGCCCAGGATGAGTTGGTGACATTTAGCGAGGAGCTGGCTCAGCTCTACCATCACGTCTGCCTGTGCAACAATGAGACACCAAACAGGGTCATGTTGGACTATTACAGGCAAAGCAGAGTCACCCGCAGCGGGAGCCTGAAAGGACCGGACGACCCTCGAGGTCTCCTTTCCCCACGACTTGCCAGACGGGGGGTGGCATCACCCGTAGAAGCCAGGACCCCAACCGAGCCGGTGACTAAAGAGGTCCCAGAGCCCGGCAAGGAACAGAGCCCAACAAAAACACCTACCATTTCTCCTGTCATCACAGCCCCTCCTTCCTCCCCCGTCTCTGACACCAGTGACATCCGCAAGGAGCCCATGAACATCTACAACCTCAATGCCATAATAAGGGACCAAATCAAGCACTTGCAGAAGGCTGTGGATCGGTCGCTGCAGCTGTCACGCCAGCGGGCTGCGGCTCGGGAGCTGGCGCCCATGATCGATAAGGACAAGGAGGCCTTAATGGAAGAGATACTGAAGCTGAAATCACTCCTGAGTACAAAGCGAGAGCAGATCGCGACCCTGAGAGCGGTGCTGAAAGCCAACAAGCAGGTAAGGTGTTCACAAAACTGCCAGAAGAGTCTGTTATTTACTCAGGTCACTTACAAGCTCTCCCAGGAGTATTTTGGAGGCGAGGTTTTACTCACAGGTTATTTAGCCTCTCAATCAGGGCAAGGGCAGACCTTTGTTCCCTCCCTCCCTGCCTCCTCTTTAAGCACTTTGGCTCTGCTTTTCTCATCGGAATGCAAGAGGCTGCAGCATCATTGTTCCAGGTCGCCTGTGACTTTTCTCATCTAAACAGTGCAGTGATCACCACATGGGGGCATGAATCCTGGTTAACAGCTTGGCATACTGTTAGCTGATGACAGTGATGGGATGTTGAAATTCCCGATAGTCAACTATTCTGAAGTTACAGTTTCGAGTTTATTGATTGTTGCATCTGTAACTGCATTTCTAGGGTACTGGGGATTTTTAAATTGCAGCAATATTTCAACATACATTGAGACTTTTATAGCATTTCCCCCCCCCTGATACAACACATGTTAAATATTAACTCAAGTAATTAAATACCATCTCTAGCTAGGCAACAATAGCTTTGAGCAATTATATGTGGGTTTTCCATGTAATTAAAACGTAATTAAGATGGAATTGATGTATATGGGTTTAGATTATGTGATTCCAAATTAAAGATTTTTCCCATTAGCATAGAGCTATCATTTATTTTTTGCTACTACCAGAAAATCTAGCTCAGTCTCAACTCTTTTATTGCTGTCAGAAATAATGCATTATCCTAAGGCGTACTCACTGAAATGGGAAAGATAGATTTGCTGACAAAGGATCTTCTATTAACTAAACTTTTATTTATTGGATAGTAGCAGAGATATTGGAAACTGTACAACTGGACGCAGAAACTTGCAATACTGTTCATGCGAAGCTAATAACAACTTCCTCAAACTTTCAAGTTAAAAGACATAATAATATAAAGGGAAGGAGAAATTTGAAGTTAGAATGGGGATAGCGATTTATTATGTGCCAGCCTCAGGTGGTGAGTGTATCTCAGGACCCAGAGTACATCTCATGTTCAAAAAACCGTAAGTTGAGATTTATCCTCTTCAGCTCTTCCCCTTCAAAAGAATAAGTTTCCAAGCAGCAATAGGCTGGGAATACTTCTCCCTTGTGGGTTTCAGTTTAGATGAGCCTACAGAGGGCATCTGCTTCAGTTTTTCACATTTTCTCTGTGACCACAAGAGCTATTGTTTGGATTTTTTAAAAATAAAAGCCTTTCCTGAGTCCTGGTGAAGCTGACATTAATATGAAACTATGTTCTTTCATCTCTTACACAGCATGTTAAGACACTGCTGGTGCCAAATGTAGCAGTGCAGAGCTGCAGGAAGTCCTTTCAAAGAGATAACCTGGCTCATCCTCAGCCTCCAGAGCAGCCACATCTCACCTCATTTTGCTCTGTAGCAATACTCTTACAAAACACCTGTATTTGATGGCACTCCAGACAGAGACATTTTAGATGAAGTTTTTTTAGTTGAAGTAATATGGGAAAGGAGGATGAGCACAGCCAGATGTACTGTAAAAATGGCAAAACCTGGCCTTCCTCCAGCATCTCACCTTTCAGGTCTGGGCAGGAGGCTGAAGACCAGCAGTAGACCCTGGATCTGATATTTTGGACTGTACTTAAGTAGTGAAAAAACACCCTTAACTAGGGAAGCACAGGCACTATCTAGTTACCACTGTAATATTGTCAAATAAGCATTTTAGTCTTAGGGTGGGCTTTAAAAAGACTGCACAAAACTCTGTAACATAAAAAAAGAGCAAGATTTGCTCTAAGAAGCTGCAGACCTAAGACTGGGAAAATGGATTATTAAATCAATTACTCTTGAAAGCAATGAACAAAGGTCTTGCTAGCTTGGTTGCTTACCTTGTCTTGATTTATGTGTCCATTTGTTTGTAGCCATAATTACCATGTCAGCACCAGGTTGGTGGAGCAAACATTAGCAAGTAGCATAAATAAGGAAGTAATATCAAATTAACGATGCTATAATTTTTAGGACCAGTTCAATAATGAGTTTGGTTTCGATTTCTAATAACAATCAGAAAGCAAAGCTGGCTATGATGGGAATTTAATATCCTGAAGTTCTGATGGAGAACTGATTGGTTGTTTTCATAGGTAAATAATTTTATGAGAAGGAGTTGAGTCAGCAAGATTTTCACAACTGCATTAACAGTAATTATGGTGTCTTCAGCTCCCATAACTGAGATGCCCATAAAAGTCCTTCAAAAAAAATAACTTGATAACCCCAGACATACAGAACCTTATCTACAAACAAATGCCCTGATGTTATACAGAAAGAATACAGTAGAATTTCTGGGAAAGTGAGGCTCAGTGAAAAGACTCACTACCATGTACTATTTCAGCACTAAAATAACAGGCTAGTTTTCTGCTTTCTTGTGTGAGAAATAGAGACTTACCACTGTAGAATTAATTATTCATTCAGCAACAAATTTTTTTAGTTGGTATGCTTCTCACACTGCTGAAGTAAAGTAAATGAGATACCAAGTCATTTTAGAAAATGAGATTTGTTCGTGGACTTCAGGACGAAGGTGGCAACCTTTAGGCAGCAGAGTTTGGGCAAACATCTCTTCTGTAAGGATAAAAGAGTGGGATAAAAAGGACGCTGTTAGTTTTGGCAGTGCTTGGGGCCCTGGGGCTCGTGTGTGTGCTCACCTCAGCCTATGCAGCTCCACGGCTGGGTTTTGGGGACAGGGAGGGGGGCTATGGTCTGCGTGCCCCAGCAATCTTTTTTCCTTTTTAGTGTTTCACACCCTGCTGGAGTCCAGGTGTTGGAGCCTTCTGCTCCCTCCCAGCCTTGCTGTCAATTCTAGGTGACTTCTCCTGCTCTGCAAACACTACTTCTCTGTGAGCCATTAGTCAATCCTGTGTCTGCAGGCGGCTCACTGAGAGGCTGAGCAGTCATTTGCCCAGTTCCTCAGCATGACCGTTCTGACACGAGTGTCGTTTGCAACTCTGCTGTCTTACTGCATTATTGACTTCAGTGAAGAGTATTCAAGCATTTTTTTCTGTGTTTTCACTTTTTTCTTGTGCTCTCCATTTCCTTGTTTGTTGATCAGAGGTTGCATTTTTATGTGGAACAAAGTCCTCTAATTTTTCTGATAGAATTTTGTCCTTAACCACAACTTGAAACCAAATGCTTCAGAAAGAGCTGTTAAAAACAAAAGCCAGGTGTCCTGGGCATCTGCATACTTCTGGCACTCACTAGCTGAAGATGCAGGCTCTTGTTTGCCCCATTCATCCTTTCTGAGCGCTCTCTGAATGCACCATTCTAGATTATCTAAATCTAGATTACCCCACAGAACTGGTTTCAGGCACAATCATACATATATGGCTCAGTGGATACCATTTTGGAGATTGGCAGAGGTGGGGAACAAATAGAAACAATTTCAACAACAGCTGGTGCTGGAAGAAGAGTGACATGAGACTGTGGCTTCAGTTCATTTTCTCCCTGTTGGTCTTGGCACAGTCCAACAGTCCAGCTGAAGTGACCAGACACATAGGTGTCTCCAAAAGATGGAAGCTGAGTTCTTCTACCCTCAGCCCCACTCCCTGTTACACATTCAGGCTTCAGGGTGATTCAGGCAGGTTTTCTGCCTCTTCAGGCTCCTAAACTGGCTCACAGCAAGCACAGATAAAAACCCAGCAGGTGTGCAAAGGGTAGGGATGGGGAAAAGCTGGGTAATTACTCTTCTCGTGGCAGCTAGCCCATATAGATTGACTTAGCTGCAGTGTAAAATGGCAGCTTCCGAGCTGAGCAGCCTGACAGAAGTTGGCTTCAGTCGGCATCCAGATCCCAAACCCATGAGCTGTGGGTAACCTGGGCATCTGCACCACCCGGTGCCCACTGGCTCTTAAAAGGACTTGCTCAGCTTCTCATCTGGCCCTGGCTGCAGGTTTCCAGCAGCAGCTGCCTCAGCTTGTGTCCCCCTTCTTTCTCTTACTGTAAAACCAAAATTTCTGTTAGTTTTATTTGCTCCTCTAGCAGAGCACTTGTGCCCCTTTGTTCTTCACTTTGGAGGCTTTCAGAAGGGAGACCCTTGACAGCCTGCACAGGGCTGTGCTCAACATCTTGGCTGGTGCACGGAGAGCCATGAGACACTTTCCATAAGATTTTAAATTTATGCATTGTTTTCTATATGTTGTTTTATGGGAAAATTTAATAGGAAGGGGAAAAGGTCTGAAGATTTGCCACAGTCCTTCCTCTGTTACTCTTATTCACAAAGTAAATTATATTTCTACGATATTTTTCATCCTGTAGTGTTATGTGTCTGTTTAACTTACCCTGACATCCAGACTAAAATGCAGGGATCACGACCTGTCTGATCATTGTGCACAGTTTCAGTGATGTGTAAATTACTGGGTTTACATGGAATATGTAATCCCGCTTCTGAAATAATGCAACAAAATAAAATACAAATAAGACTAGCATTAGATGGTACTTATCTTTAACTCGTTTTCATTCCTACACAGCAGCAAAAAAATCTTTACATGAATCCTGTGTTTGAAGATGAATTATGATAGGTTAAGGGATGTGGGGCTGTATTTCTCTTACAAAGCAAAGACATCTGAATTCCTGTCTTAGGGGCAAAGCAGAAGTCAGTTTGAGCTATAGAGTCCACCTGTGCTCTCATAAATCACATCTGCCTCATTAGTGACCTGAAAATTCAAACAAATCTGATTTAATCATAACTGTTAAATAGGAATTTTTCCTCTGATACGCTGTTTCCTGGATTTCCACTCAAAAAAAGTGGATTTATTAAACATAGTTAATCCTTCCTCTCTGTGTTAATTTATGAGCGTACATTTTTTGGTCATGGCTGAAAACAGAAAGAAAGCTGATGATTTCTGCTTTATCCTGCCAAGGCATAGGATGGTGTCTACATTGTACCAAAGCATACATCAGCAAGGTTAAAAAAAGCTGAATGATTTGAATGTATCTCTAAGTGGTTCATATTTTTAACATTTTGATGATTTCAGTATTTTGATAATTTCAAATTTAGGTTGGAAAAACACATCTCTTTAAAATGGCAGGTGGTTACTACTACTGACTTTTTAAAATTTCTTCTCTTAATGTAAATTAAGAGAAAGCAGAGAAGATATTACAGTTTAGTATACAATTAAAAAATTATTTTCATGCTCCTGTTGCTAGCCATGCTATTTCTTCTGACACAAATGAATAAAGTTGTATTTTGGTAGGAGATTCGAATATGTCCTTTAGTTAAGGGACATTGTTAGTGGGAAATATATTGAGTTTCAGAAAACTGAGTTTAAAATTGGTTTCCAGCTGTTTGACCATTACCATATTTTGTCCTGTTCCCTTGCTGATTGCTTTAAACTAATGTTCTCCTACACTTCTCTCTCCTGGAGATGATTCAAGAATCCACAAAATCAACAGGGGAAATTGATTGCCTATATGAAATGCTGCAACTTATTATGCACTAAACAAAGTGGAAAAAAACAACCATAACCCTCTCTGAGTAAACGTTTAATAAAAGGAAATAAATTTTCCTTCATCTTATTCAAAGGCAATAATTTTAAATGTCTCAAAGCAGCAGTAGGTATAAAACCTCTATAAAACTATGTATTTTGAATAACTTTAAAACAATACTAAACTCATAGGTAAAGCAGAAAGTTCAAGTCTTGCAAGGTTAAGACAAATGTAACTATTAAAAGCAGTAAGGTAGTAAATTAAAGAAATTTAATGGATGAAACTGAAAAAAAAGAAAGAAAGGAGCAGCAAAAATTTAGGAATAGGACAAATACAAACCTTTTGCTTTCCTGTTAAATGAAAATTGTAATTTACAGGTGTTTTGTTTGTTTGCTTGTTTGTTTTTGTAGTGGTTAAAACTGCCAAAATAATGCTACTTTGCACAACAGTAAGCATTGCCAGTTCTCAGATATAAAAGCAAGCTGTCAGGTCCTGGCTGTCCCCCTGCCCGAGGAAATGTTCAGCTGGCAGGAGGCGTGAGGCCAAACACTTTGGGTCCTAACTTGGCTGCAGAGGCTCTGCATCCTGTTGGCACCGTGGCCGGGGGACACACCTGCTTGTTTGTTGCAGCTCGAACAACATGGTAGCAGTTCCTTAGGCTGCAGTAACATATTCACTTGCCTGAGTTCTCAACCTACAGCTGCACAGTTTTGCAGAGACACTTGAAGTGCTGAGTTGTTGCCTGTGCATTGGAACGGGCTTTGTCTTTTCAATTACTTTCTCCCTTTCCTGGTTTCATGGAGTACAACCTAAAAGAAGACATTAAAGTGGGCAGTACAATGAAGGTCAGGTCTAACTTCTTTTACTGTGTGAATGAAGAAGGACATTAAAACCAAAATCAGACATGACAGCTTAGCTGTGATCAGGTATCTGGCTTATAAGCATATACCCTTGTTTGTGTTTTTAGACAGCTGAAGTGGCCCTTGCCAATTTGAAGAATAAATATGAAAATGAAAAAGCAATGGTGACTGAGACCATGACCAAACTACGGAATGAATTAAAGGCTTTGAAGGAAGATGCAGCAACCTTCTCATCCTTGAGAGCAATGTTTGCAACCAGGTAAGGGAAATGGTGTCACCGTCTGGCTCAGCACTGTAAAAACAAATACGTGTGTACTAAGTGACAGCAGACTTAGCTGTGTATGTTGGGTGCTTAGGAGGAGAGAGAAATTATTTTCTGCAAGGTCAGAGGTTTGCTGGATGAAGGTGAATGAGTCCTACAATGCACACTGTGCAAAACTTGCAAGCTTTCAAGTGCTACTGAGCTGCGTGTCTTGGAAAATAAAGCTGGAGAATAGCAATGTCAATACAACCTTGAGTAAAGTGTTATAAATGCCAATATATGCTTGCAGTATATTTGCATTTATAGAGTTTTTTAAAGTGGAAATCAAATAGTAGATTTATGTGGCTGATTTTTCCATTCAGAAGTACGCAGTGATTCTGTCATGTAATGCTATCGTGTAGTTAATGATGATCTTCAGAATCCCATGTTTTCATTACAGTGAGATTTATTACTTACCACTAGTAAAATCTATTTCATCAACCAGCCTATGCTGTAATCCAGTGCTAATAATTGTAAGGCCACTGTAATTTCCCACTCCAGCATGAATTCTTATTTTCTCCCACTGTGATGTTGAATTTATTATCTTCTCCTTCACAAAATAAGTTTTACTCATCTTCTGTAACATAGTTCATCCTGGCAGGATAGTAATTAATCATCTTTCATCTTTCCTTCTACCACATCTTCTTCAGAGGGGCTTTTGGTTTTACACTGAATCACAGAATCGAGTAGGTTGGAAAAGACCTCTGAGATCATCAAGTCCAGCCTATGACCAGACACCACCGTGTCAACCAGACCGTGGCACTGAGTGCCACGTCCAGTCTTTCCTTAAACGCTGCCAGGGATGGTGGCTCCACCACCTCCCTGGGCAGTCCATTCCAGTGTCTAATCACCCTTTCTGTGAAGAAATTCTTCCTAATGTACAACCTAAAACTCCCCTGGCTCAGCTTAACACTATGTTACGTAAAAATAAATTTTTTTAAAGATCAATATTTTCATCAATAAATTCTTAATTCACAACTACACAAGCAAATGATTATCCTGAAGGAATCATTCTGTTAGATTAAGACTTTTTTTCCCCCTTATGGTCAAATACAATGCAGGTTTCTTCTTTGTGCTTTAGTCCACAAATGATAAGACATGGTGCCTCATGTCAACATCCCTCCAGTGTTCCCTGTGGTATATAGGTGCTGTCTCACCACTTCCAGCCTTCTAAAGTCCTTTGTTGCCTAGTCACAGTGGCAGCAGCAGCTGGGAGAGGTGGGAAGGAAGGAGAAGGGGCATTTATGTGTCATGACATTGGTGCTGTGTACAAATTCATCATAGGTTCATCGTCGGAAGAGTTCGTGTAGTGACATAATGGAAATGAAGACCCAACTCAGCAGGTGGTGTGAACCAAGGTAGCCTGATTGATTTCATTGGCATCTAAAGATTTTCTTCAAGAAGGGAAAGCTCTGTGTGTGTATTAGAAATGCATGTGTTGACCTTTACTTGCAAGCTCGTTACTCTAGCAGATACATGAATGTACTAACTCTGTAAGACTCCCTGGAAGGCGGCTAACTCTGGAGGAGAGGAGTGGCATCGTGAGCATAAAGCAAACAAGTGTCTTGCATGGAGCATAAATCATCAACCTACGAGGTAAAAGTAGTTTGCGAAGATTTAGAAGTTAATTAAAGGGAATGTTAGATTGCTGGTGTACTGAATGCTCCTTATTTTATTTGGGCATCCTGAGTGCAGACTTATGTGGGTTTAAGGCATATCCTAAAGCTGGTGGGAGACAGCAGCATCTCTTCCATGAATATTAGGCTTAAATGATGCCACTGATCCAGGTACCTTTTCTAGATGTCTTGTGTGTAGAATGCAGTGAAGCTTCTATTTCTCTTCTGTGGACTATAAAGGGAGTATGGTGACCTGCTGAGTTAGAGATTTTCACTTTGTAAATGTCCACTGTTATCAGAGATAAACCCCAACCAAAGCATCTACTGCTGTTGGTAAACTCCATGCAGTAGTGATTAAACACTCAGTGTATGGCCTATGGAACATATCCCTGCCCTTGAGGTCGTAAGTTTTGCCCACTATTTTCTGAGCAGAGTTATAAAAAATTATTCACTACAAGGTCTTGCACATCAGTGTGCTCCTATAGATTTTTCTATTGTAAAATATTCATTTTCCTTCCTTAGCGTGGAGTTTAATGGCCTTTATAATTAAATCAGTCTTCCTAAATGTTCAAATCATTGACTCGTTCCAAATAGTCCATTTCGAAGAGCATTTGTTTAAATGACAGGAAGCTGATATATTCTAGAAGTCTGTTGAAGAAGAGAAATCTGTTTGACAATAGACTAAGATTCTTATGCAGTAACATTAGATGCAATAGCAAGCTCTAGCATAAAAAAGCAATTGTTTTGTCTTTAGATGATTAAAACAGTGGTTTCTGTGGTTACAGTGCATCACATGGTACTTGCTCCAGAATTTGTACCATAGGGAAATCATCCCTCTGATGGCAGAGTTGTATTAAAAATCTGAAAATGATTGCATATACTGTTTGATAGAACAATATCCTTTCACTTTCATAAACCATCCTTTTCTGTTCATTTGGTCACCAAATGGATGTTCATTCTGGTGCTGAACTGCATGATTTCTTCCTTAAATGCAGTGGATGAAGGTCTCAACATGTTATAGGGAGAGCACAGGACATCTGTTTCTGGTCTGAACAGCAAAGATGGCACTTATCTCCAAAGCTCCCTTATGCAGAAAGCAGGAGCCTTCCTTTCTCTGTGTTTTTCCCTGACACTTGTTCATCCTTCCAGTCCTTAATTTATTTCTTCAGTTCATCTTCCTCTCAAAAGTCCTTCTGTCCTGCTTGTACTTCTACTTTTCTGTTTTTTCTTCTAGGACTGCTTTTTAACCCGCTCCAAAATACTGATTCTGATCTCTACAGCTTCCTTCTTCCCTCTTCACTACCTCTGTGATCCCTTTCTGGGATTTATTTACTTCAGACCTGTCAAGAATATGTCCTCAATACAGTTCAAGCTCTCCTTTCCCTTAACACCTCTCAGGAAAAAAAACCCAACAAACAAAACCCTAAAAAAATTTCTTCTGTGGGATATGAGGTTTTGGCAAAGCAGAGCTGAAGTTTCTATTTCATGCCTGAGCCATGTGTTGCCCATCAGATTTGCAGCTCCTGCCTTTAGCCTGCTTGTTTTGTCCTGGGCTGCTTCTGGTATTCCCAGGCCAGAGAAAAAGGTGAGAGCCTTCCCTGCCCCTCCTGTCATTTCCACTCACTCCATCTCTGACTTGCTGACCCAGGGTGGGAGCTGTGGAAATGTGAGGCAGTGAGAAGCATCCAGGGGAAAAATGAAAAAATAAACTATAAACTCTTTAAAATGTTCATTTTCCAGTTTAGATGTTGCTCTGTGAGAGGAAGGGAAGTCCCATGCTGAGGGAGAGAAGGAACTGCTTTTAAAGCAGGAACCTAAAGAGATTCAGGAAGCCAGTTTTACTGAGTCCCTACACATGCCTGCTTGCCTGATCTAAAAAGAGATACTTAAAAGGAGAGAACAGGAAATATTACTTCTGATATTGCCATAGTCTTGACACTGTAGACATGGATTTTATTCTTCATCCATCAAGATATTTTCTTATGATTAATATTTAAAGAAAAAAGTGTGCTGGAGAGATGGACTAGGAAGATTGGAGAGGTCCTGGAGATGAGGAAACTTTTATTGAGCGGAAGAGAATTATGATTATATGGCAAGAGCAGGGAACTGTCACTGTCACCAGGTTTTAGCTCAAGCTCTGCTGTGATTTATGTTACCTAAATTATGCATAAGCCTGACTCGGTATTTGGTTTACATTCCTAGACGAGAGAGGGAGATGGAACTAGAAATCCCTTAAAATCCTATATAAGCTTCTTGGATTGGTTCATCGAAAATAAGTGGGCTTATGTGTCTGTCTGCTTCCTTTCTGAGACAAGAGAAATGAGAAATAGGTGAAACCTTGACTTTTGCTCTGGCAATAAGTAGATCAGCAGACAGCAAGATAACAGTGCTGGTTATTTAATAGTCACTTGTAGGCTACACCAGTTCTGGGGTGAGGGAAGAACTGGTAAAGAGCTCCAACTCGGGAGGACATAACTTTTGTTACCACTATTTGAGTCCTTCTGAAATGCTGTTCAAAGCCCTGGAGCATCCTGGAGATGTGCTTGGAACACAGTGGTCACTTTCATGCCAGAAGTCATGTCTTTGAGGAGCTCTTAACCTTTTTCTTCCTCAGTATCCTGTGAGACTTCACGAGTGTTTATCAAACGTGGCCGAAAGGCAATATGGATGTGTGTAATGCTTTTTTCTTTTTTAATTGGAAACACTTCTCTTTTTATCCCACACTTGCACATAGCTAGGAATATTTCAGTGAAGGGAAATGCTGTGGCTGCAGGCAGTTGTTACCTCCCACTATATGGAATAACCTTCAATGCTGCAAACTTCAGGGAGATGTGAGACTGTTAATTCAGCAGTTTCTAAAGTTAATTATGGCCTTTACTTGACTGATTTAGGTTTAACCTTTCTGAACAATGTTTCTCAAAGAAGAAAAAAAAAGCTTGAGCAGCAAAACCCAGAGACAATGGACTGTGTGTTTGAGAAAAATAATAGGAAATTTCAAGTTGCAGTGGAGGTCAGATGACTGGAACCACCCAAACACTGCAGTGAACTGCCAGAAATGTGGGATTCCTGTTATGGGGAGATTTCTAGGAGTGGCACATAATTAATTAGATGGGTTGGAAAATGTGATTGGTTTTGTCTCAAGTATGAGACCAGCTAACAGAATCTAGTATAGATAGATTTCTTGAGCCAGCTTGATATAGTTCATAGCAGACAACGAAAAGCAAAGCATGTTTGTCTAAGTCTGCTTTAGTAATATCCACCTTCATGGCACTTATGTCTCTTAATTGTTCAGTTGTGCTGTTTTACAAACCAGGTGTTACTTTAAAAAATTTTCAACAGAAAACTATTTGGGGAAAAAAAAGATGTCTCCTAGATAAAGAAGAAAGCGGGAGAGAATAAGAGGTGGATACAGGATCCATTTGGTTACAAGAATGAGTCTTTAAGACTCTGGCAACACAGACATTAAAGTCAATTAATTTGAAATAGGAATTACTATAATCTACAGAATGCTGATTTCATTCTAATATATCTGTCAGGGAAACTGGCTTAAGCATCAGTAGACATCTCATGGCTTGCAGCAGAAATAGGTGTGCAAGTTGTCTTTAAGCCAACTAGCATTTCATAAATATCTCTCTACTTCAAGGTTTGAATAGCAACAGTCATGCTTATTAAAGTCCTGTGAAAGTAAGGTAATACTGAAACTGTAGATGAAACTCTGTCTGACTTAGTAATTTTGCTTCCAGTGCCTGAATTATTCAAAAGGAGAGAGCAATATTTACGTTTGCGTGTGAAGAATAACAGCAAATTTTCAAGTATACTTTGTTTCTGTTTCCCAAGGGGAAGATTAAAATTTCAGAGAAATTAGTTCCATCCCTCAGTTTGCAATAATTCAAGTTTAATGCATCACACATTTTGATAAGGGAAACTAAAATAATTTTCTATGCTTGTTTTCTGTGAGTGATACTGATAAAGTCACATCCTCATCCATTTACACAATTGCAATTACACAGCAAAGCTACTTGGATTTATACAGATCACGTGGGAAGGAGATTTGGCAAAAGCTGTACCCTTTAACATGCCTTGGATATTGCCACAAATCTCTGATGGTCAGACAGTATTGCTATCTCTGAATCATCTCTCTGCTGGCGTACATTTATTGCTCTTGGTTCTTACTGATTAGATGGTCTACTGCTAACAAACTGAAGCTACTGTGCTTCAAAAAATGACTTAAGACCGTCGTGAAATGCCTTGCTCTTCCTGTTAACTTCAGGAATTATTGCTTAAAGCAGAACTAAATTGAATTTGGTCTTAGATATAAACAAAATCATAAGAAAGGTGGTTTTAGTTCTCAGAGTTCGAAAGCAAACAAAGATATATCATGCAGATAGAGGAGTAAATGTGAACTAACTCCAAATGCAGGGTTTCCTGAATAGTACCTTTTAATCAGGTAACAATGGCAAATAACTGAGGGCTTCTTATTTCTGAAATCTGATGTGTCCAATGTTCACACTACTTGCAGCCTTCTTTTGTGGTATTTTCTTGAAGTGAATTTTACTGTCTATGAAAAATAGTATTATCTAATTAATAGACATTCTTATCGTTACTTACTATCAGAACCAGCACCCAAAACTGTTATTTGTGGTATAACATGGAGATAATCCCAAGCCTCCCCTCCCATTGCTTATTATCTGCATCAGAATCGTATTACATTATCACAGACTACTCTGTCAGTATAGATACAGGTTCTCCTGCTGAATGGGAAGTGCTGGCATTCAGATCCAAGACCAGATCTATTCAAAGTGGGAACGGAAGAATTCAGGCTGTCTCTGCTCCCAGGATTAGGGTCAGCGAAAGCTTGGATCTGAATCTGCCTCTGTAACTGAAGGCCAGGAACGTGCTCACAGGTAGAGTTGGTTCTTGGACCGTTTCCCCAGATTTCTGCCTTGTTTGTTCCCCCAGGTGTGATGAGTACGTCACACAGCTGGATGAGATGCAGCGGCAGCTGGCAGCTGCGGAGGATGAGAAGAAGACCCTGAACTCTCTGTTGCGCATGGCTATCCAGCAAAAACTTGCCCTTACCCAGCGACTGGAGGATTTAGAGTTCGACCACGAGCAGTCCCGACGCAGCAAAGGCAAGCTTGGAAAGAGCAAGATCGGCAGCCCTAAAGTAAGTGAGGAGGCATCAGCCACCGTGCCAAGCATAGACACTTTCCTCCTGCATAGTCAGGGCCCACAGCAACCAAACTTACTGGTCAGCAGTGGCACTCAGAGGAAAAGGTATGCATGCAGTGATCTTTACAGTACAGTGCAGTAGCCAGACTTTCATTAAAGTCGTTCACTGAATTGTAAACATAATGATTCTTTTTTTAATTATTTTTATGTTTTGTTTTTGTACTTTGACTGGGGAAAAGGAGGTGGGGAGGGTGTGAATATGAAATTCAAAGCCTGGCAACACGTGGTTCTGATCCACCTACTCACTGTTATTTCCTCCTCCTTAATGCAGTGTTCTAAAATATATTCTGTCAGTGTCTTAGTGCATCTTGTATGTCTTTATATTAAGTGTGAATGTATTTTCTTTGACAAGTTTTCCTTAAGTTTTCCTTAAAGTTTTCTGTCACGAGCATCTGAAATAAAAAAAGGAGTGTGCTCTATGAGAATTTCAGTGCTTAACACAAAAGAAACTGCCTTTCTTTGTTAAGCTCTGGTGCTCAGTTGTTCTTTATCAGTTCAAAAATCATATGGATGTGTTCACTCAGATCAATTTTTCTACATGGGAGCAAGCAAGCTTTTGAAGGGGAATGGCTGCCATTCATAACTTAATGCAAAAATTTTTCTGTTCAAGCAGTGAGTTCTTGTATAGTGACTGCCCTGCCAAAGCTCTACAGGTGTGGGATCTCTGTTAGAGAAGTCCAGATAATCATTCCCTTTTCTCATATGCTCTAATCACAATGCAAAACCAAGAGAACATTTAGGGAACCTTGTACATGTCGACTAGAGGATGCTGATATATAACTCGACCTCATCTCCTCCTTCCCTAATGTGAATGAGTATTTCCAGTGCAGGCAAGGTGTCCTGCTCTGGAAATGACATGGGGTGGCAACACTAGTTGGTTTTTACCTGTTAAGCAAGTTAACATGATGTTCTCATTCGTGAGGCTTTGAAAGGTAATTAAAGTAAAACTCTTTTGTTTCCATATGTATTTTTCTTGGATCTCCTGCAAGACTATTCTCACCTTCCCTTTGTGATCAGAGCCATCCCAGGACTTCAGGGACCTACCTCCAGAAATTATTAAGAGCCCCCCCTCATCCCGCCTCCACAGAATCATATCTTCTGAGGGGCCCCCCTTCCATGAGTGAACTCATCCATGGGCACCGTCTCAGCAAGGAAAAAAGGTTAACCGTGGCCCTACCAGGTAAACATTTTTTCCTTGGATGCATGTGGTGCTGACTGGTTAGCAGAGCAGGGGACCCTCCCAGCACTGCAGATGCAATCTAATTTGGGCATCTTCTTGGGGACCTGAAAAGCAAAATGTCTCCTCCTACGTCACCAGTGGCAGGAGACGACATTCTGCTGGCAGCCGCCCAAACTGGTTTCAGATGCAGTGGGGAAAGTCCTGCTGTGGTATTAGGTGGGTGCAGTCCCACTGGCATCCACAGAGGCTGCACCCCTGTGCCTGGGTGGAGCTTAGTCTGGTGGTCGTGCTGGTAGTCCCCTTGGAAGACAAACCCAGCAGGACAGAGGAGTCAGATGTGTGAGCACCAGCGAGGGAGTGACTGGCAGTGTGCAGGAGCCTGTGCAGCATTTGTCTTCTGCTCACCCTGGAGCATTCAGTCAGCTTTTTCTGAAGGGTAATGTTAAACTCACAGAAGGCTTAGTTTATATAAATTGAATCATGAAGTTTATCTTTGCAGGAAGCTTTTGCTCCTAATTTCCTGCCAAAATGTAGTATCCGCTTGGAACAAGGCAGAGAAAGGAAATGGAAACTGGAATGCCATTTCAAAGGTTGAGACATCTTTCTTTGCCTGACAGACAAGCTAATAATTACTTTTCTTCTGTGCTTGAGCAGAACCTTTAGCCTTTAAATGTTCAGAGTCTTGTCTGGTGGTAATCTTTTTTTTCATTATTTGTTTTGAAATTTGTTATACACAAAAAAAGAATAAGTAGAAAACATAGAAGCTAAACCCCTAAAGTGCTTTCTGCTCAAGTAAATGCTTATTTTGGAAAGCTGAGCAGTACCCTATAGTATGTTAAATTTCTCACCTAGTGCCATCGATATCACAGCTGCCTTTGAACCATGCAAGGAACACCCACTCCAAAGAAAAGTGTAAAACAGCAGAGAGTCTAAACAAGACATTTTCCTAAGGAGTACTGCAGAAAATAAATCAAAAGAGCTGTCTCCTGAGGAGAAAAAGGTGTAAGTGGGAGGAAAGAATCATCTTGTAGAACATCACAGATGCGTGGACCACAGATTGAGAAACACTGACACAGTTTTTTTTCCCCAGTAACAGAGGACAAAGGATGAAGCAGCCTGAAAAGTGGAATTGTCCAGAAAGTTATGTTTGCCTGGAGTCTTACCTGTCACTTTAGGTACATCTCTACATATTCAGAGTATAAGGGTCTTGAGGCAGTGCTACTGATTTATGTCATGGTTGTCCTTAGGAATCTACAACAGTCTCAGCTTTCTGAATGCATTTGTCAGAATTCTACACCATCACATGGCCTTAGGCTCAGCCTGTGAGACTGACAGGTTCAAACCTGAGATTTCTGAGCACTCGGATTCCAGTGTTAGCAGGGCCCATGTTAGAATCAGGTTGAAGATTAAGTAGTGAATTCTTACCAGTTTCTGGAAGATTTCTTACTGTTGTTAACAGATGAAAGGAATGATGCAGCAAGCAGGATTTTTTTTTTTTTTGCCATCTGTCTAATTATCTGTTTCATGAAGGAACAGTGAAGAATGTTATTCTTCTGCCTTTACAGAGAAAGTTTAAAAGCCTTGTATCAGAAAGAGTTTCTGTTCTCAGATGACTTGTGCAGTCAAGCAAGCCAGCAAGAAATGTAGCAACCCACACCTGCTTCTTCATCAGAGAGGGTGCAAAAGAGCAGCATCCAAACTCCAACACTATGGAGCGAAGTACAGCTTGGCTTGAGGCTGAGTCCTCAGGAGTGGAGTAAGAATGAATCAAACCTACATTAAATGGAAACGTGTTTTGGTGCTTTTTCTTTTAAATTTGTGAACTATTTCCTTCACATGAATATTTCACCTCATATTATATGAGGGCTTCCCTGTCCTTTCATTCGCTCCCACCGTTGTGGGGACTGGGAGTTTGTAGCTGGGAATGCATTTGATGGAGACCAAGAGCCAAAGTAACTGAAGTTGGCAGAGGGAGAAACAGGGCAGGCTCCTCTGCCCCATGCTCCCCATGCAATAGCAAGCTGTGCCTGTCTTTCTTTGGCACCTTCTTCTGGACTTGGTGCTTGGCAGAAGGGGTTGCCTTCACTGTGCTCTGGCCCCACCTTTGACTACTGGTAGTAGAGAGAATGCTGGACTGCTTTTTACTGCCTTCTTCAGAGGAAGACCAGCTGAATTGAAGATCTCTCAAGAAAGAGATTCTCATTTCTGGCTCAATTTCCATTTGATTGCCCTCACCTTTAAATCAAGAAGCATGTCCCTCTGACATCAGGCTGTGACAGCATGACTTGATCTTGGCTTTCTAATTGAACTAATGGCTCCTAACTGCCCACTGGGGCTAAAAATACCACTCAGTCCTTTTTCAAAGTATCATGTTCTATTTCTCCTAGGTAAGCGTAAGCACTTGGCTTTGCTGTGTGTTACTTTTTTGCTTCTGTTCTGCTAAGATGTATTTTTACAGTTTCAATTCTTTATTCTTCCAATAGGCAGAAGCAGCTGGTACGTGTCCAGCACAGTTCCAGCCTACCTTTGTATGTGTTTGTGTTTGTTTTCACAACTACATGAAAAAGTCAGGGCATATAGAAAACCTAATGCTCAGTTCAAACAGTGTGAAACACTATGAATAATGAGCTTTCCTTTGCAGTTATATTCAGATTCCTTGAGTATAAAGTCACTAGGTGCCTCCTAATATAACACAGTCCCAAATATGAAATATGATTCTCTCAAGACGAAGACAAAAAAGGTCTCCTGTAGTATGTGCTTTGACATTGCTCTTTTCTCTGTCAGATATTTTAGCATGGGAATTCTCAATTGAATATAAAGTTCTATCATTTTAGCTTAAATTTAAATCAAGATCCTTGTGTAGATGATGCACCTGAAGAAAAAGGTTTCCCAACAGGCTTATGAAATGGACAATAACCAATGGCTGCAGCATTCTCCCTTAAACAGGGTCAACAACAAGCCACCTGAGAGTCTCCTTTGTTGAAGTTCCCCCCAAACAAAATGTGGTAGATGCTTCTTTTCCTTATTGTTTATACCTGGTATTTAAAATCCCACACAGGAAAACACTGCAAAAGGTAAAGCATTTCATATTTTGAAGGAATTCAGATCGTAAGATCGTAATGGGCAATCCTTTTCCTTTTAGAGAATTCTGTATTGTCATATATTTCATTTTATCAAAATATAAAAAAGGACAGTAGCCTTAAAATGTGACACATTTCTCTCAACTTCCAAGCCTAGCTGAGGTCAGATGTTTAGGTGACATAAGCCAGGCTAGCTCCATGGGTTTCAACAGAACTGTGCTAGGTTACTGCAATCCCAAGTTTTTGTTTTGTAGGGTTTAGATTTTATTGTTCTTCATTGTTACAAGAGCATTTCATAAAATGGCTCTTCTGAAAGCTTTAAAAATAAAAACTACTGCAAAAGTAGTTAATTTTGTGGAGTTGCTAATTTCTGAAAGCACATTAAACCTGAAAGCCTGCTTGCTTTTCAAATGTCTTTCAAGAGTGATTTACAGCCTGGCATTTAATTCTCCCAAGACGAGACTAATGTGGAAGACAAAGACAACACAAGAAGTGCTACATAATAGTATAGCAACTGCTCAACGCTAAATTCATCACCTATCATGCAGAATTAAGAGTATTTAATACATACTCTTACTATAAAAGTATTCCATGATTAATTTCTGCTGTAGCTCTATGCTTACAGGCAAATCAGATATGAATCACAATGTGATACAAATAACTAGCTCGTTTGTCAGTTTGTATTTTTACCTTAAAATTTAACTTAGTTTATAAAAACTCTATCTCAAAGGAAATTCCTATAGAGTGTCACCCAGAGCTAACTTACACAATCTAACAAGGAAAATGAAAATGCAAAATCTCAATCACCCAAATGCTGAGGTCCTAAGAAGTCTTATAATTGAATCTTTCAGCTGGAACTCGAGGGAAATTGCTTAAGAGTTGTCTTTACAAATTGACCCTTACACTGGAATTGGTTTAACATGTGAAGAATGGGTGAGAAACCTAGGAATGCACTGACCTGTTTGAGGTAGCACAAACAAAATTTAACACAACAAGGAGCAGAGGGTCTTCTGAGTAGGATGGCCCTTAGTGTTATAAGGACTTAAAGGCTTTTGATATGTCATGTGAGGTGTTGAGTAACCTCTCCTGGCTCAAGGGGTGAGAAATTCACTAATGCTACTTTAATTTTTTCTTTCTGGATTTTGAGGTAGAGAGTGTAGAGTATGATTTTCAGAAATATTCTGTAAAATGTTACTCTCTGTGTAATCAGAAGCTCATGTTCCTTCTTCTATATTTTTCTTAAAATAACATTAAAGTGGAACTTAACGTGGGGGCAAGATGGTTGGTTTTGGCTCCTCCTTCTTGCTGCTTCATCTTGTTAAGCAGTGTGAAGATACAGGAAAGCATCATCAAAAGGAATGAGTTGAAGCCCTTGACAGGAAATTAGGTTCTCTTTACCCTCCCCTTTTGGATGCAGGGGTTGGGAAAATGACCAGGGAGGCTGAGGCTGACACCATTCTGCACAGCAGAGGCTGTCTGTAGACATGTGCCTTGTGTACCTTCCACCCTTGGAAAGGTAGGGGCAACAAATTTTCTATAGCATTTCATTGTGTGTTGAAAAGGGTTTAAGTTAGAGGTCTTTAGCTGTGCACATTTTTGGTTTTGGTGTGGTGGGGCTTTTTGGTTTTTTTTTTTTGTGGTTTTTTTTAAGGAATATTTTGCCAAAAATAGTTCCAAAAGCTTTGCTTTTGAGCTTAAGTACCAATGCCAGAAAGCTCCTCACAGATTTCTGTCTTGCTGCTACGTGCACTACTTCAGTACCTCAACTTTGCTTTTTCAGGCACTTCTCAATTTTGAAACAGCAGGACTGTTAGAAATCTGTACATAGAGGAAAGCACAGCTTCTTTTAAAAATGGTTATAAAAGAAGTCCTTTGAGGAACACTAACAGCTCAGAACTGAATTTTGTCAGGAGGGTGCTTTGTATATCTTTATGATTGCTCAGGTCACCCAGTGAAGAGTTTTAAATATTTCTTCCTTCTTCTTTGGGAAGGAATTTTATAGATTAATGAAGAGTAAAGTCAACATGACTAGCATCTAGAGACCTCTTTCTATGCTGATTTTATGTTAAATAATTTTATTCTGAGTTTCAAACAGTGTGGATTTTTCTGTATATTAGGTGAAACAGTTTATTCTTGAAAAGTAAGATAGGTGATTAACCAAGGCACCACTACTAAGTAAGATATGTAGACACATAATATATAACTAGTCAGGCTGGTCTGCTCTGAATTATTCACTCAGGAAAGTTTGTTTTAATTCATCCAAGCAATCCAAAGCATGAAAGTTCTTCAGAACCATTTCTTTTTCTTTAAAAACCCCACAACGTTATTCTGGCAATGCAAATTTATCCAAGTGCAAATTGCCCTTTGCTTCATGAGAGATCCATGGGTGATTCTTCTGAGACCTTGGCTATGAGTATGTTGTATTTTTATCTACTGAGAATGTACTTGCATTGGTGGTGATCCTGTACCTGCAAGATGTCTCTGAGCTTGTGCAATCAGGCAAGCTACTGGCTGTTGTAAGACTCCTGCAATATTGGCCTAATCTGTCTCTTCTTGGAAAATGGATTTTATATGTTTTTAGTAGAATTTTTAAAAAATGAGGTGTAAGAGTTTTTTTAACCTGAATATGATGCTCCTTCACAAAAAGGATAATTCAGTCATTATATACTTATTATCTGTGTTCTCTTTTTTGTTCTGCATTGTCCTATTTTCTGCGGGTTTTCTAAACATCCCATATTTGTGTATATATGTGTTCATTGTTTAATGAGCAGTATTAGTGCATATATACAGATATATGTATATATCTTCCTGCTCTCAGGGCCATGTCCTGCATCTGATATGCTCATTTAACTAAGCTTAATGAGCATTGTATATTTATGCCATTTCAAGCATGGTACGTTGTCCTTGTGGAGGCCGTTTTGAATTTGAAGAACAGTATCCTTGCCAAGGACATTAGTTGGCTGTAGCTGATGAAGAATTCAGCTGGCTAAATGTACTTTTACCTCTTGGTGCCACTGTGAACAGGACCTTTTCTCTCTGTGCTTTTCCTCTCTTGCATTTAGCTTTCCAGTTATCACTGATGAGACCAAACCCATACATTTCATGCTGATCAATATAATTTAGCTATTATGGCATGAATTCACTGCAGTTTTACAAGTTTAATTTAATTTCTGCTGATTTTTTTTTACTAAATGTAGAAAGCAATTCCAAAACAAAACCTATTTTTAATAGAAGCTCCAATCTGTTTGAAAAAGCTTAAAAAAACCAACCAACCAACCAACCAACCAAACAGATTGCAGTGAAATCCATGCCTTACTTTTGTATATTTTCATTAAAAGGCTATTGACATTTTTCTCTCTGTATCTAAGCTATGACATCATTGCTGGATGGAATGGTTAATATTAGCATCATTTGTTGAAGTTCTCCAGTAAAACCTTATTAGACTTCTGGTTGTTTCTAACTAAACAGTTATGCAGGTGACACATCAAATCTTTAAGGTGTGTTTCCAGATATTTGTTGTTTTCTATGAAAAATTTGGGCTTTGGAGTCCAGTCCCAGCAATTAACTAAAACAGAGATTGAAATATCTTGACAATGTTGACAACAAAAGTCATCCATCTTTATCTTCTTTTATGACAAGGTTTAATGTGGTTTCACGACTCACTGATTTTTGCAATCAAATGCACAGGAATATTCAATATTGGGCTTCTCGCCTCGTAAAATAGGCAAAGCTGAAATGAGTCTCTGTTTGAATTAGACATGCTGATATTTTAGCTCTCTAATAGAGCAGTTCCTTGGGATGTTGTGGTGTGTGGAGTAAGCTCACCAGCCATTCTTTAATCAAGACTAGTATCCTTGATTGTAAGAATCTCCCTGTCTGCATCCTTTAGGGGTATGGAGCCTTGTAATTGTAACTTATGTTGTTTCTTCCAAAGCCTACTAAAGTTACCATTCCCACTGGCTTCAACTTTTGGATCAGGCCCTTCTTTCCCCATAAAATAGTGCAAGCATTTTTAATCGGGGTGATTTTGTGACCATCTGAAATGTATCCTTGATTTACGTTTCCATGGTAAATAACAAGATCGAAGTGTGATGATTTATGTAATTCTAAGACCTTTCTTTTCCTCTTTTGAAATGTTTAAAATGTGTGTGTCTTTTAGTAAGTATTTCTTGAATCATCAGACCTTTTTAAATGTGCCTTTATGAACTGTATAAAAGAAAGGAACTGAAGATATATTTTTCTGCTTCTACCATTTCCATTTCTGCTATATTACTAACCCATTATTTAGCTTCTCAGTAGATTTAATGAGGAATTATTTAAAGCATTCATAGAAACCATTTGAGAAATAACAAACACATCGTGATATAGAAAATGTGAAAAAAATCTGCAGAGCTGATAAGAAACCTCTTTATGTTCTTAAACTGGAGAAAAATGCATTTTGCTAATTTTATTAATGACAAGGTATTATTTCTTTTTAAAAAGTTATTCTTAATACAAGCTACAGGAAAGGGCAAGGCTGGGATATGGCTTTATCACTGTACTTCGAGCTAATAGACACATTACCACTGAAACATGAACTGATGAGGGAACAGCTCTCTAGATTTGGGATAATTGAAGTCTAAAAAAAAAGTAGAAATTAAGTCAGGCAGAATAAGTAAATCAATTGGAAAAGCACTTCATATAGTGCAACTGTTGTATACATGAAAGAACTCACTAGAACATAGCCAAGAGACCTGACATGTTCTGGAAAACCACTGAACCAGTGACCTACTAAAGCGTGTCTGTCCGTGTTGTGTGCCAGGTAGTGCGTGAAGTTGTTAGTGATGCTCCATGAGTTGGTTTGTGGAAATCACCCAGTTAGATAGTGTTTCCCTAAACGCCACAAGCAAATAGCAGTTAAATTCCCTACCTGCTCTTACTCTTGAGAAGCATTTGACAGAAAGCCCCCTGGTATGTTAACTCTGTCTGACCTTGTCCTAAAGGTAAAGAGCTGAGAAGAGGAAGAGCAAAAGAAGAGCCTGTGTTAGGAACTTGGGAGTGTAGAAACAGTGGGGTATTCCTGGGCCTCCTTTGCAAGAAAAAGAATGGACATGGGGAGATGACAGGAGATGAGGATTGTAGATGCATCTTACTGCTGGTCTGTTGCCTCTTAGGGCATTATATAGATATTGCTCAATAATGGGAGTTCAGCAGCATGCTCACATGTCTTACTCTCCAGATAGTTTTTGAGAAGACTAAGAAATAAGTAGTGGAAGAACTGATTGTTGTAGAACTTCTCCAATCAAAAGTAATCTAAGACACTGAGTTTCTCTGAGTAGCAGGCTTAAGATGTGAGTCTCCTGGGTACTTGCAAGGCTCGTCATAGGGATTTTATAGTAGATCAGCTTTACCATGAAGAATGGCAAAACTGATACTTGGTTGATACATTCGTCTGTCTCCCGTCAATGATCCATTATTCAGTTTAATAGGAGTAACACTCAGACAGTGGGAAATCCCAGGTAATCTGGGTGCTGGAAAATGTGCAGGAGCTAACTTGCACCTGGTGCAGCTTTATTAAGCTGCCTGTGCGTAGCTGTGCCAGGACAGGGCTGGCTCTCATGGAGTGGTACAATGGCTCAGTCCTCCTACACCGCTCAATTTGCTCCTAGGCCAGGACAAGCTGAGTCAATCCTGCTCTGAGCAAGCTGGGGTTAGTTAGGCCACCCAGGCTCCACATGGAATCCCTGTGGCTGCTCCACTGTAGTCCTCTCCTTCCAGCGACAGCCTGCAGAAACACAGAGCTGCATCCAGTTTGCATCTGACAGACTGATCAGTTTGGGCTGTCTGTAGAGCTGAGGTAACTGGGTTATATCCAGACCCAGACTGACCCTGGAAATAGGAGAAGGGAGAGGCTCTTCTAATCTTTGACCTGTACCATTGTTTGTGACTTTTTTGGAAGGTGTCACAGCTGTCCCCTCACCAGCTGTTCTTTGTGATGACCATTACCTCCTAAAGTTTCTCTTGGCCTTGAGGAAGGTCAGTTTTCTTGGCATCCATTAGAAAAAAGGAGATAAATTATAAATTAAACTAGCTAGTCAAAGAACTGTATAAACTCATGTCCCCATCACCCCTGAATATAAACAGTTTTGGGACTTTTCTCATCTTAGCAGATCGCAGCTTGAAAGCATGTCTACAAATCTCAGCAAGGAAGGCAGATATTTTAGTGCCCTCTGCCCCATTCTTCTTCACATCTCACATTTGTCTTTTGGTTTTGAAATTTTCCTTGTTCTTCATCTTTGAGCAAAGAGGACTGATTTATTGTCTTTCTAGGTCTCGCTCGGTTTCTACCTCTGCACAACTAGGAGACTACAGATTTGTTCTTTGCCCACTACTTTCAGCTCATGCTATTAACCACTCGTTCTTTTCCATTAAATTGACACCTCAGGGAAGAAAACTGTTCATTACCATATTAATGGAGACAGCTTCTCTTTTCAAGTAAATTGCCAATAGCAACTTCATAGACATGTTATCAAATTCCTCAGACTTGATGAAGCAAGTTCAATTGACATTGGGTAGTGTAACACAAAGCGAGATAGCTTGAGAACTTTTAACTAGGAAAGAAGAAGTTTCTGTTGGCCTGATGTGGTCCATGGGATTCTAGGGAGGGTTTGTTTTAACAGACTGAAAAAACCTCAGTCTCGTATTTTGTCATAAGCATTTCTTGACAGCTTTTCATTTATCAAGAGTAGATTTTTCCCAAAGTTTTCATGTCAGAAATGCTAAATATGTAACAGTACCTGTTGATTGGTTTGTTTTTTGACTCTCAGTTTTACCTTTTCAGATAAAAGGGGGAGAAAAAACCCTTTTCATTGATTAATGAACTAAACACTGTTATAAGTATGTTATGCTTAGGTTTGGATTCTGACTAGTCTCAGTCTTTGACAGCACTGTGTAGAGATTAGTAATTTACTGAGGGACAAAATGTGCTGAAATGATCCATTGCAGTGTGCTGGGTCCTGAGCAGGTGGGACTGAAAATGCTTGCACGTAGGTTTTTTGCTGGGGACATTGCTGATGTCAACAGAAGGCGTGCCCATCTCTCAGACAGTAATAACCCAGTAAAGCAGACCTGTGTTGATTAGAGTCACCCAGTTCACAGACTGAAGGGCAGAGGACACCAGGGAAATGCATTAGATTTGTGGCTGAGCCAAAGGGAAGCACAGGAAAATACCTTTTTTTTTTTTTTGATATTTGCTCTCAGCAGATAATTGATGGCAGCACATTCAGTGCTCATGTGAGCAGATGTAGTTTCTCTGAGCTTGTTTTTTTTTAATGCTCTTACAGCAGGAGCTGATTAGCCTGATTAGGACTAAGCATTAGATTCCAAAGAAAAATCAGCAGTGGCTAAGCTGAGAGAGAGGAAATCTCTGAGCCCTTTACACCACCATTGCCAGCAAATGGCTAAAATGGTAAGAACCGGAAAGTTGAAACAGGACTAATGTATAGCACAAGTCAAGCCTCAGAGCTCCAGCAGATCCAGCAGTGAATGTTGTCTAATGCTGCCACAGAACTCTGCAGCCTCAAGTCCTGCTGAATTCAGTGAAAACTGGCATAGGAATTTCAATGTACAGTATCTCCTCTTTGCCTTCTGTGGTTGAAATGATCACTAAAATTCATTTCTTTGTTATAAGGTCCATAGAATTGTAAAAGAACTCTTAAGGGATCAGCCAGCCCAGCTGCTGCTCCTAAGTGGTTTCTTTCCTCACAGTAAGTGAAGATGATGGAGAAATAAGATAGTCTGTATTTAATAACTTTCTTAATCATTTTGTTGGTCATAGTCTCAGAAGATACACCAAAAAGTGTAATCTGTGTGTTCCCCAAGTATCTTCTACATAAATGACAAACTGGCCTTTCACTCTGTAGCTTGACTGACAGTCCTCGAGATTTGAAAAATACAGGGAACAGCCTTCTTCCAATGGAATTTTAAAATTTATTTTTACTTTTCAAATAAAATAAAGTGTGTCTTTCCTACCTTGTTTTTACGGCATGTGACATGACCACAGAATTAGCAAAGATGTCTTTGAAACTTTTAGCCTTCAGCACAGTATTTCAGAAAGAAGCAAACACTGACTTGATGCAAGCAGGAGTTTCTTAGCAGAAAGAAGTCATTTTATGATTGTCATGACATTAGAGAATAGTGTTATAAACCATCCAAAATACTTAAAAGGATTAAATATAGAAGGAATAAAGTTAGCTCTGGCACAGCTACTTGAACATAAGTAGGTAAGAAGCTCCTTTGAATTTGAAATGTGTCTATGTAAGCCATATGCATTCTGCTTAGCTTTCTCCTGGCATAATCCTCAAAAACTTCACTCCTGGAGGATGCAGGAGTACGATTCAGTCATCTTAAGACACGTGGATCACTAGATTTGGTCCTGATGGGAGTGTGAGCCAGGATTGCATGAGCTCTGCTGACGCCAGCTAGAATTGCTTCATATGAAGTCAGGGGAATCTGTTCTTTCTGAAACAGTTACTATCCAGCTTGAATACTGCTGGCAGAACCTGGCTCGCTGTTCGTGCGTTCTGCCAAATGTAGCAGATGAAGACGAAACATAAAATATTTGCACCATGTTTGAGATATGAGAATAGGATCATAAATCAGGCATTTGTGTTGTTCTGGAAAAGCCTGTCAGAACGATTTCCTCTGTATTTATGAAACCTGTCCACACTTTTTCATTACACAGCATTCTATTCTTTATTCCTTTCCTCACTGACTACTACCTTGTATAAGCTGTCAGGGATGACTTTGCTTTGGACTTCTGCAAAGTAGTTTGTTTAGAATAAGACTTTTTTTTTTTTTTTTTAACTTTTCGGTAATAATTTGCTTCCTGCACTTAGCCTGGTCTGTCTGTTCCCCAGGCACCTCTTATTTTAATTAAGCGTTGTGCTAAACTGACCGACTCTCAGATTCTTCTATTCACGACTCAAATACACTGCTAACTCTTGCACTTTTCTGCTAAAAGATGGACTGAGGACTCTAGTGACAACCCTGGTAAATGAGAGAATGGCAGAGTATCGTTTCTCATTCCATTTCTGCTTCCAGACACGGTGGTGCCAGCACCATCTGTGCACATATTTTTCTGTTGTGGATACCTGTGTAGTAGAAAATAAGGCCAAACCTCTCTCCTCTTTGCTGAAGTAGGAAGAAACCAGCAGTTTGGGTACACTTGCTTCCACCCACTGGAGGTCAGCACAGATCTTCACAGGAACTAGGAAGAAGCGCTCTGGGCTGATATGAAAGGGAAATCTTATGATAGTGGATATGATGTTCAGTGTTGCTAGGAGGGTGTGTTGCTCTGCATTGTACCCGGTGCCATCTCAAGACTCCTGACAGCAAATTTACTCGCACCTTCTTCCACTTGATTGAGACGAAGAATAGAAGGGAGTTTTGGAAAACATCTACATAGCAAAGAGAAATGATTCCTGGTGTTGAACTTGAAGTAGCAACCAATTGAAAAAAGAATCAGAATCGATTTCTTTCCAATTACATGAAGTTCCCCTTGTCTCATTTTTCAGGTTCAGGGCAATGTAACCCCATTCCACCAAAGAGTCAGGTTGAGAATCAGGTTGAAACATCCAGCAAGGATGATAGGTCTGCAAATCCTACTGGAGACTAAAAGTAATCTCACGTAGTTTTTCACATGGTCAGAATTTCACTCACAGATTTTAATGTTCGAGAGGACCCTGATGATTGTTGCCTGACAATCTGAATCACACAGACAGCGGAATGAAAGGCCAGATTGCTGCAGGGAAAATGAGCAAATCTTGAGATCTGGAAATCTCAGTAGAAACTAGTGAGCTAGAAAGCAAGGTTGTCCTGTTCAACTACTTTCATGAAGCCCCACAAATATTATTGTGTTTAAAGCTGTTTCGACTGTCACAGTAAAAACATAGCAACTAAGGATTATTTGGCTTTACTGTTATTTAATCAATTAAGAACCAGAATACAGCTTTGCAAGTGATTAATGTGGAAACTTTTTTGGCAGAGAATCAATATAATAATCTAGACAGAACAGTGAAACGGACTGTATCAAGTTCTCCCTTTTCCTCAAAAATAAATACCAATCTCACAAACACTGTTTAGAAGTTGTGAAGACTTTCTTAACAGCTTTTTCTCAAACATAGTGAGATGGCATCTGTAATTGTTGTTATACAGATATAGGTTCTTTGGATAAATTTTGAGTAGCTTTATTGACACTGGTTATATTAGATGTAAGAAAAAC
>JAYRBT010000042.1:61403016-61425224 GCA_036023395.1 Myiotriccus ornatus | reverse complement strand
TGTTATACAGATATAGGTTCTTTGGATAAATTTTGAGTAGCTTTATTGACACTGGTTATATTAGATGTAAGAAAAACAACTTCATCACGAGCAGAAGAATGAGAAGTACAAGGTTTAAACCCAAACCCTGAATACAGCCCATTATTGCTGTCTGTTTAAACAAAAATTTGCCAGTGCTAAGGGAAAACAAAGATAAATGCTTCCACTGCTTCTTTTGAAAAGAAAAGGCAATAGCCAATGTTACTGTTATCAGAAAAAAAGGTGTTTCTGTCAGATAAGGAACCAAGAACACATTCCTCACTAAATCTCTCCATCTGATGCGTAGCCTGTGTACTACCGTTACTAACCCCTTGCTCTGTAATCTCTCTGTATATATGTCTAATTTATCAGTTTCTTGTAGATTGTCAGCAGCCTGCTGCCTCCATACCGCCACACGGCTCACAACTAGCCAGGGGGCCAGATTGCCAGACTGTCAGGTAAACTTAACTAACTCTCTTCTCTTTGCACATAGCTGCATGCACGCCTGCCACTCCCCTCTTCCTGATACAAAAGCTCTTCTACACTTTTCTAACGGCGAACTTTTAACAGCTCGAGGAACGGCAACAATTTCTGCAGTGACAGTACAAACGTGAACGCACTTATTTCCATGTAAAAATACGGGAAAAAAATGCAAAGTTGGGTCTTGCAGCCCTCATTATTTTTTTTTTATGCAGAAAGTTTCTCAATGATGCCAAAATAGTAATGATTTTATTTTTTGCTACATAATTTTTTTTTAAATGGGGGGCTATAAATTTTAGGGGTAGATGTAGGCTTCCCTTTCATAAGGTGCCATTTTAAAGGCATTTGTGAGATTTTTAGCAGACACTTCTAAGAAAATTCTCCCTGACTTCGAAACTCAGCCCCAGTGCAGTCAGTTTTTAATCTTGTTTTTAAAAGTAAACTCCTGGTGTCCTTGCTCATAGGTGGTGCAAAGGCCAAATCATGCTTCTCAGATGGCTGAGTTAATCAAGGCACAAAACTAAACCTGAGCAAAAAGAGATACAATATCAGTTCGTGGTACATTTTGTGCATATATTCCCTCATGCTGATGCTGTCATTTGAAATAGGTTACATTATTTTTAGACTTTAGCCTGAACTGTAGTGACCAAGTTGGTAAATAGCCAAACATATAATGAAACTATTTCCTGCACAGTGCTACGCTAAACCTCCTGTGGGGAATTCTGCCATGGTGCCCACTGGGGAAGGGGTGTGGTGCAGCTTTCAGACCACACATCAGTCACAGGGGGTCTCTTGGTGGCCTTAAAGACCTGCTTCATTAGTGCCTCTCTTTGATTGCCTACAAAGTGGAAGTATTATTATCTTCCTTACTATGTAATGGTAATATGAAAATTTTACTGAGGAGTTGGGGTAAGCTCATTATAACTGATAAGTATCATTTACTGATTTGCAGTTTGGAGTTTTACAGCACACTGAAAAGAAGTTACAAGTTACATTTAAAATCTTTAAAATGCATGTGGAATGTCTGCTGTATTTTAGATGGTACAGCAATTTGAGGTTATGATTAGGTGCTTTGGATACACGGAAGTTTAATGTCAACAAGCCTTATTTTAACCCTAAATTTTATCCCTTATTTTAACACTGAATTCTACTCTGTTCTTTCCAGAGCTACTCTCCTTGTGGAGAATATGCTCTACTACTAATGTTAATGTCTCTTTAAATGTTAACAAACAATTGCTTCTGCAATTTTAAAAATTTTTCTCAGAATGGAAGACCTACCTGTTTTACTACTGACATACATTTGTCTGCAAGGCTTACCTTCTGATAATTTAAAATAAGGTTAATATTCTTAAAAAACTTCAGATCAGTCATCCCACAAACAACACACCTGTATACTCAGCTGAAAAACTGACTGTCAAGTGGCTGTGGTTTTTTTACCACCAGATTGATATTCTTCTGGTGAAGGGAAAACAATGCACTATTCTTGGTGTATTTACACTGTTGCCTTGCTTGCCTCAGCCACAGAGCTGCCCAGCTTTGTAAGGCAGTGAAGCATAACAAGAGCCTAAAAGCCAGCCAGCATGATGGCATAAATTGTAGAGTTCTTTAAACAAAGATTGATTGATTTATTTAAATAGATTTGAAATATGAAATAAAATTTGAAGGCATTTAAAGAACCAGTTAGATTTACTGAGGTTCAGATTTTCTAAATGCAGAAGAGAAGGAAGACGAGCTTGTCCCGCCTTCCTCATCCTCTGACAGTGCAGGAATGGCATATGCTTTCAATCAAAAAGTGATGCCAAGAGGCAAATGAAAGCTCTGCCCAGCCCTGAAGTCACATGTTTTAAAAGAGGGGAATGTTTGTTTTTAAAGCCTCTAACACAATCCTTGCGGTAATGTGACCTCTCAGTGGCATTTTAGTCAGGACCGAACAAGAGCTTGTTAAGAGTTGTGATTCACACAGATGTTCTCCACATCCTGCAATGTCTGATTGTGATCAAACTAGTTAGTATGCCTGGCCATAACACAGGTAGATTCACAGAGTATTCCCTCATCCATTATCTATACTGATTTGTAAGTGGGACTCGTAGAACTCTGGAATTTTTAGTAGTTGTGATTCGAGTGCATGGGCTTTGGTAGATCTCACTAGATAAGCTATACACAGTTTCAAGTTGAATGAAGCCAAAACTTTAGACCCAAGTTATCTATTAGTAAAAACAAAAAACCAAAACAAAAAACAAACAAAATGAAACCAAACCCAAAACCAAAACAACCCCCCCCAATACTTCAAATGTAATTAATATTACACATTTAATAAGAAATAATGCTTTTCTTTATAAAAAATAGGAAATAGATTTTAAATAAGGTAAAATATTACTGGTTGCATTCTGAAAATATTACTGGTCTGTTTATACTTTCCATTGCTGATTATTTTTCCGTTACAATCAATGCCAGACAATATTGCATGTGAATGGCATTGTTAAGGCAGAGAACAGTGTACATACAAACACTGAAGCTCTTTGCACGCTATTTTCCAATTGATTTTAGAAATACATAATTAGCATTTTGAGTGCCAGGGGAAAAAAAAAAGCTGCTTCAAACCAGGCAATAATACTAACACAAAAAATGACACAGACTTTATCCATCAATTGAATGAATAGATCCCCAAATGATACCAGCCAGATGTTTACACAAATGTCTATTAAACCTAATGTTTTAAAAGCTGCACGTGTCCCATGGGAGGAATGAAACAATGTTCTTCGTTATTCTCAGTTAATAGTCAACAGCTTCAGGTTCTTCCATGTCTCTCTATTGCTTTGTGTTATTAATCTTACCTGCCATCCTCTACTGCCTGTGACTGTCAATGTGCCTGATAGCTCAGCTCCAGAACCTGCTGCCACAAGCACCTATACTGCCTGAAAAGCACACTGAATGCCATATCTGTGATGTACTTTTGGTTTATATACTGCTACAGCAATCTGCATTAATGAACTGGATGTATTATGTTTCTGAAAAGGAGATCATATAACAGTAGACTTATAGGAAAAGATTAAAATCTCCTCGGACTAGAAGTGATGTGGTTATATATGTTGCCATGAAGGTGCTTGATAGCTGTGTAATTTTTTTTCTCTTCCTAATGGCCCTAATATTTATTACTGGTTGAAAAGGAGACAGTGAGACAGAGTTTTCTCTTTCTTCCATGCACAGAAGTGTGCTTGTATTTCAAAGTAAGAAGGAACGTAGAATTACCATGAAGAGAAAATTAATATAATTCTGAGCACAGTGCTTAGAATTTCTAATCTGAGCATAGCCTGGGATAGTTTGTATTACAGTATTTACAGGCAGGGCTGACTTTGTACTGAAGGTCACGCCATAACATTATTATGGTTGTGTATATTTGTGTAGAGGAGAATCTTATGTGTCTCAAAAGGTCCTCTTTCAGGCCATTGCTTTATGTAAGTAGTTGTAACTATGGTCATTTCCTCACCAGTCCTCTCATGTGGACCGCAAACATCTTTTGTTGCTTATTTTTAAAGCTGGGAAGGAAGCCCCAAAACACAAACACATCTACTAACGAGCAAGGAATGTGTGTGTTGGGTTTCTGTTCCTTTCTGGCAATTATAGGAGCCCTGTTAAAAAAACAAATGGGGCAGCAAGGGAGAAGAGTAAGGCAGTCTTCGTAGGGTCACATGATGACCTTTTTGGTTTCCCCCCCAAATGCAATGTTAAAATTGTAATTCACTTTTATATCTCTAAAGGACTTAAGACTAGTGCTTCTCCTAAACCTACCCTGAAAACTTAGGAGGTGCTGAAAGCTGGAGCTGGCTCCTGATAAGAAATATGGACCTTTTGGGTTCATCTGCAGTCACTGCTGACACTTTTGTGTGGAGTAGGCAAAAATCTCAGTCAGATCTCTCTTTAGATGCTGCATCTGCATGTGGCAGAATATGGGAGAAGAAAAGGATAATTATAGCCATGGAAATAATTACTCAGAGAGTACAAGTTTTAGGTCTTCTCAGAGTGTTACTTTAAATAAGTCCAACTACTACAAGAAAATATTTTAGATTAAATATTTATGCCTAGGTACTTAAACTAAATCAATATATAAACTGAGGCGTCTTAGTCCATAACACTACACACTTTGAGACTGAACCACTCAGACAGCTGAGCATAAGACAAAACTTGTGAGGTCCTGAACTTCTATAACTCACTCTCACCAACCATTTTACAATTGGGAAACTTCAGGAGCATTAATGTGAAAGAGAATCTAACTTAAGACACGCAACTCTATGATCTTCAAATAAGCTCAGAGAGGCAAGGACTGTAGCTCCTGCTGAACTGTAATACCTGTGGATTTGTAGTCAGTCTTGTAAGCTTCTCTAATTTGAAAGTGTAGGCATTGCCACCAACTTACTTAATGGTGATGGCACACACTTCTTTCTGTCTTCAGTCAAATGCAGTGTCATTTCTGCGTTTCCTGAAGTAAATGCTATACGTGGAACTAAAGACATTTTCAGTGCCACTGGCATTTCCAGTGGCAGGTTTTCAAATACCTCTGGCATTTCAAATTGATTCATTTCCAGCAATAGACTAATTGCATTCCTTCAACCAGTACACCCATAGTCTGTGCTGCAGAGATAATATGTAAAAGCGTAAAAGAATTGTTTCTAAAAAAAAGGAAAACAGAAAAGGCAAATTCTCTTGAAGACAGAGACATAAATGTACTTTATCATATATCACACTGTTGTGCTTGGAATAACTTCAAGACTGTAGAACATTTGAAGCATTAAAGAAAAAACTCTTCCCAGACACATTAAAGATCTGAGTTTTGCGGTATTGTTCTTCTCTTTATAAACTACATTTACTTGAATTTTGTTTTGGTATCTTGTTTTGCTACTTGGAAGTCTGCACCAAGAAGTGGGGTGTATTTGTGTTAGCTGCCCCTTATCTTGGCTGCTACTCCAGCCCCGCCTGGTTTGCTGAAAGCTGGTTCAGACCTCTCTGCGTTATGTGACAGTGGATGCTACGAATGCATATCAAGAGCCTTATGGGTGAATGCTGTTATCAGACAAATTGTACACGAAAAACAGTCAAATGACAGAAGTCTATGACAGAATAAAGAGAATTCCAACAGCACAAAACCCAAAAGAAAACTAAACACAAAAAAACCCCGGCCCTTTGGGAGTGTTAATTACAAAATACATAGTGCTTATGTTGCCTGATGAAGAAGGTTACACTGTGTTTGTACAGATGTACTAGTAAATAGGTCCCATTTTCAGTAAGAGATCACATTTTAACGAAGTTTTGAAACCTGATTTCCATCCTGGCACTCTCCTTCATTTCAATCAATCAATTAGCTGCATATAGAAAATCTTTAATACTCACATAAAGATGGCACCTGCATCTTGTCCTTCAAATTTGCTCCCTCATTTCGCATATGCATTCTTTTCTCCACACAGCGTTTCTCATCAGAGCATGCAAACAGCATTTGTGTACAGGAACTGGCAAGTGGGATATCTGGACCACTTCACATGTGCATCCAGGTGTCACTGAATGCATGCACACTGAGGATTTTCTTTATGGGAACTGTGTGTCTGAGGATATGGATTTAGAGATGAGGCTTCATCCCCTTCTAAAGTTCATTTCCAGCCCTGTACTGTTTACGTGGATGTAAAAAGTTTGCCGTGTATTTTAAGCACTTTTTCTCTTTTCTTTTTAATTTTCAGTCCTAATGCTCTTCCAGAAGAGCAGCCACATTCCAGCTCTCAGTGTGCCCCTCTCAACTGTCTCTCTAAGCCTCCTCCTTACCCCTAATCTTCATATGCAACGTAAGAGAAAATGCAAACAGAGTGGAGTTCGTGCAACAAAGGTTGGGGTTGTTCCCAGCAAGCAGGTGGACAATCCTGCCTTGTTGCTGCATTGGCAAGTCTGGATTCATATCCCCTGCTCTGGCAACTGAGGGAAGGTTGAGAAGAAGAACACAAAGCACAGAGCCCAACCTATCAAGAAGACTTTTTATGGTTCCTCTGATTGTACTCAAACTGTGCTATCACGACTGACGTGTAGTGAAATTTAACATCTCGACAAAAATGTTCCTCCCAGCTGCTTGGCTTTACCTCTGAAATTATGAGAGACTTAAGCCAATGTTAAAATATGTTACAAAAATCCTACCCTCACATACTCCAAGTTCAGCCATAGGAACCGGTTCAAATTTCCTTTTGTCTTCAAGGGGGTGATATTTATTTCTTACTTTATTTGCACCGGAATTTTGTGTTTATAAAATACAGTCTTTTTTTTTCCTTTGTGAGAGTTGTATTTAACTGATTTTATTTTTTAAAACCAAGCAGAAATAGCTTCAGTGAAGAATGACTGTGTTAATATTAAAAAGAGGCTTGTTGCGTTGGCCAGCATATGGCCAATTTTTATTGCACAAAGATGTTGGAAATGGGTTGAATTGGAATGTTAACAATGACTGTATATTTTGCTGCTGCACTGATATTGTTTATGCACTTGTTTTTTTAATTCCTATTACACTAGCTTCTGGTTTTGTTCTAGCTCTTCACTGAAAGATAATTATTAAGCCTAAGAAGGAGATGAAAGGATAATGTATTGATTTGTTTTCAGTTGTTTGCTTGCATTGTAATTATACTTTTGCATTTCAGACAAGTAGATGAATTGGTGCTGTTTTCTGGGATTACTTTCTATTTGGTATCTGAGAAAGAAAAACTAAAACAAGTAAAATGCTGTGTGCTAATTAAAAACGTTCTTTCCTCCCACTCCCGTATTCAGGATCCTAGCTCGAGGCCTTACCAGGGAAGGCTAGTACGAATGGTGAAGTCGTATGCATTTCGTGTGAAGTACTCTGAGGTGAATGAACTCATGCAGGTAGGGTTAAAGGTGTGGGTCAAAGTTAGTAGGACTTTACTGTAGTGCATTTTTTCCTTGCCAAAAATCAACAGACACAGAACCTTAGCTCATGTCAGTTTATGACAAATACTCAGGTGATCTACACTACGCAGGCTCTATCGCAACAGTGCACGGTGTTCCTAGTTAAAGATTCTTTCCTGTAAAAGCTGAGTAAGCCTGTTCTTTTCATAAAAGCAGAGAGTTTCAGAACAAAATCAAGGATAGAGGAATTTATTTTGCACAGTGCCTGGCAGCAAGGCAAGCGGCTAAATAAGGGGTTGTGTTTCAGCATCTCTGGGCTTCCCGTCTGGTCATCAGCTAGAAAAACAAGTCTGCAGCACTGCCTGCCTGCCTACTTGTTGGTAACTAGCAGGCTCTTTTTTTGTCAGGTGGCCTTAACTTATTTAAAGAAGAGAAGCTTAGATATTTCCACGTCTTTATTCCTTCTCTGGAGCACACGTATGACATACAAGTGGGAAACACAGTACAGCCCGAGGTACAGAGCAGCTGGGGGAAAAAAACAATTGCTGCAGGTGTGGTTGGAACAATTCTTTCAAATTCTGCCTGAGGCTGAGAAAAATGAAGTCAGTTTTTTTAGTAACAGTGCTTACCAAATGTTACAGTACACAAAACATCAGCAGAGGAGAGAATCGGTGACCACTCAGTGTGCCTAACAAATCATTATTACCATAGTACCAGTAACGAAGGTGCTGTAAATAGAAATATTCTATGTCATCAACAACGTCTGTCATGTAACCTTGGCAAAGCAGCTGAGCTATTGTAACAAAACATTCAGAGGTAGAGAAAACAGGAACAAACTGATATCCAGTTCTGATCAGATCAAACAGACAACACTTGGCAGTGTTTTGACTTTGGTTTCCATGTGGTTCGTATGATTCTTCTCATAGATGTTTACATCACTATTCAGCGCCATACTTAACCTGTTGTCTTGTCATAGAAAAGTCAAGTGAAACCTTGTTCATAATGTCTGAGACTGGGATTAGCTGCCATTTTGATTGCTATTTTTAAAAAAACAACATTTTGTCTGAGGCAAATTCAGCCTTCAAAAAGCATCTCCAGATCCCTGACCCCGTTTGCCTGGTGTAAGAATATCATGCAGTGGCCATGTCTGCATCCAGCAAAGACAGGTACTGTATATTGTTAACAGGAAAAGGAATTTGTGTAGCACTTTGAATACAGTTACCACAGGCTGCACTTGGAATAGTTTTTCCTATTTTCATATCCAAATCAAAGGCATTCTCCCTGAACTTTAGTTAAGCAGAAATTCAGTGAAATACATTTCCTTTCTATACAGATACAGACTTATTGGGGAAAAAAGTGTTGTATCAGGACAGTTTAGAAACATATTTTTATCCAGTTGTGATTTGCAGAGCAACTTTGAGAAATCAAAACATTGTACTGGCATGTCCATGTGCATCAAGAGTTATGAAACAGCATCCAATGCTATAGAAGTTGTGGCCCCATTTTATAGAACTAATAAATTTTTTATTCTCTTAAGTTTTAAATTCTTAATTTCTAAGTTTTCAATTTACATTGTTTATATGTAACAAAACTTAAGTGTTGGAAATGTAAGAGAAGTAGGAAAAAACCCAACTTAAATGTACAAATGGTTGTAGTTATTGCATTGTAAGTTATAAAACTATATAGGTCCCTGGGACAACTTTTGTCAGTTAATCAGTACAAAATAAAATACATACCTTGAACTTAAGATGATAAACTCTTTTTTGTTACATGTTGATTGATGACATAAAACTTTGTGAGAGATTTTTTAGGAAATATTTACATGCAGACAAAACCAGAAACAAAACCCTGTGATTTTTAATGATTGCAAAATATGATATTTTGCCCATTTAAAATGAATTTAAGGTGTGTTGATATCTATTCTGCTTTTCAAAGATTAAAAAAAATTATGCATACATTTTTAATGGTTGAGCATACTCAGAAGCACTGCAATGTGTCATACTCAGTAAGGAAGCAAATCAAATCCTGCTCTGACTTTTGTGTCTGAAATGCTGCTTCTGTTCTCTATGATGGCCTTGAAATTTCTTTGGATTTGAAATAGTTACTCAAAATAGGGGCGTTTTGCTTTGATTTTTTTTTTGACTGTAGTGAAAAATTATTCCTTGTTCAGTGAAATTATCTTCTCCTGGAAATCCAGTTTATAGTAAATGTGTAGGGGAAAAAAGAAAAAGAAAAAAATAGCAAAAAATCAAATATTAAGGCAGAAAAAGATGAAGAAATAAGTTGTAAAATGTAATAGTATGGAAAATATATTTTCTCTCAGTCAGAAGCTACCTGGAGGTTCTACAGAAAGAGGACATAGTACCATTTTTCATGCTAATCGTATAGAATTTTCTGCCTTCTAGAGGGAGGCAATAGTGATATTCCTTCTGATTGATCTGATTGACAGGTTGGCATCTCTGTGCTTTCTCTATCCACATTTTTCACAGTAAATTAATGTAACCATAGTTATACAGTAGAGTTCGCAGAATGAAACTGTAATTAACGCTGCAAGTTTTAATGCCAAGATGATTTTCAGTTTGTTTTGTATTTAAAAACAAATGATAACATTGTTTAAGCCATTTGCCATATTAATGTGTGTACATAGAGGAGATTATATTATGAAATATAACCTCACTCATGAAATACAACCTCACCTATGAAGGCTACTCACGATAGTTACGTTGGAAATACTTAAGTAAGCTGTTAGTAAAATCTGACCCAGTCCTTGTCACACTGGGAACAACACCCAGAGTCCGGGCCCTTGTTTTGATACCAACCTTATTGTTCAATCATGCAATGCCAAAGTCAGTAGATGTGCTACCAGTTCCACTGTAGCTGGACTGATCATCATCATCATCATCAGGTATAGATTACATCAGCCTTTCTGAGGTCTGTTCCTTTCTTTGGCAGAAGATGCATATCCACTGAGGTTACAGTAAATTTCTTTCTTTTGTACTTCAGAAATGTTCGTTTGAGAATGGCAGGCACTGATGTTTTACCTTTGAAGTAAGATAATTGCTATAGTTACCTCTTTAAAAATTCCAGTCATCACTTTTCTTCAGTTTTCCTTTGCTGTGTGTGCAGTGAGTCTGAAAGGGATATATACTATTCAGACTTTTTTAGCCATTAAGGGTTTTTTTAGTATAATTAAGCATCCTGTGGAAAAGAAATAAAAAAGCAACTGCCTTTTGCCGTCAGGCACAAATGCATCAAAATATGCAACGTAAAATGTGTGCATGAGATTGTTAACATCGTGTAGCTTCTCCATATCCTTAACTAAGCTAGAAAATTCTTATTTCTTGTGTGATATGCATATTCCTCTTGCTAGAAGGGCGAGAGAACTATCACAGAGAGTCTGTATCTTTCATTCAGAGGCGCACGGCTTAAATCCTTATTGGCTTTTAATCTGTTTCCTGTGGACTTCTTGCAAATCCCCTTTGTGAAATGTAATGGCAACCAAGTGACAAACTGACAAAAAGTAAAGGAAAAATCCTATATTTCATGACTGGAGTTAATGTGCAGGCAGACTCTGGGTGATAGAGCCTTGTGTTTCAAAAATGGCTTTCTACGAAGCTCGGTATTTGTTTTGATTATTATGATCTGCTGTAACAGAAAGGGTGGATAAGAGTATGTTTTTTCTCATGTTAATATTCTGAGTTCTTATTATGTGGTTACTTGATTTCAGAAATAGTTTGGAAATCAATAAACAGAAGGATTTGATAAAAGTTTCAAGTAGACTGGCTTGCTAGCTGAGTTGTTATTTTATCAGCTATGAACAAGAAATAAGAGTAATCTAGCTTATTTTATTATTATTTCTTCTGTTCACAGATATGGCTATGTGTGCTATGCCAGTGGATAAATTAAATCCATTTTATTAGTTATTGCCCTATTGATTATCAGCCCTGTGGTTTGACTGTTAAAGGGTTAATTAACTTGATCCTTTGTAAACTATGGAAAAAAAAAAGAAAACTGATGTTTTGTGACTTTTGTAATCTATTGAATGTTTCCATTTGCATGATGTTCTGTATCTAATGAACCATACAGATTGCTGTGTTCCTTTCAAAAGAGTTTTAACATTGGTGGAGTTTGTGACAAACACAGATTTGTATACTGTATGTTTACTGCTGTAATAACTCAGCTACTCCTATGTTGAATTGACATTATGTTGTCCTGCCTTCTTGGGGTTAAATGATGAAGTGTTTCTAGGTGGTGAAGAAAATATAAAAGTATATATGTTCATTTGCTAAAGACTGAGTATTGGAAACTCTTCTTGTTACTTTATGCTAAGAGCAAAAAAAGTTAAATGATTCTTGTTTCCAAAAGTGCATCATTTGTTTTTAAAATCAAAGTAATTCCCATGTTAACTCTTCCTTGTCCTTGTAGACAATCCTAGATTAATGCCTTGTGAGGGATTCATAAAGTCTGTGCTTGTACATGTGTAATATGATCATGCAGTCAAATGGTTGGGAAAAACACTCTAGTGCTGAAGAAAATAATTAAAAGAAGCTGATATACTGATTCTTACATCTTTATGTTCCAATTAAAATTACAGTGTAATGCGTAACTGTTCCAGTGAATAAACTGGCCATTTTTGTTCATTTAACACTATTCTGTCTGGTCTACTTCTATTTACAGCAGTTTGCAGTGCTTAGACTTGGCTTAGATTTTCACAGTCATTTAGCTTTTAAAGATCCTTAATTGTAAGTTTAAAAGGTATCAGACAGGAAATTAAGAATGGAAATCAACATTAAAGGAAAAGGGATTCAAAATTAAAGCCAAGATGCTTCCTCTGTTTTCTGAGTATATACCAAGGAATATTCTGAGTATATTTCTGAGGAAGATACTAAAATACTGTTTCCCATGTAGTGTTTCCAACAAATTTGAGTAATCTCTGAAATGCTGCAATATCTGCATAAAGTTTCAGTAGAAGAATGCTTTGTAAGATGCAAATCTCTACCCTCAGGGCATGTGGAAGCAAAGGAAGAGCTGAAGTTGCCATAAAATCGGCTTGGGAGTGCTGTGTACAGGGTACCATACCTACTTTTTTACAGTAACATCCTTTTCCCTTGTAGAAGAGCCATGCTCTGAATGCAAGGAGGTGGAAATCCCTCCACACTGATCCAGGAGCTCGGCCCTGGCAGGAGGGTGACTGCTCTTTGCAGGGTCTCTGAGAGGTAGAAAATGTCCAGCTTTCAGAAATGGGTCAGGACTAGCCTGGAGGAAGGATTGCACCTCCAGGCCTTCTGTGATGTTTGACTCAATGGGAACTATTGGAGGGCTGGGTTTGTTTTTGGTTGGCTGGAGAGGTGCATTGGATAGTAACATGGTTTGTGCGTGGTGACAGAAGTGGAGTTCAAGAGCTGTTGCTTGTCTAAGTTCTTTCTACTTCTCCTTTTTCTTCCTTTTTCTCATCTAACTGGGGGAGGTCTCACACATTATCTGTGCTCATTGCACAAGTGCCTTTGGCAACAGTCTTCCGTGATCATTTTAGCAGGAGTATGACTGCTCTGGATAGAATTTTCTTACGCTGGGTGTTCCTCTCCTTCAATTTTAAATTAAAAGAGTTTCTGTGAGTTAAAGAGAAAAAAAAAAAAGACGGGGAAAGCAGGGTTTTCTTAGTGTATTTGTGCTGAAATCAGTTTCACAGAGGGTTTTTGTTTGAACATTCTCATTTCAAAGTTGATTTGAGAAACTTCTAACCCATGTTGCTCCTTCCCCTTCCTCTGTATCATCCTTTCAGCTGGTCCTGTGCAGCACTCTGAGAGGCAATGGCATGAATCAAGTCAGTGAAGTAGTCTGGGTTAAAAAAAACAATCAACCAACCAAACAAAAACAAACACTAAAATGAATCAACCAAACAACAACAAAAACAAACAAACACAAAACCCAACAAATGACCAAAACCAAAATAAACCTATCAACCAACCAAAAATAAAAAGAAAAAACTTTTTTTTTTTTTCCAAATAAAATTCGTTTCCAAAGAAATTGCCTGTGTAGTTTCTCCCGTGGGAAGCATCATTACCGCTTATTCTGGAGCAAGAGATAGTTTCTGACAAATGAACTATTGTTTTTCATATATATATATGTATATATGCATGCCAGTTGATAATGGAAAAGATGCTGAGGCTTAAGTTTACAGTGACTGCCATGGCAAGTCTTTGTTTCTGGATTATCTCCCTTAATAAATCCTGCAGTTGTGTATAAAGAAATGCAGAGTGCTCCCAATTATACCTAAGGGCAGGAGGAGAAGTAGTTTGACTCTCCTAACACCATAAAACACTGAGAGGCCACTGGTAACTAAGGTTAAGCAGGAAAAATTACTGCACAAGTTTGAACCTGGTAAAAAACAGTAGTAAGAACAGAGATCCTAATTACGAAGAGGGCCATATCCAAAGGCCTGACAGTCACATCTTCTAGCAGTCCACGAAAGAAAAACACAGAAAAGATTTATATGGAGAACCAAATACAGGGGGGAAATGAAGCTAAAATAGATTGTACTAATAATATGCATGATGGGAAAAAATATTTGGAATAAAGCCAGTTCTCATCTATTTTTTTATGGTAAAGGCACAGGCACAACTGCTTTCTTCTCAGTGGAAGGTCTGAGTGATTGGCTGAATGAAAGAAGAAAGCCCTAACTTTGCACAAAAATAAGGCTCAGTACTATAGTTGACAACTCAGCAGAAGCTTAATAACGCAGTAAAAATACTGACCTTTGCAAGAATGATTCCTTCTTGACTGGAGTATTGTATTAGAAACCCTCCATTTCATTCATTATTATTTATAAATTCTTTTATATCATATTGGAGCTATCCATATTCAGGAATAAGGTTTGTTGGCTGGTTTTAGAGCAAAAAATATTTAATTTATCGTAATAAAAATTTATGATTGAGAAAATGTTATTTGTGAGAAAGCTCCATGTGAGGGGGAAAATAAGGCCTTTCATATCCCTTAAGTGAGTTATCAGGCAACTTTGGAAATAAATAATGACAGTTGTGTCCATTTAAATTAATTCATAGGATCCCCTACCTGGGGATGGCTTTCATCTTTTTTAAGTGTTGACTGTATCTGTCAAGGAAATTGATTTTTGTTATTCAATGGCATTATACTGGTTAAGGTATTAAAACTGAGGCTATTTACTCAGATTGGAAATACAATAGGGAAAGCAACATCAGTACAAAACTTTCTTGAAGATAAAATCCTGAATGTAGAGGCTGTGGGGGCAAATTTTTTGTCCTCCCCACAGAGATGGGAAAGACCTATGATCACAGGAGAAAAGGAGCTTTTTAAAGCACACAGGACGTCTTTTATCCCCCTATGCAAGACTCTTTAGCTTTGCAAAGATAGAGATGGACCTCTGTAATGTCAGGTGGCTCAAAGCTGACCCATCCAAGGTAGTTCTTTCTATAATGATACTGCTTGCCAGTGCTCTAAGATGATGTGGCAGATGTTCTTCGTGGATATATGGATGTCACCATCAGGTCCTAGACCAGGGAAGTTACTTCAGAATCGGGTAGGGTTTGACCAGTGCTGTTCACGCGTGGTTGGGAAATTTGGTTTGACCCGAATGAGTGGACCTGCCATTCAGTTTGTTCCTTTGAAATCTGATTTAAAGATATCCCTGGGTTGGAGTAAAGGCCATGGACTTTAGTGTGCTCCGTCTGGATGTTGGGCATTTACGTATGTGGAGCAGATGGCAGAGCTGTGGCCATAGCATGGATTATCTTGTGCAGTTTGAAGATGTGACTGATGAATGATTTTGTGACCAGCTTGTGATTTAACTTCAGCCAAGCAAGCCATAAAATTAGAACTTATATAAATGCACTTGATACAAATACCAACCATGTCAAAGTCCTACGCTACTTAAAAAGAAAATGCCTCTGTGAAGCCACTGCTGCTTTCAAAGGTTTTTGTTATCTAAGACAAATACAAAGTAACTCTTTTTATCTTCAGAGCACTCTATGCATATTAATTCATTCCCAAAACATCTCTGCAAATTGAGTACTGTTATCTCTCACCTACAGATGGGCAAATTAAGAGTGTGATGGGAAAACATCAACACTCAATAAAGGGAGCTGAGTTTCCTTCTATGTAATCCTTCACCTCTCCACCCTGCACACACACAAATACCAAAGTGGTTTTAGATGCAGTGGCCAGGTACTCTCAGCAAGGTGAGTTATCTAGTCCACATGGTGCATATGTTGCTCCAGAACCTGCATTCCTTGAGTGCTTGAGTTGGCTCAGAGTTTGTTCTCTACTTCCTCAGTGCTTGGTATTAATAGGTCCTCACTATAAATAGCTGAAGTTTAACATCCACTTTCTGGTTTTAATTTCTGTAGAACTATGCCCTCCTTCTGACTGTCTGCCAGGCCTGTAAACCAAAATGGCAATTTGACTCACTGGACCCAAGAGGAAAACATTGCCTAAACATGGGAAAACTTTTCTTCCCCCAACAGTGTTAGCTCACTAAAATACAGATGTTCTTTTTCTGGTAGAGAATTTGGATTTCCTTTAAAGTGACTGCAACCCTTTACATAGTGTATTCAAAACCATGAACATAAATCTGTGACAAAGCCCAAATTAAGATTCTGAAAGTTCTGAAGTTTCAGATCCTCAGCTGTGCAGTTATGCTTAATGCTATTTATGCTTGACTGTAAATGCATGAATATAAATGCATGGCACATTTCATTATGGAAAGTTACGTACTTTTTGTTTTGGAGTGTATAAAGCTTTGGATATATATATTATAAAGTTTGTTTGAAATACCAAGTTCCAAAATTAGACAATGGTAGGTCTCTGGAGATAAAAATACATTTTTAAAATTTTACGTATGAATAGAATGCTATTTTTGAGATTCAGGATGAAATAGTGGGTTTAAGTGGAAAATAAGCAGGATTTATATCCTTTTCACCGTCATGTAATGATCACATTTCAGCCCAGAAAGATCCCAGAAAGGAATCTGTGGACTACAGAACAAAATGAAGGAAATCAAGAGAGAAAAACTTAGAGGACTCTGCAAATGCAGCGACAGCTTTGAAATCTCTCTGTTTTAAGTCACTATAAATTATTCAGAAGCATGATAGAGCTCCTGTACATGTACCATATGCCTCGTTAGATGCAATCTTAAGTACCTGACAGCTTGGTTTTTACAACAAGGAAAAGAAAGTTAGTGTAGTATTGCAATATTGAGACTGGTATATTTTCTTACAGAGCTGGAAGTAATAATTACGCCTTTATTTTCAGAACATGTTTTATCAGCCAGTTGCTCTCCAAGTGTAGATTTGTTAAGCAGGGAATTGAAACATTTTGCTTTCCTGTTTAGGTAAGCATTCATAGAGAGGCAATGGTTGCTGTTTAATGTATACAGCACCTTAGCAGTACGTGACTCTTTAGACAGGCTGAGAGAGTTGGGGCTGTTCAGCCTGGAGATGAGAAGGCTCCTGAGTGCCCTTAGAGCATCTTCCAGTGCATAAAGGGCTTCTACAAGAGAGCTGGAGAGGAACACTATACAAGGGTGTAGGACAAGGGGTGATGGCTTTAAACTGAAAGCGAGTGGGTTTAGATCAGATGTGAGGAGAAAGTTCTTCACTGTGGGGTTCGTGAGGCACTGGGACAGGTTGCCCAGAGAAGCTGTAGCATCTTCAAGCCCAAACCATTCCATTATTCCATGATTCTACAATCCCATACATCATAGCACCAATGAAAGAGGGCAGGTTTTGAGAATAAATACAAAGCAATGGCAAAGAGCACTTAGTTTCATGGTGACCCATTTCAGTGAGGACAGAGCCCCTGCTCCCAGTTTCAGCCCATCCCAGAGCTTGTGAGTCCCACATAGGGAAAATGCCAGAGGAGCAACTCATTGCAGCCACCAACTCCTTCCACACAAGAAATCCTCTTTTCTCCAGAAGTCTCCACCAGCTGTCCCATCACCTAGAGGGGCATGGGCCCCTCTAAGAAAAGGGAGAAGTTGCAGAGTTTCTCAGGAGAAGAGATCAGTTGATCATTATCAGTAGATTAGCAGAGCCCACCACCAGGTCCCCAGACACCTTTGGGAAAACCACTCCCAGGTTCTTGCTGGCATGCATTTTCCTGTCCGACCATAAGGAACTGGTGGGCCATATTATGAGCAGTTTTCCCTAATTTATTAATTCACAATTTTCAACAGTGAATTTAACCTGACCTGGCAATAAGCTGGATTTGGGATGTGGGGTACACCTAAAAGAGTTGTCACTCTTGCCCTGAGAATCAGACTCCACTAAAATGTTTCAAATTACCATGCTTTTTTGTTTGTTTGTTTGGGGGTTTTTTTGGTAGTGATTGTTGTCAGTGCAGAAGGAAAAAATATATGAGTAGAATATTTTCTCAAGCATAGCTTGCTTTCTGTCTCCTTTTTGCTAACATGACCTTATGGAAGTTTATTTTCACCTGTAATTAATGCAAATCAAAGCTAAAGCACTGTTGCTAATGGTATCTAAATGTCTGACATCAACTGGATACTGATAAACATTTCATTAATCTGTGGTGGTGATAATGAAGGATATTCTAATTTCTGAAAGCAATCAGTCTCTGTTAAATGAGTGCTATTTTGCAAGACTTGCCTAATGAAACTGATTAGAGGGAGCAATTACTCCCTCTAAGGAGCAGTCCTTCAGTAAAACTAAGGGATGTATTTGATAGCTTTATCTCAACATGTTTTCAATAAATTCCAAGAATTTGTTTGCAATAGACAAAATGCTTTCACGCAGCAAGAAAGGGATGAGACAAAATTAACAAAGCAACACGAAGAGGAATGTTTCTTCTTTGGTTATCATAGTGTTGTTCTTGCAGAGCTAAATATTGGTGTTCATGTGTGTGACCGGGAAAGAAGACCTGACTGTAGGGGGTATAAGTAGGATTCTTTATTACAAGGGCTGGAAGTGGACAAAACCTCCTGCTGGATAGTCCCCATAATTATCTTCAGTGGTGTCCAAAATGACAACAGGGAGAAACACAGGGAGAAACAGGGAGATTAAGCACAGCACTGTTCCCTCTTACACAGTCAATCAAGGCAGAACAGAGATTTTTATTAGCAGCATTCTTTGGATAAAAAAATCTGCCACGGATTTTCTTCTGAGGGCTATTTACCTTTCCATTTTTGTTCCAGCAGGTAATACTTAGGATTTGTCTGACCCCTCTTATATTGTTTGTCATGGGTTACTTCTGATGTTTGACTGTCAGTTCCTGCTATTGACCCTGCAGCTCCTTCTCACGGGGAAGTAAAGCCATTCCTAAGATACATCAGTAAGTAACAAAAGAGCCCAAGTGCATTTTTTGGTGTAAACCAACATAATGTCACACATTCAGGGTCCCCACCCTATTCTGACACACACACTGGGTGCTGTGCAGGGAACAAGCACCAGGCTTGAGTCCCTCTCATCTTTGTAAGCCACTCCCCAGGCTAAAAAGCCAGAGTCTGCAGCCTCTGGCTGGAAGTCACATCATGTCTTTGAATGCTGGATCCTGTGTTTGCCTGCGTCATGATTTAAGGAAGGTTGAGTATCTGCCTCAGATTTGCTTGCTTAGTCTGTGTATCTGTTTCACACACTGCAGTTCCTTTGTGCATCATAACTGCTGCTGCTATTGGAAGAGACTTTTCATCTGGAATGTGCATGAGGGTCTGAGATGAGTGAGATTCTTCTATAATTAGTATCCTACTTGCTCTTTTGCTATACCGGTTCTTGTTCTTCATTATACTTCCCTGCTGGCAGAACTGGTTTGTGGCTTATACAATATACAGTTCACAGAAGATTCAAACTGTTTGATGAGCTGTACGCTAACTTAGGCAGGACTTGGCTTGGTTAGCCATTTATTTAAGTATGGATTTCCTATATTATAAGCTACATTTTAATTCAGTTTTTATTTAGCATTTCCTATCTGACAGAGAATGCCACTTTTCTATCAGATCTCTGAGAAGGTACTGTCCAAATCAGCTCTAAATAAGCTACTCCCAACAAGTTGATATTTATAATGTTTAGAAAGATTTATAAATGTACTTTTGTTAGGTGCTGAGTCTATGCATTTTCTTTCTCAGGGTCTTGTAGATTAATGCTCTAAAAATATGTTACTAGACAGATTTGCTGTGGGGTACAGCACAAGGCAGAACTCAAGAGAAATCAAAGCTAGAGGTCATAAAATGAATCCTGGAATAGATTTATAGTACAGATATGGAGGAAATAAAGTTAAATTCCAGCAGAAATAAAGAATTTCAACCAGAGGCAACAAGAGAAACAGTTTCACTCAAGGAGTTAGTGAAAAGTATTCTGAAGGTTGTTTCCATTAGGAAAAGGTTAATCCAAAGAGGTTTACTGGAGGAACAATCGTTTGCATGCAAAGTGAAGCATTTTTTTTTTCTGACAAGCTAAACAAAGATTGCCTATAAAGTCCTGTTTCCTTGAATGCTTTGAGTCTCCAGCAGCATAAGACGAATGCTTCCAAGACTTTCACAGACTGAAAGTTGAAAGAAGTGCTCTTTCAACTTTTTCTTGAAGGCTAATCTTGCCAGCTGTCCTTGCTTTGCTTCTACACCTCTGTGTGCTTCCGTAGGGTTCCTGTTGTTCCTCCCATATGCAAATACGGTACAATTAAATCAAGTCTCCACCACTGCATTTCTCACCACTCCCCCAGAAAGCTTTGGAGCCAGATGGCCCAGCTATTGCCCATATCTGAATGGGCTAGCTGTGGCTTGCTGGTGACCATGCAGCAGAGGGGTATGTAACTCTTCCTGCACTTTGCCTAGGGTGGCAGGTAGGCTGCAGTACTCAGCCAGTGCCGTTTTCTGTCCTTGATATATTTTAAGCAGTATTGCCAGCACTGTCTACATTTAAGCTTATTTTTCTGTTTTCAGATCCCTCCTCCAGTTTATCGCACTAATCTTTTAATCATTTAGGTTGATGTTTTCCAGAATCATATCTATCTCTGATTGACCTTTTACACTTAGAAAAATGGTTTTTTCTCTTGCTGACGTTGCAGAAAGACTCTCTGACTCTCCCCGGAGATGGAGAACAAGAGAGATTGAGAGCAGTGTATAGAGAAGGAGGAAGGTCATGCCAGAAGGGGCGGACAGATTTCACGGTGTCAAAGCAGGCGGAACAGACCAGTTGCTGGTGTAGAGCAGTTCAGAGCCAGCTTGAACCAGCTGCTCTAGGTCTGTGCTGTAACTAACTGAAAAGAAGAGAGACAATAAGCTCCTCTGAGAAGCTGGTACTGCACTGCAGTGTACAAATGCTCTACATCTACCACAAATTTACTGCCTGTGTGCGTTTCTTGTATCACAGGCTGTCACTGCACTGCTTTAAATATGTCAGTGTGCTTTAGGAGGATTTTCTCAAGAAAAGGAGCTTTGTGACCAATTTCCTGATTCTGCAGAGTTGGCATGATTCTCTTTCTGAGGTGACCTTTATTTTCTAGAGTGGCACTGTAATAAGTTACTACTCACTGATAACATCGCAGAAAACAAAATTAGCATAGTTCCTACCATTTGGTTAAGATTTGTGGGGTGTGTGCATTTGCCCTTGCTTCCTTAGCTGTTTTCCTTTCAGGAGTAAAGCTCCATGTTTAAAGAGGCAAGTACAAAGTTCAGTAATAAGTGATATATGCATCTCCATATGCCCAGCCCTAGTCAGGTGACCAAAGTCAGGAAATAAATCAGTCTTTTATCTCTGAGTCACTGCTTTCTTGTATGTTTACAAAAGTAAAACCTGATGTTTGCAATAGCAAGCAGACAAAAAGAATCCAGGAGGTGATCTGACTGCTTCATTTTGAGTGGGAACTGACAGGGGAGGCTGTAAGATATCAACCTCTTCTGGAAGAGAATGATTTCACAGAGACCAAAAGAGTGAGATCCTTGGCACACGGTGGCAGATATCCCAGCTGCACCTGTTCTCTCCCTGTGCTCATTGCTGACCTGCTCTCTGACACTAAAAGCAGAAGACTTACTCATTTGACTTCTGCCTCATGATCCTTCCCTGCTACACGTGGGGTATGGGAAGCACCACCCTGGCCTCTCCCTCCATCTGTGCCTCCCATGAGTCAGACACGGCTGGTGCATCACACAGGTAGCTCCCTGACATCAGGAGGTGGTGTGTTACCATCCGGTCCTGCATGCCAAGAAAGTCTGCTGTAAAAAACTCATCAGGAGCCTCACACCACAGCACAGGACTTTGGAGGAAGCTGTTGTCCCATCACGTGATTCCCCCTTGCAGATGTGGCCATGTTGCACACATGACTCTGGGTACTGATGAAAGGTGCCCTTCTCCCTTGGGAGACAAGGAAGCTGTGGAATCAGCAACTTGCCTGAGCAGCCCATGAAATCTTATTACGGAACGTGTAAGGGCCTAAGAGTGGCTGTACAGGTCAAATGGAAGGTCTCACTTGCCCACTTCCCATCTCTGACAGTGGTCAAGAAGCGATGTAAGAGCAGGGCAAGTACAGAGGGGTACTTTCCCAGAACTTTCTTCCAACACTCAGCAACTCATGTACTTCCTGGCAACTAAAGGTTGTGTTGGACCACTGCCAAAGGGGGTAACATCCCTGGAGTGTAGATGACTGCACTTGTCTTTCACGAGGAAATCCTCCAGCTACAGCTGATGGCAAATGAGGCAGCATGTTGCAAAACAGGAGGCCACCTTTAAAGAAGCCCTAAAACCTGGGGTTTCTAAAGCCCAAGAAATCCCTGTGTAGTAGGAGCACTGCTTCTCAACTGACTTGCCTCTAACTGCATTACATCAATCTCCCTGAGAGAC
>JAYRBT010000042.1:61380379-61400581 GCA_036023395.1 Myiotriccus ornatus | reverse complement strand
TTTTAACAATGAGTATGCACAGAGAAGAACAGACTATTGTGATGCTGTTCGTAGAATGCATTGTTTTAGCTTTAATGCGTTGTGAGTTTGGATAAGTCCCTGAAACCACAATTTTTTATTTGTGGTGGGAATTTTTTTCCCAGGGCTTTACTCGTGTGTTTACATTGGGAAAGAAGAACTGGCAGCTGTATTTGCAGTATGTATGCTGAATGGATTTTATTCTTGTCTAATAGAGGCACACTCACAACCAGAACCTTGTGTTTTCTGTTAGTTGCCAGTTTAGTTTCTTTAACCTTCTGCAGTTACTCACTGGTACCTTAGACTCCCAGGTAACAGTTTCATGCACATCTACAATCTATTTATTGTTGCTCTTTTCATCTGTGCACACACCAACTCCACCAGGTGACTTTTATTTGCTAAACATCTGTGCAATGTGTAGCTTTTCAGTGTGACCATTCTTATTGGCTTTTTAGATTGCAGAAGGTTGTGAGGGCCATGACAGGAGCAATATGCTGCTTATCAAATGTCCCTGCAATGCACTGCAATAACCAAACTCACACATTAAGGTAAGTAAATGAATTCCAAAGATGTGGGAAATAAAAGGAAGACTTGATGATGTCATGCAGGTACATAAAGCCTGCCTTTCTTTCCCCCCTTATAATCCATTTCTCCCAGGATATGAGATAAAGAAACATTGTGAAACATTGTGCACATGATTTCTATTCATGCTCTAGCATCCTATAATCCTAGGATAGCTTGGTAGCTTCCCTCTCTATTCTTTGTTGTCAGAATGTGACTCCGCTTGCTTCTGTGGCTGACAAAAGCTGACCAGACTGCCTTCATTCTGCAATAAACTCTAATCCCCAGGTGCAGTTAAAAAAAAAAAAAAAAAAGGAAGGTAATTACACTTTTCTGGCTTACAAAATACTAAGTGGATCTTAAAGAGCTTTTCTAAGACTCTAAGATGGGAGTATGCCTTTGACCTGCTTGAAAATCTTTGGGGAAAGGAGGAGTTAGTGTAGTCACCTCCACTCCTCATCTCTGTTAAGTGTTGTGAAATATGCCAGTTTATCTACATTACTGCTTGGGGGACAGGGCTCAAGCAATTGTCTCAGATCTGTATCTGGAAAGCAACTCGAGAAAGTAGAGGTATTCCATGAGCCATAATTGCTTATAAAGGCATTTGAAAAAAATCTGGATTATGTATATGGCATACATATCAGAACTCTTCTCGGACTAGTAAATAGTGTGTTAATTAGTGCAGACTTAAAAGGCCTATTACAACTCCTGTATACTCAGTAGTTTCCTCACAGCCTTTGACTGGACTGATGAAGTAGGGAATGTCGCAGCTTTTCTATGCTGAGATGTAGAAGATCAAGGAGTATTTTCATTCTTGGTGTTGTTTGAAAACATTTCTCATTAGCTACTTCAGGTTTTTGTTACAGCATCAACCTCTTCTTGTGCATTGCAATCCAAGTGTCTGACTTGTAATAGAAAAGTCTTTCTATAGTATGTTTACTACAGCCTAAGTAATTTGGCTTCCTTGTCACGTGTAAAGCGGCAATTAAATTTTGTCAACATTTGAGGTAAAAAATGCTTAGTGTGTTTAACTGCCTACCGGACAAAAAAAATTTGTTTCCCATTAGAAGTTGACATTGGTCTAAAAGTTAGCTCAGAAGACTACTTCAGTCTTCAGAGATGCTTTGAAATGGATGAGAAATATCAAAGGTGATAGCTGGAGATGGTTTAGAGAAGGGCATTCAGTGGAGTTTGTGCAAACTTGGGCAAATCTTTACATCAAAATGCCTGTGTGCATGAAAACTCAAATTAACTATCTGCCAAGAAACAGCTGTAGGCTACTGCTTGCTTGTTCAGCACCTTTCACAAGCCAAGAGCTCTGCAAGGTGTGAGTATGGCACTAGTTTGATTCTGCATGGGATCAAGCTATCCTAGAAGGTTGTATCTCAGCTTAGTTGTGTCAGTTAAGATGTGAAGCCATCACTCAGAACACAAGGAGACAGTAACTCACTTTCATAGCAAGAAATAGCTTATGCTCGTCATCAGTACAGTCACCTCTGTCCTGGCTGCACATGGACTAGCTTAACTTCTGTGGCATTCAACTTTCAACTCTTGTACTTCTTCCTTGCCTTTTCTGACTTAAGCACAAATTCACACCCTTTTTGGACTGTTTTCTTCTGGTCACCAATTTTCTAAATGCATATTTGCTGGCGTTGTACTATATATTGGCAGTCTCAGATATTGCAGTGTGCCTCTTGGGGAGCTGAGGTAATTTGCATTCAGGACAGCGTTCACTGCAGTAAGGTGTCTGCTAACACTGACAGGAAACAAAAATAGTTTCCCACTGCTGCTATTGTATCTCTGCCTGTAAATGGACAAGATTTTAGGGGATTATGTTAAAAAAACTTCAGCAGTCCTGGGTTTCCATCTTGCAGTGGGAGATAACTAAATGAGACTCTAATAGCATACCGCTCTAGTCTCTTTGTTGTTGAGGGGTTTATTTTTTAAGTGCTAGCAGGACAAATGTGCCCTGCCTGATGGTTTTCCATTGCTGTTGTCTTTGTTTTACCTTTGAAAATAAAGTAATGAACTTTGGACTTTCATTCCCCTTGCTCCTGGCTTTGTATATTTTGTTAATTTGTGCATTTTGTTAATTGGTCTGCAGTGATTGAAAATCTGATTGCTATATGGTGTGTTCAAGGAAAACCTATACAATCTAGGGCTAATCTTAGCAGGAATTGGCACCTATAGATGTATTAGAGACTACTGCCAAAGAGAACTAGCTGCTTTAGATCTCTTTCTGGTTATTGCAGAGTTTTTGACATTTTTCTAAAGTTGGGCTTCACCAAGGAGAAATGATACTTAAAAATGCTGAGAAAGGAAGGTGAATATGAGGAAACTGCTTCTAAATGTTCCTCTCCCTTCAAAAATGAGGGAAAGTAAAGTATAAAAAATTGCTTTATGCAGAACTTGCATGAAAATACATTTTCCTATCATTAAAGAGTTTCCTGTTTCTGTGGGCCAAATTAATCCCCTGTGTCATCTAGTGAAGCAAGTGTGTGGAAGTGCCAAGAAATGGAACTTCGCTTCCCGAATATAATTTTACTGTTTCTTCCCCAACTTCTCCTCCAAATATTAAGGATCAAAATAATCTCTTTAAAGCCAATGAGAGCGTACTGTTTAGTTCATAGACTATCTGGTCATATATATATATGTATCTGGGGTTGGCTAGATGTGTCTATTTAGCCCTTACCTGACAAGGGTTACTTTACCCAGTAACTGTGGTTGGCCTTATAATATAGACTTCCTGGTGATTGTGGTGGTGATTTCCTTAAATAAATTAGAATTCATATTTACTAATTGACTTGCTAGGGACAATACACAAAAGGTTTCAAAGAAGAGTTACAGTTTGACATGGATGTAATGAAAACCAAGTTTACTCCTTGCTGGAGAGAATTCTTTTAAATATACCCTGAGAGGGCAAAATTGCAGAGGTGCTAGTAAGTACCATTGTGGAAATGGTTTTAGGCATTGCTGAAACTGGGAAAGTAAAAATTTGCACTTCCAAAGTTTTTTGTACAGAATCATAGGAGCAGGCTGCTTTTGTAGATAAATTAATAAATATGGCTGAGAGATTTCTGGATTGGAAAAGGAGAGCTTGTTCTAGGAATATGTTACTTTCGGGTGACCTGTAAAATGCAAATATTGGGAAAGGAATCTGTTAATAAAAAAGTTATGATTTGCCCTTGGCTATTTTTTGTCCCTTTTCTGTCAGTACTCATGCTGCTTAAAAATTCAGTTATCAGGCTTTTCACCCACTTCTTAAGTTGTGGTGAGGGACTATGTAATCTCCCAGCATTTTAGTAAAAATTCCATTTATATCTAGGCAGTATTTGGTCCTGTTTGTTAGTATGTCTTGGGTACAATGTGATCTTTGATAAAGCACTCTACTTGCTGTTTTTTGCACTGTTATGTCTTAAAGTAGTGTTATCCATTTGATTTATAAGGCAAATTATCTTCCTAGGATGAAGGATTTGTCAGAGAGAAAGGGAAAATATGAAGCAAGCAAATTTTAAAGTGAGACACTTGTGGGCTTTTCCCTCTAGTTCCATTAATAGTGGGTAGACTTTCTTCAAAATGTTATTGTCAATTCAATAGTTTAATCACATTACTGACTGCTGATCTTGTAGCTGAAACTGTATTTTTTTTCCTGTGAGGGGAAAAATGGTTTTCTCTTCCAGAATGGGATACTGTATGTATTAGCTCTCCTGAATATAAGGTGATCCAGGATTAATAGTTGTAGTTAGATGACCAGAATGATCCCTTTCATTGTGGTAAATCTGTAAATAAACTTTACTTCCAGCTCCTGATGGTCAAAACATTTTAATCAAATGCATAGCAGTGGGCAGTTTGATATATTCAGGCTGTTATCAACAAACTCCTGTACTTTTGACAAGGGGAGAGAGAATGCTGTTTAGAGAGGGCATTCCCAGGGCACTGGGTTCTGTCAATAACCCAAGCATGGGGGAGAAAATTGAAAGAGGAATTTTTTAATGGTTTTTTCAACCGCCTGCCTTGGAAAGAGTTTTTTTTTTGCAGAGATGGCTCTAGCAGAAGAAAAGACTTTTGAAATAAGCATAGGGGGAAGGAAGATGGAGTTTTGTTGAAATGTTGACAAACTGTAGAAATGAGATGTGCTCCCAGTATGGAAATGCACAGCAGTAAGGTGGTATCAGAACATATGGAGAATTGAGTAAAAGCAGGACAGGAGGAAAATTAAACTGCTACAGTAGTCTGCAAAGCTAGACATGTAAAGAAAAGTATTGCTAATGAGTTTTGGAGCAGTTTGACACCTCTGATTACAATGAAACTCAGTAAAATGGAGCATAAAATGTATTAAAATTGGAGGCAAAAGACACTGAGTGGAAGGTAGGACAGAGCAATGAAATAGTGTTCATTTTAAGTATTAATGCTAAGCATCTCAGATGTTAATGTAAAACAAGTCAAATAGCCTGGAAAGAAGGAAAAATGTGGTGGAATTGTAATGGGAGATGTGAAATCCTGCGAGCTGTTCGTGACTTCTGAACCAATGTTTCCTTGCAGCAGAGGGGACAATGCAGCTGACTTAGAGGTCTAACTTTCCCCTCATGGATGCTGGTGGGGCCAGATGTCGATGAGGATAGGAGAGAGAAAATGGTGAACAATGATGAAAAATCATTGATTGATTCAGTGGCCGGATTTCTTCTGGCCTTTTAAAAGATTTGGCTTATTAGTTGAGCATGTGACGTTTCCGTGGTAGACTTTTGTCTCTGCTGGTTGTTGATGTGACGAGTCCTCAGGTAGGGACTTGCAGTGGTGTAACAGCACCCACCCTTGCAGCTGTAGAGTTACATGGTAACTCTGTCCAGCCTCCCGTGTACCTGCAGGGTCCGAGCTGCCCCTGAGCATCAGTGCTGCAGGTACCAGGGCTGTGAGGGGCTGTCTGAACTCCAGGGTTAGGGCTGTGTGCTTACTCGAGACCAGCTGGATTCCTGATGCGGCTCCCCTGCGATCTCTTCGGGGACTTGAGAAGCAAAAGTCAACTGAGAGGTTTCTAACTGCATCTTCGGTTTGTCTTCTGTTTCTGTGAAAAAGAAGAGGCCTCGATCTGGAAAACTTGAGAGAGGAATCTCCCACCCATGCTGGGTGGCTTCTGGGGGTGGAAGATGAAGGGAGAGAGTGTAAAGGTTCCTGGCACTGCTTCTGGTTCTGGCTGAGGATCCTGACCAGACCAGTCACTGTGCCTTGTAGGGGCTGTCTAGTCTTTAAACTCCAGCCATAATTCTGGGGAAGGGTGGCTTTTTATTTATTTACTGAAGGGTTATATTGCTCTCCTTTGTATTCCTACTAGGCTGAGATGTTTGGGTGGTTAAGCCTTTTGAAAGCCATCCTCAGTAGTCTGTCATCCCGCATAACTTTCTTGAATGCTACAGTATTGTTAGCCCGTAGGAGAACAGGCTCCTGGTTTCTCCTCTACCATGAAACAGATATTAAAAAAAAAAAAAAATCAAAGTTAGGATCTACAGCAGACTTAAAAAAACCCCAGGCTCTATAAATTACTTGAACTGTAAAATTTTTCAAGCAAATAATATTTGGAGACAGGCTTCTTTTTAAATGTCTTGGCTTGTATCACAAGAGCTTGATGACAGCTTCTTGCAGTGAGTAATCAGAATGTTTTTCCTTTTTGCTCTCACCACCATTCACCATCTTGTCTGTGATACTTCACTTCCTTGATTGAATATTAATATATATGCATTATTTATATTAACATCAGTAATTGAGTTAAGAAATGAAACTTACTGGCTAATTAGATATCTCTTCAGAACTGGTGATTTAAGAATCAAAGCAAAGTCACTGAGGCAGAAAAAATAAATTGTTTTTGGTAGAATTGAAACTTTTTTCAGTTCTATGCAATTTCACTGCTGGCCTTTTCTTCAACTGACTCTTGCCAAAATTTCCCTATCTGAATACGAACATACTGTACCTTCCTTTTCACTCAGTCTGATACGAACTTAATGTCATCATTAAGAACTTGCATTTCATCTGTGAAGGTAAAATCCTTTTATACTTCAATTATTCTCCTATGGGCTAGCAGTACTATACCATTCAAGACCGTCATGCCAGATGAGGCACCTGAGGATAGTTTTCAAAAACTTGTAACTTCTTAATTCTTAAAACTTTAAAAGAGGGCTTTTGGGTCTTTAAAACAAAAGCTTGGAAATTCTTGTGTGAAAATGGGGTTCTAGGGAAGGCTTTGCAAAACACCTCGTTTTTGTGGTACGTGCGATAAAATCAGAATTGCTATCAGTGCATAAAATTATTCAGCATTTGTGTTTTAGCCCATTCTACTGCTAAATACAGATCAAAGGAAATTCTATTAAGATGTATTTTAATACATATTTAATACTTAATAATTAAGAGAGCAAGTTGCATCGATTTACTACTAAAAATAATCGTCCATTTCAGAAAACAGAGTGGTTGTTAATGCAGCAGTGTAAGTTGACTTTCATCAGGTTCTGGCAGTCTGACCCAGCTCTTGCTCTGTTATTACCCCCATGTGCTCTTGAGTTATCCATGATAATGCAGTAAACGGTGTTGCTCACAATTTATTAATGTATAACTGATCCAGTGGACAAATAGGCTTGGCAGACTCACAGAAGAAAGGCATGATGACACCTGAGCTGTTAACGTGTTTAAGCCTGCCGAGCCAGGTCAGGTAGCACGAGGCAACTGCTGTGGTGCTCTGCAATGGCTTTTGTGATTGGGTTTAATGGAGGGGTGTCAGCAAGTCAAAATGCACCAACCCAAGTGCTTGGCTGTGCAGGTGCTTCAAAACTTCCTGATGTTCATTCCCTGTCCTGTATCAAGCATAAAGGGAATCTTCAGAGTAACACTCTTGACATGCAGTCGAAGGGAGAGAAACACATCCATCCTATCTGCTGTGTACAGCCCGCAGAGAGACCTGGGTGGTGCTGGTGGGGGCTGCCCTGGGTCTTCAACTTCGGTGTGGAGAACTGCCTCTTTAAGTGTTCATCCTACTTATTTTCTGTGTAAGGACTGCTTGTGCACAGGATATATTAAAAGCTTTTTGTTCATAGAAGTGAGAACAATATTTGCATTGTGTGTATTAATAAGAAGTTTAAAGGAACTTCAAAACCCAAATGAGTTACCTCTTCCAAGGATTTTCATGGAGCTTAAAACAAACAAGTGTCTGTTCATCCTAACTGTGGAGAATTATTACTTCCTGGTTTTAAGAACTGTTAACTTTTAACAGTTTAATATCTGCTTTCCTCATGCGACCAATACCAACTGTACAGTTCACTAGTTTTATGTGGGACTTTTTGGGGCTGTTTTCCACAAGTGCAGTTGAGCTGCTACAGAAAAGTAGGCTTGTTTTAAAACCTGAGGAATATCAGGATGTTGGAATGTGGGTACGTAACTTGTATTATCACCATGAATATTGTGTCCTCTTTGTTATGTCCTAAATGCCATTCAGCTATTGTGTGGGACTGGGTCCTAATTAAAATGAATCTTTAATTGGGTTTTGTGCCTCATGTAGCTTACAGAAAATGTTGAGATAGGACAGTAGTGGGTTCTAAGTGAAAAGGGGATTAAGTAGTTTCACTGTGTGTGTCTTACAATTCACTGATTTAAAGATTTATGTCATTTAGAAAACAGGAGTGTTTCTAGGGCTGTCACATGCACCTCAAATACTCAGATTACTTTTCATCCCCACAAGGTTAAACAGTGATGATTAAAGGCATTTGGCAAGCCCTTATTGATTCGTCATGTTCTGCTGGAGTCAAGGCATCTGTGTTCAGCATTCATCTGAAATAGCATGCAGTATTTGACAGTAGTGAGCAGGACCACGAGGCATCAGAAAGGTTTCACAGTCTTCTAAGAATTCTCTGATCCAGATATTTCAGACTCTTATTCTCTAAAATTCATGACTTTCACTATGGCTTTCTGAGAGAATATTAACATAGTCCTTTCAAATAGCAAAGTGGTTTTAAATCTGACACAGAGGAAAATGGCTGGTGTCTAGAAGCTGGGTTGATAAGGCTGGTGAATTATCTGCATGGGGGACAGCTCTGGGGTACAACAGTTTAACATAATTCTTTTCCATTTCATGTGTCTAGGTGTGATATAATGAATACTCAAATACGGTGAAGTTACAGAATCCAAACCATTGTTTGCAGAGACGTGGCTACAGAACAGTGCAACTGAAAACTCCAGTTGTGTTATTCAGACCCACTAAGTGTAACAAGTGCAGCACCAGGCTTTCCAATTGTTTCCTTTTCCCTAGAGGCATTTGGGAGATATTCCACAGATCAGGAACAAAATTACAGAAATTCTCTATTAGATTGACTTTCTGGAGAGAGTTTCCTGCAGGAAAAAGAAAACCTGATTCCCCCTGCTGCCCTGTGGTGTAGAGTGCTATTGCTCACACCAATGCTGGCTTAAATAAATAAAAAAAAAATTAAAATATCTTTTCACTGTTTCCTTTCTTTTCGCTGCAGGGAAAGAGATTAGAGACCTGAGTAGAAGCAGATGAATTGTTCTCTGTGAAGACTATGGGAGTGCATATATTTAGTAATCATGTATTTTCCACAGTGCTCTGCTGAGCTCTGTTTGCTGACCCCTTTCTGCTTCCCATATGTTCATTCATGAGGTAGATCTATGTGCCCATATACCACCCTGCATCTATAGTCTGGGATAGAAATGGAGGAGTTTCTCCATGTATTTTCCCTCCTTCAAGAAATCAAACAAAGTAGCTGCTTGCTGTCAAATGTTAGCTTCAGTTTCAGGAAGGAAAAATGCTTTTTAAACATGAAAAGTGAGAATATATCATCCTTCCTAAGACTGGCAAGGACTTCACGCTTATTAGAGTCAATGAGGTCCCAGGCAACCAGTAACTGTGGGAAAGGCTGGCAGAGCTGGAAACTGAAATACACAGCGCTGAGGTATCTTAAGTCCTGCAGTTGGGTTTATTTTTATTTTTTTTAGTACGTGTGGAAGGGCAGGTTGTTCGAAGTTAAAATACAATGTTTACTGTGGCTCAGGGTGTAGAAGCAGGATTAGCTTTCTGATAAGGGTTTTTTCCAGGTATGATACACAAGGGATTAGAAAAGCAGAAGCTATTTAGTAACTAAGGAGAGAGGACTGCAAGCTGGCTGCATGGTGCTGAAAGGACTCTTTATCCGAAGGATTCTTTCTTTTTTATTTTTTCTTACTTTATTTTTCTTGGTGCTTGGGCTTACACTGAAAGAAGGAAGGAGAATCCTGGTAATTGGTAAGCATGCTAAACTTTAATGAAAACTTCTGAACCGTGTTACACCAGCTGCTAACAAGCCACTTAAAATAAAACCAGGTAATCCTGTGCTAATGAAGAAGAACCTCCATTTTTTTACCATAAACTCTTTAATGACATACATTGAAGTAAACAGAGTCAGATTTTGTGTGGAATGTATACTGGTTTCTTCTCTTATCTTTTTTTTTCTGTATGTGGATGTTGTGCCATTGAAGATCTGCATGATTACATAATTAATTATTTGGGGATTGTTATTTAATTGTAGCATGGTTGCTCTAAGGGTGTGTTGGTTGGATTTGTTTGGGGGTTTTTGTGGTTTTGTTCTGGTTTTGGTGTTTGTGGGGGGGTTTTTTGTGTGTTTTTTTTTGTTTGTTTGTATTTTTTGGTGGTGGTTTTTAGTCCTATTATGGAAAACATGATATTTTTAAAAAATAAGCTGAGTTAAAAATCTTTTAGCAAATGGTGGGGCAGTTTGAGAGATTATAACCTTGAACTTGCAGGTTATTTGAGATGCTTCAATGTTACGTAAAATGAAATGAATCATATCCATATATTGATGGTAGTGGTGTTGTTTTCAAAAGGTTATATGTGGCTTACCACAGGCAAACTACTGAAGGGGGAAAAAAAGGATTACTTTTTTTTCTTTAATTATTGTTTTTACAAGCAGCATTAGGTCAGTGTTGAATTATTTGGGACATAATGGGAATCTACACAAATATTACCTAAAAGTTCCTGGAAAATAAGGAACACGTTCAAAAGCTAAGGTAGAAAAGCTGAAAACCTGTGATTATGAAAATATAAATGGTTTTTGAGTAGAATGTTTCTCATGCTAAGTGTCTGTCAGCTCACAGCACTCTTACTGCACAGGCTGCTTCAGCCAGCTGAGGTGCTGCACTGTTGTAGCCAAGAGACTGATTTCTCAAAGCACTGGCTTTGTCATGTTCACTGCAGTCCAGGTAGTTCTTCCAAGGAGATTTTATTGGTAATCTAAAAATATTCTCTGTATATAAAATAGCAGGCAGCGAATCTAATCACTGACGTGGTTTGATAGACTGTACTGGACCCAAGCATTAGGATATGCAATGGCTAATGCCTTCAAGTATTAAACCTTCAGTTGTATAGTGTGATTTTTCTTTTTTTATGCTTACATTAAGCCTGCCTTACTGCTCTTCGTATTAGCGAGTAAGGATCAGAAGCAATAGCTCTTAGCCACATCTAACTTGAAATTTTTGATTTTTTTTTTTATTTTTCTTTTTGTTTGTTTGTGGTTTTTCTTTGGTGTTTTGTTTGATTTTTTCTTTTTTGGCTCCAGCTCATTCAGAGGCTTTCAGTTACTGCTCTTTGTCTTGCATTGGAAATAACCATGTCCTTACTTTATGGAGTAACAAGGAAAATGGTGACACAACAGAGATTGTTCTTCAGTATTATCTGCTCTCATATCTAAGTAATGCTGCTTGCCTACCCTGTTAGCACAGTGACCCCTGCAAGCTCCAGGTAGTAGACTGACAGAATCAAGTTGCCAGTGTTTATAATGTAAGAAAAATAAGTTGAAGATCCTTCTAGCACAGCATATGGAGTCAACGAGAAGGTTTTTTTGGTGTGACCTGAGACTGGTTTGTTTTGTCCTTCAGCTCACTGCTCCCTGTGGTTACTTTTCCTCAGCAAAAACAACATGAGAAGAGTAAAGCCAGCTCTTCTACTCTTTGCTCCTTATTAACTTGGAAGGTGTGGGGGGTTGGGTTTTTCGATTGCTGTTTTTAAATATTATCCTGTTCCCTAATTAGGACTTAGCAGACACATTTAGGAATATAAAGACAAAATAACTTTCTGAAAAGAAGCATAATGCTTATTTTCTGATTAGTGGATTGTGGAAAATCTGTATGTCCTCTCAGATTCATTTATCTGATATTAAACAGGAGGCAGGTGTGAGCTTTTTATAATAATTCTAATTCGTGTGTTTGAATTAAAAAAAAAGCACACCTGTATTTTACAGCTCCTTGGAGATCAAAATGAAGGTAACTTACAGTCTTACATGACAAGAATCTGAGTTTTGAAATCTAATACACAATTTTATTCAACTTCAGTCAAGGTAATTTAATATAAAGTTAATAAGGTAATTTATAGTTAGGTAACTTTATTCAACTTCAGTATATTCCAAAACTTTAGTCATGTTGGTTTACACTCACAGAATTGTGCCTTGCTATGTTGAAAATGTGAAAATTCAATATTAGTACATAATAACTATGGAAACTTAAAATATGAGCAGCTGCATATTGCTCTTTATTGACAAATATCAATAAAACATTGTAGGACAGATGGCAATAAAACAATATGTAGGCAAGTCTTGACAGATGAATATTTAACTCCATGTTGGTGCACAGGCTTAAGTAGGGATCCTGCACTTGTGAGGCTCAAAACCGGAAGGCAAAGTAAATACAGTAATTTTTTTTTACTTTGTAATTGAATTTAAAAGCTTATTTCCCTCATGGCAGCCCACTGAATTCTCCACCAACTTATACTAAAAAAAAAAAAAAGAATAATAAATTGCGTCTGTGCAGGAACCAGGATGTAAAGACTGCAGCCTGGTTCATTCTCTGTGCCACATGTTTGCCACAGCATCTGTGGACACACAGGAGTGGGGATGGCGAGATCGAGAGGCCGGAGCGTCAAAATTTTCCAGCTCCCGCTGCCGATCCTTGGTCCGGAGCTGGTGGGTGGCGGCCGTGGCAGTGCTGTGCTCTGACGCCAGGGGCTACTGCTGTATTTCCAGCTGGCTGTGGTTCAGCAACGCCGATCTGGTTTTTCCTCTCCCACTCGTAATTACGGGCCTGGGCTAGAGACTCCGTTTTGATTTAGCAGTGTCTAGAGGCATTATTTTAAACACCAGAGAAACTCCTTAAAGGTTCTGAGCTATTCATACGCAGGGAAAGAAGATGAACTGGTAACAGTACTGGTCATATATGAAGTGCCTGTGACCGTATGGAGGAACATGCTCTCTAGTGTATTACAACAGGTTCAAGTGTCTGTTATCAAACTCTTGTGCATGCTTTCCTATATCATCTTCTGTATGTATCTTCAGGTGAAATTCCTCACTTCAGGAAACAAAACAGCAAACTGATTGACATGGAAGAGAACCAATACACAAGCAGATACTGGTAGGACAACGGGGAATGGTTTTAAATTAAAAAGAGGAGAGGTTTAGTTCAGATATTAGGAAGAAATTCTTAACTCAGAGGTTGTTGAGGCACTGGCACAGGTTGCCCAGAAAAGCTGTGTTCAAGGCCAGGTTGGATGGGGCTCTGAGCAACCTGGTCTGGTATTAGTTGTCCCTGCCCATGCTGGAGGAGGTTGGAAGTAGATGGTCTTTAAAAAGTCCATTCCAACCTAAACCATTCTTTGATTTTATGAATGTTCGTACATTGAACTTTTTTTGACTCTTTGAAACTCCTGAGTACTGACCTACAGGCAGTAAACCAGGTTTGGTTTCTCTAAGGTTTAGTTTAAACATGAATCATTTGCAAATGTGCTGTGCCTGGTGGTACTGTGATTCAGTAAGAAATGGTTGTGCTGAGTAAATTGGCCATGTGATACGAAAGGTGAGGAGATTTCTAACCTATCAGCTGCATACTTATATCTAATCAGATCTGGTATTTTTTTATGTTCAGGATTAAAGAAATATCACCAGGTAGAACATAGGCTTGTTTCCTAGAGTCTCAAAAGATCTCTTTCACAGATTAATCTGTGATTAATCATAAAATGGTTACATTTAGCAGTAGTTAAGTATGATAGGTTTCTATCCTTATTTCAAAGTTTAGTATGAAAACAGGGTGATTTACCTCCATATTTCTTTCTTTGGGAGTGGCTAACTTGGAGCTGGAGGTCAACGATGACAATTTGGAACTGAGGATTAATTACCTGTGGAAATGGATAAAGATGATTATTGCTGGCAAAAGACCCTTAACCTCCTATTAGCGGTCAGAATTGCTTTTGTTGTAATTGCTGCACTATTCTGTTCCTATCTAGAGTGTGGTTACTTATGCTGAGTAGTGAAGGCTTTCTAAAACTCAGTTTTGCTTTCTGCTTCCATGGCACTAGATACCCTTAAAAAAAAAAAAAAAGAGAGAGAGAAAAGAAAAAAGAAGCAAGTGCAGATGCACTTCTCATTTTTCCCAGTCTCTATGCAGCTTAACACTTCACCTTCAGAGACTGCTTGAAGAGCTTAGTGAAACCCACTCTGAATCCATCAGTGACTCTGCTGACAGTTGGCAAAATTTATCTTAGCAACTTCCTTTCCTGTCCATCCTTCTTGCAACTGAGCAGCATAATAAGAAATGACATACAAGATATTGGCTGTATTTTTCTGGACATGTGAAACAGAGGTACTTATCAAGTGTGCTTCCAACTAGATAAGAACAAATGATCTCTAGGACTGTTTTGCCAAATCAAAGGCCAGAACACTGGATCCTGTACTGAATTGAGTCCAAAATTAGTAAAAAACATCTGTCTCATGGTTTTGACTTGTGTGCCACTACACTAAAGCCACTATCATACTTCATTTATCAGGTGTATCTCGTTGCCTGCTTCAAATCATTGACCTGACTGGGAAAGTCAGCCCTGGTTTTACTAAATTACCAGGCTGAGTGATCAGCAGTAGCCCTTAGTGCGGTGACCGTGACTTTCAAGATGACATGGAGAGATCTGAGATCGATGGCACCGTGGGCTGATCATTTCACAAGACGAATCTATTTGTCTGCAGTTGGAGTTTGTCTGGCTGCTGTTAAATTTCTGGGATTTTAAGTGAGAACTGTGGATTACTTTTCAAGTGAGATGGAAAACCGGTATTTTTTGGTCTCATTAAAATAAATGTCTTGTTACTTCAGATTTTTTTTCATGGTTTAATTCTTTAAAAACAAAACAACCTATTGTAGATATGCAAGATTTTGATCTGTTTTTAGGCCTGCGTTGCTTATATAATAGCTACATTTTTATTTTATTTTCAAGCAGCTCTGTATGGCAAGTAATGCAGTTTTGAAAGGATTGGGCTTTTTACAACTCATTTCTTCAAAACCAGCATGGCTTCATTTGTAATGTTCTCATTTGTATATGTATTTTTCATTTCAGGAGCAAATCATCAGCCTCCAAAGGTTTTGCAAATATTTCCTTTGATAAAATATTTTTGACCTTTTTATCGTACTCTGTTTAATAGGTATAGTTTTACCTCCAGAATTGCTTTCTGTGCAAAACAAATTTTACAGGCTCATTAGCTCGCCTTCTTTCAAAAAGAGGAGGCAGCTACTATGATTTATTTGATTGATATCTCTGTCTTCCTTGGACAAATAATTATTAAAGCTTTATGTTGCTGTATAAACCAATTGAAAAGAGTATGGTGCATAAGATTGCAGGTGATGCTTCTATATACTTTTTGGGGGGTTTTTTATACCACAGACGATTAAATCAGTGAAACCAGAGCTACTTATCTGGTTATTGCTTTTGGTCTGCTCTGCTGATACTGAGATTGCCTGAACAGCAGTGTGGTGAAGAGATCCTTCAAAACATCGACCTAATATAAAATGAACACTGGATGTTTCAGCTGCAGGACTATTACAAAACTGTTTTATATTACTTGTGAAATATTTATATTCCTTGTGAAACTGAGAAGAAATTGCTGGAAGCAGAGATCTCTTTGTCCTGGATCTCCAATGAAAGTGACTTCTTCCTTCTGCCAAATAACTGCAATAAGATGAAGTGTATTTGTGCAATCTTGTAAGTATTTTCCGTGTGGATGCCTTGTTTTACAGATCAACTGGCAAGGATCAGGTGTTTGAAAAAGACATGGCTCTTGTGTATGGGTGACAAAGATGATCCCACTTGCTGTTGATGTCAGCTCAAGCTTTCCCATAGAAATAGTTGGCAATGCTCAGCAGGCATCAAAATTGCTCTGTAGGGAATGCTGAAGTGCAGTCTAACAGTGTATTCTTTTGGTAGCCACAGTAGTGTGCTTTCCGTTTATCCAGACAGGGTTTTAATGTTCACTTAAGTAGCTGCTTTCTGGAGTATGTTATGCACACAGAGTCATGAGAATGAAGTGGAGATAGTCTAAGCTTGTGTGGGGTCTTGCCATCTTTCTGTGCATCCACAGCTAGGAGGAGATACGTCTGAGAGGATGAATCAGAAAGCAGGAGCAAAGCTCTCGCTTTAAAAACATTTTCATGTATTCATAAAATAAATGAGGAGCACAATATTCTGGTGGAAAAAAAAGATCTCCATCTCATTTTGGCCTTAAAAGCCTCAAAAGGAAGTGAAAGAGACTGTGAACCCTTCAGTGTGTAGGTTGTGCAGCCACCTTGTGTGTCAGCTCTGAGGATATGGCAGGAAGTCCCCATGGTGCAGAAATAAATATCTTTTGACCTAAGGAGAAAAAGTGAATCTATAATTTCTTAACAAATGCTCTTCGATGTCTTCACTGGTAAGTAAATAAATTACTTTGAGTAGACAAAATAGGGGTGGGTTATGGGTGTCATCATTTTCCGTAGAGCTTTTTTTCTTAAGGCAAATATTTAATGCAGCAAATATTTTAATAAAAAAATAGTAGCAGGGATTTGTTTACTGAGAAACATTTAAAGGGCAAAAAGAAAGGGGGGGGAGAAAAGAAAAATAAAAACAGTATTCTAGTCACAATTAAATTCCTGCCTGCACTTAAGTAGGATTGATTTTTCTGGTTCTAAATCGTACATAGGGAAGCAAAAGTATTGCCCAGTGGGGTTAATCAGAGTTGTGAGAACAAGTGTGAAGGTTGTCCATTCTACAGCCAGGCTTTTATGTACAAGCATGACAGTTAAATAGCCTGTTTTTCTGAGGTATGGAGTTTGAGCTCTTCTGAAAACTACTTCATTAATTTGCAAGTCTGAATATTGGATTTTTATTTCTAACTTTAGGCATGCAAACCAACAGATTCAGGTACATAATTTGGCAGATTAATATCAGTAAGTACATTTCCAGATATTTTGACTATTTTCGTAAATCCAACAAGAGTCCCTATGCATTAAAAAAAAATAAATTGTTCCTGCCCCTTTTCTGAGTGTGAAATTGTCAGTAAAAGCAAAATCTGAGCTGAGCAAATGACGTCTGTGGACAGCTGAGGTTTGTGCTGCAGTGAAAATGCGAGGTCTAGAATGCAGTAATTAGAGAGGGTAGTCAATACTTGTTAATGAAGGCAGTGCCTGCGATCTGTCTTTGAAGGGTGAGCAAAGCAACGTTGCCCTTCCTGCAGTGCCTTATTGACCTGCTACAGCAGCCACGCTCTGCTTGCATGGCCCATCCATGGAATAATTGACATGCTTTCTCTAAGAATAAATAACCCATTTTCCGAAAGTGCTGGAAGTACTTCAAGAAAAATATAAGTTGCTTAGGAATGCAAGGTGTATGGGTACATTATGTGTGTGTGCAATAACAAGGGTTTTTTGGTGGGATTTACAGGCTCCAATAGCTGCCTTTTAAGAACAATTTTCACATTTTTTAAAAAAAATGTAACTTTTATTTTTGGTAAATAGATAAGTCTAAAATGTTTATTCATAACTTGAAGGGGGGAGCCTGTGAACTACTTGCTTCTGTTAAAGGATAATCAATGAAATTTAGGTGTTTGGCATACAAGCTTCAGAAATTTTTCTTTGTGATTTAGTTCTCTGAGAAAAACTGCTGCCATGTAACTCCATCAGCTGTATGGCATGGCTGTGCAGTAGCCAGGCATGTTACTGCCCTTGAATTTTCATTTTGTCCACTCCTTTATTTGTGCTGTTCCCACAAATTGTTTTCCTACATCTTTCCTGGGATGCCAGCTTCCAGGAGGTGATCAGAATAGTTGGCTTGTGGTGGTAACCTCTTCTTTATTGTAGCTGTCAGAGAGAGTTTGCCAGGATCAAAGATGGAGAAAGGGGTTCTATTAGAAAAGGCGTCTTGGCATGGCACTTCTTTTAAGGCTATTCTAAATCTGGCTTAAGATGAAGAACGTGTCACTGAGGTCCCTGTTATGCTATTTAGTTCCACAATTACAGAAGAAAGTACCAAAGATGGAGAGCTGCTCATTTTCCCATGAAAGAGGAGGAATGCTACTTACTTCCTTTTGGAGCAAGGTAAATGAAAGAGAGAACTTTTGGGAGTTCTTCTGTGAAACATTAACTAAATTATTTAAATTAGTTTTATTCAGCTTAGGTATGCTGCTATGAGCAACAGAAACCGATACAACCCCCCCACCCCAAATTCTGCTTCTTCCATTTATCTTGCTTTTTGTGCTTATTAACATGATTTGGTAGTAATCAAGGCTGTTCTCAGAAACTCTTGCAGCACCCTATGAATATGCAGGTGTTCAGTACCCAGAGCCACTCCATGTAAAGTAAAATGTTCCTTCTTTCTGCTGACTCCTGGGCTCATGGTGTTCATGATTCCTGAATCCATCACTTGGAAGCCTGCACTAATGTATATGGATTCATTTCTTCTTTACAAAAGCCTCAGGTATTGAAATGTTTTATTTTTCAATTAATGTTGGTAACAGTGATCACTTAATGTATTACCTGGTGTTTTATTGGAAAAGCCTATTTGGAAGTGACTTCTGTCAGGACTGCTCTAACTTAGCAGTTGCAGGATGGTGCAGTGACAAACCACTGGTGCTGGCAGTGGGCTTTAGATGACCAGCCTAATCCAGCAGACATTTAAAACTTCTTTGCTGTGGTGTTTGCACGTTGGCCACATGAACTTAAGTGGGCTTGACCTGCTGGAGTATTGAAACCAGATCCAGACCTCTGTTTATCAGTGGGTTTTTTTGGAGGTGATTTATGTGCTGATGTTTATAGTCCCTCACATTTTCTGCACTAAACGTAGTGTGGTGGGATCTGAATGTGGAGTCTACTTCAAATATCACTTCTGTGCTCAAAGAGGGTTATGATTTCAACCAGGTGGGAGCCACAGGAAAGGTAGGGTTTTTTTGCATCTGGGAAGAAGAAAAAGGGTAGGAAGTCCAGCTTTTGAGTACAGTGAACTTCACCAAAATTGTATGTTGCTGTTCAGACTTATTTTCCCCTTCTTTCTCTCTCTGATTAATCTGCTGACTGTATTTAACTTGAAGTGTGGATGGGATTGTGTTTGGGAGAGCATAACCTCAAAGCACAAATGTTGTATGACCTAAAGAATGAGATACATTAGGTCTAACTGTTTTGTCTAACAAATGAAAAGCCTTATTTAGATTCAGATATTTCCTCTCTGCTGCCTTGATGAAACCAGTCCTCTTTTGATGGGGCTGTGTGTGCTTTGAAGTAAGGAGGGAAGAAAATGGTGCTTTAAACAAGGCATTTGTGTTATTGTAGGAGTTCTGGGAACACAGTGTAAAGAGCTGATGTTCTGTGTATGAAATACCATTTTCAATGGAAAATGTTTGCTTAGAATAAAGTGTATTAAAATTATCTTGCTAATTTCAGTTCTGTAAATTTTACAGAAGCCAGGCTGGGGGAGGAAAGGCAGTTCGGTTTTGTTTTTGTAAAACCAAAAAAAAACATAGATGACTGAGGCATTTACTGTTTCTAGATGATGTGTTGTCTGTCACGCATTTAAAAAAAAAAAACCAAACCTTTCCCATTTTCCTAGGTTGCTTCTTGTGTGTCTAAAGTAACCAGGACTAACCAAGCCACCTGCAGTCAGAAAATCATAAAATGGTCCACATGTGCCCATCCTATACTCACTTCTTTTATAAACTTCATCAAATGGGGACTTCAAAATTCTTAGTAATAAGAACCTCTTACTTCTCTATTAACTTTGAGAGAGAATCCAGAAATACTAAGTTTCAAAATTAGTCAGGTGTGTGACCTCAGGGGCCTGCAATGCTCTCGGGTAAAACTGTAAACACCACAGTTGTTAACTGGAAGTTGCAGGCATGACAAGCATTAAGAAGGAAAAAGAAATGGAAAGGAAAAATGGGTGCTCTACCCAAATGCAGAGTGCAGGTTTTAAAAAGCAGGCTGTAGATTAAGGGTCCTACATTGCACTGGGTGATGGTACTGTCTGCAATCTGCTCAGGAGGGCCAGCTGTGTCCTGGGGGGCATCAGGCAAAGCATCACCAGCCGGCTGAGGGAGGACATTGTCCCCGTCTGCTCTGCACTGGGGTGGCCTCACCTTGAGTATTGTGTGCAGTTTTGGGTGCCCCAATATAAGAAAGATATTAAGCTCTTGGAGAGTGGCCAAAGAAGGGCAGCGAAGATGGTGAAGGGCCTTGAGGGGAAGCTTTATGAGGGGAAGCTTTATGAGGGGAAGCTTTATGAGGGGAAGCTTTATGAGGAGCAGCTAAAGT
>JAYRBT010000042.1:61317800-61365010 GCA_036023395.1 Myiotriccus ornatus | reverse complement strand
TCTCCCAGGTAAAAAGCGACAGGACAAGAGGAAATGGCTTTGAGTTGCACCAGGGGAGGTTTAGGTTGGCAATTAGGAAAAATGTCTTCACTGAAAGGGTGGTCAGGCATTGGAACAGGCTGCGCAGGGAAGTGGTGGAATTACCATCCCTGGAAGCGTTCAAAAACTGTGTGGGTCTGATCTGACACTTGGGGACATGGTTTAGTGGTGAATACGGCAGTGCTGGGTTAACAGTTGGACTCAATGATCTTGCAAGTCTTTTCCAACCTAAACAATTCTGTCAGTCTGTGTTCATATTGAAGTTGGTTTCTTTTTAGAAACAAAGGTGATACTGTAATAGAGAAGATCAATGGTCTATTGTTTTGCTTTACGTCTGACAGTAATGTGCAGTTGGTACAACTGCCAGAAATTCCAAAGTTGTTTAAGTAGAACTGTAAAAAATGGTATGACAGATGTACAACAATTCAAAACCATGCATGTGTGAGGCCTGGCATCACATACATAGATGCTGTGGTTGGCTTTATTTATAAAGCTTTTAAATCTTATGCAGAGAATGGAGACTAACTGCTTCAGTATGCCTTATTCTAATTTCATATAACTTGTTTTGGGTGAATAGATTTTAAAGTTGTCATCACCAAAAAAACTCAAACTGTATCCAATTTGAAAAACATACATTTCTAAAGCCTAGTTTGAGTCTTCATCAGCTTGAATAAAGTGCCAGAGTCTTGGTCTATCAGATGGCAGCTGGGGATAGAAAAAGCTGAAGCACATGGTGTCATTGTTACAAAAGACAGTCCTTTCAATGGAATCAATTCAGGAGACAGGATGTCAATATGTTGTTTATTTTCCATTCATATCTTCCAGCTAAAATCAATTTATTCCTAAACGTCTATCTGGCTCAGACTTGGGCCAAATCAAAAGGGGAGATGGCTAAATTTTCTTTTCCTTGTCTGCACCTTCTCAAAATCATTTTGGATGTGCTGTTTTCCTCTCTCCCTTTTAAGTAGTTTGACTAAAACTTCTGTCATATGTACAGAGGATGCGTTTTTTAGTGTTGCTCCATATAACTTACCTATTGCTTCTGTCAAAAATTGCAGTGCATCCCACTGCCCACTCCCATGTGTGATGGCTGCTCCATGTAGTTTATTCAATTTTTTCCATTGTACCTGTGTAAAATCAGACTTAATAATGAAAGAAAATCCAAGTAAGAAGCTGAAATGGATTCTGACTGCTGTTGCCCTTCATTCTGCTAGCAGTCCTCCTATAATGAGTACAGCTAGTACTTATTCAAGAACAGATAGTCTAAGGGTTTTTATGGTGTAGGGAACAGGTTTTTCAGTGCCAAAATTGCTTATAATATTTCAGTTAACAACATAATTTTTAAATACAAAGTTAGAATTAACATAAATCTAGAAAACTGCTTTGTAGGAGGTCTCTTTCATGAAGAAAAAAAGACTAGAACTGAACTTGAATCCCTATAAATCTGAAGTCAGTTTGCCAAGAATTGTAATAGCTCCATTTTTTCCCTCCAGAAATGCATAAATACATAAAATCTATTAGTATATAAAAATTAATTTCTGAGCCATGGTCCTTGCTTTTAAGAGGCAAAACAAGAAATGCAATCGGTGTTCCATGATGCTTAAATGCTGAAAAGTTTTTATTATTAACAATTGGCAAGTTAAATAGGATATTGGCTTCCTTCCTTACTTTATTTTACCCTTGTTGCTGATGGGTAATTTGGTTTGGTGTCCATGTTTGCTTACAAATTTTTCAATGATTTAAAGTTTGCATATTTAGAGGAAGAAAATTGTTTCAAATTAATAGCGTAAGTCAGAATGATCTACGAGTCATGGAGGGCAAGTTGGCAGACCTGGGTTTAGTCCCATGCCTGTCACCAGTACCTGCAGTGCCCTTGTGAGGTCTGTGAGTTCTCTCTGAAATCTAGGTCCTCTTCAGCTCCCCGTGGTAGGGACTCTCATAGGGGTTACAGACACTCCCACGCTGTCAGCAGTAATCTGAAAGGCTTCCAGTGTTAATGTACCCAGTTTACCAATATAAACTTCACTGAGCTTGCTGTGAAACAAAACCAACATCCCTGTGCAGTGAGGATGAGGGAAACTGAAAATTTGGGCCTAAGGAGAGAGGGAATCTTTGAGCTCCATGCCTGGAGCCACCCACAGGAGAAAGAGGTATTTTTGCGATGGTGGGTTCTGGCAAAGGGGTTTTCAGTCTTTTACAGAAACAAACACTGCAGGACCAGCTGCAAGACTGGTGTTGTTAGGGGAGAAAGGAAACCATTTTCCCTTCCTCAAAAGAATAGTTTGCTAGACCTAAGTTAGCAGGCAGGAACCTGAAGTCCAAATTCAGCTCAGGTTTAAGTAAAATTACCCACAATTTTTTGACACACCATTAGTCATAAGCTCTGAGTGGTTTTGAGAGTGAGGGAGAGAAAGTTTGAGTGAGTCAACAGGCTAGTGTGCTTCATGCTATTGTACATCCAGTGTTTCAGACCTTAAAGAGACGTGGTCCTGTGCAAAACATCAGTATTTAAAAGCCTTAATATGTTCTTTCAAAGCCCTTTTATTTTGTAGACAAGATCATTATCAGTTGGACTTGAAAAGCCACTTCCCTTTTCCCTCCAGACAACACCAGTGGGAATTCACTGAACTGGTGCACATCACCGCTGTAGGTGTGTAGCTGTGCAGGATGTGGCCCAGTGAGAGCAAAGGTTTCAGGCACACCTTTGATGTGAGGAAAAAAAAAGGCTTTTCCAGACACGCCTCCGCTGGCAGCCTGGTCATGCAGCAGAGAGACAGGGTGGTTTTGCCTGCTGCTGAATCAGCATTGATCTCGGCAGATGTGGAACAGATAAGCCTGGCAGAAGCTCTAAGACCAAAACAGAGGGTCTGTGCAGTTCTTGTTGAGCAATAGGTTATAGTATTCCTGAGGGGAGCAGTTTAGAGGTCCAGGAGATAGAGATCAGGCAGCAAACGTTTCCATCGTGCTGAAATCAAACCCATTCAGGGGCAGTAAGCCTGCCTTCAGAAAATCATTTTGCCAGGGGAAGAGCAGATCCCAGCTAATTTCTCTGAACGCTCAGTTTTAATAGCAAATAGAACTCTCGCTGGCTTCACCTCCATTTTTAGGCGAGTGTTTTACCCCCATTCCCCCCTGCACAACGCGGGCATAGGCAGTGTCAAGGTTAAACCTGGTCGCAAGCTTTTGTTGAGGTGTCGTTCCTGCTTGCGAAGGCAAAGCACCTGCCAGGCATGCCCAGTCAGCCCTAGGAGCCGGCTCTCCCGGCGCTCAGGCTTTGGGAGGCTGGAGCACAAAGAGCGCTTGTTGCCCCAGTCCCCGGGAGTCTCCCAGTGCTACCACTAGCTGGGGAGGACTGGTTACCATGGAGGCTGCCATCTGTTCACTCCCTGCTGGAATGTGATTATCCTCGCTGGGTTGGGAACCAGCAAAAGCAGGGGAGCGTGTGCTGTCGGCAATTATCTGCAATGGAGTGCGTTAATGGAAGGCTGGAATTAGCTAGCTGGAGGAGCACATAAAAGGATTTTATCAAAACTATTAATGATTTCTAGCCAAGAGGAGTAAGCTTTTTGCAAGGTCAGTACTAAACTCATTCTTTATGTAGGTAATTTTTAATTGGTGTAGTGGCTTTATGATTTAAGGATGGCAGCACCACGGAAATAATGCTTATTGTTAAGAGGGTGTGTGTGGGGATTGTGTTTTAAGGATCTTTGTCTGTCTGTTTCAGTTCAAGCAGTTTAATTTGGGGTTGTTAAAGTAGTAAGTCAGAACAATAACTGGCCAAACTGACACAAATGGAGCAATTCGTATCTCTTGTCTTTATGAAATGCTGTTTGCTGCCAAATCGGTTTGATTTACATGTCTTTTCACGCTGATTGCTTTTTGTCTGAGTGATTTCTTTTTGGATGTGGTACGTGTTTGGTTTTCGTACTGGCATGAAGGGTGAGACGAGGGGGAAATGTTCAAACAGAGCTGATGATACAATGGATGTTTAGGGTGTTTTATGCAGTTTGCTCAGAGGCAGCAGCCTAAGGGAGGCAGAATGCAGGAGCAGGTTTTCCAGTCTTCGTTCCCACCCTCTGCCCCTCTTTCTAACTCACCAACTGACCAAACACTTTGGACTCTCTCTTGCAGAGCTTGATTGTATGGAGACTTGACATGAGTTTTCAGAATATTCTGCAAATATTGTGACTGTTTTGATGGCAGGATTTCATTTAAAGGGGAAAATAAAATCAGAAGTATATGCTTGTAAGGTTTTTGTGTCCTATGAAAGACTTTTTTTTGTTGTGTTTTAGGAGCTAGGAGTATTATTTTTTTCATAATAAATGCACGATGAACATTTAGTGCAATTCAAATTACTGACTTAAACGAGAAGCATTAAAATTTTGCACCCCAAATAGACAAAGTGTTACTTCAGCAGATGTTTTTAGTCTCATATGGGCTTTCCCTTTTCAAATAAAGGTCCTATGCTGCATCCCTCTTGCCAGAACTGCCATTTTTATTTGGTGCAGGGGAGGACCCTACTAGAGGCTTTTAATTAAAACTATGTCAGTCCTAATTCAACCTATTTGCCCTCTGTTTTTATGCGATGAAAATGTCCTTATATTGGAGTCTGGAAGGGAAGTTACTGAGAGAGTTAATAAGTCACGATTGCAACATATTTGCCTAGGATAAATTTTTAACCTACAAGATGCTTTCCAAGTCTTGGTGCCTAACAAAAGTGCATGTGGGAGGTTGAGGGGGTTTTTATTTCTTTGAGTACTTTAACTGTTTGTGGTGTGTGAGCTTTTCTTGTGCTCGTGGGAGGCTGGTGTATGTGCATGAAGTCCTTTCAGACTTTTATGTTGTGCTTGCATGTTGGTGGAACTGGGTGAGCTCTCTTAATGGAAGCTGTATCATCTTATCATTAAAAAACCCACAAACCCACGTTTTTTTAACCCGTTCCCTTCCCAGAATTTAGCTATTGCATTGCTGTTTGAGTGGGTGATTTATGCAAAACTTGTCTTTAATGGGCTGCAGTGGACTTGTTCACACGTGCAAGTCGCCGGTCTGTAACTGCGTTGTTAAAAAGAGTGCAGGGGGCAGATTGGCTTTTGTGCTTGGAAAGAGATTAGACTTTCACCCTTCAGATGCTATGCTGGACCTAGCTGGAGGGAAAGGGAACCCCCCCAAGGTTATGCTGGTGTGGGATGGCTTTCTAGGAAGGTTGCTGTTGCCCACAGGATTCACTGTCGCTGTGTGTGTGAATTATAGTCTCATTGGCAAGTCTTCACAGATAGCAATAATCATACATGACATAAAGGTAAGGGCTTGTATATCCTTTCCAGAGATGATTTCTCCTGATTGCTAGCTGGTGGTGTGCTGAGAAGCTTGTTTTTCCACTGCCTTTGCTAAACCTGTTTCAAGGATAAATAGGGGACTTTACGTTCTGTATTCTCCAGCTCTTATTATATTCTCTGAAAGCACTATGTAAATGTCCAAATACTCTTCAACAAACAATTTTTTTATTTCTCTCTTGGTTGATCTGTATGTGTCTGTTGGTTACTTATTTTTGATTATTAAATTTTACTTTAGGTCACTAGGTCAGTGTTGATTTGTGGATGCAGGATTTAAAGGCTAGACACTCTTTAATCCATTTGAGCATCTGGCCTTTCATATTAGACATCCCATTTCCATGTAACAGAGGAGTTGTTAAATGTCTGCTGGAAACTAATGATTTGTTTTTTTAAAGACTGGGTTTTTTTAATCTTTGGTAGATTATTACAAGTGGCTCTGATGTTTTTTGCTTAATGGAAACAAATGATTGTCAGTGTAATCTGCTACATGATCTCTTGAAGGAGATTTATTCTAAAATACAGGCTTTGGGGACCAGCAGAGGTGATGGGTCATACTGAGTAGTGATTTGTTTTGACTTTTTAAGGAGTGTAAGCTACATCGAGGTACTTCATTTCACAAAAAATGGGACGTTTTGAATAAACTCCCAGCTAAATAGTGTCCAGAAATACAACCGAGTATATAGTAACATATAGTGAGCTCATGATAATCTTGTTTGTAATGTCTTACACACTAAGTTTTTGGGAAACTTGTCATGAAATGGTAAAATCCTGAGTCAATATATAGGAAGCTGGCTTGCGCATAAACGATCACAATTGTTTTCTTCAAACAGACAAGTCTTTCTGCTTTTCACTTGACACATGACTGTGGAATGCTGTTTGACATGACTTGGATTTATTTATACATTGTGTTTGGGCTGCTGCTTGGTGGAGGTTTTAAACGTGCTTGGTTTTCAATACACTTTTTTTCCTGCTGTTTACTTGTGTATAGTGAACATTAAAACAAACAAACAAACAAGCCCAGGCTCCTTACTGTCTCCTTACAGCAGCATGGCTACTTCAAGGTTAAAGCCTGCAGCTCTCTCTGAAGGGCCAACTGTTTGAGAAAGTCCTGGTGCCTGTTTACAAACTGTTCTCTTTGCAGCTCCCATCAAATAATGGAGCTCTCCCGGCGCTGGATGTGGGAGGATAAACCTGCTGACACAGGCACTGCTGCTGTGGGTCTGTTCGCTGGGCCTTAGTCACGTAAAATTGCTGGTGCCTTTTATGCTTTGCATGGGTGGGGTCAAAATGCAGGCAATAACACTTTTTTTTCTGGATGCTGGAAAGAGCTGTACCAGATTTTAGCAAACACCAAATTTGTTAAATTTGTTCTCGAGCAGATCACCACACTAAACTAGGGCAGTGAGACAATGAGTAACCAAATGGGAGAGACTGGCAATGTCCAGATTTATGATATGTCTGGGAATTTTGGTATGTTTTTTTTCCTTTTCAAGGGGGCTTGCATTTAGTACAGAAGTACTTTTGTCCTTCCTAGAGGTTCCACCTTGTTGAGGTGCCTAATTGGAGAACCTGAAGACTCAGAGCTCTTCTGCAAATGATTTCAGAAAATATTCCTCCCTGGTAATTGTTATTCAAAGTTGGGAGAAGAACAGGGTGGGGAGAAATGGCTGCATGCCAGCAACAGAATATCTTGAAGAGGGATTATTTCTGACTTTTCCTTTCGAGTTCATCCAGTTGCTCTTACTATATAATTAGCTGTTCATTTTAAGTATAAAAAGACTACTTGGACTGACAGAAACATGGGAATTGTTTACTTTTTGATGAATATCTCAGCAAAGTAAGTCCTTGAGTGCACTTGGGAATGTGGAGCTCAGGACTGGAAGGATTCATTTGGTCACTGAGGGATTTTTGTGGGGGCTTTTCCCTCATTCACAGGTAGCCATATAAGTTACATGTCATTTAGATGTTCAGTAGGCTTTGCTTCTGGCACAGCGCAAATCTCAGACTGTTCCTGGCTGTGGGAAGCAAACTTTAAGTAGAACTTTAAACTGTGATAAAGGATGAAAAGCCACTATTACACTATGCTTCAGAAACTGTGCAAGAAAGATTGAAGTCATTGCCAGTGTCATGAGATTCCTGTTAGCAATAGAAAACTTAAGCAGGCACTTTGAGAAATTAATTCTTCTAGCAGGATGATACTTTCTGGTCTCAATAGCCACAGTCAGTCTCCAGTGCTTCAGAAAAATGGGAACCCAAAGCAGCCAGATTTTGAATCAGAGGGAAGAATAGTCATCTAGTACTGACAGATGGTGGTAGAAGTGCTTTTCCAGCTGCTGATCTTTGGAGGAACCTTCAGTGCAGTTTATTTGGTACTTGTTCTTGACTGTCTGTAGACATTTACTGACTTGTGTATTCTTCAGACTGAACTTTTTGGTGGGGTTTTCCCACAGAAGCACTTTACCTTCACAAAGATGGTATGAATGCAGCTAACCCTGGTATTAAACAGTGTTGCAACTTGTCTGTTCCACTTCTACTTGCAGTAACACTTCCTAAAAAAAAAAAAAAAAAAAAAAAATCCACCTTCAGCTGGCCAGTTATATGGTGCTGTGGTTATAGTTCCGAGTACCTGTTTTAGATTTGACACCTAATGTTGAAACAAAATATCATGAAAGCTTTTTTAGCAAAGGGTTGTGAACTGGAGGTTGAGGCTGCAGAAGACCTGAACTACAGTCTCTTCTGCAACCAAGGGTTTTGTTTTGTAGGCATTGAGTAGTACCATGGGTGGTATGGTGTATTCCCTGGAGTGGTGCTGAGCATATCTGCTGTTTGAGTAGTAGAGGGAAAATTAATTCAAGAGCTTGTAATATAACTTGAAAGATCAAGTTGATTCTGTAATGAGTTATTCCTGCAGGGCAAGACCTTAACTTCTCACTTGGAAGTTTTCCTCCTAGTATCTCCTCCTCATCCCAACATCCTACACAAGTTTGTATTTATTTTATTTTTTTATTTTTATTCTCCTTTTCTTAAGAGGTCACTGATGCTCAGGAAGATGAGTGAAAGCATGAAGTGTTTTATTTTGTAATTCAAAATAGCTTTATGGCTTCCCATATCATGCTTACAGCAGTTACATTGAGACCAAGATCTAATACCTAGAATAAATAATTTGATGCTTATTGTACTTGTGCTCAGCATGGCTGAGTATTGTTCAGCTCCCTAAAATATCAGAAGGGTTCGTAGGTTAGATAAGATTACCTGCTGTCTTTCTTTAAATATCCTATACCACTTTTCTTTACAGCTGAAGTAGTTCTCTGGCAGCTCTCTGTGACAAGGCAGTTTCCAAGACTAATTTTGACGCCTGCTCTCTTCAGTAGCTCTTGTTCACGCCATTGCTTGGAGCCTTATGTTGCTGTTATGACTTGGCCACCCACTGTAATGTAACTGGCAAGTGTTTTAGTCCCTTGGCTTGTCAAGATTTCTGTGTGTAAGTCAGTTTTAACTGTAGAAGCTGCTACAAACACTCTTAAAGATAGCTGCTATAAGCCAAAATACATTTGAAGGCCTAGGGGTGGAATTGGAGCTTTGCCTAAGAACTGGAACACAGCAGTTAAAATCTGACACAATGAAATATTCACAGTTAGCAGTGTGAGCACTGTTTGCCCTCAGTAAAGTCAGCAGTGTTGCACTCCTCTGTTGTCTGCTAGCATTCTGTTATTTTGGGTAAATGTTCTTTTTAAAATCTTAGTCTGGAACACTGTAGATAAAACACTTTGCCCCCCAATTTTTCCCCATATTATTATTCCCCACTTATTCTGCAAGCTGGCCTGCTTTCTGGTGTAAGAGGCAGAACATTTTGTTTTATGTATATGTGTTTATAAAGCTGATTTTATTGATTGTAACATATAGTTTTTCTGAACAATTGAATTAAATTTTCGAGACTTGTCTTGTCACTGATGTTACTGGTCTTATTCCTGATGTTTCTCTGGTTTGCCTGAAAATATTCCAAAACTTACCAACTGTTGAAAAATTCTGAAAACTGAAGAATGCTTTTTTACTTGCTTCTTAGCGCAGGTGTAAAACTTTAGCTGGTAGCTGAGGTGGGTTTTTTGTGTATGTGAGTGTCTTCCATGGAGCATCCTCAGCTTGTGCGAACAGAAGGGTGATATTCCCGCAATCTGATACTAAACATTTTCAGTGCAAAACAATGCCCAGGACACTGTAATGATGAGAGGGAAAAGCCTCTCAATCCAATGTGATCTACTTACTGTTCTTTGATAATGTAGTCTGTTCATCATGTTTTAATGGATTAAGGTTTTCCTTGCACTGAAACTGCTTTAATCCAGTTTATCTCAAAATCAGGTGGTGTTTTAGAATCTCTTTCCATAAGAAAGACAACAATGAAACTTGACTGTGTCTGTTTTATGGCTGGCATCTTCTCTGACTCTACATTTTTTAGAATTCAGAGATAGCAGTAAAAGAACTGTGGGGAAAAGCTTATTGATTGCTTTTGTGTTGAAATAAATGATGGAAAGTTATTACTGTCTGGTTGATGAGGTCTGGTGTGTGGATGGCAATAATTTAAAGGAAATTACAGTTTCATTAGTGCTGATGTGGTCTCAAAAGCTATGTTTAACTACCAGCAAAACTTCACTATGTAAAGCAGTCGCAGATGTCTCTGATCTTGCACCCTTATTGCTCCAAAAGCTGAAATACATGTCTACATTCCCTTATTTGTTATTTCAGGGGAGGAAAAGCTCTACAAAGAAGGTCCCAATTTTCTGACTATCCTTTAAGTACTAGATCAAATTGGCCATAACAGGACAAATTCAGGAGACTAAAGCTGTATATTTATTTGAGGCAGAAGGAAATAGTTGTGAACAGATAGTGTCATTTTTTCTCCTGAGACATGATCTAGTGAGAGATGTCCCTGCCCATGCAGGAGGGCTGAACTGAAGGTTCCTTTCTACCCAAACCATTCTATGGTTCTGTGATTTTTAGGAACTAACATATTCTGGAGAAAGTTAATTTGACGCTTTCTATAATGTGACAAGAAGGCTGGACAAAAGTAGAAGGAGAAATGTATTGTGCCTTCAAGTTTCTCTTCCTCAGAAAGTACCAAGTCAGAGCTAAGGTGGAATAGATTGAAAATACCTGTGCTGTCACATATTCTGTTTAAGAAATATGAACAGGATTCAGGGAAAGACTAAACAAACTCATGGTGAATGCGGCTTCCAGCATCTGGTAAAGTACAGTTGCCCAAATGCATCTGCTGACATGGGTGGTGCATAAATTGATGCTGTAAGCCATGTTGTCTGTTTGCTGCCTTCTGTGTGGGTTACTGAAACATTTGCTACTGTTTCTTGTCAGACACCGAATTTTTTTATTGAATTTTTTTTTTTAATTCTTTTTTTTCCTGACCATGGTGTGTATGCTCTTACCTACCCCAGAAATGTACTGATTATTCCACTCCGTTTATTGTGAATCTGCCATGCAGTTTTTTGTTAACTCAAACCAAGAATAATTTGTACTTTATTTTTAGTATCTAGCACTGCCCAAATTTGATTTTTATATGGAGGTGAAATCATGGTCTCTGCAATTTGACCTGCTTCACTTGAGTCTTTAGTGTCCGGATTTCTAATGTGGCAGGGATAATTTTTAAATTATGAATTCAGCCTTTCACTGTACTGCAGAATCTGAGGAGACCTTTGTGTGGTGGTCTTCCTGCCTTGGGTTGTGGGGAGTTTTTTGTGGGGTACATGTGTATTTTGTGTGTTTATGTGTGACCAAAGGTAAATCAGTTGGAAAATTAGTCTGTGCTGTTTTGGAAATATGTTAAATAATGTTTGATGTGTGAAGGTGAGTAAAGGTGGATGGCACAACACTTTTAAGGTAGACCGCTGCCTTTTTCCTCCTTGCTTTTTTCCACTCTTCTTTAAGGAAGAGTATGGGTTTTTGTCGTAACAGCTACATCATTACCCCGAGCTGTTGAGGCACCAGAGCTGCCCTCCTGGTCTAGTGCCACCTGGTCTGCTGGTCTGGCTGTAGGTTCTGGCTGGCAGGGGAGTGCAGTGGCAGGTGGGAATGTCACCATGAGAGGTAATAGTGTCTTTGGGGACCAGGCAGCAGCTGTGTGGGAGGCAGGAGGCCTGACGAAGCATCCCTCTCAAGGAGAAAGGCATGGGAAGGAGAAAGCAGTGAGGGGGGCATGAGAAAAAGCAGAGTTGCAGGGCCAGAGTGTCTTCACTTTGTGGGTATTTGCTAACTCTGTGTTAGCGTAATAGAATGGATAACACTATCAGTAATGATTTCTTCTTCTCTAAATCATAACAAGCTTTCTCTCAATTTTTTAGTATATATATTTATAGTGTATAAATATACGTATGTATATATGTGTATGTATATATATATATAAGAAGGAGGTTTTAGAAATAAGAACTCTTGAAGCATTTTTTTTAAACAGAAGAATTGGCAAATCAAACCCAGTTGAAAAAGGCAAAGCCTTTGACCACTTTTCATGTCTAGAACTAAAAATTCCTTTAACAATTGCTGATCTTTTTAGTAAAGAAGATTAACTGAAAATTGAACCACAGATTCCTGGATTTTTTATTTTTTATTTTTTTTTTAAGTATGGAAGATACTTTAAGCTACAGAAAAACATCTTTATATGGTTAGTGTAAAACATGCAGTTGCCATAGCAAAACCAGTCCTTTTGTAAATGCTAATAAAATAGATGTCAGTGACGTGGCTCTCACTGATCTTTGATATAGTTCTCTGATTTTGCAGAACTGCAACCTTTTCATTTTTTGTTTGGAGAGTTTTGTAGTTGCTTGTATCGCTTCTGTGCTTGGACTAAATTGCAGACACAAAGATGCTTCAACAACAAATGCTGTGCAAACATAGGACAAAAAGTTCTTTTCCCCTAAGAACTTCTATTGTGTGTTCATGCAACCACAAGCTTTCCCTTTGGGGGATATCATACAGCTGAACTGGGAGAAAAGGAAAAAAAAAAAGATGTAAAAATACTGCTATTTACGTTCTACTTATGGCATGGTAGTTGTTTATTCCATCTACCTTGAGACTGCTTGTTTTGCATCTCCTTGCATGTGAACCAGGAGAGCTAGAGAAGAGTGATGGAGTTTTTGATTTTCAGAACTGGGAGGGGCAAATATCCTTTCCACAAACTTGTTTCTGTCTGGGCTGCAGATCCTGAGTATCCCTTTGTGTTTCTCACCTTTTTGGGGGCTAGTCACTTATCTTCTTAAGGTGCTATTGTTACTTTTCATTGTTGCAGCAGTCCTGAATACCCACCCCTAAACTCCCTCCCTGCCTTAGCCCGCTTCCGTGCGGACTTTTCCTCTTTTCTACTTTTCTTGGTGGTCACTAGTTTCTGCAGGTCACTTGCTCAATAGATAATTTCCCCCTATCCTTTTATTCATTATATACCTGCAAATCTTGAGTTGTCATATGGTTGTTTCTTCCTTCCTCATGTGCGTGTGCGGCAAAGCTTGAAGGATGCAGCTTAACAAGGCAGCAGTACTTAACCAGTTGTGTGCTTTGGATTTCTTTTAGGTATTTTGTTTAAGGTACAGTTTGTGTCCATCCAGGCTTCTGCACAAAATCACTTGTTACTGATTTAGACTAACCCAAGAGTCATGAAAAGGGCAACACGTGGAAGGTCTGACAGAAGTGAGGGTCACTTTGGGACGAGAGTGTGTAGTGTCTCGGTAGCTGATCCCATTGCCCTAAGAATAGCTGGGAGCCAAGTTGAATCCCTCTGCCTGGCTTTTGAGAGAGGCTTTCAATAGTACCTCAGGAACTATTTTGGGCTGAGGACAAAGCATGATTTTATTTTTGACCATACTTAAACTGCTGTGCTTTTGAAGTATTGGAATGTAAAGGAGAGAGGAGAGGGGTAGGTCAGTGTGAGTCAACCACAACTACTGTATGGGAGTCCTGGGAAAGGGGCCTTTCTCTCTTCGACTCATTGAGATTGTCTAAAGATCTCCCACATGGGAAAAAAATAGTTTGGAGGTGTTTTCATATGGAAATTCAGAAGTGTTTGCTCTGCATTCTGTTTCAGGGAGACAGGTGGATTACTGATCCTTTGGATGAGACAAAAATCAGTGGCTTGCACAAACTCTGTGTGTATCATGTCCTGATGCAGCATCCTCAGCAAAGCACTTCAAACACTCTGTGTCTGAAGTGAGCCTGCAGTAAGGAGGAGACAGCCCATGACAGCCACACTGAATGCTGGACTGTGATTCACTGTCACATGAGCCGATTTGGTTTGGGGGGTGTGTGTCAGTGTGACATGCTGCCCGTGTAGCTCTATATTAGTTCAGCTTTCCAGGTTTCCTAACAGTACTCATGTGACTTCCTTCTCAACTTCCTTCGTCACATTAAGAATATTCAAATGATTTATGTATATAATTTGAGTCTCCTTATCTGCAAAATGGGGAAAGTTCTGAGAGAAGGCTTGTGGTGCTTAGTTTGAAAAGCGCTTGCAAAAGAAAGTAAGTGCTGTCTATTTGTTGTCAGATATCTGTAAAAACTTTTAATTATTGGTGGTAATAAAGTGGTACATGAGGCAATAATGTTGATTTGAGGTAACATAGTTTCGTAGAACTAGTGTGCTGTGCAAGGACTAAAAACATACTGGGTTTTGTTTGTGTAGTTGTTCATTCATACTAAATGACAGCAACTACTGATTTTAGTAGTATGGTTTTAATTACACACTAATGACAACATTTTATTAACTAGTTGTTCTCCATTTCTCTTCATCTGCTTTTTAGAGAAAATTAATTAAACTAACTTTATTTTTTAATTAACTTAACTTCAAAGTTCACAGGCGTGTTTTGGTGACAGGCCAGACACAGCTGCACCTTTTGTTGATGAGTTTTCAGTTAATACTTGCCACTTTAACTGTGTTGTGCAGTTTGCATATTTCTGCTCTTAAGAGTAAGCAAAGTTGGGTATGGAACACATGTGAAACCAGGGGAATAGTTTAATGAGATGTTCCCATTCTAGCAGTTTTAATCTCTCCCAAATCCCCTTATCGTCTAACTAATCAAATAGAGATAAAACAATTAATCTTTTACCTTTTCTAAAAAAAGGACAAGTAAAACGTGTTTTAAAGATGAACAGTGGTGACTTCTTTTTAGCTGTTTTAATGTTGCTCCTTCTGGAAATGAAATAAAATCCCCAGTTTCCTTCATGTGTGTAAAATTCCTTCTCTCTCCTTGAGTGGTAGCAGAACTGGGGTGACTCCCCGTGGGCTGTGGTGAGTTGGGGGGGTTGCCTGTGCTGTCCAAGGTGGACTTCTCAGAGCTGGTTGGAGCTCTGACTCCTTGCCTGTTCTCTGCCTTCTCCCTGTGACAAGGACTGAGGGAGAGCAGAGTCTTGGTAGCTCAGATGTCACCTCTCCCACATGTCATGTTACAAAGTTTGTAACAATTATTGTATACCTTTCCCCAGAAGGGAGACTGGGTTTCTTGGTTGGCCCCTACTTTTCCTTTTGTGTTTCCTTCACTCCCCTTTGTTTACAGTGGTCAGTAACCATTTGTGTACCTGCATATCTGAACCACTTGCTTCTTATTTTGTAGCCATTTGTCTGCGAGTTTTCCAACCCACTGTGTTGCTTGTGTGAAAAGTGAAAACTGTATTGCTGATCCCATCTGAATTTAAAGTCTCTCACATCCTTGTATGGTAGGCATTATGAGTGGTTTTCCTGGGCTAGAAGAGTAGACCGGGCTGAAGAAAGTTTGCCAAAGCCCTCAATGTCAGATGGACAAACCAGGGTCGTGAGGAAAATGGTTTGCTCCAAATATGGGAAACTGAGCAGAAAATTTATCTTCTCAACCAAGTCTTTCCTGGAGAGACAAGGTGTTCTTTAGGAGGGCAACCTTTGAACTCTTGGAGGTGAACTTCGAAATTGAAATATAACCTATGCATTGGAGTTCTCTGAGTTGGTTATGAAACTCAGCTGATGTTATTTTTTTGTTTTAATGATGTGTTAATGGCCTGGGTGAGCAAAATTTGTATGTGTCTTTAAGGAGCCTGGGATTGCTGGCTAGGAGTATCAAGGATGGGGAAACGCATCTTCCTAGCTCAGCAGTTTAAAAATAAAACAACACTTTAAAAACAAAAGCAACACTTGCAAATCATGGCCAAAGTGGTAAAAATGGGTTCCATTTAGATTTCAAATCCATGTGCAGGGAGCTTGCTTCAGCTCATCTCAAGAACAAAACACACCGAAGTGTTGAAATAACTGGAGGAGTACTTGGGGTTTTTTTGCTGTTTTGGCAGTACCCCCTGCCATTCAACATCTGTAAGAGAAAGGAAATAATTATCTGCCCTGTTCCAGAGGGCTCTCCCCTGGGTGAAAAACAGATATTCATGGATTGTTTTGCAAGTGTGTTCCCCATAACCCTTGGTACTTGTCCTTCAAAGCAGCTCTGCATTGCTGTGCTGCTGCACAGCCTTGAATGTGAGGACTGCAAGTGGCCGGTGATGTGGGAGCTGTGGTTTGGACCAATGCAGATGTTGAAGATGACCTCAGCTGCAGCAAATGGCAAGCTGGCTGCTATATTCTGATTCATATTATCCGAATTGACAAGGCTGGATTTAAATCCCAGTTTTTCTCCTGCTGAGATGAAAGTGTGCCAGCCAGGGATCACATGGTGTGGGAGCTCTGAAAAATAAAAGAAAGTTACTTGCAGCAGCTTCCCTTTTGAGTTAATCCTTTTGCTTTTTAAAAATATGCATTTTCGCAGTTCATAATTCACTCTAATATCTTTGCATTGTACCCTGGGGCACAATATCTAGTTTGTGCCATTTAAAGATTGATTTTAAATTAATTAGTTGATTTTAGTCTATGCCAAATTAACTAATGTTTTCCCAACATTTCTTTAATGCAGACTCTTTTGGTCACAGCTCTGGTATCCTGTGTGTTGTATGTTTTTCATTCTAGGCATAAGTTTAAGTAGAAATTAGGAAATGCAAAAGATGATTCAAAACGAGCATCATGCAACCAAAAGGGAGAACAAAGCAACAAACAGAAAGTGTCCTAACTTGTCCTTTAACCCTGATACTGTTTTAATTTCAAACAGCAATGCAATTAATAGTGATAAAACTTTCATAATAGCTGAAGTATTAGACAAAACAACTTACAGTAGTCCCTCCTCCTCCTTTCTCCAGCAGTTCGTAGGTTACATAAGCTGATTTCTTTGTTTTTCCTCTTTACTCGTGAACAGAGTTCACTCTCTTCTGTGAGCGGACTGGTTCGCATGCTTACGTTTTTCCTCTCAAAACAGGCTTGCCTTCAAAGAGGAGGAGCATAGTGTAATTGAAAGACCCAGCATGTAAACTGTCAGCATATACCGAACATCTGGGGAGAAGTCCTTTCTGGCAACTCACAGGGCTTGTAAATAGGATAAGTGTGAGCCTGTCGTAGGGTTATTACCATTGCAAAATCAATTTCTCCTGCAGTGGTATTGGATTATATTTGCAAACAATGTCTTCTGAACCAGGTAAGACTGAACAGGTTGCTTCTGTTTCACTTTAATCTCTTCAAGACTCCGGGGTGTGCTTGTGTCCAGAAACATCAAGAGTTAAACTTTTTAGTTTGAAGCAAATAAGCTGGTGAACATCAGCTGCTTTATGATGCAATACAGCTGGAATGCTCTGGTGGCTTTTTCCTCCTATTTTCAGTAAATGAGCTTGAAGTCTCCTGAACTGATTGCCTGCCTATACATCTGCCACACCAAGAACTCTGCTACTTTTGGCTTGTTTTGCTGCTGCTTTCACCAGCTCGAGACTTCCTTAAAAGCAGATCAGTTTTGATCAGTTTTGTGGTGTCTATAAGTGGTTTCAGTTCCTGGCTTATTTGCCAGATTCATTGTCCTCTGTTCATAGCTGTAAGATTTCTATGGGGCATTTCTATAAGTAAGCTTTGGCTTTAAGATTTGTATCTCGCATTGTTTTAGGAAGTAGGTGTGCACTTGTGACTTCTACTCAGCCTTTCACTTATGCTGTTACAATAAGCCATCTAACTGATGCTTATGCCACAATTAATGTACAGCATTTGCTTCCAGAGTTAAAGAGTGCTTTCTTTTATTGCACTGTCCAGTGAAGGGTTTGGATTTTTTCCATTTTATACTCCTATGAGTTTCAAAGCATACTATTGAAAATACGGCTTTACTTTTGAGTACATTTTTCAGTTCTAGGAGACATTCAGCTTAGGGTAAGTTCAACCAAAAGGCATACCCAACCTTAACAGCTTAATATAAGATAGTAAATATTCTGAATTAAGTTTTCCACACAGAGATGGATGAAGCTGATCTGTGGGAAATTTGGGCTTAGAATACCAGGCTCACTCTCTGGAAAGCCCTCTGAGACTAAAGAGAGGGAAGGGAGTCACTGGCTGAGTGAGATTGAGATTTGCTAGAGAAGCTTGGAATAGGTGCTTGCAAATAGTTCTAACCCCAGCTCTCCTAAATTCAGTACTTTTGGGCATCTGATTTTTCTTGGGATCAAAGAATACTTGTTTTCAAATAATTCTGTTGGTTCCTTATCTGTTTTATGATGAGGTTTGAAACTGCCCTTCTCCCTCTAGCTTTTAATAATCAACCAAAAGGATGGGAATCATACTTTTCCTCCCACTCTTTGCGCGTCATTTTGCTGAATCTACGTGCGGATTTAGGAAACTTTTTTTTTCACTGATCTGTCTCATTAAGAGCTGTTTTCTAGGATATGTAATGCATATTCTTTTCCTGTAAATGAGACAGTACACCCTTATGGATTTTTCAGGAAGTATAATGTGGTGCCATAACTACTATTCTTGGTAGTACAACTCATCTTTCCTCTTGCCCCTTGGCTTACTTTCAGTTTACAGAGGCTGAGGCCTACAGTATACTTACATCTAACAGTGGCAGTCTGAATGTCAAATATAGAAATATAATGGTGAAGCTGTGATTTTTATTTTTTTTTTAGATTAACTCGGTGAACTACAAGTATATTTGTGTATGCTTTAAGGTGACATAGATTATACTATCGTGCTATTTTCCAGGCAGTGTGTTTCCAAGTGTCCAGTTAGAAGTTGTATGAAAGCAGTTAATGCAGGAACAGACTATGGTGCGAATACCTGGCTTGAAGGGTAAGAATTTGTGAGCTTTTACCGGCCTGTGGAATAGCATTTGGTACCTCCTGATGTCACCTTCTCAGAACGGTGTAGGAGACCTATGGATATAGATAGTGTACAGAGAAATGGTGACATCAGGAGTTCCAGCCTGTGTAAGTTTGAAATCAAGTGGACAAATATCCCTGGACACCCCTAAACAGTATCTGAGAGAAGCAGTGAGTTGCTTGCTGAAGCAGTGGCTGCCTCCAGTCTGAAATGGAAAGAAATCCTTCCAGGGCTGGGACCAGGTGAGAGGGGAGTGGGATGCCTAGAGGGACAGTGTCTATGGGAAGGTATAAATTCACATGGCACTTGATTCATAATTATCGCAATGTGCAGTTGAGTGTGTCCAAGTACCTGAGCAAAGCACTTTTTCCAAGTACTAAAGGCCCGTAACATACATGGAAAATATGTAGAATGTACCTTCTCTGGAGCTTTGACGTTTTTGAAGACTGGAACTTTATAGATTTTTATATATGTATTAGTTTTCACTATAAGGAAAACTGTTTTCGAGCAATGTCATTTTGAAGTATCCATTGATACCATGACCCAGAAGTCAACAATGGACTTCAGTGTTTTCGTTAGTGCCATCTCTATGCTTTGCTTTGTGACTGCAGCACTGAGTCTTATGTTAGTCTTTTATGTGGTAGGTGCTATATAAACAGAGACAGACAGTCTATTAGTTTACATCATTGCTTGTAAACCCAGTGAATTTGTTGAGTCTTTACTAAAAATTCAAAATATTTATGGAATGTTCCTCTTCCTTATCTCTTCCCTTCTGCCCTGGGTTTATAATTATTGTAAAACAGAAGGATTAAATGTCTTTAACGTTAAGAGTTTGGAAATTTCGTGCCTGTGTGCTTCTTAACAGTCAATGCTTGACCTTAAAAAGTACAGGTAGTTAGGAAACTGTCCTTTAGATTGCCATAAAATATTTAACGTATTATGAGTGCTCTTGCTTGCTTGTGAAAAAGCCCTTACAGTCATGACCTGTCACCAAAAAAAAAAAAGGAAATAAAAAAGAAGGGGAGGCAGCAGCTGGTTTAGGTCATGTGAGGTGGAGAGGGATTGTAGCACTGCCAAACCTTGTATTATAAAAAACATTAAGTGTTTAACCTTAAACAAATGTTGCTTTTTAAGAGTAATTTTGTAGATTTTATTTGCTCTCTGTTTTGGAAAACTTTCTTCCCCAACATGCAAACTATCCACTTTTTTTTAGTGAATGTTTTGATGCTCTTTCTTCTGATGCCAAAAGTGAGGCTGTAAGGAAAACAGTAAATATTGCATAGGAGTCAGCAACATTCTATTGGGCTGAAGTTCTGTGAGCAGCTCAAGTGATCCAGTGGGCAACTGCTGCCAAGAGGCTGCCCAGTCCCTCCCTGGGACTTTCCCAGGCTTTTGGTCTCACGCGTGAAGCAGTTCAGCTCACTCCCACGGCACAGAACTCTGGTGCTAAAGCTTGCTGTGAGGTGCAGGGGGTTGCACTGGCCTGGAGAGAAAACCAACAATCCCTAAAGCTGGTAAGAAGTGAGCAGTGGGAGCTACGGGAATGTGGAGGGATGGAGAGGATGAAACTTGCTCATTTTGGTGGGGGGCTGTCTCGCTCTGTCTGGGGTAGCTGAGGTTTGAGTGGGAGCAGAGGTTTTTTTGGTCTGTCCTGGGGCCTTCAAACATTTTCATTCTGAAATGTTTGCAAAGTGAAAGGTTGCACATCTTTGAGATGCGTTGGACGAGACTGGAGCCATTACATAATTATTTCTCTTTCTGAATCGTAGTTGTGTTTAATGCATTTTTACTTTGCATGACTACTTTTTTTGTAATACATTTCCTATCTATTTGTGCACTCAAAGATATATATTTATGAGTATTAAGCTTTTTGAAACAGTATGGTAAATATTCATCCATGTCTGCATCAAAAAATACTTGAATTCTCCACAAGTTTTAAGAAATTATGTTCAAAATTCATAATACAGTTGTTCTTTTTCTGTTGTTTTTAAAAAAAAAAAAAAAAAAAAAAGAGAGAAGACATTTTAAATGGGGGTCTGGAAAACAGAGGAGAGAGGACCAAAGAGTAGAATAGTTCTGAATTTGAATCTCAGCCTGTTCATAGCATTAAGTGTAAAGCTCTTTCAATATGTATAATGTTCAAGAGGCAACTGTGTGCATGTGCAAGTCTGTTAATCTGGGGTGAATTCTGTGGACAGCCCAAACAGTGGTCATCTCTGGTAATCTAGGGCCAAGGGGTTTTTCCCCATTTGGATTTCAGACAACTAGTATTTGATTTCCTCACATAAGGGATGATTACGAACCAATGAGTAAGTGTGAAATGATGATTGGCCTCTTGTTCCTTACGGAAAAGTGACAGCGTAAAAGCTGGCATGATTGTGGGAGGCTTTAAAGGGACTGGACAAGGAAGGTCCTTCTTGAATGATTTCACAGGAAGGCTCTAAATGTACTTAAACGAGGCTTTTTGTGGCTATTCTTCACTTTTTTTCCCTCAACCAGGTCAAAAGCAGGAAGCACTTGAATTCTTGTGAAGTGTCCAGCTTTGGGTTCTTTATATTTCTGGTTTGGTGCAGCGAGCATTCCCAGGGAACCGCTTGTTTTTCTGTTTCGGAGATGATGGTTGTTAATTACTTGGCAGGGAGACTGAAGTGCCTGGGGAGCCTGACAGCAGGCTGGCTGCCCCGGGCCTGGGGGAGGAAAGGCATTCAGCACGGAGCAGCCGGGGTGCCGCACAGCTGCACCGCTGGTGCCGCTCTGAGGGGCCGACTGTTCCTTTCCACCCGCGCTTTGTTCTTCATCATGAGGTGCACGATTTTACATTTTCTTATAATCTTTCATGTAACAGGGAGTAATGCCTGGTAGCCTGTTGTCATGCTATTGTGCACTTAATACCCTGCTGCCTTTTCTATAATTGGGGCATATTTCAAGCCATTCATTTTTAGATCATAGTTTTTTTATTAATTTTTTTTTTCCCTTTCCTTCCCTAATGTTTGCTCCTACCCCTCTGAGATATGATTCAACCAAATCAGTATTATCTAGTGGCTACTTGCTTCTGGAAAGGAAGTCTTGTCTTCCTTTCCCTATCAATACTTTTGCATCTTTGCCCAGGCCTTAGTGCATCTAAGGTGAATGAATGCATGAAACTGGCTGCTTAATTTTTTTGGCAGGATTACATTTCTGATGGCTTAACTTTTCCAGACCGCATCCTGAGGATAGATGCATGCCAACACTGGTGCACAGAAAGTGGTGGGAGTAGGCAGTCAGGAGGAGGGAGGGAAGTGGGTGGAACAACTTGTGTCCGTGACAGCTGGCTGCTGGATGAGCTTTGGCTTGTCAGATGCTGGCGGGACACATGGACTGCCTCAGCAGTTGGATGAGGGAAACAGTTTTCATCTATCATTGATAATTTTATTGGCTTGTGTTGAATAATTGACTTCTGTTTGGATCTTTGGCTGTTCTGCATTTTGAATATACTATATTATGTATTTATATCTTGAAATTATTTGAATGCTCTCAAGTGTGTGTGTTTATACAACTTCTGAAGTAAAATATCAGCTACAGTTTCGACCTTCTGTAATTAGGTATTTTATTTCCCCCCCCCTTTGGGTTTGTGGGGGCTTTTTGCTTTGGGTTGTTTTGGCATCCTGTTTCTAAAAATGCTTTCCTTTAGTCCTTTTATCTACAGAAGTAGCTAATTTCATGTCTCAAAGCATATGGACAGTTTCTAAAATAGCTGAGTTGAGATGAACTGCACAGATAACTGGGCAGAGAACAAGATGAAGTGTCAGTGACTGACTGGTTAGAGAAGTTCAGGAGCAATGTATACTGAGCAAAATGGTGAAATTTGTTCTTAGATCAAATTTATCTGTGCACACTGCTATTTTATAATGGCTTATGAATTATGGAAGGGGAGGTCTTTGTTACTGACTGAGTAATCACAGCACTTGCCTGGTAAGTAAATGCTAATGTACTGTCTTGAATTATTCCAGTGGTTTTTATGAGATAGCTGCATTTTTCGTTCACTTGACTCTGGTATTGGAGTTGCTCTCTCTAATATGACTTTAGACTCTGCTGCCCAGCATGCTGTCATGCTGTTTATCTGTTATATGATAAAAGGGAAGAAGACAATAAATCATCTTAAAACTTGACAAATAAAGTGAAAGAAACACAAGACTCGGTGCTACAACCCTTGGCCAGACAAGTGATTCTTCTGTGATCAGTAAATCTGCTTATACAAATGGGGTGTCTTGTTTAGTAAATAGGAGCTTGGGACATTTGGAAAATGATGATTACCATCTGTGCAAAATACGCTGGTGACAATTAAAAACAGTGAAAAATTTCAGTGTTACTTAAAACAGTAGTTGAAGGGACATTGCTCACTTCACACAGCTCTACACTGGAAACTCAAATGAAACAATAATTTTGGGAAAATTCGGTGGTGGTGTATTTCTTGTGCTAGGGTTCCTAATCAAATTGGCTATTAATTCAGTTGCAACTCAAGAAAGCCACACAAAACTTCCTCAACCCCTTCCTTTGTCAAATATGTAGGAAGCTGTAAAGGGCTTGGGGGAAGGAGAGGAGAGGAAGTGGCCCTTAGACACAGGGCTCACTAATGTTCCCATTATCACAATGGGGGAAGAAGTTGACAATATGTATTCAGGACACTCCTGCAACTTTGTGAAATATAGTCATGTGAGAAGGAGTTTGTGAGCTGGAAGTTGCCATTTTGTGTTTTGGAACGGGGAAAAGGTGATGCTGACAAGGAGGGAGGAATTACCTGGAGAGTTACCTGTTGCAGAAATGAAGCAGTGACAGCAGGGTAGCTGTTGTGGGCAACAGGGTCAACTCACCCTGCCTAATTCTGGACCGATGAAGCTGCTGCTACTTATGGTACCCATTTTCTTTTTTGGTGTTTTTTCTTTTGCGGTTTTGAGCCTTGTGGTTCTAAGCTTCATGAAGCTCATGGTACATGGTTGTAAGCTGGAGTCAGAAGCTGGAGTCACTTGTAGGTCTTGTTGTCTTAATATGTTGTCCAAAACTGCTGAGAGATACTGACCTTATGGACGGAAAGGGACCTGGGGCTCCTGGTCAATGGCAAGTTGAATATGAGTCATTGTGCCCTGGCAGCCAGGAGGGCCAACCGTGTCCTGGGGGCATCAGGCAAAGCATCACCAGCCGGTTGAGGGAGGGGATTGTCCTGCTCTGCTCTGCACTGGGGCGGCCTCACCTTGAGTATTGTGTGCAGTTTTGGGTGCCCCAATATAAGAAAGATATTAAGCCATTGGAGAGTGTCCAAAGGAGGGCAAGGAAGATGATGAAGGGCCTTGAGGGGAAGCTTTATGAGGAGTGGCTGAGGGCACTTGGTCTGTTCAGCCTGGAGGAGACTGAGGGGAGACCTCATTGCAGTCTATAACCTCCTAGAGAGGGGAAGAGGAGGGTCAGGCGCTGATCTCTTCTCTGTGGTGACCAGGGACAGGACCCGAGGGAATAGCCTGAAGCTGTGTCACGGGAGCTGTGGGTTGGATATTAGAGAAAGGTTCTTCACCCAGAGGGTGGTTGGGCACTGGAACAGGCTCCTCAGGGAAGTGGTCACAGCACCAAGCCTGGCAGAGTTCAACAAGGGCAGTGGTGTGATTCTTGGGGTGTCCTGTGCAGGGCTAAGTGTTGGACTCAATGATCCTGGTGGGTCCCTTCCAACTCATTAGATTCTATGATTCTGTGATTATTTTATGAAACACAAAACATGAAAAGTACCTACAAGTAAAAGAATACTAATGTATATTTTCTCTTTAGATTTTGGGCTTGCTAATATATGTTCAAAGATGAAAGTGAAAATAAAGGTTTGAGGGAATGCGTTGTAATACAGGAACGAAGTATGTGAAAAGAGCAGTGCTTTATTCTTGTAAACAGAACTTCTCATACTCAGAGCTCTCCCTTCATATGTCTGGAGATGTGGTTTGAACATTTCTTTTCTCTGTTCATTTAAGAAACCTCCATTATTCGTTAAATAGTTGAGGAACAACAACTGTCACCAAAGCCATTGTCTCTGAGTGTAGACAACTCATAAGAAACTTCATGTAAGAAATGCTGTGGTTTTATTGGAGGACCTCAGTCATAAGCTACTGCTTTCAAACCACAGTCATTTGAAGTCCTGTACAGTGCTTTTTGTTTTATTGGAACAGCATCAGCAGTGCACGTTGTATTATTGTGCTAATCCAAAATTTAAACAAATGTTGAAAGATAATTCTATTGATTGCTCCTCATTTTAATAAGAATCACAACAGATGCCCAGGTTTACCTGCATTGAATTGACTAGGAGACCAGAGCCAAAAGAACAAAGATCAGAGCCAGACAGGATGACATTCTAAGGCACACTGAGTCTGTCTGCTGTAGCCAGCACTGGCAGGACATCTGTGGTGAATGTGGAATTCATCATTCAGTCCTTTACTTGCATGATATGCTGAGACTGAGATCAGGGGATAATTGATACATCTTATTCTGTTAATATCCCTGTCAAAGCTTGAACTTTTAATCTTGAGTAAGTTAGCTTAAATAGATATCCTACTTAACTGTAATGACATCCATAGCTGGTAACTTGGCAAACTCTATTTTTTTTAGTAGCAATTACTATAAGCTGTATTTCAGCCTAAAAATGAAATTTACTGTGGGAAAGATGCATGGCTTCTTCCAATCAGAACAACTATAAACCTTGACAGAACACAGGAAAGCTAATACTGAATGCTCGAGTCTTGTGAATACCTACAAACCAAACAAGTGCAGTAACGTCTTACCTTAGACCAAGCAGGTATGACAGTGTTTCTACTTGGTGTTTGGTTCTATCACTGATGCCCTGCATATCCTCCTTTAGTTTATTAGAAATGAAACTATTTCCAAAATTGTTTCTTCTTTTACAGTATCTTTTGTGTGTTGTGCACAGTTAAACTTGTTGAAGTTGGTTTCAGTTCTCCTTCTGCTCTGTGTGTTGTTGCAAGGGGTTCACAAACTGAGTGTTATGGATACCAAAGTTTGGAAACCTCTACTCTCTGTTACTGTGTAATGTAGCATATCTACCAAGAAGTTAAATATCTTCTAGTTTTTGGCAAGTATTGTGTGGTGGTTGGCCTGCCAGTTTTAAGTTCAGTAATGTTTCCTGTTTAACTTCACCATCAGATGTTGTGAGTGCATTCACATAAAAGCACACTTTTTGCAATCTACAATTTGTCATATTTGCTAGAAGATTTACTTATTCCATACAGTAAATGTTATGAAATTGAGGGTAATATTTGTTGGTAGTTCTATTAATGTTCATGTGTTTAGTGAGAAATAAGAACCTTATATGCTTTGCATCTTTTTTATTCCCAGAAAATGTTCTTCTGTTGATCTTAGAATATGTTTGCCTGTGTCTGGAGAATAGCTCTGCAAGAAAAAACCCTACATTTTTGCATTTTGTCAGCATATATATCTGAAGTAATCCTTTAATAGAACCTGATCTGTCCCCTACACTTTGCCAAGATTCCATTTTTCAAAGGTAATTCTAAACTGTCTGTTATTTGCCATTTATTTTTCTGGCCAGCATCTTCTTGCAGAAAGAAAACTAATTTCTTTGGTGAGACCGCCCTCCTGACTTGAGCAAAAGCTATTTATTTCTCTTTTTGCAGTGTTGGGTTATCAGCTATTTGCAGTGTTTCAGCAGTGGCTCACCACAGTAAAGGCTGGTCTGATGTTTGACCTTTAGAGCTCATCTGCACAGATGAATATGTGTATGAAACAGAATATGTGTATGAAGTTTTTGTACTATTCTGCAGCTGCAAACTATTCACAACTCTATTGCCACTGCAATGGGAGAGGTGAATATACATCAAGACAAAAATCTGTAGTTAACTTGAAAGGATACCATTTAATAGAAATTGGAGGAAGGTAGATTTTTTTTTTTGGCGAGAGAAACTTGGACCTCCAGACTTCCTACTCTCCTCCTCCACAGTCCTAATTTTCAGATAGTTTGAGCTTAGTCCAGTTGTTATTGGCATGTGTTTGGGTGTGCATCAGCAGTATAAGCATCTTATGGCTCCTCTCACTAAAAAGATAAACCGGTGGAGGGTAGTTACCAAGTTAGTAGAAACTTAGTTTTGAGGGCAGGTTCACAACTGTGGGCAAAATTTGTGATCCAATGTACTGCATTTCCTGCTCAGGCCTCAACACATCTGGTGATACAACTGCATGGGTGAGAGGCCACTTTCTGCCTTCTTGTTTGTGGTCAGGAAACTGCTCACTCTTGTTCTGTTCTCCTGTAGTGTTTGGTGAGTAAGTGGATGGGCTGAATTCATCTCTGGTGCGGTCAGTGCTACTTAACACTCTCCTCAGCTGATCAGGAGATTGCATGGCTTGGTTACAGTGCCTAAACCAGTGCTTTGGTAGAGAGTGTGTTAGCTGAACCCCCATCTATGCCCAGGGGTGGGTAGGAAGCATGAAGCTTTGCACTGAAGTTACATGAAAAGATTTAACAGTAGAAGATCAAGACCACAGCCACTATGGCAGGCGTTTTGGGACTTAACACATGAGGTATACTCTGTGTAATTTTAAGAGAAGTAATTTTGATACTTGAATTTTCCCTTGTCACAAGAGACTAATCCTTTTCCTGTAGACTTTGTTTACATCCAGAAATATTGAATTTCTTTCATTCAGAATGTATGATCAGAAGAGGGATCACAATGGCAGTAAAAATTAGACAGTGCTGGAGCGGTATAGATGCACTGTGTGCTTATAAGTGGGAATAAAATAAATATAAAAGAAGACTTAATGGTATTGAGACTAGTTTATGAAACTGCTGATAAAGGACCTATCCAATACTAAAACATTAGTGTAACCTTTGTGAATATAAATAAGCCATTTTCTCATGTTACTGGCATTTCAAGCTGGCTGATTATGTTTGTCTAAATGTTCACGGCTGCAAGTTATTTCTAATTAGAATGCTCTGAAAAAATAGCTAATGCACCACCTAGCTTCAAACATGCTTGCAGGTGCAAGCATGTTGGTAAGCATTCTAGCTTCTCATTTCCTCACAAATGATAAGGAAAATAATTAAGTGCTTATCGAGTTTGCGGTGTTTATTTCTCTTTTTTGTTAGTTATTTATCTTGTTAGTTAGTTATTTATCTTTCTGCCCTACATTCTTGTCTACTCCCATTTTAAATTTACTTAAATTTTTTTACCCCCTTTCTCTCCTCTTCAGTGTATTTAATCATTCCTGATTACAAGATGGGGATATTAATCATGTACTAGTCAACACAGTAACTGGCTGGTAGTATTTTGTTGTGCATTGCATTTCTGACTTCAGGTGAAATTTCTCAGTTGTTATAATGCATAGGAATAGCAGAAATATGCAAGTGCTTCTTTAACCAGGTCAGAAATAATCGTAGTGGGAACCTACTTCAGCCCAGTAAAAGCTGCAGCTTTTTGCAGCATGTCTGCTTTTTTGCATGTCAGATGGGATTTTATGTTCCATTTACAGGGCAACAACTGTATTTTGTAAAGGTAGGCTGTGTTACTCCTTAGAGGAGAGAATTGAGAAGCCCTACTGAAATGTATGCTGCTGATTGTGGAGCAAGTATTTGGCATTTTGTAATGTGCTGAATATTGCATGGTTTGAGCTTTTCTTATAACCATATGTATTATTGCCTTATAATACACTTGCATACAATACACTGGATACAGGAATTTTCACCAGGAGTTTGTGTTTCTGCCACAATTTTGTTGTCTACGTCACCCAGAGGGTGATATTGTTCAGTGTAAAGAAACCAAGGTTCAGACTTGCACAGATGTTAAAGGATGATTTTTGTCCAGAGAATTTGACTGCTCAGTTTTGCATAGAAGTATGCTCTGGCTGGATTTCCATTACCTTTTTCCATTCCAGCTTTATATAGCTTGAGGATGTGACATGATTAACAGAATTACTAGTCTGAAATATAGGTTAAATGTCTGCAGCATGTCCATCTCCAGAAAATAAGGCTTCCAGAGAGGATGGATAATTTATTTAATGCCTTGTACGACAATAATTAATTTGATAACTTCCTGTTTCCTCACACCCCCATGTGCTGAGTTGGTGTGAAGCCGGAGAAGTTCTTGGGTCACAACACCTCCTGAAGCTTTTGGGTTTTTTAAGCAGTTGCAAAAGATCCCATTACAGAGAAGCACTCTTTCTGTTGCTTGTGTTACAGTTTTGTATTACAGTGCACGAGCTTCACAAAATGGCTTTTGCCTGCTGAAAGGAACTAATATTTCCCAGTCTAGTGGGGTATGTGATGCTGACAACAAAACTGATTCTTAAGGCCATCTAATGTTTTTGCATCAAGGGTTTGTTTTCAGCTGTTCTGGTTTTGCGGAACTTGGTATTAAGGCTGTATGTGCACATGTAAACTAAGTGGAATCGAAGTCCAAATATCTGCTTGAGGAACTGGAGTTGCATTTAAATGATCTCATCAGGCAGATCTAAGTAAGGGCTGCTGCTGGGAGGAGCTGTCCTGTCCCTTTCCAGCCATATTCCTGGCTGTTCCTGTGTGCGAGCAGCAGTGCTGGGGTGGCTGTGAGGTCAAACCAGCCCAAAATGTACTCCAGATTTCAACTTCGTTGTTCCTGCTCTTCATCTCACGGTGTGGTTGAAGTGCTGGTGCTGGCACAGGGGAAGGAGTAGCCAGAAGCAGAAGCTGGAGGAGAAGGCGCCAGGGAGGGAGGACAAGTGGCTGACCACAGAGTGGCCTGTTCTCAGCAGCAGCTCTGCAACAGCCTCGGCTTAAAGTGATTGTGAGCGATAACCTTAAACAGGAATGCCTTGATAAAGTTGTGTGTGTAAAGTAAGTTCCTATTCTGACCCCAGAAGTTTCTCGTTTTGTTAGGAAGTCCTTTTAATAAATAAGGTACCACTTGGTTGGACAATTTTAGCCTTGGCCTGAGCAGTTGTCAGCAGCAATGCCCCTTAACTGAGTTGCACTCTGGGAGCTGGAGATTTTGGAGCATACTAGCTGTCAAATCTGCAAGCAAATTAGTTTTCAGAAAGGTCTAAGACTTCATGCTTTCACCCTCATTGAAAAGTTATAAGTGTGATCTGAATGTAGATTTATAAATTATGTACAATTGCCTACCCAATTTGTGCATCGTACTGATCCCACAGGAGTTACTCTTCTTAAATTTGTTTCTGAATTTAGGATTCCTCAATCAGAGTGTAAACTACTATGGTATGGGATGGGATTCTGTAGGAAAGGGAAATTCAGCCTGTCAGCTCTTTGGTGGAGACCAGGAAAACTTGCTGGTACAACTCTCTGTACCATTCCCTTGGTCTTTCTAAAAGCTTTCAGTACTCCCACCTCCATAGGAGAGACAGATAATGGCACTGAAAATACCTTCTTAGGCACTGAGGAATGATGTAGGACAGAGCTCCCACTGCTGTTGTACAGTACAACTTTTTGTGTATGGGGGCGATACCCAAGGAAAGAGGAATTTCTGCCTAAGATTGCAGATGTCTGAAAAGCTTCTGGATGTGGTGGACCTTGCTAGATTATCCTCATCATTCTGGAACTAGCCACCCTTACGTTCTTGGGAGGTCCCTTGCTAATTGAATGAAATGGAAGAGGGAGAAATGCCATATTGCAGCTGTGGGTGTCATGCATGCATTGTCATCCAAGTACTGGTGTTTTTTTAGTGTGGATTGTTGATCTCATCATGGACCTCTGCAAGCCTCCACGTTTGTGGAGGCAGCCTCTGAGTGTACCTCAGTGTTTAAAAGGAAAAATAAAAGGTTAAAATGATGGCAAATAATAACAATAAATTGAGGTGCCCGACGTCTACCCTAATAATGTTTTTAAGTGAAAATATTTATGGCAACAGTGGGCTTTCTTCTTTTCCCTTGTTTCTCCCACAAAAAAATTGTGGATTTTTTGATTCGGAGTTGAATGAATATTGACCTAAGTGACATCTCAAGGTCCTTCATGTTATTATTTCAAGTTTTTGGTTGTGTTTAGGGAACCAATTGCTTTCACACTCCAAAGCAACAGGCTTCAGTAATCACATTCTAATAAGTGCTTTTACTACAGTTTCTGTTGTTTGAATATGCTTTCCTTTATATTTTTTCCAGATTTCTTACCAATAGCAGATTTCTTCAGATCCTATTAATCAGAATAAATTCCATTCTGTTAGGAAAGAGCTGGCTGGATTTGTGCTTTGCTCTATTTTTTTCCCCCTAATACTTAAAACAGGGGCCTTTTCCTAGCAAAAAAAATTGTGTAATTTTGGATCCTACCATCAGTAATAGAAGTAAACTTTTTGAATGTATAGCATTTTGTGCACACTTGGAATGCAGAAGTAGAATAGCCAAACAAAAATGCTGGTTTTTCTACAGTTCTGTTGAACAAGCACGTTGACAATTCAGATTAGAAAAAAATCTCTCTGTTGGAGATTGTAATCTTTCTATAGAAGAGCTTAGGCTAGTCATGGTGGAAGTATTTTTTAATACCCAGCTCTTCAAGGTTTAAACCACATAATAAATTTCAGTGAAAGGCAAAAAGTGGTTTTAGGATGAGACACCCGAAGAAGGGAAGACGAATATTTTGATTTTCTCTGTAGAGAACTGTCAGCACTCTAATAAATGTGTTTGCAGTCATTATATCTTATATTTAATCCTGTTTCTTACTCTTGGGTTTCTGTATGTATTTTTCAGGCAGCAGCATCTGTCCAAAGTCCTTAATATTGTCTAGAACCTGTACAGTGAGTTCCACAACCAGACTAGTTGAGCAGAATGTACGCAATGAAGCGGCTCAGGGAATAAATGGAAGTGTGCCAGTCAAACAAACCCCACGTTCAGCTTCAAATCCAAAGCCACAAGGTAAGTAGTCTCAAATATTTTTCTTAGGGAAGTTGTTCTTCATCTCAGACTTCTGAGAGAAATAGAGCATCTTGAAAGAACTATATTTGTCAGAAAGAAAACCGTAGGGTAAAAGCTTGTTACTGAAATACAAATGTTTTGTAAATGCCTTATGATTCTGTAATTTCTGACTTATTTTTCATAAGTATTGCTGTATTTGAGCTGGGAGGTTTTGACACTATTTTTGAATTGGAGCATTTGACAGGCTGGCTTCAAGGCAGGAGTGGTGGGGAGGATATTCAGAGCCTTTGGAGTTCTAGCTCTGCAGGAGTTCGTGGAAAGATGGAAACTTCATGTTTGTGCAGTAAGAGCTGACCAATAATGTATGCAGAGTAGAAGTAAATGTCCTTTCTGTCTCTGTCCATAGATAGTATCTTCACTTTTAAAAGCTACATAGGTCAACCTCTATATTTATAAATACTTTATATGTGATACTTTGTGTATAAATATCTATACGTACATCATGTATATATATAGATATAAAGACAATATATATACTGACTCAAACCACAAACCATCTTTTTTTGTAGTCTTCTCAGTAATATTGATGATTCTTTGGAAGTTGATCGCAGCAAAGAGTCACTTTCATTCCAGAAATCTTGAATTCAAAGCAACTCTGGACTGATGTCTTTTAGAAGTGACATGCAATAGGAACTTTGTTCATCCTAGAAGTTAAAAGAAAAGGAGTGAGTTTAGAAGACTAATATCATGATACCGTTCAGTGAATTGGATTCTGAGACACAGTGCTGATAAAACAGAAACAAGAACAACTTGTAGAAAACTAGATGTGGTAGTTTGACCCTGGCTGGATGCCAGGTACCCACCAAAGCCGCTCTGTCACTCCCTCTGTAACTGGACAGAGGAGAGAAAATACAAGACAAGGCTCATGAGTTGAGATAAGGGCGGGGAGAGATCACAAACTGATTACCATCATGGGCAAAACAGACTTGACTTGAGGATATTAATTGAATTTCTTACCAATAAAAATCAGAGCAGAATAACGATAAATAGAACAAGACTTAAAAACACCTTCCCCCCTCCCCACCTCATTCCCGGGCTCTGCCTCCTTCCCCCAGCAGCTCAGGGAAACAGGAATGGAGGTTACGGTCAGTTCATCACATGTTGTTTCTGCTCCTGCTCAGGGAGAGGAGTCCTTCCCCTGCTCCAGTGTGGGGTCCCTCCCATGGGAGACAGTTCTCCTTGAACTTCTCCCTTGTGAGTTCTTCCCATGGGCTACAGTTCTTCACAAACTGCTCCAACGTGGGTCACTTTTCCAGGGGGTGCAGTCCTTCAAGAACAGGCTGCTCCAGCATGAGTGCCCCACAGGGCCACAAGTCCTGCCAGCAAAGCTGCTCTAGCAAGGGCTCCTTTCCCTGTGGGGCCACAGGTCCTGCTCCAGCACAGGCTTCCCATGGGGTCACAGCCTTCTTTTGGGCATGCACCTGCCCCATTGTGAGTCTCCTTCATGGGCTGCAGTGGATTTCTGCACCCCCACTGACATCCGTGGGCTGCAGGGGGACAGCTGCTTCACCATGGTCTCCACTGCGAGCTGTGGGGGAATCTCCAGTGCTTGGAGCACCTCCTCCCCCTCCTCCACTAGCCTTGATGTCTGCAGGGTTGTTCCTCTTGCATATTCTCACTGATTTCTTCTCTGAGTGCAATTACATCTGTGCAAGAACTTTTCTTTCTTTCTTGAGTGTGTTATCACAGACGTGGCACCACCTTCTCGGGTTGACTTGGGCTTGGCCAGCGGGTCTGCCAAAACCTGGCCATGCAAACGCAATACACTAGAGCCCACCTAAATCACATATGGAAACTAGAATCACACAGGATCATTTTGTAGTGGATACAACAACCTGTGTATCACTTAATGGGAAAATGCATCTCGAGGGATTTTGCATCAGTCCTGAGTTCATCTTAGAGTTAAGGGGGGAAGTAATTTTTTGGGGTGTCAAGGTTTTGTTCATTTCAGGAGAATGAGAGAAAAATAAAGCTGGGTTTTTTTTGTATAATTTGTTTTTATAGAACTTCTGCCAGTATTGTTGAGTAAACTAAGATGTTTTTGTCAGTTATATGTAAACATTACTTATCTGAGTAGCCTTTCTGCACCATTTCCTATGTCTCTGAAACAAATTCTCTGCAGCAAAGTTAACAAGAGAACATGTGTTCTTCCTAAGAAAAATATTTTAGAAATCTTCTAATGGATAAATAGAAATGGGCAATCAATAAAAGATTTTAAGCCTTTCAAAAACAAAGCCAGCGCACTTATTATAAATTCTATCCATTAGATAAATTAGGAGTTGTATATTATTGGACCCCATTCATTCAAGTAGTTGTGCAGCTGTTATTGCTCTTCCATAGCCATGACTCGTGTGTTTGTCAATATTGTTTACTCCAAATTGTGCCACAGCCAAGAATAGTGTTGTAGTCTAAGAAATGCAGCTGCGTAGATTATATTTAATAATACTGTTTTAAATAGTATTTTGTGTCTGCTTTGTTCATGGGCCTATGTCTTTCTCCATTTATTTCTATTAAATATGTGCACCAGATTGAAATTTTATAGTATATCTTGGGTTTTTTTGCTTTTAATTGAATTCAACCAAACCAGAATACAATTAATGAGATAAGTATTTGGGATTCCAAATGATGTAAGCAGACTAGATTGCTCTAGTTTATTGGTTTAAAAGCGGTCACTGTGGTTTTTTTAAAGAGCTTTTCATGCACAGGTACAGGAACATTTTTGGTTTATAGCAGTAGGAAATGTTCTTCCAAATTGTTGCTCTAATCATGCAAATACTGAATGTCCTTTCATAGTGAGAGGAAACGAGATGACAGACCTGAATTGTGATGCCAGTATATTTGATTGTGGATGAACTAACTGCAAAATGACCTTCATTTAACCTACCAGAATGCATATAATTAAAATGAGAGATATAAAAATTACTTTGAGGTTGTGTTGCAAGTAGGGTACAGCTACTTTCAGTAAACTTAGTTTTAATAGAGGAAATAGAGCTTTAATATAGAGGAAAAAGGTCCAAAATCTTGCACTTGAAGTGAATCCTGTTTTGTCCGTACTTGGTCTCTGAGAAGTAGTTTAAATATTTGGAAGCAGTTCACTTAGGGTAGCTAGGTCAAGTGAATAAATTTCTGCACAGAATCCAATATAAAAGTCTTTCTTTTCATTTTCATTTTTTCCCCTGGCATTTCAATGAGAAAAAAAAAAAAAATCTGTCTGATATACTGGCAGTAAGGAACAATTTTTGTTCTCCAGTAATTCCTTCCATCGATTTTTGTTCCTTCCATCAACAGTTTAGCAATTCATATGTCAGATTTCTGTCTTGAGTACGGTTTGATTCGTGAAAATCCTTGCAAATTTGGAACAAAGCCTGAAACTGGCTGAAGACCAATGAGGGAGTTAAGCAAAGAAATCAGGACTGTGGAGCAAAGCAGTCACAGTCTGTACTGTCTGTGGAACCTGGTGCTTTGCCTTTGCACCAGTGCAGTGTGTTCTCTGACAGAGTGGACTAATCCAGACTGGAGATAGTCAGTGGAAATAGCAAAATATGCTACCAGGTTCCAAGACGAAGGTGATGCATGAGAGAGGAAGCAAATTGTTAAATAATTTGAAATTTGCCCTTACCTACAAATAGTCGGGCAGTCATCTGAAGCTAGCAGTAGCAGAATGCATGTAGAATGACATGTTAAAAAAGACCTCTTTTTTAAAGAAAAATAAAGTTCCTTCTATTCCTTGCCTTTTGAACCTCTTGCATTAGTTTATTTATGATGCCCAGTGACTAAATACTGGGCACCGAAGCACCGAAGCTGTTGTCTGTACCAGGCAGCTTTATTGTAGGATCCGAAATATATTGAAATGTCAACACTTCTTTAGAGCAGTGAAGTGTCTTGTCAGTTCAAGACTGTACATCAGTTGCTCATTTAAATTTTTCTAATGAGAGCTTAGCAGCTTTTATGAATCTCCTGCTGAGGCTGAAGAGGCATTTTTGTTTGGGTTGGAGATGAATTTCCACTCCAAAAGACATCCTGGTTTGTGCTACTGTGAAATGATAAGGACACAACACATTCAGCACATAGACTTCAGCAGTCAGTTTTAGCTGACTGTCTGCTGTGTAGCATCAGTCCTGTCTTCCTTTCTCAGTTAATTATAATATATTCTGTGGTTTTGAAAATGTTCAGTGGCTTGGGCCTAAAAAAGCTGAGAAAACTCTTAGAGGTCTGAAATATAGACTGTGCTTCTCTAGCAAACTTGTACAGTTAATGGTGGATTGAACTAAAGCTGGGAGCTGTTGCTAGGTAGGCTTCTTCATTCTCAGTGGTGCTTTAAGAAACCTGTTACAAAGTCTCTTTTATCAGCAGAACTGCCAAATCCCAAATATTATCTCTGGGAAGAAGACAAGTGAGAGAACGAAGTACATCTGATTAATATTGGTCATCTTTCTTAATACAGTATTGGGAGATATTTCTTCCAATGTGTGATCTAAAAACGTGGAAATGCACATCTCAAAGAGAAGATGGTTCTTTCTCTCTTTCTGCTGAGTCTAAGGTACTAGTTATTCCATACTGTTCTTGAGAGGGTAAGTTTTTGGCATCTATCCAGCTCTGCTCATTTGATCTTCCTGAAGGTGATGGAGCTTGCAAGGTGATGATGGATGGCTCAGCCAGGAGAGCTGTAGTTTCTTGCCCCAGGAACTTTTAACTGTATGTTCATCGAGTCAAGGCACAGCAGCATTTTTAACCATGGGGAGTTAAACACATGGATGGAGATTGGGCACATGATGCTTTCCAAGGGAAGAGATAAATGATCTTTGATAATATGCTTTGGAGACTGCAAAGGTGGTTGCACCTCCTGAGCCATTTGGAGCATTAACTCCCATTTCCTTATGCATATATGCAAAGTTGAATGCACAACTAGGCACTGCAGCATAAATGTTGATTATGGCCAGTATACAGTGCCATCTACCTGAGTATATGGAGGGGTTTTCTTTGAGCAGAATGGGCAGTTCATGTTTCCTAATGGGCTCAAAATTCTACAGTATGGAGACGAGAGTATTTATAGACTCAAACAGAGCTCTGTATTATGCAGGTTACTACAATGGGCCACTCTTTTCTTTTTTTTTCCCCCTCTTAAGATCCTTGCTGTATGCACATTGAAAAATAATCTGATTAAAACAAAACACTGCAGAAGTACATTGAGGGGAGAATTAATGGAATTTATTTTCCATAATCCCTGTTAACAAGGCTGACCTTACAGGAAGGTTTGAGGGTTGGGGTTTTTTTACACTGCTAATTCTTTTCTTTCCATTGATCTTGTGACTACCCTTTCTCCATTGCTCTGTTTCTAAACCATACAGTAGCTACAGCAGCAGCTGATCAGGGGAAATACTCTGTCTTAGATGCTAATAGAAAGTAAAGCATAAAATATCTTGCATAAGTGAGTTGGTATGGCTCTTTGGTTTGTGGTTCTCTTCTGAAGACATTACAGGGATTTTCAGTATACGGGGATTTGTCCAGTTTGACCAGAGGTTCTTCATGCTTGCCCTACGTAAATGCTGCTAAGCTGTGTTTTTTCAGTAATAGCTGCAAAAGTGTGTGACACCTCCACTGAATGTCCTAGAATTTGATTTTTGTCCCGGTGGATCCAGTATAAAAATAACCTCCAACTAATTCCTTCTGCTTTATCAGTAGACATTAATTCCCTATAGTTTAGTAGTTTTAATATATCCTTGTGAGGATATTAACATTTTATGAGATGTACAAAAGAATTGAAGAGATGTATGAGTCCATTACATAAGAGACTTCACAGGAATGGGGGTTATGCAAAGTCCACTGCAAGAGCAAGAGGTGTTCCTACAAACTCGTGTGGTGCTGATCAGCAGATCCGCACGGTGACCCCTTTCCTGTCCATCTCCTCCCTGAGGGAATGGCAGTGCTTACGCTCAATTATGTGTCCTGCTTTTTCCCGGCCCGCTTGTGTCACCTTTCTCCGCTGTCCCCTTGCCTTTGTCAGCACAGCAAGCTATTCAGTGCTTGGACAATTATCTGATGCTCACTGGCCTAATTCTGCCAGACCTTCTCCGAACTCCCTGAGAAGAGGGAATGTAGGGAAAGCTACTCCACTGCACTGCAGCTGCAGCTGAGCAACTGCATGCGGCTTCTCAGGAGGGACTTCAGTTACTACAGATACTGAAGCAGTTACGCGATTTAATAGCTCGTTTGTTTCAGGGTTGCATTGTAACTATTTCAAAAGTGATTGAGTCATCTTTCTGTACTGCATCCTCTCCAAACTTGCTTTGCTTGCTTGTGTTAATATATATAAAGCTTCCAAGAACCCAGTGTGCACATATGCACAGCAAAAGCATCTGATCTACAGTAATTGTCTTCCTTCTCCCTCTGATCATTTCATTTATCAGCATTTGTGGTTGATATGATTGAAGTCTAAAGCTTTTTGTGGTAAATTCATTTCTTTATAGAGTCTCTCATGGTATTTTTCAGACTGCAGCAGTCACTGCAATCCCATTTAAGTGCAATTAGGTTATTGGAAACACAAATATTACCTCCTATAAATTTAACGTAAGGTAGAGATGGAAAATTGCCCTTAAACTGCTAGAAACATTTGATTATCATAGTCTATGATTAGTATATTTGCAAGAATTTTTTCAACACCCCTTTCAATTGTCAGTTGATGGGATGTAAGCTCATTCCTGTGGTGCATGGATTTTCCAGGGTGAGTTAGTAAGCTATTTATTCTAGAGTCAGCGATGCGAAGAACATGGCTTTTTCACATCCATCTATTGTGTACCCTGTACTAAAGCTTTTTTTTTTTTTCCTACCATGAGAATGGCATGTGATTCCTAATGACAATTCCTGTCCTCTTTCCCTTCATGGTTGCTCCCTGGCAGGTCTTTGTAGTTCCTGGAGGGCCAGTGCCTGTGGCACGCTGGAATGGGCTGTCTGTGGAGTAGCAGCCAAGCCCCTGGGGCCACTGGTTCCACTGGCAGGGCATTACCTACTCTTGCCAATTTATGCCTGCCTTTTAATAAATCCTTTTTCAATTTCATATCAAATGGTTTCACTTTCCCCACAATATGTTTTGGAAATACGTGGGGGGATTGAACAGTTGTGTTCTTGGGAATTAAGGACCTTTCTGTTAAGTCTCTCTTTTTGATGCAGCTGGATGTGCATTACTCTGAGAGTGGAACACATTTGGGCCCCATCTGCGATGTGCTTTTGCTGCCCACAAATGCTGCATAGTTGCTTAAAGGGATAAAAGTTAATTTAAAGATCATTAGGACGTGTGACTTTAGTTGCTTTATGTGTCACCTTGTCTTTTATGCTCTAGTCACTGCTGTATTAAACAGTGGCTGATCATTAACAATCTAATTAGAAGGACTTATGGAAGGGATAGGGAAAAAGCAAGAAAAATAAAAAGTATTTTCAGGGGGCAAGGTTTTCAGCAGTATAATTAGACAAAGGTTCAGTGAGTAAAGGAAGTTTAAAGCTGAAGACAAACACCTTTTCCGTTGACAATTATTACTGAGGTCACAAGGGATAGGGTAAAGAATGAGAGCACCGGAATTTTGGGGCAGCAATTTAAATCTCTGTCTTGAGCTTCACAGTATGGCTAGGTCCTTTGTGCTCACTTCTTTTTTATTATAAAGCCTGCATTTATGGAGGCCACTTATGTATTTACTACAGTACACTATAAAAGCAAACAAACTAGAAAACTCCCTAGTTTTCTAGCTTGTCAAAGTAGCATATGGTTCAGCTTTTAGTCAGGAAATGTAGTAAGATCCCCAATACCAAATGGTGCATAAAGGACTATATGAAGTTCCTGTATTCATAAAGCAGCTTTAAGGTTAATTAAAGCCTGAGCATCTCTTTTTCATTACTGCAGTAGGTTCTTATGCAGAAGCCCCATATGTGAGAGCAACCTGGTATCATAGAAAGTGTCCCTGCCCATGGCAGGGGGTTTGGAACTAGATGATCTTTAAGGTCCCTTCCAACCAAAACCATTCTATGATTCTGTATTCTGGCACCTCCGAGACACATAAGTGACTGACTGATTGTTGTTGTTGCTGTTTGCAGTGCCTCCAAAGCCAATTCATCTGCAGAAGGCAACATACCAAACCCCCAGGCATAAAGCTTTAGCAAATCACAAACCAAGAATGGAGGAAGAGACGCCCGCTGCTGTTTCCGGTGTTGCAAAGGAGAAGTCCAGTAAAGTGTCGGATCTCATCCATCGTTTTGAGGGAGGCAGGTATGTAAGAGAATTTCAGCTGGCTTGTAACTCTGCTTGTTGTATGTGGATTGTTGGAACTTGAACCTGTGAGGAAGAGCATTGGTACCACGGTAGTGCTCACACCAATCCCTGCCAGAGGACTTGGTGGCAAAACTGCATGTGTTTTGAAACGGTGAGAGCCAATTGTATATTTGGCCTGTACAAGGTGTGCTCATTCATGAGGTGCTAGCCTTAATTTTTCTTAAAAAAAAAAAAAAGGAAACAAACAAACTTGTAGCATTTTTAAAGCATCCTGAAAAATGTTAGAGATTTGAAATAAGTACTGGGTTAAGAGCAAAACATTGCAGCTAATACGAAATTCTTCTGTTTTTGCAGGAAAAAAAATGCTTTTATAAGCAAATAGAAAAACATTAAATCTTGATTTTCATTTTACACTGTTTTAACCTCTTAGATCGTTCATGTGAAGAGGGTGAAATCTAGGAGTTATTTGTATTGATATGGCATACATTCTCTAAATGGTTTCCTTTGTAGTACTTGGTGATTTTGGCATAGCTCAGTGTTCTGGAGTTTTGATACTGCATTTAGAACTGTGGGAAAGATGAACCTCAGTGAACAATGCTTTCACAAAATAGTGTTACTTAAAGTGTGTGTCTTTAACTAGATGTACGTGATGCATCTTTAATAGGATGTATTATAAGCTCTGAAAAAAGAAGGCTTGAAAGGAATCTGCTCTGTGTAAAGAGAGCAACTTTCCAGAAAGCCCATGACAGAGGAACAGCTCAAGGAACAGTCCAGTGCCAGTTCAGCACTGCAAATTTTGGATGTGGTTTTCTCATTCTTCCTTGGGATACTGGTGTTCTGAAGGGATGCTCCCTGCAAGAATGAATGCATGATATACAACGGAGCATGAGCTTCTGAGGAGCCAGACTATTAAGACTTTCATTGAAAGAGTTTCCCCTCAAGATGGGTAAAATTTAATCCTTTATATGGACGCAGCTGAACATTGTAAAAGTATCTTTGTCCATTGAAATAGAAATAATTTCAGAGCTTCATCTGCAAGAAACTTATGTCACTAGGCAGAGATTTAATTGCACTTGGTCGTGGCAGGAGCTTAGAGATGGGAAAAAGAGATTACTACACCACTGGAAGTCCTGTGAATTCTTATAGCACAAGTCTTTAGCCCTGTTACCAACTTTGTTTCCTAGTCTTCCTCCAACATTTTTAAAACAGTTTGGTATTCTTAGAAAAACAATTTTATCCTTTCTGAAAGGAAGCTCCTCAGGTACATCGTGTTCCTACACCACTGAGCCCTACATTGCTTCCTGCTAGAAATGCCTGGTGTATTGTAAAGGAACTTTTTCAATATTATGCAATCAAAGGAAACTATAAAGAAGGCAAGGAAACCTTTCTTGTCCACAGACCTTTAAAAGTAGGGACATTTTGTGGACTATGGGAAGTTGAGTTGCTTACACCCAGTAATATCTGTCCGATGACTAAATTCTCCTCAAGTCTATGATCTCTGCTTATGAGCAACTTCCATACTTAGAATGCTAAGTTCTGGAATATCCTGCTTTGACAGTGGAAGCAATCCCTGTTTTTTGAATGAACTCAATTCACACAATGTATCCTCTGTGAAGTTGGAACTTCGGTTTTAATTAGTGGTCTTGAAATGGCTAGGTAGCATATTCATGAACTACAAACTGTGATTGTCAATTATGATAACTTATTTTCATTAGTCTGTACAACCCACAAACATGTAGACATGGCAGATAGTTAATTAAACCTCTTTGCTCTGTGAAGGCAATTGAAAAATGTACGTTAATTTTATCCTGCAGTTAAGCTTACTGGATAAAGAAAAGGTATAATCTTTACACAACTAAAGAAAAACTGATTTAATTTTTTTTTATATATGATGGAAAAAGGTAAAGCTAATGTGTTTCTTTGAGCTCTGTGTGTCAGAGTGCAGAATGTGTTTGCAATATTTCTGTAAACTGCCCTATAAATAAGGAGTAAACATACAGTTTGTAAGCAGTTATCATCTTTCCAGGAGATGGAGGTCCAGGGAACAATGTGTTAAAGGACAGTTATGATACTTTTATAGCAAGTTGAATGTGGCTTGTTAAATGTACTTCAGGTTCCAACAATTTTTTTTCCTGAATTATAATGAATCGAAATGCTTTTACAGAGCAGAGTAGAATTTATATTGGCCTAAAAGTGAAAATCTCAAAAATAAAACAGAAAGGGAGAATGAAAGGTATGAACAAAGGATAATATGTTTAAAGCAGAGATAAAGTATGAAGGAAAAAGACCTTCAGAAAAGATGCAGCATGATGGAAGGACACTGCTAAATAAGGAAACAGGGGAAGAGATGGAATAAAAATTTAAAGCTCCTCCTGTAATCTGCTGAACTAAGGAAAGGGGTGCTAAATGCTCTTGGACATGTTTAAATCATTTTTTTAATTAAAGAGCAGTTAGGGAATAGGCTACTTGTTACTTTAAGTCACTTGGGACTTAGGAGACCACGAGTCTTGCTCCATTTCTGCCAATAATTTCTGGGACACTTTGGGCAAGTTGCTTCATCTATCAGTTTCTTGATTTCCTTGTCTGTTATGTGGAGCTAATAATAGAAACAGGTTGCAAAAGATCATAGAATCCAACTGTTAACCCAGCAGTGCCAAGCCCACCACTAAACCACATCCTCAAGTGCCACATTTACATTACCTTTCAAATACCTCCAGGGATGGTGACTCAAAGTCTTCACTGGGCAGCCTGTTCCAATGCCTGACAACATTTTCAATGGAGAAATTTTTCATAATTTCCCATCTAAGTCTCCCCTACAGATGAGATTCAAGACAGATGAGGATGCAGTGGATCAGTATGGATGGCACTCTTGGTTTCCAGTAAGAGATGCATGTTTGTGTGTGGTTCAATGCATTCCAGGTCTCAGTGGCCTGAACTTCCTAATATTAACACAGAAAAAAAAATGGTTTGGGAGGAATTGGTTATATGGTGCAGCTCTGCTACTCACCATACCAGAGTGCTTTATAAGTCCATGTTTAACTCTTCTCTCATCGATGTTTTGTTTGTTCGGTGTTTTTAGCTCGTTGAATTCTAGTGATTTGAAGAAAGATTCCTCTGTTCTCCACCTTACTAAATCTCAAGGAAGATATGGGTCAACACCATCACCTCAGCCCAAACTCCCCTCCCAGCCCTCACTACAAAAACAGGGAAACAATAATACTGACAAAACTCAGGTTGCACAGCTGCACACAGCCAACGGAGTAGTAGCACAAGACCAACCGGAAGATGAGGACAGGAGATTATCAGATCGTGGCTCTGCTGTGTCCACTCCAGTTCCTGATGAAGTCACTGACAGCAGCTTGATAAATGGGGAAGGAGAAAGTACTTGCAGGGAGTCATTGCAAAGTATGACTACCTGTGAAGAGCAGATGCTTAACAGCTGCAGTAGGACTCCAAGCAGCGATACGCTGCCCCCACCCGAAAACGAAACTCCAGAAATTAGTACTAATGTGAAGGAAGAACCAAATGAGGAAATCAGTAAACAAGATCAACCTGTAGAAACAAAGGTAAAAAGAGAAATTGTTTCATTCCTGATACATTACTACTTTGTGTATTTTCTCTTGGTTTTTATTTACAAAAACGGGCTATCGAGAGCAGGTCAGAAAGTTGAAACTCTTTTGGTTATTTTTCCTCTGAAAATAAAGCTGGGAAAAAACTTTTGCTTGCATCTTCCCATCTCCTGCCCTCCTTTGCTCTTCCCCTCATGCCCTTTGCTCTTTCCCCATTAGCTATCTGAGGTTTAAAAAACAAGTGAAAGTGAAATATGTGGACGTGTTGCCACTTTGCTTCAGCTGTGCCAGACTATGAGGACACATGTTAGTGGTGTATATAAAATAAAATTTCACATGTAGTAAACTGAAATGACAGAGTTTCAGGCAGGACTGTTGTGTGAATCCATAGTTTGGATGTAGTTGTCAAGTCAAAGCTGGAAAGGCAGTGTCAGTCTGCTAGCTATCAGCTAGATGCAATGTTCAGAGTATACTAAATATATAGCAAGGAGAACTTATATCTGGTGAATTTGAACCTCCTTGTAAGGAAGGTTTTAATACTTCAGAGAAGTAAGTGGGTGGAAGAAAATCTGTCTTGGGAAATTAATTGCTGAAAAATGGTGCATATTTCCACTTGTAAAAGTTGGCTTATGCTGTTTTCCTTCTTATACTGAAGCAGTGAATGGGATTAACATCTCTGGTCCAGCTGTGCCCTGCGTGACTCATGGCAGGGGCAGCTTGGCAGACCCTCCTGGTCTTCCTCTTCACCACAGAGCCAAACAGCTGAGTGCTGATAAAGCTCCTCACTGCTGTCAGGAGTACACCTGCATCAGTTAGCTACAGAGCTCTCTGAGCCTTGAGTTTGCTTAGCTAGGGGTCACACACATGGACGCTTGAAGGCAAATTCTGTGAGTGGGAAAGGTGGGTCTCACATTCTCATGCATTATAGGATGAAATATCCTTGGCAATGACAAGAAGGTGCTGGGTTGTGCGGGTTTTCATGTTTGTTTTAGAGGTTGTTTTTTTCCTGTAATGAATGAATGCTGTGATTCCCATCTAAGCATAAGCCTGGTCGTGGTCCAAGGCACCTTTAGCCTGCCACACCTCTCATTATGTTTCTGTCTCCTGTTCAGTAATGCCTGTTTCCTTCTCTGGGCCTATAAAGTGCTGAATTCTCAGTAGGCAACACTGTTAAGCTTGAATCCAAGTCATGCAGTAAGGTGCTGGCACCATTTTCAGGAAAAAGCTGAAATGAGAAGCAGTTCTGTTGTAAAGTTAAGGAAGGAACAGGGCAAATGCTAATGGCAGAAACCTCATTAAAATCTGTCTTTGAGCTGCTGGAACCAACACGTGATCTGTCTTATATTGACAAAGTCAACTTGTGAGGTGTAATGTGACTGTTACTAGATGTATTGTTCACTGGTGCTTGAAGGGTAAAAAACCAGAACAAGCCAAACCCATGCAGGATGACTTTTGAGTCTGCGTTGGTGCAGAACTGAATCTGTGTAACTGAGCTGGGTCACAACAGCACTTCCTGAAATGCCAGCTCACTTGTGCAACAAGGACATCCCCTTTAGTCTAGTGAGGTTAAGAAGCCTGTCTGCCACAGAACGATCTAGGGGCCACCCTCTACAGGATCAAACACTGATTTAGTTTGGATTAATGCAGCCAATAGATGGAAATCAGTCCTGTGGTGGTCTAAGTAGCTGCGTCCATGCTGTTTGGAATAGGGAAAGAGTGATGAACAACAGACTTCTCGTGGAGCTTTAAGCTGTTTCTGCATCCAAGCAGGCACTGGTAAGAAGTAAGAGCATTATACAATCTGTGATTTTACTAAGCACCCACTTAGTCATTATGGAATATTAAAACTGGGATGCAGTCCAGTTGAAGTTGTACTGCACAGGCTAACAGTCGTCTTCTGCCTTTTTTAATTAAGAAAGTGTAGGTCCAATTGAGTAAAAGCAAAAGGAGCAGATGCACGTGAGTCATAGTCAAACTTTAGATTATGCATCTGATATATGTATTTTGGTACTGATGCAAAGTATCTTGTCTCTTGCATGCTGTATTTCTTAATTCAGGGAAGAGAAGAGAGTGGTGCTCTCTTTTTTTAAATATGTATGTGTACAGCAGAAGTAATCTGAAGTCCACTGCTGGAAGGGTGAATTAAATTGGGAAATGGTTCAAAACCAGAGCAGAGATTACTTTTTGGATTTGGAAAAGAAGACTTATTTTGAAATAGTGTTGTTCTTACAATTGTTTTCCTCCCTTTTATCACTGTAGATCTGACTAAAGACAGATTATTGCAGGTTCTGGAAAAGTTGAACAAGACTTAGTAAAGTTAACAGTGACCTGAAATGTCTTCCCCAAACAACCAGAGTATGCTTTATTTCTCTTATTTGCTGAATTAGCTTGCAAGTAATGAAACAGAAGTATAACAAGCAAAAAGACAATTAAAAGTGAAAAGTTTTCTGCCTTGCAGCAGAAACACCTCCTGTCAGACAATTTGATTTGTCTGAACTGCGGAGGCTGAACAGTACAAGAACATCCCAATCAATTAACTTCCTGAGTAACAACTTGTGGGAATCTGCTGCCAGTGCTAACTGAAGACAAGAGGACAAATGTTTCAGTGTTTGTTGTGAGAGTGGTCAGAAATAGGCATATAGACTGCCTTCATGCCTCAGATGGAAAAGAAACCACTGTGCATCCTTAACAAAGTCCTTTGTGATGTCTTCTTTTAATGACAGTTTTGGGGGCTCTGATGTTTCGGATGCAAAAACCTGGTGGAGATCCTGTATTTCTAAATGTCAAGTGAAGTTTTGATTTAAATAAGGTGAAATTTTTCTTGCAAAGTTAACTTTCTGCCAAGAAATGTTTTACTATTAAAACACTTGAGAGGTTCTACCAACTTCTTGATTCTACAATTTTTTGGGTCTCCTTTAGCAACAGTGATGTGGACAAAGTTCCATATCTTTAATGCCCAATATAAGTGCATAAATCTTCTTGTGAATAGATGCTTCTTTAGGGATACCAGGATCTTTACTACTCTCTTGGTTGCTATGCAAGAAGCAAGCAAGAAACAAGCACAATGTAAATTAAATTATATTTGTACATACTCTACATCTCTCACCCTGTCTGTGTTGCTTAACATAGTCCATCAAAGCCCTTGGGGCAAGGTCTATGCCTGAATAAGAGTGAATCATATACAGCATCACTGTTATGTTGACAGGTATAGTTTTCTTGGTAGAAGATGGCTCCTCTTTGGTTTGGATGTTAAGTTATGGCTACATTGGAATTTAGGCTTACGTAAAAGTGGTTTTAAATCAACAACATTTTTTTTTCAAGTTCAGGACAATTGAAAAACAATATTAGGAAATGAGAACAAGAAGCTCATGCTTTCAGCAGCACCTTTCATACCTCTTCTTTATTTCAGAGTTAAAAATTACTTGTTTTCATTTCTTAAGCATCCACAGTAATGTAATGATTCTGATGTGCAGCTTTGTACTAAAGAATATCTAACTAGACCCAGCTGAAATAGTTACTGTAAACATCTGTATAGAGGTGCAGAGGTGCAAGTTTGCAGTTCCTCCTGATGCACCTGTTGCTATTTTATGCTTCTGACATCAGCAGTTGAAATCATGTACCTCTGTACAGCACACGAACCATTTCTGCTTGGTTTTGTATGTTGAGTTGCCGTGTGTTACAGATTGTCACAGAAGCTTGAAATGTTCCCTGAAATAATTGAGAAGTTGCCTTCCCACCCCCCACCCTGAGAACTTCCTAAAAGAAAAGCAGTACAGTTTTGTGATATTTTTGCACTGATGTAACCCTGTAGGTGGGTGTTTTTGTTCTGTGATTAAAAGATAACTCATCCATGGTGTGCATTTTTCCCCACATAGAAGATCCCTGTGCCAGGTAGTGCAACT
>JAYRBT010000042.1:61283166-61303349 GCA_036023395.1 Myiotriccus ornatus | reverse complement strand
ATCTCATCTGTACTACTGTTAAGTCATCTGTATCTGGTCTGATGCATAAAAGGGACATTTCTGCTGTTTGGTTTACAGTGTTTAAACATGTGTTTCCTTTAGTTTAATTGGATGCAATTCCTGTCACTGTTGCAACAGCAACAACAAAAAAGCATTAAGGAAATCACTTTGGGGAAGGAGTGAGATTTAAGAGGTACATGGGAGAAATGTGTATTAGTGTGTGAACTTATCACTCATTAAACATGAGGAGAAAAACATTTAAACTGTGCATTGTCTTCTTTTCCTCTCTATCCCGTTTTAAAAAATAATAATCATAAAAAAGTTTAACAATGAAAAGACTACAACTACTTTTACATGCATTTGCATTTAACTTTTTACTTGAATTCACTTCTTAGTGGTTGCAAATTTGTGAAGCCTAAGGTTGTGGTTTTGCCTTCTGGTTTGGTTTGGGTTTTTTTAAGTTAGACAGTTAACAATTAGTATTCTTTAAATTTAAATTCTTGAGAATTACTTCAGAATTACTTGGCTTTTGCAAGAAGTTGTTGATAGTGAGTTAATGTTTCCTGAACTAGTCTTGGACTAATGTGTCAAATATTTCTTTTAGTTCTGAACAAGATAAAGAAGAATGGATAAAGGTAAATTCATCTACATTCTTTATTTTCTAAACACTTTTTCACTTAAGCAATCAAAAAAGTAATATTCGTATTTTTTATCTGTACCTCCCCTATGCTGATCGATAACTGGTCAGAATGCCGAGTCTGTTTTAAATTTAACATGTTTGAGGAATTTCTCCCCTGTTTTCTTAGGCACTTCAGAGTACTATTGAAGCTTTTCAGCAGAGGAATGAAACTTTCAGAAACGCTATTGCTAAAGAATATGAAGACATGCCTGTTGAGGTTTCTGTAAGTTGCTGTTACTCCTTTGTAACCTTCTTAGTACACATTTTGTTCTTCAGTAAGTGGAAAAAGTTTGGCAGAAACTTTGTTTTCAAGCTCATTGTTCTTATAGCAGAGTAATTAGAGAGTAGTCATCTTTTTGGTAACTGTTTTCCTTCATATTGCTGAATCCTATAAACAAGCCTCTTTCTTTCTTGAAACTCGTAACAGAGCGCCCTTTCAGTGATGCATCGTGATTTTTGACTGGGTCCTTTGTTATTTCTTTTATAGATTTCAAAATGCATCTTGAACTATGGTTTGCCATTTCCTTTCCAGAGGAAGACAATAATTATTTTCTCTATTTCAAGTACTGTGCAACTTTTTTGCTAGCTTTTTTTTTTATTCTCTAACCTCCTCCTGCCTCTACTTCAGAACGCTGAGCTTGGGAAGAGAGCACCGAGGTGGATACGGGACAACGAAGTGACCATGTGCATGAAGTGCAAAGAGCCATTTAATGCCCTGACAAGGAGAAGGCACCACTGCCGAGCATGTGGACATGTGAGTGCAAAGCCTGTGGCTGGTCAGCAGGCTTGGAAATGTCTCCAAGCATCTACTTGGCTTCCCGTGGCTCCTTGTCATCATAGAATGGCTTGGGTTGGGAGGGATCTTAAAGAGATCATCTAGTTCCAACCCCCCTGCTATGGGCAGGAACACCTTCTACTAGACCAGGTTGCTCAGAGTCCCATCCAACCTGGCCTTCAAGACTTCCAGAGATGGGGCATCCACAGCTTCTCTGGGCAGCCTGTTCCACTGCTGTGGAGTTAGTTACTGCACTTGTAGCTGAAAGAAGCTGTGCATACCACAAAGAACCCTCTGTCTGCTTTAGCTGGCATGGTAAATTTGGAAGTCATTTGGAGCAGTGGAAGATGCATGTTTGTGTAAAATGTCCCAAGTCCTTGGACATACTGTATTGTTAGTTTTGAGTGGCCTCCACTAACATGAACAGTTTCCAGACCATATTAAGCTGGCATAATCCAGCATTATTTCTGGTAGCACTGGCTGCCTTCGCTTTCCATTCTGCTACGTCTTCTCTCCTCTTTGCAAGAAGACCATGAAACCCTGCAGTTATTCACTGGGTTAACTTGGACCTGTTCCCAGCTGTGTTCATTATGTAACTGTGTGAACGTGTGCATCAGGGAAGGCGAGAATATTAGGATGGGGAAAGAGTATTGGTGCTGTTTTCCGTGTAGGATGCTACAGAAACATATCCAAATAGTGGTATGACTTGAGAGTTTTCAGAAGTTAACAGAAGAAGAGGAAACATACCGTTTCCTTCTCTTGCCATGCAGCAGCTATGCCTTTCTCCACCAGAGGGTGGTACAAGCCCAGATTTAATATTTTTGTTACAGGGTATTTGTATGATTTCTTTCTAATGCTTTTATGTGGAATGAAGACTTACTGCATTCATAACGCTGCGTTTATGCTTTGCAGGACACTTGAGACTTTTTCAGAAGCTCTGAATTATTGATTCCAGGGTTTTTTTCCCCCAGTCATTCTGGTTTAAAACTCCATTAATCTTAAAACTGCACCCTTTTATTTCCTCCCCTTTTTTCAGACTCCTAACCACTTCCCTCTATTGCCGTTCTATCACATCTCCTTGCACTTTAATTTTAAAACATTTTTTCATGGGAGTTAATTTGCTTTCCAGCAGTGACTAATTGGGAATACTTCAAATACTTCAGTAGTATTCCCTAGACCTACTAGCTGAAGGTAGCGATCTAGATTAGTACTGGAAAGCCCTGGCCCACAGTAAAATTCTGTTCGTGTGTCTGAGTGGTTCAAGTCCATTTGTCTACCTTTCTTTCTTGAAATAACCACACTCATACTATTTATTCAGAGCTTCATTTTTAACCTGAAAGAAGAATTCTGTGGGAAAATATTTCTCATGAAAGAACTTCTCTCAAGTCTCTCTTGCATTTCCTTTATATCTGTAGTGAAAAGAAAAATTGTGAAAAATCAGTGTGATATCGGCTTATCAATTCTAAAAGTATAAATTATATATGAATTTTAACCCGCTAATGTTTATTAGCAGGTTAAACAACTAGTCATTTCTGATTTTATCATATTTTTTTAATCATTAAAAGGGCATCTCAATTGTAGGTTTCATTCATTCACAGAACCTCATTTTTGATAGAAAATCATATGGTAAATTTACCTTTTCACATTGGCATCTAAAGAAACTGGAAGATTTTCTTCCTGTAGCATGACTTGTGCTATATGCTGATTCTATACCCAATTTTAATCTATAGGTGTAATTGAAAGCCTAATGTGATTTTAAGCAAAGTACAAAATTTGTACCATGTAAATAGTAAAAGGCACTTCTAGTTAGAAGTAATGGCAAACATTTGGAAAATCATTATTTTCAATTAACTTATTTTGACATGTTATAAAGGTATTATCTTTCTTGTTCTATATAATTAAAATTTACAAAGTAGAATAATACTAATTTTTAATTAAATTATATTTTCATAAAGCTTCATAAATACTTAAATTTTATATGTATATTGTCTTTTTTGTTTCTAAGGTGGTTTGCTGGAAATGTTCTGATTACAAGGCACATCTTGAATATGATGGCAATAAACTGAACAAAGTCTGTAAGGACTGCTATCATGTTATAATTGGTTGTACAGACAGTGAAGAAAAGAAGAAGAAAGGCATCTTGGAGGTATATCATTCAAAAGTACTATATGTGTATGGATGCTATGATTTTGGCTCATTGGTAGGTTAAAAATGGTAGCATTCCTGCAGGGCTTATTTTTTGTTTGAGAAATTAAAACCACGTGGAACAAATTCATCCCATTCAATAGACTTTGGCTTTCAGCATCCACCTTTGCAATACTGCTTTGTTTCTTACAACTTTTTTAAGGGGGAATTACAGACCATAGAAGTTGTTTTCTTGTTTCAGTTACATCAGCTCCTGTGATAAGACATTACTTTTCCTTATAAATCTTCACTTTTCTTCTTCTCCATTTAAGCTTTCATGGCAACAAACCCCACAGCTACTGCAGTGATTCTTGAAAACATATACCCAGACTGAAAGAACTGGGGATGGAAAAGGGGAGAATGGGGGAGAGTTTTGCTCTTCAGAGTCTGGGTAGTAACATAGTTTTGATCAGTATATATAACCTGTAAGTGTCAAGCTGCTCTCACCTTTTGACATCTGAAAATTCAAGGTGTCAATCAGACAATAAAGAACCATGTTTCTCCTATGATCAGGGGAGAATGAAGCATTTTAACCTTCACATTTAAATGCCTTTTGATAGGCCCTTTTAAAATTCCTAGAGAAAGAGCATCCTAACTTTGTCAAGACATATATTTATCTTGGGAATTAGTAAAGAATAATTGACCCTAGAGCTAAATGCCAATAAGAAAACAAGGCAAAATTAAACTACAGATTATAACTCCATATACAGTTCTTAAGTGTAGTCAAGCCAACGTGGATTGACTATACTCTCTTCAGCGAGACAGAGTAAGGAGCACAAAACTCTACTAGCTTCCCTTAAAGTCGAGATACTGCTGTTTCTTGGCATGATGGCTTTTTTAAGGTAGTTGAAGGAGTTATAGAGTTCAAGAAGTGTTTGTCTGCAAGCTGGATCTCTTGGCAATGGAGTGGTTGGTACCATGTTGCAGCATTCAGACAGTATCGCTGCTGAGAGAGGAAAAAAGTCAGTGCAAGGAAATTTTAACACATAATCGCTGTGTTCTTTCTAATTGTCTCTAATCTGTCTTCAGATTTTAAGCAATTAACCTAATCTTTTCTCTAGGATTAGTGCTTCCATGCTTATGTTATTCTTAGAGATATATTTGGATCTGATCCTGTCGTAATATTTTGACTATCAAAATAGACTAGTTGTCATGTTGGATAATTAGTGGCACTTCAATGCCTAACATGATGTTATTTTGGAAATCAGAAATTGTTGTAGATACTCAGATACAGAGAAAGGCTAGTTGTGGTGGCAAAATGAATTTTAGAGAGATCTAGAAGTCTATAATCCAAAATTACTGATGAAAAAAGGAATAGATTACACATGTTAAAGCAATACATGTTGTGTATTTAATATGTGTTTAGTATTTATATTCTTCATAAATTCAGTCCTTCATGATCTTTCTTGGGTATTTCTTGAAGCTCTTTTGCAGATACTATCCAAAATTTTATATGAAGGATGATAAATTTCTGCTTTTGTGTTCTGTATATTTTTAATCTTTATTTAAGGAACATTTATTTTCCTTTGTATGCTTTATACTATCTCCCAGATTGAATCTGCAGAAGTTTCTGGAAACAGTGTCATATGTAGCTTCCTTCAGTACATGGAGAAGTCGAAGCCCTGGCAGAAGGCTTGGTGTGTTATACCCAAACAGGAAGCTCTTGTGCTCTACATGTATGGTGCTCCACAGGTATGTGCAGAGGAAACGGAAAAGATTTTAGTGATTATTGTCACTGACATCTGAGGAAGAAAAGTCAAATAGCTTGGGAATGGAGGAAAGATCTAAGTGTTTTCACCAGCTTGTATAGTAAACAAGAGGTAGTGGACAGATTAGTCGTCTGTTCTTAACCAAGAACTTCTTCTTCTTAGGATGTTAAAGCTCTGGCTACAATTCCCCTTCTGGGCTACACAGTGGATGACACTCCAAGAAGTGCTGACCTCCCACACAGCTTCAAACTGACCCAGTCTAAGTCTGTGCACAGCTTTGCTGCTGACAATGAGGAACTGAAACAGAAATGGCTAAAAGTCATCCATTTAGCTGTCAAAGGTGAGACACCAGAATGTCAAAATGAACTGCAAGTGAATTTAGAAGAGCAGCCTGAATCTTCTAAAAGATCTGAATGCTGAAGCTCAAGAACACATGGCATTTTTAAAAGATTTCAACTGAAATTGTGGTTAACCTTTGCGTTAACCTTTCTTTGCTCAATCAAAAAAGAGAAAAAAAAAGAAAAATAAACTTCTTACTACCATACACATCTTGGCACTTTATGTTTGGGAAAAATTCTGGTCTTTTTAGGGATCTTTTTCTTATATTTATGTTCTGTCAATAAAAGAGATGTACAGGTCCATTTAAGACACTTTTTAAAAAAATGTGAATGCTATAAAAAATACTTACTAACTTTACTGTACTACTTGTTTGTCGTAATGCTTTTTTTTTTTTTTTGAAAATCCAGTTGCTCTTCAGTTAACATTTGCTACTTTCATTAAGAATGCAAATATTTTAAGCTTCCTACTTACATGTTAGGACTTGCAACAGGATAAAAGATATACCTCCACATTGCCAAAATAGATCTGTACTTAAATATGCAGGGACAGTTTGGTTTGATGTATGTAGTTGATAGACTGATTTCCACAGATCTGTACATATGTTGTATTCACTTGTCTCTTTTTAATTAAAGTAATGCAAATTGCTTTCACCAGTATATTGGCTTTTAAGGTTTCAGTTTATCATGGAACAAAAAAATATAATGATTTTCAATCTAGAAATAAATGCCTAAAATATGAGAAAACTATATATAATATATGTACAGTATTAAAAATGTACAATACTTGATTTGTGCTTTGATTTCATGATACTGGGTTCCTATTAGTGAATAATTTATTTTTAAAAAGCATGTTTTCTATTTGAAATTAAACACAGTCCTAAATTGAAAAATACTGTTCAGTGACTTGTTTTAATAGCTGACACTTAATGATATTTTTATGCATCAAAAGAATAGGAGTTATGTAAGTGGCATGCAATGGACATATGAGTTCCAGTTGTGTTTTAAACAAGTAGTCGCTTTTCTTCTGTGTCCTATCACTGGTAGCTTTTAAGAGTGCAGTAGTTTGTTACTCAAATGTGGTTTGAGAAAAGCAACAGATTCTAATAACTTGCTGGGAACGTGTGCTTTTGCTATTATGGTTATTGAAACAAAAGCACATTTTGAACTTAAGTTTTTTAATTTTTGCAGAAGATTAGATCCTGTAATATTTATGACAACAGTTTTCAATATTGTTGTAAGGTGGAGCCTGCTTTATAAAAATTCAGTATGAAGTCTGAGCTTGCAAATCTCAAGTTGTATTAACTAACATTTGTTTTCTGCTTCTGTGAATAAGGACTTGTTAGCTTTACAGTATTAAGTTCCTTATGAACTTTCATTCCTATTAGAGTTTTTATACATAGAGGCAAATGATCTCCCCAAAATTTTTGCTGTAATTATTCTTGGATGAAATGCAACAAACTCAGAAGTAGTGATTGACTATCAAGTAGACAAGTAAAATCATTGCTGTTTTTCCTTTTCTGAACCCTTAAAGGAGGAAAAATATGTAACTTCTACAATCAACTTGTTGTAAGAACATGCAGGAATCTTCTCAGTATATCTGCAATCTGTGTTTTAAATCCTGTCAAGCTGAAGAGCTCAGGTTAAAGTCCAGTTTTATTAGTAATATGAAGACAGATTTAAATTGTTACTTTTTTGTAACGAGTGTTCCAAAAGTACTCACTGAACTCCCATTCTCATTTTACTTTTTCTGCAACATTATAGAGAAAAAAAACCAACTTGTTTTGCATTTAACAAAGGGTTGTTAAATTTTTATTGTCAAGCGTACATGAGCATGCAGTGTCCATTGTTCCTTCACAAGAAGAGTGTCGTGTGACTTAATGTTAGTGGGATGGATTTTGCTCTCACCTGCACAAATCCAAAATCTACCATAGCCTTTAACTGTCAAAGGTTTACATCAGTGCTAGTAATGATCAGGACATGGCATTGTAGAGTACTAACTCTGCAGCTAACTTGGTGCATGTCAGTTCTGAATTCTTCCTTGGGTGCTCCATGTGTCCAGATTATTCTGCATGTTACCCTGGTATTACTTTTATCTGATGTGCAAGCTCTTGTGTAATTCTCTCAGAGATTTTAAGTTACTTCTGCTGTCAGCTGTGTTTACCTTTATTAATAGGCAGCTCAGGCCTGTTTTGATTCACGTTGGTGAGTACCATCAGATCTTTGCCAAGGTATCCCTAGCTAATACACGTCATCTTGTGTATTCCTTGGCGAGGGATAGGGGAACATTCAGGTAAGCAAGAACTCTCAGTGGCTATCTTTCTTTCATGGCCATCTCCCCAAAGTGGGTATCTTCTACAAAAGCCTCAAGTGCAATTGTGGGATATGGAGGGTTGTCTTACCATATGCCAATGTATAAAAACTGTTTCCCATAGTCAAGTTGTAGAGTGTACAGGAAAATGTTGCCTTAGAAGATAAGATGGGCTGAGCTATACTGAAAATAATATGATGGGATGACGGTAATCATAGAATTGATTCGGTTGGAAAAGACCTCTAAGATCATTGAATCCACCAATTACCCAGCACTGCCAAGTCCACCAGTAAATCATGTCCCTAAGTGCCACATCTGCATGTCTTTTAAATACCTACTGGGATGGTGACTTAACTCCTTCGCTGGGCAGCCTGTTCCAATCCTTGACCACCCTCGTGGTGAAGAAATATTTCCTGATATAAAATTTAACCTCCCCTGGTGTAACTTGTCATTTCTTCTTGTCCTGTTGCTTGTTATGTGGGAAATGAGCCCAACCCGCACCTCACTTTTAGGTAGTTGTAGAGAGTGATAAGGGCTCCTGTGAGCCATCCCCCTAAACAACCCTCCTTCCCTCAGTCACTCATTATCAGACTTGTGCTCCAGACCCTTCACCAGCTCTGTTGCCCTTCTCTGGACACGTTCCAGCACCTCAATGTCTTTCTTGTTGTGAGGGACCCAAAACTGATCACAGGATTCGAGGTGTGGCCTCACCAGTGCCAAGCACAGGGGGACAGTCACTGCCCTGATCCTGCTGGACACACTATTGCTGATACCAGCCAGGATGCCACTGGCCTTCTTGGCCATGTGGGCACACTGCTGGCTTATGTTCAGTGGCTGTTGACCAGCATCTCAGGTCCTTTTCCACTGGGCAGCTTTCCAGACACTCTTCCCCAGGCCTGTAGTACTGCCTGGGGTTGTTGTGATACACGTGCAGGTCCTGGCACTTTGCCTTGTTGAATCTCATACAGGTGGCTTGACCCATTGATTCAGCCTTTCCAGGTCCTGGAAGAGCCTTTCTATCCTCCAACTGACCAGCATCCCACACAGAATGATGCTGCATGCATTCTGTTTTCTAAGCTCCTGAAAACTGAATTCTAACTCAAGTAGGAAGCCCTATTCCAGCTAAATTATTAGGAAAATGATGGGAAGCAACAGTTCCAGTGCTGCCTTATTGTTATAGTGGTTTTGAGTAGCTGAAGCTGCTTGAATGGTTGCAGCATCTCCCAGATGAAGCCCTGTGTTTGGGCATAAACAATTTGAAATTATTTGGAGTTATTTGTTTTGATGTTAGCCTCATATGTGCTCTTAACCATTAAAATTTATATAGCACAGGGTATTTTATTTACCCTAGTGAAACCTATTTCATGTTCTCATAATCAGTTGCTTGGTCAGAATTGTTCTCTTCTGAGTCAGAATGCCTTGGCACTCAAATATATGGTTCTATGTGCGTTTTGTAGGAAAAGTATGTACTACCCCTATTAAAGGGCATCAGAGGATGAAGAAATTGCTTTACATTTAACCACCCTGTTTTCTTCATTCTCCACAGACAAGCCCTCCTACAGCATCCAAAACTTTAAATTGTAAATTATGACTGCAGAGGAACAAATTCAAAGTCATAACTGCTGTGGCTTAAGTGGTTATGACCAAAGCAGTCAAATTAAAACCATCATTCTAACAAGGTAGAAACTGTTCCCCCTTCTACTGTTAAATTCTTAAGGGAAAAGAAAAAAGGCATTAAATTTATTAGCATAAAGCTGTGTGTGTAAGGAATAAACTGTTACTGAGCATTCATTCATAATACATGAATGTATGTGAATGGCTCTGCTGAATTATTTAAGCTTTGCAATTCTTGAGTTCAAGAAATGCTTGTTTCTCACTTTAAAAGTGATCAGTCTTCTGTGCGATTTAAAGCAGATCAAAAGTTATTTTGTGCTGTTTTATCTTTGTTCAAGCAGAAAAATGGCTTAATTTTATCATTAGTATTTTTTGGAGCATAGTAATATATTTTTTGAAATTACTTATTACCCCCTCTCCCCCATGGGAAAATAGTGTATCATGATATCTGCATGTCTGCGCCGCTCGTCCAAACCCTCTAAAAATTCTTTTCGAGTATCAGGTACTCCTTCTTGGTTGAAGAGCTGCTATAAAACCTAGATCATTGAGTGCTTTCAAATCCCTTTACTCTGAGTAGTTTTGTTTATTCCAAAACGTATTTATCTTATATGTGCAAAACAGATATTGAGAATGCGAAACATTCTCTTCTGTTTGGCCTAGAATATGAAACCACTTTAATTGCACACAAATATATAATGGCACCTTTTCATGCAAAACTATCTCAAAGGGCTTTATAAATCTCCTCAAAGATTCTAAATCCCTATCCTAGAAAACAGGGGGTTTATTCTTCATGTTTTCAAGTTATGGATGAAGACAAGGCACTGATTAAATGTAGAATAAATACACTACCACCTAAGTAAAATTTAGGTGAGATTATAGAAGTATGCTCTAAAGATTTCCAAGTGGAGTCAGAAGGAAAAAAAAATATATACATATATAATAATTTTTAAAAAATCAAGTGTGAAAGATGTGGAACACTGATAGGTTGTTTTGGTTCATCACCACATAGCTAGTATGGTCAGCTTTTCATTTCAAGACAAAATTTTTAAAAAATTAACAGAGGATAGTGGTTCCTTATACTGAAGGAAAGGCTTTCAGGAAAGAAATAAACATTCCAGGTAGAAATAAATCTAAGCAATAACAAAGGGGCTTTCTCTATGAGTCTGTTTAGAGACCTTTAGCTGGTACAAACTAGCATAGACCTGCTGGAGCTATTCCACCTTCAGTGATTTAAATTCACTTAGAATCTGCCTTACATATATAAAGACACTTGTGGAAGATGAAACTTTCACCAGTTTGGTTGCTGCTGACTTACAGTGTCTCATCTGGAGTCACAGTGGTCAGGTGGACTTCAGATGAGTTTCAGTTGGAGGTAATTGATGTAAGGGTGTATGTAAACAGATGGAAATTTATATCCAAAAGTAAATGATTGAAGAAAAATAATTTTGTGGCAGAATTGACTATCCCTAAGATAAATCCACTGGTGAAATGGGTATCATTTTTAGTCTGTGGTGTGCTGTGATTTGAAATCTGAAATGAGATATATGGAGTTAATATTTTTTTCTCGTCTGTAGCCCTGTTGGTGTGAGGAATTTACCTAGCTGGTTCTGACCTGTGGGACTGTAGTGAAGTATGTTCCTTGGATAGGAGTTTTAATCTGCTAGTCAGATTGTTCCCTGAATCCTTTTCCTTTAACAGAACATAATATTAACTTAATGATTACATGTGTGTGTACATATACATATGTATATGTTTGTGTGTATATGTATATATGTGTATTTATATATTTGAGACTATTATTCAGATGACTTGCTTTCAAGCAGTATTTTACAATCAAAAAATACACTGTGCTGCATTCGAAAGAGAATGTGTATTGACTGTGTTGAGTGTGCTTTTCAGAAGACAAAATCGACAGAAGTAGATCTGCTGTTGTGGCATGTTTACTATTTCAACCTAAAAAAAGCAAACAAAAAAACCCCCCACAAACACGTAAATTCCAGTAAGGCATTCAATCAGCTTCCTTTGAAACCTCCTAACTAAATTTCTTCCCAGACTCAACTATGGCATTTTGTTTCCCTCCTTCCTCTTCCTAGCACAAATGAATGTAAAACATGTTTTTTTCTCTATTAAAATCCCCGAGCAGATTTCTTCGAATAAAACATGTTTGCAACCACTGCATAATACCAGCCTATTTCTGTTCATAGTTCATCGCCGTATATTCATTAACTATTTATGGTGGAAACATTCAGAAAAGGGGGAACTGTATCAAAGCATTTTTGCATGTATGTGCCCTAGTATCTTCAAGAAGCCAAATTTTATTGCATATAGGGAGCAGTTTGCAATAGAAATACTGTTTTTTCTATCAGTAGATTTTCTATTCTTCAACTTTCACAGCAGATTAATTTTAGAAGGAGTTGGATCAGCTGTAATGTTTGACATCAGAATTACAGGCTCTACATGTTAATTTCCCTTCATTGTGGAAATATGTCTGGTTTAAATTACAAAAGCCCTTTTTAAAAAAAATTACTACTATTTGGAAGATGTTTAAATTTGTTTTGGTTTTGCCAGAAAGTGAATAATATTAAAAAGGTGAAATTTAAATGCCATTGTAAGTTGTGCAAATTTGTCATCATTTTTATGGTCAATAAGTATATGAATGTAAAAAAAAATGAAGATATTGTACATATTTTCTGTAATATATGTATATTTGGTCCTAATGGGGGGTGGAGATTGTAAAAATTAAGCACTTTAATTCATGTTGAGTACTTAAAAAGAAAAGAAATTTGTATCCTGTAAAATAAAAGCATCATTAAATATGTATTGCTGGCTGAAGTTTTTTATCCTTTTTTTTTTTTTAGGTTTTGTTTTTTTGGGTTTTTGTCCACCTGCTGTTCTCTTTGCTGATTAAATCTTTAAGCTGCATTTCCAGTTGTGTGTGTGCTTGTAAGGACCTATCTGCTTTGGTACACTGGTATCTAATTTTCTGAAGTGCTGGTTGCTCACAAGTACTGCTAAGTCGGTGAAAGATGTATTCTGAGTTTATTATATTTATTATTCTGAGTGTATATAATGCTATGATATCTTAGGGAGGAAAGATACAAGTGTGGTCCCTGCAATCCTGAGTTTAGGTCCAGATTTCTTTAGTGGGAATGTGACCAGTAAATTTTGTGAGCTGCTCGGCATGATCTCTTGTGCACTGTATTAAAGTGGTGCTGCAAACCAAAAAAATTGATCTGGTAATTAGCTGGATGATCATCCTAAGCATAGACAACTTTGATTCTTTAAATCAAAGTTCCTTCACTGGCTAAGCATAGATTCAGTTTAAGGAAGTGCCACTTAAGCTGCAGCTACTCCTTTTCCAAGTGTGATTTAACAGACCAGAATCATTTGCAATTGCCTCCAATTTCAATTATCTGTACACATTAAACCTGTTTTGATTGTATCTGATTTATTCTTCTTCTGCAGATGGGCACCGTGTTGCAGAAAAGACTTCTCTCAAAACAGAGTTAGTTCCTGTTAGTTCCTGTCTGGAAGGAGTTGCATACAAGAATTTTGTTTAGTTTCTACTTCTTCTCTTTGCAAACACAGTAAACAAATTAGTATTTGAAATAAGCACTGATGGACCACGGCAATTAATGCTTCCCTCTCCATTTATCCAACTTTTCCCACTAATTTTTCTGATTTTTTTCCCCCACTGTGATTAACGCTGCTCCAAACCCATTATTTTCCTCATTAAACACAATGCCAGAAAATAACAGAATTTACCCTACAATGTGCTTTAACAAGAAAACACAATTAAAAACATTCAAGCTACAGGAAATTCGTAATCACAGCCTACTTAATTCCTTTAAATCAGCACGTTTAATAAGCACTGATATTTCTCGGTGGTAGCAAATTGTCCAGGAGCCCATCAAGTACAGAGTTGGTAAGGAAGTGGTAGGTGTTGTCTCCTCTGGCTCTCCCAAAGAGCCTGATTAATACTGCCTCATTACCACAGAATTGTTCTTGGCATTGTATGAGCTTCCTGACGTGAGAGAAATGGCATACCAGCCCTTGGCAAACACAGTACTTGGAGCTCGTTTGCTTTAAAGAAATTTTTTGCTCTGGAGGGTCCTGTGGTGTGTCTAATAGAAAAGTGAAGGGATCTTTTTGATTGTGATGGTTTTTGTCTGGGAGCTGGTTACTCTCTGCCTCCTTGGCCCTGTGCACCAGGCAGCCATGACAATATTTAGCCTCACCAGACCCAGTTCATGTAAAAAGGCAGGATACACACAGTGGAGTTTGGTTGCTTGAGGTCCACACCATGTCTGTGTTGCTGTTTCTGTTTCAAAAGCGTAACACTGGTGTCATGAGCAGGATGTGCTGCCTGCCCGTCATCTCAAACTGTTACATTTCTTTCTGTTACGGCATATCTTTTACTTTACTTTCCCTGATTTAAAGACTTAAATTATGAAGACTCTATCGCACAGCCAGGTAGGTTTTCCAGTTGTCAGCTATAATCTCTGCAGTTGGGGTTTGTGTTTTTTTTTTTTATTTTATTTTTTTTTTTCAATGACTGCTATCCCCAGTCAGAACTTACAGAGCCTCCAACCATCGGGATCTTATGAAGAAAATTCATTAACAATTTCAACTCCGAACTTGAATATGTTTTTGTTTGCTAAATGAAGTAAATTTCTGCTGTCAGAAGCATCTCCTTATGGAGTAGAGCTTTAACTGGGAATCTAGGGTAAGACTTAGCAGATTGGAGCTGAGTTTCTAGATCCCAAAAATTTCTTTGTATTAGTTTTACTGAATCCCCTGTATTTAAATTGAAGATTCCAGAGGTTTCTGGATTCGGTTTATGCATTTGCAGTATTAAAATAGCACATGGTTGAAGAAACAGATTGATTTGGGAGCAGAATCTGAGATTACTCTCTCTTTGGCCTCCAGTGGCCTCATGTTCTCTACAGTCCCTTCCTGTTGCTGTCTCAGAGCCGGGCAGTCCCAGCACTCTTGTGTGGACAACACGTGGAAATAAATTCTCTCTTGGGTCCACTGGAGATTGAACTTATATGTCTGTGAGCTTGTGTTTAGAAGCAAGGCTAGATGTTTGTGCTCTCTTTTGAACACGTTTTGAGTCGTATGCCTAACTCATTTTTCCAAACTCTAGGTAAGGGTCCCTCCTTCAGGAAAATGGGGTTTAAGCTCTGATTGCTGCTGAATAGGGGAGCCTTCTCACTGTGTGAAATTAAATTAATGGAAGAAGATATGATTTCAACTGTAGTTCTGTTTAGATGTACTGCCTAATATGTAGAACTCCCTGCCTTGCCTGTTCCACCTTACTTGAATGTTTCTTGACTTGCAAAGGGAATCCAAATCTTTTAACTCAAGGCTCAGGGACACAGCATTTACAAAGGACCTACCTTACCTATGTTGTATTTTGGAATTCAGTTTTGGACTAGCACTAAGGTGGTACTATTAACTGAATGCCCATTAGTTGCTGAAGTGCATCTTACAGTTCTGTTTCACATGAAAAGACTTGCATTCATATACTCCAAGATAACTCTGTGATGCAAAGCAAAGCATGGCAGGTGAGACATCAAGGGTCCATTCCAGAACTGCAGTACTGACCTGAACTAAAAAGCTTTAGATAAATAAACTTGAAGTATCCATTAGTCTTATAAGCAGGGCATGATGATGCAAATCACATATGCTCAGTTGTTACATTTAAAATTTAAACTTAAAATGGTGCCAATCACAAGCAGGTGCCCAAGTAAATGTGTATTAGAAAATTTAAAAATTATCTTCTTGACATACTATTTTATCTTAAAAAGTCCACAGGAGATAGCCTTATTTAAACTACTAGATCCAGAAGTAGAAGATACAAGCTAATTTCTTCATGAATACCAGCAAGTGTTGGTTGAGATACGGTTTGGTTGGGGTAAGTTTTTTTCTTCTCTAGTTATATTGCCTCATCTGAATGCTGTGTGCATTTTGTTCAGCAATAAAGGTTACTTCCTTGATAGCAGACAGAAGGCTATTGCTTTTATTCCCCAAATCTTGGTTCTTTAATATAAAAACTCTTCATGTGAAAATTGGACAGCAAACCACTGGAGTGGGGAAAGTAATTTACTGAAGCAATTATTAACTATTGTGTTTATTTTTTCAAGAAGTCTGACCACACCCGTTGCAGGGGGGAGAGGGCACTGTTATACAGCAGTTAAGAACGATACAGAGATTACTTTAATCTCCAACCGAAGCTTTTACCTCTGTTGGCCTCGCCAGAAATGCAAATGTCTTACAAACACCAGAGTGCTCGGGCTTTGTTACTGATTTATGAGGTTTGACTGCTGTGTTTGCCCTATGCCTCTTAAACTCTTGTGCCCTCCCCTTCCTTAACTTGAAACTGCTTTTGGTTCCGCAAGTGTGTTTTACGAGGAGTTGTGTGACACTCCAAATATCCAATGAATTTAGATAAATAACTTTCCAGTGGACAGAGAAAGAGAATATAAAGAACTGTCAGTTGTTTAGTTCACCATACTGTCCAGCAAAGTTGCATCTCTCCCCCAGGATAATTTTGTTTTTTCAAGGACTGGGTGTCAGCACAGATAACAAGTTCCTCGTACCTCAGGAATTCATTTCAGCACTATGACCTTCTTACAGCCAGCACATAGGAGAGCACACTTTGCCAATTCAGCAGAATCCCTGGACTCTGGATTTCAAGCCTCTGATTTCTGTTTCTTCTGGGGGGGAAAAAAAAAAGAGGAAGGTTTAGAATACATCAGCTTGGGATATCTGTGCAGAGCATCCAAACAGAGAGTCATTCTGTCAAGGGATTTCAGGAATTTATTTATGTCAGCTTCTAATGGTGTTCGTTGTGCAGATGTCTGGTATAAGAAACTGTTACAGTTACTTCTGTGATGAGATTGCTCTGGAGAATACAGAAACACCATGCAATTTGGCTTCACATTAAAAGCAGGCTCTGCCAGACCCACGTAATTGCTGTATTGCACAGTTGCAAAAGGTGACATTACTTAAAGAATAATTTACAGAAGTATTTTGCTAATAGTGTTTGTGCATTATAAAGCAGTATGACTGTATGTAGCACAAATGCCACGTTACATACTCGGTATGTTTCAGCATGGTAATAATTCTCTAGACAAATAGGATGGCAGCAAAATATGCTTTGCTGAGGTGTCAGTTTGTGGTTTCTTCATCTGGCATAAATGAATTAAATGGCGAATGACTTGTCCATTACTGTCAGTATGCCCATAGAAAGAGACTCAGCTGTCTAAGCAAAAATGGAAGCAGATAATGTTGCAAAACTAAAAAGAAATTCATATCATGGAGAAGTAAGACTAAAAATGTTGTTCTCCTGATTTCAAACATAAACCCAAGGAGGCTTATAATGAAATTAGAAGATGACAAATATAAAAGTCATACCAAATTGATTTTTTGCATGATGTATAATTAAATAATGAAATTTACTGTCAGAGCTTGTCATTAGAGCCAAGAATTTAGTGTGACAGGACAAAACCCCTATTACATGGTAAATAAAACAATCTCATATCCAGGAACATAAAACAGAAGAAATATTGAACTGTCTATTTCAGATCTTACAGCAATACCAAATTTATTTAATATAGAGTTTTGGAATCAGAAGATCTTATTACTGCATTTTTATGTTTTCCCTAGACGGCTGATGCCAGATGGTTCTAGAGAGGATGTCCTGAGGTAGATCGATACCAGGTTAGATTCAGTGTGGCAGTTCCTGTGTCCTCATATCAATTAACTTTTAGTAAATAACCTGTCTGACTACCACTGCCTTTTATCAGATCTTTGAGTTTCTTATTCTGTGCAATGTAAGTCAGCCATGGAAAGTTAGAGTTAAAGCCACAGCTAACCATTGCTTTTAAAATATTTATTGCTTTGGCACAGTCCTCAACTGTGCTGAGGTAACTGTTGGATTTTGTAAGTTGGTGCAGGACATGACACTTCATATCAGAGGTATTTCCGGCTCTTACTTTTTAGCCAGAAATGTAAAATGTGTTAAACTTCACATTCTGATGTTTCTTAGCTTTGTATCTTCTTCAATACTTTCTTCTTGCATTTCTTTATTAATTCGCTTCCTTCATCTGCTTTGTGCTTCTCCATTTGTGTGTCCAGCCCCTGATAGGCCTTTTGACATCTACTCTGGGCAGGCTAGGTTATCTCAGCTTGGTTCTGCTAGTAATATTTCCTCCGTATGCTTCTTGAAATATTACACTGATAAAATTCTAAGAATAGCCATAGTGGGACAGACTGAAGGGCGAGCACACACAGTGGTTCTGCAGGTTACTCTCCCAGCTTCCACCCATGGTCAGCTCAGAAGGATCCAGAGCTAGATTTGATTCCTGCATAGCTTTTTATATGAATGCACTATATTTCTCTCTCTTAAACTTGTCCATACACCACCTGAACCAATTTAAACTTTTACTGTCTACAACATCCTTTGGCAAGGAGCTCAAGAGGTCACCAACCCACCCATGAGGGGCTGTCTTTGTTTTGTTCTGAGCTGGCTCCTGTTTTCATTAGATGTTCCCAAAATGCCTGTATTGGAAGGGAGAGTAAAGAAATCTGGTGCTCTTCCACCCACTCCAGGTTGCTAATGATTACACAGACCTCTGATCCTTGCTACGCCGTTCCATTTCTTCTGTACAGTGAAGCTTCTAGCTTACTTAGTTGGTCTTTATATAGAAGCTGTTCCACACCTTTCATCATCCTTGTTGTCCCTCTCTGACCCTTTTCCAGTTCTACATTCTTTCTGAGATGTCCCACTTCTGGCCTAAATTAAAATATAAACCAGGATGCACTTGCTCCATTTCACAGTGGTGTCCATGAGATCATATGTCAAAATAAAAGCAGTGGAAGAGGACATTCACATAGAGAAATAAGCTGGTTCTTATCTATCTGCTTTGGGTGCCAGCAGCTTCTGCTCCTGGGCAACTGGGATGCTTTTCTTTCTTTCTTCTTTTCTTTTCCTTCCAGGGACTCAAGGAGAGAGAGGAAATGAGGCTAAATAGGAATCAGCAAACCCCTTAGAAAGATTATTTGCTGTGTCAGATGTACAATGCAGGAAATATTTGCTATTTTCCTGGAAGCTGAAGAGGGAGATGCCAAATGGCCTTCTGGTATTAATGAACTCTGAGAGCAACTGGCTGTGACACGCTGATGGGCAAAACCACTGGATAATCATGTTTGTATGGCTATGACAAGAAACCCTCACCAACAGGGCTTTCAGGACCTTCTTCACAAAATTTTACACACATTAACTGTTTTTCTCTGTGCTGAATACACTAATTTTTGAGTGTTTCAATTTGCTCAGCCATCTTTATGGTTTTATCACAAAATATTAGCCCTCTGACAAGCAGTGTGAATTTGTTCTTTCCTTTGACCTTTGAGTGTTTCAAGACATGAAGACTGGAAAAGATTAATTTTTATAAACTAAGAATACAAATTCTGTTGCCATCCAAAACTCCAAACTTTTAGAAGCACTTTTCCTCTGTTGGCTTACAAGAAAGGACAAATTCAGAATTAAACTCAGTGCCAGTGTATTCATAATTTATCTCTGAGAAAAAGCACTCAAGGGAAAGACATTTGAAGATGTGACAGCTTATTTGTTGTGATCTCACATCACAAGTGATGCTTTCATTTTATCTTTTTTTATAATGCAGCAGAGTATTAGCTCTCACACAGTTTCCCACTTCCCAAGATGTGCCAGACACCTCAACTAAGCCCACTATTATACATATTCGTTACAAAATTTCAGATGATTATCTGAGAGTCTTGCAAAACCAAAAATATCCACGAGAAAGCAAACAGAATAAATATAGCTGTTTTAAACGTGGCCATTGTCAATATGTGAATTCTCAATATGTGAAATGGAAAAACATTCTTTTCACTGAACAGTTTGTTAGAGCAGGTCTTCTCCAGTCCTGTTCTCCCCGCTAAGAGGCCTCCATAATGCTTCTTTCCCCCGTCCCAGTCGCTTCATTTTTGTGCTCTGTTGGCTTTGTGACACCAGATGCTGCCAAGCTCTGGCAATTTGTCATTCAGCACCTGTCCTTGCTGTATTCAGGCAGGAGCGCTGCCAGATCTGGTGAAGCAGTGAGGAGGGCAGCAGGGGTACACTTTTGGTTGCTCTCTGTTTTTCGAGGGATTTACAAAACGTACAGCTTCAAATAAATGTGGCTACTCGCTGCTGTTTGCTGAAAACTCCGAGTGGTGATGAGGCCAGCCTGCCCTGCATGGGCTGCCTGTGGCGCCCGCTGGAGCGGGTCAAGAGAAGGGCAATGGAGCTGGGGAAGGGTCTGGAGCACGTCTTATGAAGAGTGGCTGAGGGAGCTGAGGGTGTTTAACCTTGAGGAGGCTCAGGGGTGACTTTATCACTTTCTACACCTTCCCGAGAGGAGGTTGTAGCCAGCTAGGGGTTGGTCTCCTCTTCTGGGTAACCAGGGACAGGAAAAGCGGACAAAGTCTCCATGTGGGGGAGCCCAGCTGGCTCTGGGCTCTCTGTAAGCTAGGATACTGAAGATGGAACTTTACACCTGGCAGAGGG
>JAYRBT010000042.1:61242978-61283066 GCA_036023395.1 Myiotriccus ornatus | reverse complement strand
TGTGACACCCAGAAGTGTATAAGTAGAGCACTGTTGTAATAAAGGGGGGCTGGTATCCCTGATCACCGTGTCGTCCTTCCCGCCGCCGACCCGACGACAACAGTCTCAAGCTGCGCCAGGGGAGATTTAGGGTGGGCATCAGGAAGAATTTCTACACAAGGGTAGGAACTGGAAAAGGTAAAAGGGTGATTTGATGTTGGAATGGGCTGCCCAGGGAGGTGGTGAGAGGAAAAGGGTGTTTGAGGAAAGACTGGCTGTGGCACCGAGTGCCGCGGTCCAGTCGACGGGGTGGTGTTGGGTCACAGGTTGGACTCGATGATCTCATATTTTCCAACCCATCTGATTCTGTGAACCTGTGACCTTGCGAGCTGCTCTGCCACCGGTGACCCCCGCCGCCGATCAGCACAGTCGCACCGACACACGGCCCCCCGCCCGGGCACGGCCCGCGCAGCGCGCCCGCAGCCGCCCACGCAGCGCGGGGACAGGCCCCGCCCTCCCTCGCGGACTACACCTCCCATGATGCCGGGCGGCGGCGGCGCGGCGCGCGGGGGCCGCCGGGGCCGTGGCGTGCGCGGGGGCCGGCGCCGATGGCGGCAGGCGCAGGGGGCGGCTGAGGGAGCCGCCGGGGCCCGTCGCGTCCGTCCGCCGCCGCCTCTGCCGGGCCCGTCCCGCCCCCCGCCGCCATGGAGGCGCTGATCCCCGTCATTAACAAGCTGCAGGACGTGTTCAACACGGTGGGGGCCGACATCATCCAGCTGCCGCAGATCGTGGTGGTGGGCACGCAGGTGAGCCGGGCCGGGCCGGGCGCGTTCACCGCGCCGAGGGCGAAGTCGGGGCGTCCATCGCGCCCCCGCCGCTGCAGCCCCGCGGCTGCCCCCGCCAAGGGCACGGGGGGACGCGACAGGAGAGGGCGGGCGGGACGCCCTCGGTGGCCGCGTCCCCCGCTCCCCGGGCTCCGCTGCCTCCCCACCGCTCGCACGGTGCGGTGAAGCAGCGCCTCTTGCACCGCTCGCCCGCCCCTGGGCGCTTCTCGACCGAGGAGCTCCGGAGGGGCTGCGGGGAGGGCCGGGCACCCTTCCCCCGTGGCTCCGACCCCCCGCACCGGGGGTGTGGGTGGCGCCGGGGGACCCGGGGAGCGGCGGCCGCCCCGGTGCGTCAGCGGGACCGCCATCGCCGCTCGGGCCGGGGCTTCCCTTCGCCGACGGCCGCCGGGAAGCCAGGGCTGAATAAAAGGGATGTGGTAGCGTAGCGGCATCTTGCAGGCGTGGATCGCTTCCCTTTGCTCCCGGCTCTCCTGCCGCTGGGACCTCTTTGTCCTAGCCCGCGATGGGGACGGAGGGTGAGAGGCGAGGCCGGCTGCTGTCGGCTGCAACAGTTGCAACATGTGTGTCTCAGCCCTGTGGTGCTGCTGCTGGGCTCGGAGATAGCTCAGACCCTGTCGTATCTCTTCAAATGGCGTGCTGTTCTCCAGCAGAACTTTTGGCAGCTGAATATGCCTGACCAGAACTGCAGCAGGCATAAGGGAATAGGAAATGAAACGTTAAACAGAACTAAAACTTGAAGCTAATGGATCTCTCGTTCCTGTGGCATTAACAGTATCTGTTGAGTGTGCTGTGCTACGAGACAATAGCTTGCCTACCAAAGACATTAATGCCAACTGCTCTGCAGTCAGGGGTTTCATTATATGGCCTAAAACGTGAGTTGTATGTTTTAAAGCTTGCACGTTGCTGAAGCATGGAATAGCTTTGCTCAAAGCCAGCTGCAGTGTCAAACTGGTTGTGAGGCAACCAGCCTCTTTTCCCAGTATGCATCGGGTAGGTTCACTGACTTTATATCAGCCGTTTAATAGACTAGATCTAAAATACTTGGATTGGGTGGGAGGGACTCTGCGCTGGTAAGCTGTGTTATATACTGGCTGATGTTGTGGCTGATAGGAGTCAATCGCTTTATGAAGACATTTAATATTCATTACATTAAAATTTATACAAGCAAGCTGCGTTTTTGTTTTTGTTTTTTTTTTTTTAATTTGTTTCTGTGTTTCGGTTTAGATCTGCAACAGAAAGTACAGTGCAGAGGTGGCGTTTTCTGTGTAAGATTAGGAAAGTATTTTTTGAAGTTTCACTTTATGAAATGCGTTGAAGTGGCATTTTTTAAAAATTCTTTGAAACAACTTGTTCCTAGTTACATTTTCCTAAGTGTAAATACTTCTATAAGTAAATAGTAAGAGCTAAGACAGTATTGACATGCGTTTGACTTCAGTAGTCTACCTGTCAGTATCCATATCTGTTTAGTGCTGTTTTCAGTATATTCATACCCCCGCTTGAGTTAGTATGAAATTTCCTATCATGCCAAAACCAAGTCCTTTATAAACTCCAGAAAAATGTATACCAAAATCTCTAGCAAGCTGTATCTTGGGGTTTCTTTTTGTTTAGTCAGGGTTGTTGGGAGAAATAAGTCTTTACCCTCATGGTAGTTCCACAGATGGTTATTTTATGCAATTAGTTTTAATTTGAATAAAGTTTTATTCATTTATTCATTTGAAGTTAGTTTGTTGCAGACCAGACTTCTGGAGATGTCTCAAATACGGCCCTAGAGCTGGTAGTTTTGTTGCTGGAAGCTTGCTGCCTTGGTTTTTTAAAATGTGCCTTGAGACAATCTTGTTTCTTGAGATATTTTTGGTTAAGTGCTACACGGCCTCGGCCTTTAGGTTTGTTCACACAGTTGATTTGTTTGTAGCCTACTAGCATATGCTGTCTTTGCTTTTTCTTCTTTGAATAATATTCACAATAAGAAGTTCTAAATTTTGCACCTCCATTTTTCTTTGTAGGAAAGAAATGCTGCCAGTTCCTCTAACTCTGCTTTTTTGAGTAGTGCTTACTGTTTATTTTTATCACCTATCCTCTCTCTCTTTTTTACTCCTGTATTATTTTGTGCTTGTGTCTTTCTCCAGTTCTCATTTATTTTTACTTCTGTGCATCAAGTTAATTCTTTCTTTTCTAGAATATGTAGAACTAGAAACTGCTTATAAGCCTTAATTTAGCTTTGAATGTTTTCTGTTTCCCATGTTCCCTTTGCCCCTCTTCTGTTTTGGGTTTGATTTCTACTGCTCTTGTGTTCTGAGCAGTTGTAATGTTTTAATTTTTCCCCTTTTTAGATACTTTTTGGTACTAACTACAAAATATTTCTCAGTAAATTTTACACATTCAAATGACCTCTTGCACTTCTAGTTGTTTTCCCATGACTCGGCCATATGAGAATTCCTTCTCATTCTCCATGTAAATATTGTGTAAGTTATTTCTGTCTCCTAATGCAGGATCTATTAAGAAAATCCAGGACTCTGCTGGTGATAGAACTCAGAGGACACCTTCTGACTGCCAGTTTTTCTTCACTGTTTCAGGGTTTTTCTGCCATTCCCAGAGAGTTCTATTTTTTCCCCAGTTCAGTATTTCAGTTCTATTTTTAGAGCTGTATTACTAAAGTGCAAAAAAAACCCGCTGTCCATGCTGGGAATATTATATAAACACTATTTGCTCAACAATGCTGTAATACTCAGTGTTCTGACGTGTTTTACTCAAATGCTGTGTGATCTGTACTTGTAAGGGATAACAAGATGGTATCCAAGTGCCTCAACCAAACACATTAAAACCAGAGTAAAAGGAGGCAAGAGGAAGAAAAGCATTTCGGATAGTTATCACCTTTTGTATTTTAAGGGTACATATCACAAAAGTTGAATGTCTACACTACAAAAGTGGCCATGAGATGTAGAATAAATTTAAAAAAAACCAACCAGACAACAAAATATCTGCCTAGAGGTATGTAAAAATGAATTGTCTGGCTTTTTTTGGGGGAACTCATTAATTCTTGGAATATCTTCTGGGTTTTTAGGAGTCATCAACCTAGTTATATCCTCGTCATATGTAGCAAAATTCTTCCAGTACTGGGCTTTATTTGCATGTGGTAGTTAATTGAGTTAGTTGAGACATTGTGGGGAAATGGATCTAACAACTAATGAAATTCACAGTGAGATTTTTAAGTGAACCTTCAGGTGTGCGTTTATAGAGTACGTTTGCTTAATATTCAGTTAATACAGTTTCAGGACTTTAAATAGGGAGATGTAGTTTATAATATTTAACTTAGTCTGTTCTGTTGGATGATTCCCTGGGATTGGCTCACAGAGAAACGTTACATTTATTTCTTTTTTTTCCTGTTTGGAATAAGTATCATGTTCGATTTTTCAAGACCAAAACACTTTTTGTTGCCAAGGATGAAGGTTTCTCGATCTGAGATAGCAAATACACTTGAATAAGTGTATATTCTGTTAACTAAACAGTGAGGATGATAACTTGTCTGTTAAGAAGTTCACAGCAATTGGAAGCTACTATAACAGTCCTGGCTGGGATAAGGAGAAGAATCCAGTGGATGCAAAGCATCTGATTTGAGACTGGCCTCTTGGTCTTCAATTTCAGGCACTGTACGGAGCTTCCTTGACCTTTCCCTGTCAGGGAAACAGAAATTTAAGCTACTTCAACTCATTCGATGTAGCCTACATTATGTTGGCCAAAAAACAGTTTTAGGTGAAGGAGACTCAGGCTTGTGCCAAGCGACCAGGAAAACCCCAGGCTTAGTTCAACTTGGGAACTTCTTTCCTTTTTTTTTTTTTTCCCCACTGGTATTTCAAGCAGATGCAAAAAGACATTTCTACCTACATTTGTAAAAGGGCTTGTAACTAGAGCATAACATCAGCACTGGCTAGGAAGAGCTTGTTTTTCTCCCAAATGTTTTGCAAACTTCTGGGTTTGTTTTTTTTTTTTTTTTTCTGTTTGCTTTGATATTTGACATTTACTGGATCTGGTTTTGGGCGTAACTGTTTTCCTTTTTGCCATCCTGTGCTCGTGTCAAATCATGCCCTGACTGTTCTGGTGTGTGTTTCAGGCAAGCAGCAAAGTGAGGCTGACATTAATTAGCTGTTTACATTTACCAGACATAATATAAGTTTTGCTGGTAATATTATACAGTGCAAACAACATTTAGTGTTGTGCTGTTTCTTTTCTGTGATGGGCTCTTTGTGGTCCTGAACAGCTGCACCTTCTCAGTCCTGAAGGCTTCTATGATTGGAAGGATGGCATTTTCACTGGGTCTATGTGCAGACTTCATATGAATTAAAATAAAATAATAGGTCTAGTAACTTTGATCCTGCATTTTACCTCTACAGATTTTTCATGTGAAATCAATAATAAATGTAGTTTAAATGAAGATACTAATTTTATTGTTTGCAAATGCACAGTTATTTTGGAAGGGTAGGAAGAGTGCACAGGATACACAGTTGTTGAAAGATGTGAATGAAGTTGTTTGTGATTCTATTTTTTCTTTTTTGTTCATTTCCCCCTCTCACCATTTTTTTTTTTAGTTTGTTTTTCCCTACACCATTTTTTTTTTTTTAGTTTGTTTTTCCCTACTAGTTTTGATACTTTTTGCCAAGGTCAAGTTCGTCTGATTGGCAGTTGTCTGTCTTAGAAAACCTGTATTTAATTAAACCAGATGGATCTTGTATGTTGTCCAGCAGGGACAGTGCAAAAGAAACAATGTTTTCAGGAAAATGAAGGGCAAGAGTATTAAAGCAGACAGCCCAGGGAAACGTTTCTCAGAATCTTGAGAGAAAATGGCTGTGAAGTTCTTGAAAAATCCACAGATCTCTGTTGTTGAGAACTTTTTCAATTGGAAGATAAAAACTGGCTTTATTTTGGCTCACTTTACTGCAAGTCATGAATTTAGTAGAACAAGGTCAGTTTATCTGGCTTTGACATGTGAATCTTCAAATACTACAGTTCCATCATCTAACTTTGAGTCTCTACTTGTTTGTAAGTAGGTGAGGTATTCTTTTTCTTAAATTAATTCTTGGGAGGCTTTGGGAATTGATACATGGGGAAAGAATACATCTGCTAATAATTTCTCCGTTTGCTCGTTTGGCACGTGTCTACAGTTAGATGTGGCGTAAATACAGGATTTCTGAAGAATTTGGACTGAACTGTGCCAGTTCTGGCAATCATTACTATTAGTACATAAGCTGTTTTATGTGAAGGTAGTTCCTGTGACTTCAGTTTCTTCCCGAGTGATTCAGGAAGATTCTCTATTCAACTAAATGGGGAATGGCCTGAAGGAACAACAGTCTTGTCATTCAGACAAGGTCTTTCATAGTGAAATGTATTTTGCAACAATGAGTAGTGCATTGTGCTGGTTTTACTGCTTTCTGGAGTTGGGATCACCCTGTTAATTCTTCTGCATCTTTTAGAAGTGTAATTTTGTTTCAAACAATGTCTTAAAATAATTCATCGTGCCCTGCTTACAGCTTTAACATTCTCTTCTGATAAGTAAATAAACTTTAAAATTTACTAGCTGTTTAGAACCAGCCTAGCTTGGGATGTTCCTAGTTTGAATAGGAAAATTTTGTCATAATAGCTGTTCCAAGCAAAGCAGTTCCCTTGTGGAACTGCTCTGGAAATGCATTGTATGCTGACCTTTTATTTCAGAGTAATTCATGTTTGCAAATAAGAAAAAAAAAAAGATATTGCTGCTCTTTAGTTCTAGCATGCTGAACTCTTCCAGGGTAGCTACTACAAGTAACTTCTTTTCAAAGCACCTATCTGGGTAATATTTCTGTGGATGAGATCCCAGCAAGAATGCATTAGCTTCTATTTCCCAATAATAGAATGAAAATTTAGTGAATTGTTTATGTGTATATTGCTAAGGGCATGATTTAGCCAGGAGGACTTTTATACTTCCTGTATGACAGAAACTGCAAAATTGCCACCATTCCACCTTGGGTGTCAAAGCAGATGCATTGCTTTTCTTAATAGGATTCTTCAGTAATTATTAGGTCTCACTGAGAAATTTCTCCTGCTTCTCAGCTCCTTACTGTCATTTGCAAATACTTGTCATCATTGTGCCACTGAAAAGTCATAGAGAATACTGATATCACTGCCCTTTTATTTTCTTGTCCTGTCCTGCACTAAATGTGTGTTGTGCTGCAGGAGTTCTTTCCCTTTGTTTACTATTTGATGAGATAATACAAAAGTTTTCAGTTTATCCTAGCAACAGTAATGAGCAAAGTTTTAGACCCCTTTCAACTAATTTTCTTTTTGGAACTTTTCCGGTACTTCATTGGACATGTTTCCTTACAAAGGTTTTTTTCCACAGATGCATTGTGCATTGGCTCCACAAAGAGATTGTGAAGTCTAAAGGTAGACAAAGGCAGGAGATTCTTGTGAGATGACTTAAAAATCTGTTGTAGCTGATACAAGTCCATTATAATTTTAATAATATTTAATAATATTTGAAATAACCAACAGTCAACTATTCACTCTGTCAGCTGCTCAGTCTGAGCAAAGAACTATAAGAAATCTCGTGGTTCTTGTGTATCAGTGAGACTCCAGGTGAGTCCTGTGTTTATTGCCTTCTTGCTGTATGGACTTTGTAAGAATAAGTATAGACTTTGCTTATTTACTAAGCAAATTGGTGGGACCCAATGAGTTACAGGTTACCCTCTAAGGACAACCTCACTGAAGCACAAAACAGCAGTCCATAAACTTGCTTGGGAAACGTGCAGAGGTGTAAGGAGAGCAGTGTGGGGGGAACTCATGGCTGAGCTTCAACACAGAAGACTCATGCAGGAGGTAGAAGTGAGGACAAGCTCGCTCGAGGGTATAAAAATACTGCTGCATATGTGGAGATGTAGTAAGAAAGCCAACATGACTGGAAAGGGACATCAAAGGCAACAGGAACTTCCAGCACTGTATCAGCTGTATCTTTTAACTGTATCAGTTAAAACAGAAAAGAGGAATGAGGGAAATACAGTCTTGCTGTTGACTGTGACAGGAGATTTAGTGACAGCAAATATGGACGAGGATGAGGTACTCGATCCTTTCTTTGCCCTGGTCTTCACCATCAGGGTTTTCTCAGCCTTTTTACCTGTAGATGGGGTTCAAAGTGGAGGGTAACCATCAACAGTGCAAGAGGATTGGGCCAGGGTTCTCTTTTTGATATGGAGAAAACATCTTTGTATGCTGTGGGTTATAGGGTACAAGTCTCCTAAAATAGGAATGTTAATGAGGATGTGGAAATAGAGTAAGGAAGCCAGTGAAGTAAATGTTTGAGATAAATGTGAATGGCTGCTGATAGTGTTACTTGAAAATTTTCAGTAGTTTCTTCCTTTTGGCTTATCAACAATCCTAAAGTGTTTCTGAAAGTGATTTCTTGCTGTTAATGAAGCTGAACAATTATGAAGTTGTACACTGCTGTCTGCTGCTTCTGAATTCCTGAAAAATGTGGTGAGTAAAAACGCAGATTGCACCCCACATTTTCTCATAAGAATTAGTGTAATGGATGGGAGCAAATGGCTTTTGATACTTAAGTGCACAGAATTGAAATATACAGGGACAAATAAAGAAGAAATGAAGGATGCGGAGGCAAAAGCAAGCTCATGAGAACTGTTAAAAGTAGAGATGCTGGCTTTTTGGCTCACAGTTCTTACAGTTTGCAGCTTCTTAATTTGTGAGAGTAAGTGCACAGTTGTGTCCTAGTGATTCTGCCCTTCATCTTTAATTGCTTTAGATTAACCTGAAGATGATGTTGACAAAAATTACCATACAGGTGTTAAGGAGGCAGTGAGAAAGCTGATAAGATTTCAACACACTCTGACAGTATATATGATGTAAATAAAGTACTTAAGTCCTGTGTGCAATCATTTCATCTTATCTTAGCATTTCTGGGGAAAATGTTTTTACCATCCATCAAACTTATCTGTGTGCTTATCTGTGCTTATCTGTGAGACTGATGCTGTTTAACACAGCAGAGTGTTAAACACTCAGCAGTGGAGGTTTGACATGAGGGTTAAAGAAGTGACACAAGATGTTCCTGTATTTGCCCATTTGTTTTCTGAGCAATCTGTATAAAGTTCCTCTGGATATCACAGCTGATAGATATTTCAAATTAGAATCAGATCTTAAGGTCCAGAGGAAAAATGTGACTGATCTGCTGTGAAAGGTTAGAGTTTGTTAATGCTTTTCTGGACCCATCATGAAGTGAATTTATGGATTTCTGTCCACGCTTAAAATCGTGATGAGCACTGCAATGAGATGCCAAAACAAACGTGATGCTTCTGCAGACTCATCACCAAAAATTCTGTGGTACCCTTGGTCATCAGTATTAGTGTCTGTCTTCACCTCTTGTATGAGGGACTGGCTGAACGGACTTCGTATTGTTAACAGACCCACATCCCTCACTTCTCCTGGCAGAAAAAGATCAGCTTCCTGTTTGCTGCTTTCCTGACCGTGCTCCCAGACAATCCTTGGTAATGGATGTCGATGGAACCCAGATTAAGGAGTGTGTCATCAGATAATGTATCTATTCCAACAACAAATTGCTTTAATTGGGAACGTAATGCAATTTAAAATAAATTTCCTGATGTGTGGAGTACTGTAATGTCTCATTTAGTGTATGACTTCACATTTGCAAGGGATCCAGATCGTTCCTTCTCAGTCCAGAGATAACTGTGGGAGTGGTATAAGACATGGTATTTTAGTTCTATACATGGTTTGGTGTGTGCCCATTTTAGCTTCCTGCATTCCTTTGGAAAGACCAATGAGCAGTGGAGCAGCTTCTCCCATGGATTTTGGTTTCCTGTCATGATGAGGTTCTTGATAAGGACTTGAGCTATTTATTATGGGATTTATTATCCTTTATGTGCTTGGATTATATGTTCAGGAGAAGCCACTTCCTCTAAGTCTCACCTCCAGCCCTTTGAGACTGAGTGATAATTTTATCCATGTGTAAGAAATCTTGCCAGAGAGATCACAGAATCACTCAGGTTGGTAGAGACCGTCAAGATCCTGTAGTCCAACCATCAACCCAGCAGCACCCCTAGACCATATCCCCAAGTACCACATCCATTTTGATGTTCAAAATGTTTTTAATAAATGAAACCCTGGTGGGTTTTGGGTTTGGTGGTTTTTTTTCAATGCAGCACATGAACCTTTATAATCTCTCATAGTTTTGAGCTGGCATTGTACTTCTTTAAAACAAGTTAAGAAGTGGTTTGTTATTTGTCATCACTGTGAACACAGGTTTGTTTTTTTCACAGTCTGTAATACCTGTAATTCTTCCGAAGTGTGCCAGACAGGAGCTCTCTCATGGAGGTTTCCAGAGCTAATTCATGCTTTGGTCAGGTTGTTCTTAAGTTACTTTTTGGTAAGACTTCAGTGCCCAATGTTCTGTTAAAAGCTCTTTTCAGGGAGAGTATCTAAAGTTGATTTAGAGAAGGTCAGTTGAAGAAGAAGACGATTAATTACTTTCTAGGGGAGACTTCTAAAGTTAAAAAAAATCTTAGGTGGCTGTATTTCTGTTTCATCTGACCCTGGTCCTTCTAGACCAGTGAGCTCACTGCTGTCAAATTTGGAAAACTAGAAAATACACGTAATCCACACTGATTTATTGTTCACCTGTTGAGACAAATGATATTTTTGATAAAATAGCTTTTTTTTCTCTTCCATTAAGCATATAGGTGATAGAATGAAAGAATGCTTTAATTTGTTGTTCAGATTTTCTGTGGGTTTGACCTTGTATTTTAGTATTTATTTTGTACTTCTGCATACAAGTCCTATTTCAATAGGTTGTAAGGCTCTCGTATATGTTTTACTGCATTAGCAGAAATGTCCTGTCTGATAGTGATATATTGCTTGGTCTCTGATCTAATTTTCATTTTTAGGAAATGTCACTAAATGTGCCAGATTTAAAGATATTCATCACTGCTTTTCTATTATGTTATGCGAGGTTGTGTACTCATTACTTGAAGTCTCAAGTCTGTTATTTCAGAACTGGTAGGCTGAGCAGAGGTTGTACGGCAGTGATGCACATTCCAGCTGCCAGAAGCATCTGTTGGTTTGTGGGGTGGGTTTTTTTTCAGTTTTTGTGTTTTATTTGGTTGTTGTTTTTGTTTTTTTAACGAAAATTACTTGGTAGTAGCATTAATATAGAAACATTTCGTAGCTGGTGGCAGTGACTGTCAGAGCAGGTTGTTTTTTGACTTTCCACCTGCAGAAAACTGGAAGAGTTTACTACAGTTCTATTAAAAACCAAAATCTCCTCAATCAGACTTTCAAAGTGTTATGTTGACACTGCTGGGTCTGTTGTTTATTGTTAGTTTTAATATGGTGCCGGTCTTGAATCACTTTTGAAACCCATGTATTCACAGCTGCTTGTGGGACCAATTTTGCGTTTTGTACAACAGTGCTACAGGAGAACATTTTAAATGTAGACAGTTCAAGCCTATTTGTAATTTCACAACCTTTAAGTATTTCACATCTTTTTACGTTTTGTTGTTACATAGACAGATATTTGAAGTCAATTAAGTTGTAAATACTTAAATATATACACAGACAGAGAGTGTGGGAGGGCACAAAACAATGTTTGTTTCTGTGTTTAGAGTATAAAACAATGTCTGCACTTACAAAGCTGATACAATATGTTATACAAAAAAACCCAAACAAAAACCCAAACACAAAATCAACCCTCAAACTGAAAGGAATATAAGACTGTAACAGCTTAATATACTCAAGTATACATAGTTAATATCTCTTTGTGTAATTCTGCTGTTGGTATTAACAGGGTCAGCCCATGTTAATTTAACAAATACTAACAGAGGGTTAAATTCTTCAGTTTATAGAGTAAAGTTTTACTGAAAGATGTTAGAAAGTTGCATAATACATTTTGCTTTCTTTATAATGCTCAGAAGGAAATTCTGTCTTGTATTTGGAGAGTTCGATATTTGTGGTAGAAAATGCTGAATAGGATACTAAGTTTTCTGAAAAAAAACTTGTTAAGTATTTAGTTTAGCCCTGAGAGATAGAAAATATATCTACATGTTTTTTAGGTGTCCCATGGTTTTTAAATATCCCAGGTGGGTTTAGGCAGTTACTGGTTTGTAGCAGACTTGTATCCTTCCGTGCCTGTTTGCAGGTTAGATGAAAGCAAACTAAAATATCACAGCATTTTTATGTTTAACAAAGTAATGTAGCTGTATTCCAATTTTCAGAGCAGTGGAAAGAGTTCTGTGTTGGAAAGTCTTGTGGGAAGGGATCTGCTCCCACGAGGTACTGGAGTTGTCACCCGGAGACCCCTCATTCTGCAGCTGGTGCACGTTTCCCCCGAGGATGGTCGGAAAGGAGCTGGAGATGAAAATGGTAAGTGTGATCCAACAGTCTGTTTTGCCTTGTTGGAAAGAGACTTAAAAATCTTTGTTGTTTTTTTTAATTGAAAAATCAGTTGTTGCTATCTTAAAACTCAAGTGTATTTTTTTAAAAATTTGCTTGGAAGAAAACACGGCTATTGTCACATCTGTTTTGTCCATTTAGCAAATGTCATGAAGTCAAAATTTTTAGGACATTGAAAATATCCTTAGTGTTTTAAACTTTCCTGTTCTTAAGAAATACTTTTGAGGAAAACAGGCCAAAGAAAGCATTTTGTTTACTAAGATAACTGTGTAGAGAACATGATTTTGTGTGTGTGTATGTTTTTCTTTCCCTCCTCTTTTGCTGTGTAAGTAAAGTGTTTCATTCAAAGGATGAGTGACTTTTTAGAAGGAGGTTAGGAATGAGGTAATTTCTGAATGGAGCAGAAGAAGGAGAAATGAAAACAAACTTGTAGTAGATGCAAACAGGATTTAATGGGCACATTCTGTAGCTTATAGATGCCAACTTACTGGGCTGCACTGGGAGTCCAAGCACATACTAGACAGCACTTTAAATGTACTGAGGCTGTCCAGTTTGAAGTTTGTTTTCTGTAGTGTTTTTGTATGATTCTTCATCAGGTCAAGAAAGTGATCTCAGTTATCCTGTGGGACTTTCAATGCTCATTCTATACCAACTAATGCTGTTGATCATAGGAAAGAGCAGCAGGGGCATATTGACCTTCTGATTGTAAGATAAGTCGTAGCTTTTGATGTAGACTGTAAAAAGGGCACAGATTTTATTGGTGTAATAAATGTGGGGCTATAATTATTAATTCTCATTGTGTTCAAATTTTTCTGAATTTATTTCTAGTAACAATAAGTCAAGATATCAGAAGTTCTCTACAGTATTTGTTTTCCTGCGATATCTTTAGCCTCTAATTTCTGAAGGACAGTTACTAACACTGTGCCGTTTTAAAGGTTCAACCTCTGGTCTTCATTATTGTCTCAAGCAGAGAACACAATTAGGGTTCATAACGGTTAAGAACTTTTAGTGTGCAATCCATGTGAGAGATTGTAGGACAGTTCGGTTGGAAATTATCTCAGAAGGTCTCTAGTCCAATCTCTTCCATAAAAAAGGGCCAACTCTGAACTCAACACCAGTTTGCTTGGGTCTTTATCCAGTCGGGTCTTGAAAACCTCCAAGGGTGGAGAATTCAGAGTCTCAGGGCAGTCTTTTAGAAATGGCAGATTTGCTCTGTCTAAATGTGGCTTTACATTGCTTGCATTGTGCAGTGTATAGTTCCTAGTACTTTTCAGAATGCTTTGGTTCTGAGTTGCAGGGTAAAATACTGCTTTGTTCTGCTCTGCAACTTTACAGGTATAAAAGATGGTTTTGTAATTAAAGTATTCTCAGTCAAGGCAGAGCCTTTCTGTTGTAGGTTGCATTTGATCTGAGGATTCGGCTTTTAAATTTAAAATAGGATAATGATATTACTGCATAAGGATGTTGGACTAAATTATTATTTAAGAGGCCCACTTAGAATTTTTTTTTTTTGAAAAAAATCAATATGCAAGATGTACATGTTATAATTTCATCTTATTGTTCCTGTAAGAGAGATGTGGGTTCGTTTAGTAAGAACAGAGAAACCTTTATGACTTACCAGTTGAGTTTGAAATGCCTCTTCTCTCCAAAACTCAGGCAAATCATGATCTAAATGGTTTTGTCACTGATCTAGTTTAGTGTCCAGATTGTCCTGTCAAATCTGAGAAGATCGGATCAGGTAGCTTGGGAAGAAAAAAGGATGACAACCTCTTACCCTGGCTGTGCTGTCTGACATTGTAATAAGTCACTATGCCATTAGAGGTCATAATTTTCTTTGTATGAGGTGGATGTTGAGCTAGGGTTGAAATTGTATTTGGGATTTCCCAGAGGGAAATAGTCTTGCCGAAAAGGATTTTGTCATGATGAGGGGTTTCTTCTTTACATATTGAATATTGGACAAGAGAGTATCAGTCTTGGCATGCTGCTTTCTGAATGCTGGTGTTGAACTCTCTCTATGTACAGATACTTCTATACAGCTGTCTCTGTGACTTGTCCTTTCTGGGTGTCACCTTTATCCATCCTAATGCTTACTCTGCATATCTACTAGTATTGTATATTAACACAGCCGTTTAGAAATAGGTACTAGTCTGTGATTCTTACAAGTTTAAATTTTACTATTGTTGGAGTATTTGCATCTTCCCTGCTTTAAACACAAAGTACTTCTGACTGCTGTGCTATTTGTTTAAGCGTGGACAACTGCCTTGTCTTTATGGCTATGAAGGGAAAAATTGTGTCTCTCCAATGGCTTGATTTTGGCATCTGATGCATGTGAGCTGTCAAAGACTATCAGTTCATATCAATTCAGGGGTTTTGTTGGGTTGGTTTGAAAGTTTTTTGGTTTTGCTTTTAGATTTTTTAAAATTTATTTATTTGTTTCTTGGGAGCACATTGGAAAGATTATTGAGAAAAATTGCAGCCAGACATTTGGACTACCTTTAATTTTCTAATATGCAGCACTAAAGATCATCCTTGTGTTTCCTCAAAGTCAGGGATGAGCTATGTGAGACCTTTGTACTGTGGTCGTTGCAATAAATCAAGACAGTCAGAAAATAACAGAGATAATTTTTCAATTAAATACAAAGTTCTTTGTTTTCATAACATGATATTTCAGACTGATATATATATTCTAGAGAGATGTGTGTGATCTGGCCTGAAGGAAATGTTCTCATTGTGCTTTTGCTGTTTATTGTTAGGCTCTAGTGATTCGGCACATATGGTGTGTTTGATGTGGTGATACCACACGGGGGTGTTCTCTGATCCAATTGCAAGGCAAACAGGACTTAATCAGAGAACTAGGCCTGGTCTTGTGAATTAATAAATTGGTCTTGTAGCAAAACCTATTCTGGTAGTTTACCTATTGGCTCAGAAATAGAAAAGAAGAGGGAACATATCAGTGGTCAATTAGTAAATGTTTATAGGTTTGGTTTTGTTTTTTTTTTTGTCCTAAGATAGGAAACTGAACATCGTTCACATTCTGAACAGATAGAGTAGATATGGAACACAGGAATAATTAATACAGATCTTTTGCTTGATAAATCAGCACTGTTTCATCAGCTTTTTTGCTCTGTACTTCAAAGAGAAATCTCTTACCCCCAGGTCCAGAACAGTGTGACCTGCTTTGTTGCACTTGGCTTTGCAGAAGCACAGGAAAAAAGGTTTGCAATCCATTTGGTGTCAGGGATGGAAAAAATGGTCCAACACGCAGAAGGGCTTGGAAGATACGTGCATGTTTTTTTCACAAGTTGGCTTTTTATTTTTAATTTAGATGAGGAGAGCTAGGAAAGGATGAGGTGATGGGGTGGGGGGAGAAGGAGTTCAGGTGGTCACCTTCTGGATCCAGCAGCTGTGAAGATACGGAAAACTAGAAAGCTAGGAATGTAGTAATTGGGAAGTTCTCACTGCCACACTGCAAGAAATCTTCTATGGTAGTGGCTTTTTATGACCCTGAACAGTTTCTCTGTGCTCCCATTGTGTATGAATAACATTTCTACTGCTTTAGAAAGGGAGAAGAGATAAATGAATAACTAATGTTGCTAAACTTTGTGCTGTATCTGAGCTTCTTAAAGGAGTATTGTAGTGTAGGATGTAACAAGTACAATTTGGTGGATGGCAGTCCTGAGAAAAATACTGTAATATGTCTAGTTTTCCTGTGTATTAGTTAAGGTTTTCAGGTCTTACTCCAAGATATGAAAAGCCAGAAAAATAAAGATGCTTGCTTTATTTGGGAGACATGGTGGTTTGTTTGTTGTTGGTTTTTTGTTTTCTTTTTTGTTGTTTTTATGTTGCTTGGTTTGTTTGTTTTTAATTTTTGAAAGGCATGATCTGTTTGTTCGTAACAGCTGCTGTCTTAATAATTTCTCTAATTATCTCTAATACTCATTTTTATAATGACCAAGATGTCACACTTTTATCTAGCGTTGACTTTTGAATGTAATCAGATGATTAATTCACCTCAAGGTTTTGCCTGAAAAGCTTCCAGAAGGTAACATAACGAGGGGAAAACTGATTTACCAGTTAAACTAGTGATAAAAAAATGTTCTGCATGTAAACCAGAACACTGAGTTGTTGAATGTAGGCTAATTAAAATATTTTCTCCTTGCCTTGAGCATCCTTTCATTTAGAGCAATGCAAATTCTTTGTGTAAAATTAGATCAATTGGGGAATTTTGTCGTAGATGTTAGCAAGTTAAAATGCAATGTCTGACTTGAGTGCATCTTGGACCATTTTTTTCCATCCCTGATGCCAACTGGATTGCAAAGTTTTTCTCCTGTGCTTCTGCAAAGCCAAGTATAACAGAGATATTCAATATACTGCACTCTTCTGTTCTGTCCCTTTGAAGATATTTTAAGAAGTCAATAGATTATAGTGAAAAAACTGATTTATTTATATGTAGAACCAAGCCTAGTACCTAGCTGCAAATTCCTATGCTCCTACAAAGCCAGTAATTTAAGACTAAAACAGTGTGTCCGAGAAGGACATCATCTGCTGAGGAGGGACAGAACAGGAGAGTGCTTGGTCCATATCTCCCTAATGTAGCAGTGGCAGTATATTGCTGTATATTTTTCTTCCTGGCTTTATGCCTCTCTTTACTCTCTTGGATTTAATTTGGAAGCAGAGATGAGCAATACAATCCTGAAGACACTGTCGTTTTTTCCTATATGTGCATGTTGCTTTATTTCCTCTGAAGGGTAAATAACCTAAACCTGTACAATAACCTGTAATGAAGGAATCCTTACATTTTGCACTTACTTTGGAGACTGAGATGTAATTTTACCTCTTTACCAACCAAGACAAACAAAAGCTTCCTCCTAACGGTGGTTTCTTACAGCTCATGTCCCTGTGGAACAGTAAGGATAAAAGTTTAGGGTTTAAAAGTCTGTCCTTGGTGGATGCAGTCCATCAAAATCAGGGTATTTCCATTGATGATACACATGCCTCTGACTTAACTCATCTGAGCAAGACATTAAAATAACTCCCCAGATGTTCTGAGCTTTCCAGATGGATGAGGTGATTGTTGCTGTGCTACTTGAATTTTGTACCAAACAGGCACGAACTAAAAATATCTTCACCCGTTTGTTTTGATTCTTGCACTTTTGTGCAGTTGTACAGACATGACATAAAAATAGAGTTGTAAATTCATCAACAACCCTTCAATGACTTTTTTTTTTGTAATGAGATTTCCATAAATACTTTGAGGAAATTTAAGGTTGAGAAGGGTGATATCTATGTTGTCTCTTCTTAAATCTGTCTCAGAACTGATGTAATTGTTTAATGGAGTCTTAGAAATATTGCTGCAAAACCTCAGATTTCTTTCCCATACAGTAATCTTACTTCCAGGACATTACAAATATTTTCTTACTCTTTTTGGTTCCTGCCATGAGTAAGTGTTGAGAAGCATTTCACCAAAGAAGTTCAGCTTTGTGGAGCCCTAATGGTGCTGTTTTCTGTGCTGAGATGATAAAAAAATATCGTGAACTGTTGGAATTAGGTGAATGGCAGCAATAGTCATCATCAAGTAAACTAGTTGTACAGAATATCTGATATGCATAATTCATCTGTGTTTATTTAAAATCTTATTTGTGTGCATAGTGTTAATAAGTTACATGCTCTCATTAGTACTAGAATAGCATTTACATCTGTCTGCATGCATTTGTGATCTTTGTAATAGAATCTGGTACTGAAAGTTAATAAAATGCTATATTAAATGTGATGTTAAAAATGTTAAATACCATTCAATGCTGTTTCTCTTTAACTGCAGACCCTGCTACATGGAAAAATCCAAGACACCTTTCTAAAGGTTGCCTTTATCCACTTGCTTTATCTCCCTACACATAAAATGCATGCTTATAGACACTAACCACATACATTTCATGCCACGTTATTGTTGATTACACTTTTCCTTTTACACTTCAGCTCCTGTGTTGATTGATTATTTTGCTGAGTCTTGTGATCTGGTTGATTTTTAGTTTTCTGACCTTGTTGCATTAGAATGAGATGATTTTTGCTTTTCTTCTGTGCCGTTGCTGCTTCATAGAGCTTCCTGCCCTTTGAATTCCCAAATCCTTTAAAAAAGGCTTTGTTGGTCAGTATCTTGAATTTCAACTTAAGTGAAAAGAATGTTTCGAAAGATGACTCGATTGTAGGTAAACTGTGTTTGCCAAATAGCCACATTTCTGGTAGACTATTCTTCTAGAGCAGACTGCTGTGTCAGGGAGCGGAGAGGAAATGACCACGAACTAAAAATTGGAAGTAGAATTTACCACTAGTAGTTGGAAACCTAATTGTGAAAGTGTGAATATCTCAAAGTGTGACTGTGCTACGAAGCAGGAATTGACAAAACCTCCTTTGCTGTTTCTCGGTCTGCTCTTGCACAGCCCCCAAGTAATTCTGGACTTAAGTGGTGACTGACAAGAGTGAAGATGTTTGGTCCTTGACAGATTTGGGAAGAGACATGTTCTCCTACAGCTTCTTTGTTATGCAGAATTCTTACGTATTTTCTGTTTGCTTGGTTTTGGTCCTACAGGTTTTTCTAACGTTTTCTTTCAGCTGCAATTTGATCTCACTTGCATGATAAAAGAAAAGAAGCTACAAGCCATCTTTTTTTTTTTTTCCCCCCCAGGTTTTTTAAGCTATTGCTAATAATTCTTTTGTTTTCTGTTACAAGCTGATATTTACTGAACTAGACCGTTTCTGAAAGATTGCAGGACAGCTGATTGTCTCAGTCAAAGTTAGGAAGGTGGACCTTGTGTAAGAGACAAAAACATAGTAACGAGATGCAATGTCTCAATAAGCAGAATCATAAATGTATTTATACTGAACTATTTAACATCTAACTGTAGAAAGCTAACTCATTTTTCTTTTACTGCTTAAAAAAAATAAAAGCACATTGTAGCTTTCAACAATCAGGCTCTTGGAAAAATGTTATTGAAACATGTACTTCCTCTTCCTCATGTATCAATTCTTTGTTTTCAGAGGTAGATGCTGCAGAATGGGGTAAATTTCTTCATACCAAAAATAAGGTATGTTTACTTGGATGATGGAGTAGCACTGTCATAAATACGTATATATACATCATTTTACTATCTCTTTCCTTGATTTTCCCGAAAAGGAGATTATTCTGCCTATTATACTATACAGTAGAGTATTGAGGATGTGTATAATCACAAGTCATTTCAGTCCACTGAAGAGTTGGCAACTTCAAAGATTTATTAGAAAACTATGAAAAAGAAGGAATGTACATCGGGGTCAAGGAGCAGAAACTGACCGAGGCCTTAAATAAGAGAGTCAAAGCTTAATTCTTTGCTTGAAGAAAGTAATATTTTTGTTGGCAGATGAATTTCATAAGTATTTATTACTTTAAACAGTGCTAGAAATGGAAGGAAAGCTAGAAAGGATTGCAGAGGGAACCTGTGCAAAGGTAGCTCTGTGCCAACTTATTTTGGATTGGTGGAAGGAGAATAGTTTTGACAAGAGCGGAAGAAGGTGAAAATGAAATCTGCCCTTATTCTTCGTTCTCTTCAAGATGAGAACGGGTTCGGGCTATGTCTTTTTTTAACTTAAAAGCATTGCAGCTAGATTCTAAATGGAATTAAGTGTTTGCATGCTCTTTGGGTGAACACTAGTTAATAATGTGTCTGACATTGATGCATGATAAGTGTTAACTGCCATCTCACAGTATCAGTCAACAGATTAAATACTAAGATTCCAATTTCTCTGTTTTTTAGCTCTGATGATTCCTATCAGCATCAGCTTAAGGGCTAATTGTAATTCTTATTTTTTCTCGTATTCTGTATACTTACAAGTCTCTTCACTGTCTCTTGGAGAAGAGAGCATTGTTTTGCAATTAGGTAACTGGATGCTGTCTTTGATTTTTAAACATTTTGTTTCTTCCTTAACTTCAGATCTATACAGATTTTGATGAAATTCGTCAGGAAATAGAAAATGAAACTGAGAGGATTTCGGGAAATAATAAGGTAAATGTACTGTCCATCTTCATCTTTCTATAGAATTCTCTTGCTGCTTAAACCTTTTTTAAACAGTTTTGGCAGCTAGAAGTGAAAAGCATGTAACTGTTCTAATGAAGAGCACAGCAATAATGCTGCTTGATGTCTTGACATTTTTTCACAGTGTCAATGAGATAAATGACTTCAGATAAAAGAGAATTGTTGATTTACTTCAAACTTGTGTAATAATAGTGCAAAAAATGGACTTTTAGTTAAACTTGCTTTCATTTATCCACATACATGGCTTAATGTGTAATTCTAAGATTGAGTATTCTATTCTTGCATATCTATATAATCACTTACATACACAAGCTTTCTTGCATTTTATGATGGAGAAAACAGGGCTGCTGCCAAATACAAAGAAATTAGTTGACAGATGTGTCTGGCTTCTTTTCCTTACCATGTAGGTGTATGATGAAAGAAAGTTTTTCTAGTATGTAACTAACTACAGCTTTTGGTTTTCTGAATGATGCATTTAAATAACCCAGTACAGTAATTTTTTTTAAATTATTAATGTATTTTTAGGGCATCAGTCCTGAACCTATTCATCTTAAGATTTTTTCAGCTAACGTTGTGAATCTGACTCTTGTGGATTTACCTGGAATGACAAAGGTAAGATGCAGAATCCTTCTTTTCTGGCTCACTGTGAATGGTATTTTTGAACAAGGTGTGCATGTTCACTCTTTGGCATTATCCTGTATTATTAGATAGACAGCTTTCCTCAAGTTTAAATAGGGTTATATAAATTTGGCATGTCACTGTCTTCTGGTGTAAGATTTGGGTTTCTGATGCTCTGTGCTGATGTAAGAGGTAGAGTTGCTTAAGGTCTCCCACTTCCTATATACAGCTCATTGGAAACATTGTGTGGGCTGCATGTTCCTTTTCACAGAAGTAGCACTCCAAGTCCCGGAGCTGTTCCTGCAGGGAGATGAACATTAGGCAAGTTTAAAAATGTTTGCCACATTGCTTGTCCAGAAGTTGCCATGTGTGTTTTGTGTAAGAAGTTGTATAAAGTGAGGATACACTAGAGGAAATGTTGAGGTTCTGTTTGTTCAGGTTTCATATGGAATAATTTTCTGTGACACGAAGATGACAAGATGACTTCTTTCCCTGCCTGTGCACACCCCCTCCCACTCTGCCAGTTGTGCCGGTGGTTCTGGGACACCAAGTGTCACACAGGCATAAATACACAATTTTGAACAGTTCTGTTTTGCTTTTCTCTAGGTGCCTGTTGGTGATCAGCCTAAGGACATTGAACTTCAAATAAGAGAGCTAATCCTTCAGTTCATCAGCAACCCGAACTCGATTATTCTGGCAGTCACAGCCGCTAACACAGACATGGCCACCTCAGAAGCACTTAAAATAGCACGTGAGGTGGATCCAGATGGTAAGCAGCAAAACTGGATGCTGTAACTGAACTTATTCTTTAAATTAGATTCTAAAATAAAACTGAAGTTCTGTGGGCAAAATGTGGTAAGAAAAGCAAATGTCACCACGTTTCCTAGAAAATATGATTTTTATATTTTCTTAAAGACTTCTTGCTGCATTCTCTGCAACTCAGGAAATGCTGGATTGAATTAATATCTGACAGATTTCTGGCTTATGAACATGTGGTCACAACAGTTACTTCTGTTTTCACAGCAGCAAATGGCTTTTAGAATATTGGGGGTTTTCAGAGTTTTAGTAGTTTACAGAGGTCTGTTAAGGCAACTTTGTGTTTTATTGTCTGCTGTTGTTTATTTTAGTAGAGAAAATATGCCATCCTGTTCTGCAGCTAGTAATTGACTGTCTAGCTGTTAGTTTAGGGACTTTAGTAAGATTAAGATTATATATACTGTTAGTATCCATTTTGATGCCCTGCATTTATGTGGCAGAACTGACTGATTTAATTTAATCTAAAAAGAGGATTATAATTTTATATTTACCTAATTACTTTGGAACAGATCTAAAGCTACTGGATGCCTGCTTCTTGCTTTTGGAAAGTGCTGTCAGCACCACTGACTAACAAGTGGCACTGTGTGATTTGAAAGAATATAGAATAGTACACTTGGAAAATAGATATACAGAAATTAGGCTAAAATTTAGTGTTAAGCTTTACCTCAAATTTTTCTTCCTGTAGAGTGTAACATTTCTTGTTTGTTTTCAAATTCCAAACCTGCTTTGGCTTGTCTGCCACATAACCTCTTCTGAGAGTCTGCTTAGTCAAATTGTCCTGGTTCAAGGTAGCAGACCCCTTTTAATTTACCCCTGTAAAGATGATTAACTGTGTCTTTTGGATCACTTCCCAGAATTCTGAAACTTAAAGGTCTGGAGTGGCAGATCATGTTGCAGGTTCAGTAGGAGGAGTGGCATGTAAGGAGAACTTGAATTACTAAAGTAGGTAGACTCACGTGAGAGTTTCAAGACCGAAAATTTTGCTGAGATGCTGGTTTATTTTTTTTTAGACTCAAAAAGTGTGTTATGTTTTTAAAGAAAAAGTTCTAGGCAGTTTTTTTTTCCGACTCTAGAGCTCAGGAAATACTAGGGTCCCAGACAAATCCTGTGTATATTAGCCTATTGGTTTAGATGTGCAGTATTTACCTATTAAACAAAGAGAGGTCACTTTTTTCTTTACTTTGCTGTATTATGTGTTTTAGTTACTCTGATCAAAACAAAGCATCCCTATGAATGTGTTTTCCTTTTGGTAGGTCGAAGAACCCTTGCTGTTATCACAAAGCTGGACCTCATGGATGCTGGCACTGATGCTATGGATGTGCTCATGGGAAGAGTGATTCCAGTCAAACTTGGCATCATTGGAGTAGTGAATAGGTCTGTCTGGGCACACTGATGCTACTTTTAAAAGTGTGTTACTATGAAGTAATGCTTTCAGCTTTTTTAACCATGAATGTACTTTTAAGAATAAGGTGAGAATGCTGAAATAAACTTCTGAATAAGCAAGCGAGGAGCTTGTTGCTCACTTCTCAAAAGCCTTTGTTCTTCCACTCAATCAGCTGCTAATTTGGAAAGAAATAGAGACACTTCTTCCAAAAGAACTGTAGTGTCACCACTTCTTTCCACTCTTTTTCTTCAGCTTGAGGAATGCTTCTGCTCAGCTGTTCACATTAGCGCTGATCCAGTACAGATCCCGTGTACTTTAGTGCTAACTGCATATGACTACATCACTGCTCACTTCAGCTTTTGCTTTAGTGAGGTCAAATCTCATGTGGTTTTGATAAAAGCTTTGCTTAGTCTGTGTGCAGCTGCTTCTCATACTGATTTGTTGACTACGCTGCATGGAACAAAAAATAAAACCTTTTCAAGTTTGGTTTTTTTTTTCATGTGTGTACAGTTGTTAGATGTCCTGTCCAGACAAGCAGAAGGATGAATTTTTTTACTTTGCATCTCTTAACTGGTGTGCAACTCTGCCTTTTACCTTCAGGAGTCAGTTGGACATTAACAACAAGAAGAGTGTGGCTGATTCCATTCGAGATGAGTATGGTTTTCTTCAGAAGAAGTACCCTTCCCTAGCCAACCGAAACGGAACCAAGTATCTTGCTAGAACACTGAACAGGTATTACTCTAACATATAATCTGATGTGTCAGAAACGTGTGCAGACCTTTCTTTTTACCTTTAGTTTTTCTTTTGGTGCTGTAGAGGGATACATTGAGGAAAACTCGGATTCCAAACTCGGATTCTCTCGGTTTTTTAATTTACTGCAATTTTTCTGAGTAAATGTTTTCCTTTGGTGATTATTTTTGTCTCTTCTCTGTTCTGATAGAGATAATAATACCGAAACCTTTCCTTCCTGCTAATGAGGGGCTGTTTTCTATTTTTAGACTACTGATGCATCATATCAGGGATTGCTTGCCAGAACTGAAAACCAGAATTAATGTTTTAGCTGCTCAGTACCAGTCTCTACTGAACAGCTATGGGGAACCCGTTGAAGACAAAAGTGCTACTTTATTGCAGCTTATTACCAAATTTGCCACAGAATATTGTAACACTATTGAAGGAACAGCAAAATACATAGAGACTTCAGAGCTGTAAGTACCAAATGTTTTTCTAGAATATTGACTGAGTAGTTAGATTGATCCAGTGGCTCTTACTGGCTTTTGTTGGCAATAGTACTGCTCTGGAGCACAACAATGAAAAATGTTTTGAATCCAAGCAGCTGTAAAAAATGCTTGCAATTAGAGCTTTTTTCTTGCTTGCTACGTCAGTTGTTATTTTACTCTTTCAGATGTGGTGGAGCCAGAATCTGCTATATTTTTCATGAGACCTTTGGAAGAACTTTGGAATCTGTTGACCCCCTGGGTGGCCTTAACACAATTGATATTCTGACTGCCATTAGAAATGCTACCGTGAGTGTTCCTCTGTATATCTAAGTGTTGTGGCTCTGTGTTGAATAGGAAGATAAGGTTTCAACAAATTTGTGCTTCTTCAGTCCTGTGAATTAATGATGTCAGCTGAATGAGCTGATACGAAGAGGCTGAATCCTGATTTTTAGTACTTTAAGTGGAAAAATTACAATATCCGAATTGGGAGACATTATTCTATATGGAGTGAGTTTAAGGTGAATGGTTCCACCTCCTTGCTGTTATTTTCAGGCTGAAATAAAGCTCAGGCCAGGCTTTGGAAACTCTGTGCTGAAGCTGTTATGTATTACAGAATGGTGATGGAAGACTGCCTCTGCACTCCTATTGCATTAAGCTCTTCTGGTCGTTATGACAAATCAGTCTGAGATGTATGGGCTAGGACACAGTCAGATATTTTAATTCTGTGTGAGAGATACAACTCTGCAATGGTTCAGTGTTTGCATGACAGAGTTGGTTTCTTGAGAATATGGGAATTGGTATTGCTAAGAGTAAGCTCACTTAAATTTTGCAGAATCGTATATATAGAATGTTCACTCCTTAGAGCTTGACTCTGTGTGTCAGACACATCAGTCTGCTTTTGTACTGTGTCTTGTTGGGGGTGGACAGACAGTCAGGTTTCTGCATGGTCTTGGAGCTTGTGAGGTGCTCAGCAGAAATGTGCATGTTCTATCCTTCTGTACATGTAAAATTAAAAAATAGTGTTTAGTAACAGGAAAGATGTCATGTTTTTATGTTGCATATAACATCTTCGTGTTTCTAAAATTCATTTAATTAAAATTAAAAAGAATTTCAGGTAAAAAATGTTTTATGTGTAGCTAAGCATTAATCTGTATGAAATTATCCCAAACACTGTAAATCAGTGACACTGAAACCCACCTACCTTGTTGGTGTGGTATTGTATGCCCAGGACTGTCAAATAAATAATGGAAATTTTTGTCTCCAAAATTATTAAGAAAATGTCTTTGCCTTTATAATAAATTTCAATTAAACTTGGATCCACAAATGTGAAAAGAATTGTTCAGAGTTGTAAGCCTAGGGTGACAGGAGTAGCTAGAAATCTCCCAAGATTCTGTAAGGTTGCTTGTTAATCATTGTTTATTGCATAGTTTGTCTTAAGGATAACAAGTTTACAGCTTTTATTTTTAATAATTCTTGTAACAGGTCTTAAGACCTGTTCTGAATGCTGGTTGTGAGCACTGTGACCTGATTTATTCTGGGCTTCATCAGATGCTACATAGAAATGCATCTTGTTTTAATTCACCGTTCAAGCAGCTTTTTCCCTCCTTTTGAACCAGGGTCCCCGTCCTGCCTTGTTTGTTCCTGAAGTTTCGTTTGAGTTGCTGGTAAAAAGGCAAATCAAACGTTTAGAAGAGCCCAGCCTGCGCTGCGTGGAGCTGGTTCATGAAGAAATGCAGAGGATTATCCAGCATTGTAGTAATTACAGTACCCAGGTAAAAATGCATGTTTTAGAATTAGATTTGTAATGGTTTGTCCCCCTACTGGCTTTAGAACTTCAGGAAGTCTCATCAGTAAATCTTTGGCTTGTTTTCAGGAATTACTGAGGTTTCCTAAATTGCACGATGCCATAGTTGAAGTAGTAACCTGTCTTCTGCGTAGAAGACTTCCTGTCACAAACGAAATGGTAATTTTCCATCTACTGTCATTCTGCTGATAAAAGTGCATGTTTTCTGGAGCCTTGATGCTTTTGTTTGTAGTGTCAAGAACCCAGGTTATTAAAGGAATCTTAACTTATATTTGTTAAATAGATAGTTATTTAATTTCTATGTGGTTTGAAACTTCTTCTGTATTAGAATATCGATTCAGAAAAAACAAAGGGATGGGGAGATTCCCTTCAGATTACTGTACCCTTTTTCAATTTCCCCAAAAGCAGTTTTACTAAAACTTCAATTTTACACCTCCTAGTTCCTCTGATACAGTGTATTTCCCTCCCTTGTAACAGAAGCTGTGCATTTACTGTGGAGTTTGGGATGTGGTGATGAAAATTAAATTATAGTCCTTATTCTGTGTGTTTTGGGGGCTTGTAGTGCACTTTAGCTAGTGAGAACTAAAAATTCGACTTCTAGCTTTGAGTAAATATGCTTTAATATAAAAGTCTGATTTGGGCTGCTTGTTGGGAAGGAAACAAAGTGTTTCAGTTATTGACTCTGTTTTTGATGTGAAAAGCAAAATTTGCTTTGTATGCTCGCTGTCCCTCGTAGTGAGCCATCTCCCCCTGGTTCACATGTTGTATGTGGTTTTTATATAGTTTACAGTCATTAGATTGCTGAATTTTGTTTTTTCATTGCTGGAGAGGGTTAGCTTGATGAAGGTAACCGGTTAAACTGATGTAACATCCCAAGTGGCTGAAGGACTGAATGTATTGCGATGAATAAATGAATTCTCTTCTTGCCTTCTGCATCAGAACTTAAGTATCCTTGGGCAGTGAGAATGGCTTTTGCTATGGACAGTCAGACCACACTTCCCAGCACTGTAAGGTCATTGCTCCTCACTAGCATTAGATTAGCCAACTGAATTTTTGAACTGTGAATGTCATTGCATTGCAGGTTCATAATCTTGTGGCCATTGAGTTAGCTTATATAAATACCAAACATCCAGACTTTGCTGATGCCTGTGGTTTAATGAATAACAATATAGAGGTAAGAAAATACATTCTCTTAAAAATTTTTTTGACTCCTTTAAATGAAAGTAAAATTGATAAAAAAGCAAATGCTTCAATTTCTTTCACTGAAGCACTTTTCTACATTTTGAGGTTTAAAAATGTGATGTATTACAAATATGGTGTATATTCTTTTGATCTGTGGATTTGTTAGATTTCTGTTGCTTATTACATTTAGGAACAGTGGCTGATACTTAATTGAAAGAATTCTGACTGTTTTTCAGTCTGGAAAATAAATATTGACTATTAAATGAAATTTTTGTAGGAGGAAATTTAAAAATGTAGTTGTGAGCTACCGCTTAATGTTGAAGTAACTGCATTTTGTCTCTGACACAATGTATCAATAACTATAATGCTCCATTCATTTGTGAAAGGATAATACAAGTATCATTTCCTCTGTTCAGGTTCTAATTTCTGCCTGGTCTTGGCATTGTTCTTGAATCTCTATGTTACCAAACATCAGTCTCCCTAAGACATTTTCTCCATCAGTCTCTCATCAGTAGTTTTTCTGTTTCTCAAGCCCAGCTTTGATTAATAATACTTGTTGCTGTCATCATCCTATACAAGCAGTTCTGCAACTGTTCTGCTGGATGGATTTTCCACTCTGGTTTTGCTGCAATATTTCATCCATTTGGCTAAAACTCTGTGTTTATCCAACACTCTGTTTTCATGTCACGGAATCATAGAATGGTTTGGGTGAGAAGGGACCTTAAAGATCATCTAGTTTCAACCCCCCTGCCATGGGCAGGGACACCTTCCACTAGACCAGGTTGTTCAGAGCCCCATCCAACCTGGCCTTGAATACCTTCAGGGATGGGACATCCCCAGCTTCTCTGGGTAACCTGTGCCAGGGCCTCACCACCCTCACAGTAAAGAATTTCTTCCTAATATATAATTTTAATTTACTCTCTTTCAGTTTGAAGCCTTTCTTCCTTGTGTCACTACATGCTCTTGTAGTGTTCTGTTTTGAAATGTTTGTTAAAATTTAAACTCTTTATTTTTAATCTTTTATCTTCTTCTCTGCATAAATTTTGTTTTGAGTGGGTACGCATTGAATTTGCATTGATAGACTGCTCTTTAATCTACTTCTGAAACAATGTGTATGGAAACTGCTGTGAATACAAATATTAAGACTTTGTGAAGTTGAACTAGAAAATTATTGTATTATCATGTGTTACTTAAACTATTTATTTCCTAACATTTTTCTGAACAGGACATTAGAATTTTTGAAGAACCAAATCATGTAAAACACCCTAACCTTATTTACTGGGCAATCGAGTCTTAATTTCAAGAAAAATGAGATCTTTTTGTCCTGATTTCTTCAAATCCTGTTTTGCTGTGAAGCGAATTTTGCCTCTTTTTTCCCTTGGGCTAATCATGTGCTGGCCACAGAATCAAATCCTTTGGATTACTTTAAATGTTTAATGTTTAATAAGAGCTGTAGGGGTATTTATGCTGAGCCAAATTGCACAGCTTTGATGTTGTTTTTTAAAGGCTCAGGTTTTGATTATGTAGCGTGTTGCAAAAATTTTTGCAAAACTTTTTATAATGAGAATTTTGTTTTGACCAGGTAATTAAAGTAGTTTTATCCAAATAATCAAGGTTTCATAGGACCCCACAATATTATTGCATGACACTGGATGACATGAAATAACTAGTGTTTGTCTCTAAAATGTAAAGTCTGTAAAATATGAATCTTGCCTATGTGTTGATACAGAGTAATATATAATTGAGGTCTTGCTGGATTGTTTTTAAAGGAACAAAGGCGTAACAGGTTAGCTCGGGAATTGCCTTCTGCTGTGCCACGAGACAAGGTAAGTAAATATTGGGTTTTTTATTTATTCGTTTAAAGTTTAATGCATTCTCCTTGATCCAATCTAAGTATTGGAAGCTTTGATATGCTACCCTAGTAACAGTCTTTGGAGCTCCCAAGTATTGACTTTTTCCCTTCCATTTCATAAGATAGAAGCAGAATGTCATTTTCTTATAAAGATGCAATTTTTTGGGGGAGGTTTCAAATCTGGCGTTTCTGAAGATTTGTCTATAAATTTAATGTTACACTTACTACTTGAATGTCATCTGAGGTAAGGTGTAAAATGCCTGCAGATGTTAAAGATGGAGTCAGAACTTGCACGCTTAAATTTATAGCTGAGACACACTGATTTCTAAAGATTAAAAAGTGATTTAAAGTATCCAGTGTGCCAACAGAATGACTGTGTGGTTGTTTTTTGATTTTTTTAAGTCACTCTTAAAACTGCAGTTTATTGCAGTCTCGCTTTCTCTGGGAGAAGATGGTGTAGGTGACATTTTCAGTGTTCTGTATTCTGTCCCTGGAGCTTGCTTACTTTTACCAGGTTTTGGGTTAGTGCAATGACAGGTACCTACATGGGTGGCAGAACCAACCAAGTCTCATGGAAAATGTTGCCTGGCTGTAGAAAAGAGTGGTCTGACAATAAGCTGGAATTTTAGACAGTTATTTAACATTATGTGAAGTATTTAGAATTCAAAGATACAGAGCATAGTTTAAACTCCTCACAAGGTTGTAACAGGAGTTTCTACAGCTGATAGAAATTGGTACATGAAGTTTTTTAGCTTTAAAAGTGAGACCAGGTTCCAGAATGAATCTAATACTACTGCCTTTAATCAGTATAAGACAACTGATTGTTGTCTGGGAATTTAGGGTAGCTATCTAGAGATTGCATTCAGTGCTCTTTGATCCTTCTTTTTAATTGACTTCATCTTTGTATCATCAGTGTAAGAGCTGAAATGAAATTGAAGGTCAGATAATCCAAAAGTCTTTTAACTATCTTGAAAATGCCTTTTTTTTTTTTTCCCTTTTTTCTGCTTATATTACAGTTATTCTTGCAAATTCAAAATATTTCTTTTCTGGATTTCGAAAGGTGCTAGTAGGTAAAAGTGTATGAAGTTTGCTAGGTAGATGGTCTTCAGTTGAATTTTTTTTTTCCCCCTTTCCTGCATTTTTTACCTTCCTTAGTCTACTAAGGCGCCAGGTGCATTGCCACCTGCTTCCCAGGAGACTGTTACTGCTGCTTCTGCTGAGGCTGATGGCAAGGTCTGTCTTGATTTCTCCTCTAAGCACTGCATGCACGTTTCTGTTGTGGTGCCCTGCAGAAAGGAAAGCAGTTTGGATTTAGTGCTTTGTCACTGACACAGTTACCTTCCCCACTATGGACTACTTGGCACTGCTGATTTCAGCACCTGCAGTGGCAGGTAAAGATGTGCCATGAGGTGGCAAAGTCACTGCTTTCTGTTTGAACTCTTGGTTGCAATATATTGTGGTGCAAGAATGCAGCATAATTTGCCTCAAACTGTCAATAGATTGTTTGGTGCAACAGTATTGTAATCAAAAGTGTTCAGCATGGTTGTTAAACTGCATGTTTTTAATGTGTTGACAGTTAAAGAAGGAGGACAGAAGATAAGCTAAAATGTGAGTTTCCTGCTTCCTGCAGGGAATCCTTACAAGGCTTTGTTCAAACTGAACCTCCTTTGTGTTGTTTCTCGTAATCTTTGAATCTTTGGTTTACTTATATTTGTGAAATGTGTTCTGCAGTGTTTTTTTACACTTCAGGTGTGATGTCTCTTCTGTTAAAATAACAGCTCATTATTACTGTGCAGGCTTTTTTGCTAATTGCTTTTGCTTGGAGTCAGAAAAGATGGGAAGTCACAAGTTTGTGTATTGGGAGTACCAAGAGGACTCAGGCTTTCTGCTTCACTGCATACGCACATTCAGCTTTTAATGCAAAGCTGCCGTTTCTGTCTTCAGCAAAGTGGTTGAAGTCAAAATCTAGTCAACAGCAGAGTTTTAACTATTATTTTCATTAGTGTTTTAGAGGTTCTCATATGCTGCAAACATTAAAAACAAATCAAGAGCTACTGTGAGGATACTGTTGTGACTTAAGAAGTTGCAGGAAGCTGCCAGATTTGGTTTGCGTTTCACATCAAACCTGTCCTGTATTAGCTGGTTTTATGCTTTCTCCTGTGTAGCTTTGTTTCTGAAACTCCTTTGGAGATAGATCAGGCTCCACAGTAATACAGAATGAGAGTGGCACAGGGATTTTTGTCATGACTGACAGTCTTGCAATCAGAAATAATGGAATGGAGCTTTCCTTGCCAGTAGTTCTCTCTTATTAACAGAGTTTGATTTGAATTCTTATAGTGTATTCTACAATGCCTCTGAGTAGTTGTGCAATTTAAATAAAATTTCTAATGTCACAGTTTAGCTGGGCTTCCTCCTATGTGCTACTGTTGATATTCTATTTGCTATGCTTTGTTTCTCATTTTTTTTTGTTTTAGATTTAAGATCAGCCTGTGGTGTTTAGTTGTAAGCACAATAGATAAATTTAGCGCTTTTTTCCCTCCTATATCTGAAGCAAGACATAAATAGTAGCTCAGAGCCTTGAATGACCTTGAATGTTTTTCAAACAACAATAGACTTTAAAGCACGGTAGTAAATAGAGCAGATATGAGGCTTAAGGAAAGGTATGACATAAAAATTGCCCCTGTTCCATATCAAAATAAACTGTTGGGGGTTTTAATACTAATTAACAAATGCTGAATACCATCCACTAATATTTCTTTTGCCCGGTGATTCTTAATGTTTAAGAGCTGGGTGATATGTCCTTTTCTCAGGACATCAGTGAGTCATTCTTTGTCTGGAACTTCCCAGAAACTCTAATCTTCACTTTCAGAGGATGGAGATTTTTGTTTAGTTTTTATTTGGTACAAACAAAGCCTTCTGTGAATTGAGGTCTTGCAGCACAAATGTGCTCATAGCTGTGTTACCTGGGAACAAAAATGCATGTTTTCTAGCTCTTATTGTAAGAAACTTCAGTCTGTATTTAAATAAAATACCAAAGAATTTAAGTATTGCAAGAGCCGTGGTGATCTTCAAAACACACTTTCAGGATGATCCCAATAGTATAGGTTTTATTGCTCCAAGGATGTATGGTCATAGTGGTAAAAGCCAAATGATTTAGGAAGGCCACTCTGTATTTCAGAAGTTATTTGTAGACCCTTAAAATGCTGGGGAGCTTCTCTACATGAGACATTTTCATACCATTATTTGAAAGAATACAATTTTTAAAAGCTTTCATTTTACTGGGACCTTGTGTCAGCTGCAAGCAGAAAAGGGCAAACAAAGGTGGGGAATGTGGAGAACAGAATGGTGGGAATATACATATGAAAATCTCATTTTTTGTGAATCTTATCTGTAGTGATTTGATCAGACACTGCTCTACAGTGCCCAAGTTCTAACTCTCTGTTGTTTTTTTCAATGTGCTGTTTGTGCAGGCTGCTCCTGGAGCAGCAGATACATCTCAGGAGTCTGGGACAGGCAACTGGAGAGGAATGCTGAAACCCTCAAAAGCAGAAGAGGTATCAGCAGAGGAAAAATCCAAGCCAGCTGCAGCCCTACCTGCTAGTCCGCAGAAAGGACATGCTGTAAACCTGTTAGATGTGGTGAGTCATGAAAGACAAATACCTGTTCCTTGTAGCTCAGGAAAGAAAACATCTGAATTCCACATCTTGTAACTTTGCTACTAATATGGGATATCTTCGTAAAATAATTCCCATCATAGCAACAGGGATCTCTAGCCAGTCTCTTCTGCTTTCCTCCTTTATCTCTCCTCTGCCCATCCCAGGGCATATCCCTGCATATCCTAGCCTATGATTGAGATAACTGGCTTCCTTTCACAAATTCTTGTGCAAGTGGACTCCTTGTATAGATTGTTCTTCTACAGAAACAAATCTGTTTCTTCTTTGCTGAAGTTCAATTTTTATATTAGAGGAAAAGAATCAATTAAAACCCACTTAAATTAAAAATAGATGGAGATAGCTGTGTTTGGAGCTTAGTTCCTTTAGTGAGCTCTAAAAAAAACGTAGCAGTGTTGCTTTTTGACCTTTGTCTCACAGATCTGGATTTTGATATGTCTCCAATTTTATTTCTGAAGAATTAGAGGTTTGTTGCAAGACAGGTTACATCTGTCAAACTATCAGACTAAAAGAGCAGTAGTTTATTTTAGTTTCCACAGTTTGAATTTTACTTACACATGCAGATGAGCAGAATTGGTAAATTAAGGGGTTTATTTTTTTACATAGCCTGTACCTGTTGCACGTAAACTTTCTGCCCGTGAGCAACGAGATTGTGAAGTGATTGAACGACTTATCAAATCCTACTTCCTTATTGTCAGGAAGAACATTCAGGACAGGTAAGACAGAACTTTCTAGAAATATTTAAGCTGTAGAAATATTGTGGTATCTCAAGAGTCATATATCTAATCTTGCTATTTTTATCATGTTCTTATGTTATTAACATGAGAGAAAATATATTTATTTTTCAGAAGGGACAGCAGCAGTAAAACTTGAGCATTCATAGAATTAAAAAGTTTGAGGAAGCACTTGTTTTCTCTAATGGTTTAAGTTCTGTATAATATTAAGTAAAAGGTTTTATTATTTAGGAGATGCGTCCTTTTCTGGAGGATGCTTCAATTCAGATGGGTGATTTGCAGCAAATTATTGCAATAAACTCTAGGTGCTGTCTAGCCCTGACAGAACTTAGCTTTGCCATCTTGTCATTTCAAAAGGGAAGGTCAGATAGGAACTATTGTGGCTAAGCTTTCCAGTACTTGGCTATAAGAATGGAAATAGCATGAAGAGTTGTTTTGGCTGTGTTTTGCTTAAAAACTGTACTTTCTTTTAACAAAAAATGATATAAAATTTGCTTTGCTTATATCTTTGTGGAAAGACCTAGCTTTATATATATTTAGATTTTTATGTATATGGGAAATTTTGGGGGAATACAGGAATCTGGAAACCAGAGTTTAGAGCAGATTAGAGAGGTCATGAAAGTTTTAGTCTACCCAATAAACTAGTATCCTCAATATAACTTTAAGTAATTGATGACAGGGAAGTGCTATGTTTACCTTAATGTTTCGGCAGTGTTAGTACCGTGTTAATACTTTTTTCAATCTGCAGCAGACCAGGTTTTGAATAAAGAAACAATCTCTATGTGCTTGCAGTGTGCCAAAGGCAGTGATGCATTTTCTAGTGAACCACGTGAAGGACACTCTTCAGAGTGAGCTGGTAGGCCAGCTGTATAAATCCTTGTTGTTGGATGACCTTCTGACGGAATCAGAGGACATGGCACAGCGCAGAAAAGAGGCAGCTGACATGCTAAAGGTAAGAAAAAGATCAGGAGTTCATGGCAGTAGTTCACCGTATAAGTGTGAGATTTTTGGAAGACTTTTGCCTTCCTTTTTTCTTTGCTGCTTTTTTAAGGATAAGCCAGTATATTAAAACCAGTATGTGACCAGAAAGTTATTATGCAGATTGAGTACTTGGGGAGAAATAATTTAAACTATATTTTGAGCACAAAGCGTAAGATCTAATCTGGTGTTATCTTCCATTATACATTTGGTTTTAATAATGTGCTTTTATTTAATTTTGTAGTGTTCAGCAGTGCTCTTTTGGGGGATTAAGCTTACAGTGTTTGAAGTGCCATTCATGTATGTCATGCAGAGCCTAAAGGCCAATGGCTGGTGTCTCTAGACAGTGCCCCATAACGTGAACAGTGGGAACGTTTGCACTCACCTGTGGTGACTCTGTGTACATCTGTATGACAGTCTTGGTGACAGGTCCATGTTAGCAAAGTCTTCACTTCTGCATTGTTCAGTTAGTTACATGGCCACATCACCTGCATCAGAAATCTGCTACTTTGCATTCAGCTGCATAGAAAAGGGTCCCTCTGCCAGTTCAGCTCACTGAAGAAGTACCAGGAGGTGCTTCTCTTTCATATGCAATGTGGTCAGGCAATGCCTGTTTGAGACTGGATACCCTGCCTGTACAAACTCATAGTTCAGATTACTCCAAATTTGAGTAACAGTATAAATAATGTCAGTATTAGTTGGTATTATGAGTTTTTAGATCTGCAGTTCAGCAGGCTACACTACAATGAATGCTACAGAACGTTAAAGTCATAAAAAGTAGGTGCAGATTCTCTTTTATTTTGAAGAGGGTTTAAAACATTAAAATTGTGTGTGGTGAAAAAGCCTGCCCTTCTTGAAAATTTAATGGGTTGCCACTCATTTTGTAATGAAACTGATAAGCTTAAAATAAGTTTTTAACTTTACACTTCCTAGACCGCTGCTGTTACCTCCCTGAGAAACCTCTACAGAAAAACTAACCAGCTCTGGCTTCTGTGTGTTTGTGTGTGCAGGCCCTGCAGCGAGCCAGCCAGATCATTGCAGAGATTCGGGAGACGCATCTTTGGTGAAGAAAGACTGTATCAGCCACACTATTTATATGCATTGGAGGTTACATTGGCTTGAAAATTGCTAGGCATGGTATACGGAGTAGGATTTTTATTTATGAACTCTTCTTATCTGTGTACTGCAACTGTGTAAATCTGCTCATGTAAAGACAGTTGGTTTGATTTGCAAACAGGAAAATATGCTGTATTTTGCAAAAGAAGTCGTATTTACTCCACATAATAAATGGCTCTAAATGTTTCCTTACCAGCTTTCTGGTTCAAATTAAAGCAGACCAAGTCTTCTGTCTCAGTGACAGTCTCATTTGAACTTGGGGAAAAAACATTCAAGTTCCAGTGCCTGACTTGCTAAACAGGTTGCCTGTGTTTAAGATGGCCGGTGTAGTCTTGTGGCATAGTTTTAAGCTGCTTTTACAATAGAAGTTTAAATACTGTGAAGAGAAGAAAGCACCGAGTATTTCCTTTCATGAATATATTGCATGCACTGTGACAGATGGAGGTATCAATTTTATAGCACAGTAGACATGTCGACTGTATTACTATGTATGTGTGTCCACATTATTTTTTTTTCCCCCCAAATGTTTAAACTGCAGACAAAATGCTGAACTTGATTTAATGGAGTATCATGTAGGAAGAATTAGCCTGGAGCTCGCGAACAATAATAGCAGCCTGCTCAAAAGTGGGTGCAAAGGTTTTCATGTACACTGGAGCTTGTGTATGAATGTTGGGGATTATAATCAAGTACAAGGACATCTTCCCCTTCCTCCCCTCTGGGACCAAGCCCCTGGACCATCTGATAGTGAATTTGTTCTGGCAGAACTGAAAAATAAAAATGGATTTCAAAACTGTAATGGGATAATAAGTGTTTCTTTTAAAAACAGATTAAGTTGGCCAGGGAGAAGGGGATCCCCACAACTTCTTTGAATTTTGGAATGTATGACAGTATGAAAGAAAGCCTGTGGAATTGGAATATTTATAGCAGAGATTAGAGTTGCTTTTGAGGAAATTTTACTGTGCTGTAAGTAGCTTTTGTTTTTTCTTTTTTTTTTGGAGGACAATCGTAAAATTATGAAATTTTAAGTTGGAAATAAAGTTTTTTTTTCTTCTGATTATAATTCATACAGATAACTATTGATCACACTAGCCTTTATAAAGTAAACGTTTTAATTTTTATGAATAAAAAAATTATTTAAACTCCAGCCAGCACACTTGCATGAACTTTTCAAGCAGATTCACTCTTTTTGTATAAAGTGAAAATGTTTACTATAGTGTTGCTGATATTTTAACACAACTTGCATGAAAAATAGGACACTGCCCTTAACCTCCATGGCTTCCCTTTGTGGTATTGGGCCAGTATAATGAGGTTTTTATTACCATATGCAGTTCCTTCTGCCTTTAATCAGTTAGAAATGGAATTCCTTTTGTAAGCTGCTAAAGATTGAAAATTTAAAAATTCAGTTTACAAGAAGCTGTTTAAAAATGCATTTTTCTCATGGTAATCTTCAGTTTGGCACCAATATAAGCACAAGGAGTTACGTCTGGCAGGTGCAACTTTTGGATACTTTATGTATGATCTGAGATAATTCATGCAGAACACAGAAATATATAATGTATTTTTAAACAGCCTAAAAAGTCATGCTGTATGTATTACATGTAATGAATACAAAGGAAGTAATTTTAACTTCTTGCATTGTGTCCAGGGATGGTAGTTCTCAGATTTAAGAAATGTGACTGAATTGCAAACCACTTTTGTAATCAGCTTTGGTGATCAGTGCAAAGTTTGAATAGTTTTGTCAAAAACATTACATTTCTGTTTGGAATTCACCTGATGCCTCTATTACCTTTTACTTTCACCATATAAGAAGTATGTTTTCAATAAGGTAGCGCCGTCCATAAAGTGAACTGCTACCTAAGCTTTAATTCCCAAAGTTCAGTCAACAGTCTCTTGTGAAGAAATAATCTGACTTGTAAAGTTTTGAAATGCTGTACAAAGCAAATGAATTTCATTTATTGAAGAAATTTCTGCAAGTGATAACCTGGCTCTGTAACGTCATGTAAAATCTCCACAGTGTAAATTTGGTTTCTGAAATGTTATGACTTTTTTTAAGTTTCAAAAAAAGTTTCAATTTGGTAACGTTTTGAGTGCCAAGAAATGAACTTGATTTGTAATCCTTAATGCAAGTCTTTGAAAGTCCATGCTGTAACTATTCTGTTATTTAATAAACAGATAATACACAAAATGAATTATCCCAGAAATAGTTTTGAACTGAGTTATAGTTCAAGTGACAGGACTTAGTTAATAGTGTAACTGCCTGTATTTGTACAGTCATACGTAAGTTTGCACTTGCTCTTGTTCAAGTCAACATTCTTACTTCTTGTATAGTTGCATAACTAATAGTGTAGACAGGCTGCTGCTGGCTGATGATAGGTTTGAAATAAGCTGTTTTCTGGAACTGAACTAAAATGCTTTAAATGCCACTGTTACTGCCAGCATTAAAAGAAATAATGGGTAAACTAGAGAAAAAGGACTTATGAGGTCAGCAACGAGAAACTCTCAGACTAGAATGATGGTCGGCAACTTTCTAGCCACCTTATTTAACTAAAGGTTGAAATAATTTTGTCATTCATGCACAAATTTTAGCTAACTTAAAAGAACTTGCTCCCCAGTGGGGAGAGAATCATTTGGGGGAAAACCACTGTAGCCAATGTCAGATTAGTAAATCTCTCAAAAGTACCTAAGCTATGTGTGGTACTCCTGTAACTAAAACACAGTGTACCAATGTGAACAGTTTGTCAGTATTTAGTAGGCAGGTTCAAATTTCACTTAGTGGAATAGATGGGCAAGGGGAAGTGTCTTTGTGCTTCAAACCTCATTCTGAAGTAAACAGAGCACACCTTGTGTAAAACCTGCCTTCACTCAATGCTTTATGGGCTACAGCAGGGCAAACAGCTTGCCAGCCTGTTGTGCCCCTGCCCTGTTGGTAACTTGAATGGAATTCTCTTGAGTAATTTTTTTTCCTGCAGTTTTATCCTTTCAGCTGTGAGGGTGATGGGTAGCTGGTGTTTTCAGTAGTTGCTGAAGATCTCCACTGTGGGAGCTTTTTACTGCAAGCCGAACTCTGTGCTTTGAGGTGAGAGCCAGGTGATTGATTCTTCCAAGTGTAAAACCATTGAATATAGTTTTGTGCTTAGTAGAACTGAAGGTGCTTTCATGCTCTGATAGCTCCCTTTGAGTTTACCTCTTGCACTTTAAAATCACACCTTTGTAGCCATGTTAAATGCATTAATATTAGGTACTACCTAATGTTCACATTTGAACAAGTTGTGTTTCTGATTACCTGAGGGTACCTGTTTGGGGGGTATAGGATAAATAAGACCAGGCTAAGGAAGGATAGTCAGTTTTTTCCAGTCATTCTTGGTCCTTGACCCACGTGTTTAAATGCTCAGTTGTGATAACCTTGTACAGTCATGGCAAGTAGGGGTTGTATCCAGTTGTTTCTTTGGAAAGAGTTGAGGAAGGGCTTGGTTTGCTAGGAATTGGTCAAAAGAAAGCACAGACTAAATTTCTTAAGAATTTATGGGTGCTACTAAAAACCTTGTCTGCAAAGAAGTGACTTCCCTTTTTTTATTTTGTATGTGTAAAAAGAAATAAAATCCTTTTACTAACTTACTAGAAGTGGGTATGCGTGCACCTGCACCATTTGCTAATTAGGGAAAAAGGCAGGAAAGAGATCAGACATGGGATTTTATTTCCTGCAACCAGAAAGAAACTGTCAAATTTCCTCTCTTATTTTTCTCTGGAGGCAAACATGGCTGGGTACTGGTGTAGTTTGTTCCCAGGTGCATGATTCTGATTTGGACTAATGTTTCTGAAACAAGGCCGGTTTATTAGGTGCATGCACTTAGCCTTCCCCTCTTCACCTTTCTCCTCACATGTTTTCTCCTAAGCCAAAGTTAACAAGCAACAGAAAGTGGTCTGGGAGCGAAGACAATGTATAGAGTGCTTTTTTTAAGGTAGAAATGACTCAACTACTTTTTATTTTTCTTTATGGAACAGAGATTAGGACAGAGATGTCCCATTATAATTTATAACTTCCCCATTCCTCTCATAGGCTGGGTGGTTTTAAACCAGCTGAACTACCATGACTTATTCTGACAGCAGAAGAGATGGTGCTGAGTTACCACATCCAGGAAGCTCAGATTAAGATCTTGTACTATAATATATTACATTGCAACTGACTGTAGAGCCCACAGAACTAGTGCCAGGACATACCTTTGATAAGCATGGTAGATAGCAGGGAATTCAAGAATCCAGTGAATTCAGAGGACCAAGAAGTGGACTGAGTGTCACTCACCTGGTAAGTCATACACACAGAAGGCTTAAAAGGGATTCATGAGGTTGATTTAAGCTTTGAGCAGCTCTATACTTCCATATTTCAAAAAGT
>JAYRBT010000042.1:61192024-61221087 GCA_036023395.1 Myiotriccus ornatus | reverse complement strand
TATTTTATTTTATTTTATTTTATTTTATTTTATTTTATTTTATTTTATTTTATTTTATTTTATTTTATTTTTATTTTGCTGTATTCCTGGCATCTGAAATGTGATTAATTTATCTTCTGTCTCTGAAGACATTACAACACCTGTGCTGGTAGTGATGCCCTTCCCAGTAACTCTTGTTTGGACACCCCTTTCAACAGTTTGAGCCCAGGCAAACTTGTCTCAACTTGGGAAAGAGGAAAATCTGCCTTTTCAGCCTCCATCTTCTTCTCTCCCTTCTCCTCCAAGCTTTCCCTCATGGAAAATGGGAATCTTCCTCTATAAAATCAGTGTGGGATTACCAGGCATGATTTGCCTTACTGAGGGGCTTTCTGCACAAGTCATGCTCCTGTGACTGGCATCTTAGTCTTCTCAGAATCAAAGTTCACATCACCCATATGAATCAAAATATCCCCCAAATTGTGTGTGACTGAAAGGAAGGGTGGCCTGTGCTGTTCATTTGTTATCTCCTCACTTAGCAAAAAGTCCTGTGGAAGGGAGTCCTGCCTAAAGAGTTGCTATCTTTCTGGAGTTCATGGGAAAGTTTCAGAAGCCAGTCTCTTGTCTTTGAGGATGTTTGGTATCTGGCTTGGTACCAGGAGCCTTGGTCTACATTGGAAAATGCAATGAAGTCCAGGCCAGCCCATTCACAAAAATACATGAAAATGGAGGCAACAACAGGCTTGAACTGTTTTGCTGAATGTGAAATTACAATGTAAAGGTATTTTCCAGGCACTTGGAATAACAGAAAATTAAAAAAAAAGTATCAAACCAAAACCACACTCTTCCCCTTCACCCCCCTCAAAAAAAAAACAAAAACCAAACCCTCCCAAAACCAGAAAAAAAAACCAAAAAACAAAGGAAAGAGATGTTGATAGGGTTCACACCACTGAAGTTCCCTTGCTAGGGCATTGCCAAAGGCTGTGTATGGCCATAAGTTACCGTTCATTTGAGGAGACACAAAGAAGTTTAGAACTGCCACACCAGTGCCTTTTGGGTCTTCAGCCTCCCACAACACAGCTATGTTACTTTAACTTGAACTGAAAGGCACTCTCCAGCAACGAGGCCCATTGGCTTCATTAACTCACCTATGGTATATGAACCTGGTTATTGTCATCTTCCTGATCCCATACTGCTCCTCATCATCCTATTTTTATTTTCTGAACTCTGCTATCCTACTCTCTTTTTTAAAATGTGCATTGGTTTCCCCATATAATGTGACTGCAAAGTGACTCCTACGAAGCTATACGAGGCACTAAAATCATGCCTTTAAAAGCCTACTTGCTGGCGTGCATGAGGGAGTTTGTAGCTAAACTGCTTTTACTTCCTCAGCAGTTATATTGCATGTTGAATAGAGTGGCAGGGTCAAAAGTGTCTTTTTCTGGCTTAATTCCTTCCTCTCATCATTTGCACATTCTTGTTTTGTAGGAAACAAGAGCATGTTCCAACTGCAGCATCTCTGACCCCAACAACTTCTTCTCATTGCCCACAGGGTCTCAAATGCTGAACACCATCTGATAGGACTGTCACAGAGGAGTTTCACCTATCAAAGGTACTGTATAATGAAAAGGAATAAGATGATTGTTTTCACAGCTGGAATAGAGGTACTTGCACATGAAACTGCAGACAATAGTTCTTAACTTTTAATGGGTAAACATTGATTTTATTCTCATAATTCCTCTTGTTTTACTTGGATGCCTTCTTATCTAAATCAGAGGCCCTGTGAGATCCCCAAACAGTACTATTACTTTGTTATATGGTAGCCTGTCAGGTTTGATTTCCTAAATATGTTTTAAGTTACATCTACACCCTAAATGCTTTTAATAGTTTAATTTTGTTATGTCAAAGCTGCTAACCTTGATATCAAAATGCTCTCTGGTCCAGCTTATATTAACTAAATCTGCTTTATGTTGCTACGTTTCTTCTTGCAAAATTCCTGGAAAAGTGATCAATATGTTGGCGATTAGGAAAGCACAGGAGTCCACCCTTCTGAAGAAATTAGGATTTACAAGAAAGGGTGGGGTTAATCGAACTTTGTCAAACAAAGGATTTAATGAAAATCATAGAATGATTTGGGTTGGAAGGGGCCTTTTAAAGGCCATTTAGTTCAGTCCCCCTGCAATAAGCAGAGGCATCAACTAGATCAGATTGCTCAGAGCCCTGTCCAGTCTGGCCTTCAGTGTTTCCTGGGATGAGGCATGAGAGGGAAGCTGTTGCCTCTGGAAATCTGCTGTTTAGCAGATTTCCAGAATTCTGAATAATTGCTTCTGGCAAATACTCCTGGAAATTTTATGTTACACCTTCGTGAAAACTGTAACAGGACCTGGATTGCCTGGTCCCTCCTACCAATGCTCTGGAAGCATGTATTCCTGTTGTGTTTTGTTACCTTGGGCCTAGATATTTGTAGCACCATCTGTGAAAGAAAGGTTGGCTGGTCCTATCACGCTGCATCACAGAGGAACACGCTGTGTGTGCCCTGTGAGCTCCTGGGGTAGGTGAGGGACACAGGTTTACTTGCAGATCTCCCACCTCCTGGGTGTGCTATCTCTGAGGTCACTGGGGACTTTCTTTGGGGCATCTCCAGTGCATGTTGTTTATTTGTGTAAAAAGCTAGAAGTAGGAAATATTGTATTCAGACCAAAATACAATTTTTTTTTTGTTTGTTTGTTTCAAAGTGAGATGGTTTCTCTTTTCTGGTAAATCTTAATTGATACCTTTTTCAGGGTTTCTGAAATGGTGGTTTCTTACCTGATGCTATTGAGATTTGGATCGTAGGAGAAGTCACCATGCTTTTGCTTCCAGGGAAAGTGGGTTAATATTACTGGGTTTCTGCTCTGCAGTGGCAGAGTGGGAGTGCATGCCCAGCAAGCAGGGAAAAAGATGCGGGATTGAGTGGAGTCAAGGATAGAGAACTGCTTGTCTTCAAACCACCAGATAGGAGCAGAGAGGGGCTGCTCTTCTCACTCTGTCTGTGTGCTGCAGCCTGGGCTTGCTCCACCCTCAGTCCCCACACACAGCTTTGCTGCAGCCATGCTGCCCGGAGGGCTGAGGTGGCACCATGTGCCAGGTCACAGCAGTGAGGCTGAATCCTCTGCATCAGTGACTCTACTGAAAATAATTCGCGGTGTGGCAGCCCCTTGCTGCTCCCCTGAGGATACGTGTGCCTTTCCAGCCTAGAGTTCAGCTGGCCAGCTTGTGGTTCATAGTGCTATATCACAGCTATAGGCAGAGGACCCAGGGAATGAAACTGCATCAGTGAATTCCTGGCTGGGTGCATGGCACAGACCAAAAATGTCAATATGACCCCATCCATAGTTTTCAACTCCTCTGCACTCAGAGAGCCATGGAGCAAGGAGAGCACGTTCCTGAGCAGTGCCACTTAGAGACCTGCAGCCCTGCTGCCATCCCACATCTGGAGTGGCTGAGGCCTGCACAGCTGGGGCAGACTCCCGCTTGGGTACTTTGTCTGTCCTCTTCCTTGTAAGGCTTGTTCAGGAAGACTGAGGGGGCACCAGGGAAGTGTGGTAGCACTACGTAGTGGTATTTTTGGTACCTGAATTGTAGATTTGCTCCTGACTGGCAGGTATAGGTGAGGGGGAAACAGCCTGATACAGAACCCTTTCATTTATTAAAGACCTGAACATAGGTCCCTGTTTCTCCACAGAAATTAGCCTAGTCAGTCCTGTCAGTTGCTAATGAGGTCCCTCCTTGACAAGGTCAGCTTCTTACTTGGACATCTCCACTTTTCTCAAGCCTCGTTGTAGTCAGTTATCTCCTTCCTTAAATCCTCTTGACTGCTCTGACCTGGGACTACCAGTGCATAGCCCACTGGTGGCTGATCTGCTGTATTCCCTTGGAGATCTGAGGCTCCAGCTTCCCACCATGCAAGTCCCCAGCTAATTCAGAGGAGGGGCTTGCTTTGGCCAGCATTTCAGAAACAAGGTTTTAAGTTACCAGGTGATATCCAAACATCTTGGAATGGTGAGTCACAGGTAAGACATGCTACTACAGGTCTTCCAAGATTAATGAAATGTATCTTTATGACTTGTTTAGTGGTTGTGTTCCTGACTCAGTGGGCAGTCTAAGAGAATGCTTCCTGAAATTAATTGGTTTGGGGGCAATTAACATCATCCACGATCGTGAAACAATGCGAGCAACAAAGCTCCTGGTTTTTCTCATCTCCCTAGGGAGGAGGTACAGGTCTGGGGCCTGAGTCAAACAGCTTCAAGCAAGATAAGACTTGAAAATAGTGACTCCTCTTGTCCTCTGAAAGAAATAGGAAAGGAGAAGCTTTTCCCCAACTCTAACATACAACCCACTTTCCTGGCTCACTGCACGAAGGGAGCATGATGGCCTGGTATGACAGGCATGCATGCAAACACATACTTTTTCCTGGAGTGCTTCTCTTCTGATCAGGTTTCATGGGATCTGGTTCACTCTAGTGTTCCTTGAAAGCCTTGGCCTGCAGGTGTGGCACCGCAATCTGGCCAGTGATGAGACTGGCTGGAGACCTGTGATGGGACTCGGGGACCTCACTGAAAGGCACATATAAATAAACTGCGTGAAATAATAGCAAGACACAGGATAGCTAAGAGATCCAGTTACTGTCCTTGTGGTCTTCATTTCTCCTGAGGATGGCAGCAGGAGTCTCTCCCCTCTGTCAAGTAAGGTGCCCGTCTGGTCATGCACGTGGAAGTCACAGCCAAGGCTGGTGACATGCCAGATCAAAATGTGCAGGGCGGTCTGCAGGCAGGGCCTCTGCCTGCCCTGGCTGTTTGTGCCTGCCCTGGCCTGATGCCACATGTGCCTGACATCCAGGCAAGTTGTCTGGAGAGCTACCCAGGCTCAAAGGAGCCTCAGCAACAAAGTTGAAAAACAGAAAGAGAGGAGTCAAATAAACGCCAGAATTGATGCAAGAGAAGGCAAAGAGAAGTTAGAGTCATGAGAGAGGTAAAGCAATCATTTAAGTTGCTTGAAACTATTACCAAACCACACTCTTAGCCAGTGATGACATCCAGATTGAAACACAAGATTTCCCTGTCCTGTATATGACTGCGATGGCTGCATGCCTTTACTTTCCACAGTAACTGCCCTTCAAAGCAAGATTTGGGCTTCTAAGTGCTCCACAAACCTGCTGAATGATCATGTGTTGACTAACCTCACTAAGGAAACATTCCAAGTACTTGCCATTAGCAAGTAGTTGAAAACTAGTCATCAAGGGAATCAGACTGGAAAGGGGTTCCTTATAATGACATTGAAGTAAAATTAACTGATGGTTCATAATACCTTGAGGTTATCACTCTTGGGTTTCACCCATTTTTTTTTCTCTTTCAGTTCAATTCAAAGTCAATTAAATCTCACCTTAAATCACAGGACATCTTTTTACTTCTTTTGCTGAGTTTGTGTGAGATGCAGTGCAGATGGCAAACCAGGGAATCTTCTCACCTCCTGTTGCTCCTGAATTTCAGTGGGAGAAGCTCTTTTCAAACCTGGGTGGCAAAAGCCCTTGTGAGTTCGCCTAGTAAATCCTTAGCAGCGCTTTCAGACTCTGTCCTTATTTATTGTCAAAATGGAGCTTACTATATCGTATCAAGTTGGTTTGACTCATCTCTAAATTACCGACCTGCCCTCTTTAACAATGTGTTACGCTTACCGTCCTGTGGCCCTTTTGAACCTTGTCACTCCTGCTGGAGACAACTGGTTATCTCCAGAGGTTATGGCAGTCTACACATTCTAGTATATGTTTTACTAAACTCTAACGACTGCAGTAAATATTTTATCAGATTAGTGATTAACTTATTTTCCATCTGATCTGTCTTGTTTCATCTGTCTCCTTAATCTTAGCAAGATTCTTTGTGTAGTTCAAAGATCCTCTTGAAGCTCTGCCTGACCCATAGAAAAAGTTGAAAATGGGTAAAATGGGCATTTGACTAGGCCAATTCTGATGCTCTACTGAGACTAACAAGAAAGCAGTCAGGCCACTCAAATTAATACAGTTCAAGATTCTTAGACGGTTTCTTACCTGGATATGCTACAGACCTTTCTGGGATAGTTTTTTTTAGTTGGTCTTTTTAGTGTTGATCTGGGAGAGGGCATAGAGCACAGGTGAATTAAAAGCGGTGAGGACTAATTCTATCAGCATAAACATGGAGGTGAGCATTCCTTGTGAAAGGAAACGTTATCTTAAGAAGAAATCTGAGCAGATCTCAGGTTCTGTAAAGTAATTTCTGCAGAGCTATGAAACTACAGAGCTGAAATACCAAATATTATGCTCTGTCTGAAAATCTGGTGGTTTTAATTAAGCTGTCTCCTTCCACTCTGACCTAGCTAGAAATGTAGTTTTTCTGAACGCTTAGAAAATGTTTTTAGTATTGTCGTTAAAGGAACTACATTTGCACAAAACTGTAATAAATCTGGAGCATGAACTGGGAGCAGTTTGCAGTCAGGATCTCCTGACACTTCTTAAAAAAAGACTGTTGGATCCTGTCCTCCCTGGCAGGCAGACATGCCAGGCCTTGTGTTCCCAGGGGAGAGGAGCATGGTGGCACCACTGGTGGGTTCTCAGCCGTGTGGGTAGTGAAGTGCCACACTGATATGCCAGTGGATGCTCTGGGCACAGATTTCTGTGCTGAGGCTTCCTGTGAAGATGGTGTTGCTTTTAGGCAGCCTCCCCACCAAAAGCTCACACGCACACACTTGTGCTCACACATGTACACACACACACACCTTGTGGGAAAGCTGCTCTTGGCTCTCTGGAGAGACAGGAGGTTTTTCTGACCATTTAATATATCTCCGAGGCAGCCAAAGGAATTTTATTTATCCCTCTCAAAATGATCAAAACTGGCCTAGGTGAGCAGTAGCTTCTTCAACATTTCACATGTTAAAAGAATCCATTTTCTTTTTTTTTCTCTCTCTCTCTTTTTTTTTTTTTTTTCCCTGATTCTGGCAGAAATATCTTTTGGAAGACTATGTTTTCATGTGTGATTGTTGTTATCATTATGAGGAGAGCATTCTGAAATACAAAGGGATTGTTTCTAACAAGGAGTTCCTTGTCTAAACTGGGCTAGAAAAACCAGCTGTTCTAGTTCACCTAAACTGTTTGCCCTTCTAATTCTCCTTTGCAATGGGAGGGAGCAGCAGAGTCTTGTTTTTCTGTATTTGTGTTCTTTTAGGTGCAGGGTGAATTTGCAGAGCTAGTTGGTAGATAAATCACTGCTGTTCTTGTCCGTGCAGAGTGCACTTAAAACTAGTATTGCAGATATGCCACGTTCTCACTTTTCTTCAATTAACTTCTGGCATGGAGCTTCACTTTGTAGTCCTAAATGCACTGCAAACACACTTTAATGGCAACATCCAAAAGGCAGCAAAAACTACTACCTAAACTTGGCACCTAAACTCCTCCTTCCAGGATTGTGAGGGTGAGTTGCCAAAGTAAGTTCTCTTCAGTGTTATCCGTGCATCTGGCCCTCTCTTGGCATGGGATGGGCCTGTGCAGCGTGAAACGAAGTTACAACTTCAGCATAATGTTGAAACGTAAGAAATTAAAGCCGCCAGCCAAGTGAAACTTGTAATTGGAGTGTCACTTTCGAGTGAGAGAATGGCTCAGGCAGGTTCAGCGTTCTGCCTGGGTTGCAGAACTGTAGTAATTACTCTGTGTGGTTTTTAATACTTTTGAGAGGAAAAAAAAAAAAAAAGATGCACTGATTGTTAGAAGTGCAGTCCGTTGCCAACATGCAGCTGCATCTAAGGGCATCTCAGTGTTTCAACCAGATGAAGTGTGCAGGAGCAGCAAGGCAGGGTCAAAAATTGCTGTTGCTAACACAGGCTGAGTTACTTGTAAAGTACTGTGAGTTCTTGTGGACTGTTAGACTGTCACTGAGATTGTAATTTATTTTCAAGATTAATCTCTTTCTCTCTGTTCCAAAGCAAAGCATATCCTGAAAACATGAGAAGACAAACAAAAAAAATATAAATTTACTGCTGGTCCTCCCTAATGGCTTTTCCCCCCCATCATTCCTGAGGACATTCTCTAACTCTGTACATAAATTTTTATAGATATACTCAAATACACATACGTGTATTGAGAGAGACAGTGGAATTTGATGTGCTTGAATTAATTTCACACCTTTCTAGAAAGAACCTAGATGATATGAAAGCCCTCTTGGCAAAAGGATGCCCTTGAGCTAGCATATTTGCATGAGGAAGCTCCTAAAATAAATATATGTGGGAGTTGCTGAACAGGTTTAATCTACATTTGCCTGTCAGAAGTAATAAATCAAGAAAAGAAAAAGAAGTTGATAAGTATTTAACCTTGAAGGTAGAGTAACACCCAACCAACTCCTGAACCTGCTGTGCCTATAGCAGTTCAAATGATCGTGAATGCTGGTAGAGCAATGCTCTCCTCAGAGCATTGGTGCTCTTTAATATCAAGTTTGTTTAGTAGCTATAGAAAGTAATGTATTGTGAAAGAACAAAATAAAGCACTTTATCTGAAGTAAGTACTTTTAATTCATGTTAATATATCAATGTTTCCAAAAACCAAACTGGGCTAGTGCATTTCTGTCTGCTCTTGCCACCTTTCAAAGGTAGCACAGCACTTTAAAGCTTCATCCTCTTAAAAGTGTCTCAAACTACTGAGTGGCAAAAGTCAGATCAGGGAGATATAAATCACTGAGATTGCCATCCATTCAAACTGTAAAAAGTGGTGTTAAAAGACAAATTTATGCATATCCTTGTGGGCTTTCTGATCTCTTGGAATGTTTCTTCAGGTCTTTGGCCTCATGGCTGGGATGCAATTGTGTCATTTTCCTAATCTTAGTCTGAGGCTGAGTCTGGGCTGCAGAACTGTCTGCACCCAACTTGTTTATACTGCTGAGTTCAGGCATGTTGTACTGTAGCATGGGTGGATTACTTATACATTTGTAAAATCTATCATTTATACATTAAATAGTAAGAGCAAACTATATATTATGGAAAAAACCCTAAACCAATACATTTCTGTCCTAACTAACACTTGCTCATTCTGTAGCTGTAAGTTCTTCAACATTCACTTTCCCATTTTTTTCAGGAAGGATGGGAAGGTGATGTATGGCCTCACATCCACATCTGCCTCATGCTCAGTAGGGCTTTGTGGTATCCATTGCTGCTACAGGACATCAGTAAAGAGCAGCTCCCTTCCAAACTGATCTATCTACTGGAACCAGAGTGGGGTATTAAAAAACCCAAACCAAAGCAAGAAACCCCAACCAAAATACAAAGCAGGAGGTTTTCAAGTTAGGATATGGTCATATAACTGTGCACTTCTCAATGAAAAGATTTGATTGATACCACTATTACTGCTTTTAGCTCCACAGGGATAAGTAAGTCTTGCTCTGAAACACTGAGTTACTATGGAAATTCCCATTACCCTAAAGAACAGCTCTGGAAATATCCTTGATTTTTTTGTTTGCTTGTTTGTTTTTGGTGGTTTTTTTTTTTGTTTTTTAACTTGTGGCATGCACCCCTGTATATTCATTTCACATACATGTGGGTTCCTAGCAGACACTGAGGAAATTCCCCTTGGTGCAACAACAGTCCTTTCAATAAGCTTTTTTCAAAGCATTAAAAAGCAACCCACAGACTAAGACATCAATACTTTGCTGAGGAAGTGGCATGGATTGTCCCTGGAAAATAACAGGAGGTGGATATTTTAAGGAGCTCTGTCCCCATGTGATTGAAATGGCAAAGGTTAATTCACCCACTGCTCTTCTAGATGATGCCAGAGAAGACTGGTTGTTTTGGAGGGCACCTAGTTCATAACAGATTTTGCTGATGCCTGGAGACTGTCATTGATCTGACAGGTGAGCAACAATAAACGGAATACCTTTGGGTGCAGGAATCCAGTAAACTCTTCAAGAACAGGTAAAACTTGTTGGTCTTTTCCTGCAGTACATTCTGAACCATAACATTTATACAGAGGATGAAGCTTGAGCACAGAGTTCAGGTTGTAATTTCCTCTGTGCTTTGTAAGCAGAGGCTCGGATATGCAATATTAAAGGAGAGTTCTGTTCATAAGAGGCATTATATGATTTTTTTCTTAAAGTGCTTACATGGTATAGGAATAAAAAATCCAATTTTTATATGCAACTCGTGATGGCAACTTGGTCTCAAACGTCCTGAAATGAAGAATGCAGGGCTTAAGTTTTCCTGTATGATGAGGTTTTTGATGGTTCCTAAGGCACTTACTTCCACTTACTCAGTTGCCTTGTATCTGAACTCAGTGCTTGGGCTCGGCATGGCAGCATCCATCTCAATTTTCTAAGGACAGGACTAACTCCTGTATTACTAATCACTGCTGAATAATTTATATATTTTCACAGAACCACAACTGAGGCTGGCCAAAACAGCACCACCGCTGAGGCACAGGGGCTTTTAGTAGATAGTCCTTAAATTTTACATCAACTAAGAAGGAAACATGGGATTTATCTTGTGAACAAACTATCTCTAACTTTATTACTGCTGTTAGAATAGCAGATTACTGCAGCATTCTGACTTGGAGGCATAACAAGTAAGTTATCTCAGCATGAAATTCTTTCATGCAATTTTGGACTCTCCCCTCCTGAGCTATGTGGTCTGTTCCTTCCTTTCACAGACGTAGTACAAACTTTACCCATCTATTAACTGCTATCCACAGGGCTAGGTCTTTTGCCATTTCCCTTAACTAAGGAGGAACTAGGTTTCTAAATACTTTAAAAAATATGATCTCAGTCTCCATGGTCACTTCTTTAACACACTGCTTGTTTATACCCAGGTTGCAGGTGAACTGGCATTTCTAACGCAGGCTGTTGAAAAAAAAAAGCAGCAGAATAAAACTGATCTCTAAGTTATCTTATTAATTACAAAAGAAGCTCCAAAATTTCAAACTAAGAAGCCTTCTACAGCACATTATTACCCTTATCCTCTTTGGCCCTGGTTTTAGTCCATCTTTAAGAAAAGAAAAAAAAAAAGAATGACGATCCATAAACCAAAATGAACCTGTAATCAAAGACCTAGCACTTTAACTAATGATAACTTCTAATATTTTTACCTACTGAACATGCTTATTAACACAAACATGGTAACTTTAATGAGGAAAACAAATATTTGCACTGAGGGCCCAAGATTTGAATTCTTCTGGATTGTAGTTGGTGGAAACAGCTAACAAAAAAGATCAAGTTTCCTCCTTATCTGAGATGTTTTTCACAGTCGACTGGGTTGCTCATTCATCAGCTAGGCAAGACTCAAAGTCTTTTAAGAGACTGGACTGCTTCTTGATGTGGGGCTCACATATAAGCTCCTGATCAGTGAGTTGATTAAAGGAATTTCCAGAGCTGGCCCAGTCTGACTGATGGTGACTATTACAGCTGTAATGTGAGAGCTCTACTGAAAGGACAGCACAAAAGGATAAAAGTAAGATAAAGGAAGCTGTCAGCATTATGAAATATCAAAGCTCAAGCAAAAGTACAGTAGATTCTGACAATAGATATGGGGAAGCCCTTTTCTACTAGTGATTTTAAGATCCACTTCAGGAAAGTCTGTAAGTGTTTTTGTTTGTTTGGTTGGTTTTTGTTTTTGTTTTTGGGGGGTTTTTTGTTTGTTTGTTTAATATGCATTTTTCTTTTTATGTAAGGGTTGTATGACATTTTTTGGAGGCAGAACTCTTGGCTTGATTGGAACAACAGTATAGAAGTACAGAAGCATTCAAAACTTGTGAAAATCTATCTGCTTTGCTGTGAAGCTAAGCTTTGTGCTGGGGAATCAGAGAGGGATCAAATAAACATCTTGTTCTAGTGTCATTGGCCAAACCCAGTTAATGCTAATGTTAGCTGGAACAAATGTTTCTCTGTCTGCATCTTGTAGCCAGGCAGGGCCACACAGAGTTTGAATTCTCAACTAGTGGATAAGTTTGCCTTCAAGTAGAAAATATTTCCCAATCTCCAGTTAAAGTTACCTTGAAGGTTTTTTTTCTTTCTAACCCCATGAGCCTAAACTGGTTTGTTACGCTTTCACTTTACGACAAGAAGCTTTTAAAATCTGGTAGGCGTCATATTGTACTAAAGGGGAGCAAAGACAGCAACACCACTGAAGTGTCATCTGCTGTCAGCAACTGTCCTGGTTGCACTGGGGATGTCACCATTTGCACTGCGCACAGAGCAGGAAATACTGAGTTACCAGGCTGTTTTTATTAGCCAAGTCTTCAAAAGTGGTAAGAATTTTTTTCCTAATGCCCAACCTAAATCTCCCACACCTCAGCATGATGCTGTTGCCCCTTTGCCTCTTGCTTTATCACCTGTCATTACTGTAACAAGTTTGGTTCTGTGATCTCTGGTGCTTAGTTTCAAGCATTTATAGGTTCTTTTACATCCCTGACAAGCATTTAAAAGCTACAGGTGGGTGCAGTTACCAGACAAATGCAAAGAACTACGTACTACACGGCACAGGTGTGAGAAAGCTGGTGTATCTCCTTACCTGCAAGTTGCAAGGGTCAGAGGTACAGAGGGAAGGGTTCACAGGTTTGAAAAAGTCATAGCAGGAAGAAGGAGATGGCCAATGATGCAGTTATGGGGATGGTCTGCTAAATTCAGCCATGGGTGAAAGCCAGTGACAGGTAAGTGACCTGTTGTCAGAAGGAAAAACAAGCATGCAGGGCTTTTAAGTACCACTTTATTGAGAAATGTTGGAGCTGGGGTGTTTCCACAAACCATTCTGGTACGGTTTCTGAGAAGTATGTTTGGAAAATTAGAGGACTCCAACAACTAGAACAATATTACTGAAGATGCTTCCCATCAAAGGTCTTCAGGGAATAATAAATAAGTGTAAGACATTTGCCATTAATCTCCTGTCCCATCAGAAATTATCTTGCATGTGAATGAAGTTTCAGTGAGCAAGGCTGCATATCCTGATGTATCCCTTTCCAGTGAAATGGCAAGGTGGAGAGCAGTCCTGAGAGCTTCTGAAACCCCTTACAACTGAGAACAAGCTATGTCTTATTTTAGGGGTGTCCATTCATTGCAGGGTCCATGATCTTAAATTCGCTCTCACCTCACTTTGAGGATTCAGTTCTTTGTACATACAGGCAGTGGAAAACACACAAATGTGTCTGTGTGTGTGCACATGGAGCTTTCCTGCACTGCTACAGCCTTGACCCTCCCCACTTGTGCAGGGCTTGTAGACCTGTGAGCAACCACTGTACCAACAACCATTAATGAAGAAGGACCCGAACAGATGTAATCTCACTTTGTTTTGGCAAGAAAATACTCCAGCCACACTTGAAACATCCTTTGTTTAGAGACTTTCCTTTCCCTCAACTCTGTGCTGACTTTTCTGTGTCTGGCTTTGGGTTTTATGGAGCTAAGCAGTTTGTTCCCCTGACTTCATTGTTAAATTTACAGGAGGTGGAACTGGCTTTGATGTGGGCGCAGAGAGGGGACTGCTGGATTACTTCTGGTCTCAACTTTGTCAGAGAGATGTCACCTTCAGAGATTGTCTCCTAAGCCAGAGCAAAAATGGTTTGTGCTTTATGGCATGAGTGCAGTTTTCAGCCTGTCTGCTGTACACAGGCCTTCCCAAAAAAAAAACATTAAGGGATTTGTCTTGGAAGCGGGTGGGGGAAGAATCATACTTTGCTTCATTTAGGAGGAGAGTTATTGTTATGGCCCTGAAAGAGAAAAAATGTTGGCAAGATCTTCATAGAAACCCTCCTTTTCTTTTCCTCCTTGCCTTCCTCTTCTAACCCTGAAAAAGCCACTGTTAAATGACATGCATGTAAAAATTAAACTGTCCCTCTCCAAAAATGATGCCTTTGCTTAAAGGACAACACCACAAGTCAATGTAAACTATGGGCTATTTCCTGTCCTTTTTGTGGACAGCAGGTCATGCTGGGCTCTGCTTGCAGTCAGAGCTAAACATCCCGGGGACTGCCGGGGGTGAAAGGAAAGAAGCCTTGCCAGTGATGCTGCTAGCAGTCAGGAGGGTGTCTTCTTGCCCAAACTGTGGGGTCACGAGCATTTAACAAGAATTTAATCTTTAACAAGAATTGTGGTAAAGCATTTCTCTGACTTGGGCTATTACACTGATGTTTCTTTTTGCTTTTTGTCTACCAAGAAAAAAGAGTTCTAACCAGGGTTCTCCTACCAGACTGCAGGTGTGGAGACAGTGACATAGCAAAAGATACAACTACTGCAGGTGGTTGGTATAAACACGTGGTACCTCAGGGACCATTTTCCAGGGCTACGCCTTACTTACCTTTGTTTTCTTTCCTGGCTGGTAATCAGCTAACTGCTGTTTGCTGACTGTAATGGAGAACCTGAGGGCAGGCACCAAGGCTTTTGCCAGTCACAGTGGACACGGTGTTTGTTTGATGCTGCGAAGTGCATTTTTTTCCCATAGAGTGAGTGCTCACAGGATGGGTATAAAGCAGCTGTTTGCCCCTGTGCTGTTCAGAGCTCCTGTGCTGTTCAGGTTGCTGTGTTGTGCTCACCCCAAATTTATTCAAATGATCCTTGCCAAGGCCTCTGTCCCACTGCTCCACACGCAGACAGGTAAAGACTCACATGGCTCAGGGATGGGGCAGAGGTGGTTGCCATGAGCTGGGAAGCTCCCTGGCCTTGTGGGCTCACAGAGGTGGCTGTACAAGTGCCAGACTTCCCCCCTGCTCAGTGTGCAGGACCTCAGAAACCTGCAAAACAAATGCCCTCAGCAATGCCCAGTCCTTATACCTTGGCAATTTCCACTCCAGCTTCTCATTTGCTCCATGTACTAGTTGGAAAGAGAGTTGGGTGTAACTCTGTCAAGGCTTGAAGTGAAGGTCTCCTGAGATGAGTCCTCCTTGCTGGAGGTATTGGAAGTGCCTCTGACCTGGCATCCAGATGGTCTTGCTTTCTGCCAAGTGAATTTCAGAGCTTCTGATATTTCTCCTTTCTTTTCCACACCACTTGCTTGGTCTTTTTCACTTTAACAGTTTACCCACTCATACTTTTTTTTGCCAAGGCAGCATTTGCTGCCTGATCCTGTCCAGTAACACCTCTTACCAGTGAGAAGCCAGCTATTTTCCCTCCTCCTCATGCTCCAGCTTTCCTGACCACTCCTCAGTGAATCACTTTGGCATTTAAACTTCTTTCAAATGCCTCTGCTCCAAGTCTTTCACACCAGAAGACCATTTCTCCTCCATTGCTTTGTGTCATTTAAACTCTGCCAAAACTTTCGCAATAACCCTCACAAGAACATTCCTGCTGTCCAGAACACCAGTTTTTGACTTCCAGGTTTTAAGTAATTTTGGATCGAGCAGTAGTACCATTAAAAAAAAAAACCAAAACAAACACACGAAAAAAACCCTGCAACAATGCTGCTTGAAAATATTGCTATGTACACTATCCTTGCCAGCAGCATGTATGTCATTAGACCTGAGTTTCTTATCCTAGCCTCCCTTTATTTTAAAAACTCTAATCTTGTCCACATGCTTTTAAAATAGCAAATATGATCCTATTAATAAAATGGTATTTCAAGGCTATACATATCATACTTTTAGAGCAGCTTTTTTTTTGCTTAGCATGAGGGGAGAAGAAACTTCTTAAGAATCCCCATTTTAATTTTCAAAAAGACATGATAAAATTCTTGTAATCCCAGCTTTCATTCCCAGCACGAAGCAGGAGCCGGATGACACACTTAATCCAACGTGCCAGGCAGAGGGCAGACAGCCCATGTAACCACCCAGTCCCTCCTCAAGGATAAGGATTGCCTTTGAAAGCCTCCATTGTTCTCACTGCAGCATCCCACGTGTTGTGACTGCAACGCAAAGCAACGCAAAAGGTAACCACGGCACAGCAACTATGCTGCCAAGCAACATTTTTGTTACAAAGGGGAAGTTTGAAGAAAAAAAAAAGCCTGTTTCCTCTTTATACTATTTCTTCAGTTTTAGTTAACAGCTTTTTTTTTTTTCTTTCCCTACAAAATCTGTTTCAATCTTGGCCACACATTGTTCATCTCGCATTCCAAATCCAAGTTTGTTCGGCCTTAAAAAGGTTGTGAGAGCTTTCAACTCATACACATGCCTGATATCCAGAATTTTGAGTTAAAACTCAAGTGTGCTCATGTATCCTGAGGCACAGTGTGCGTTCCAGGCTAAGTTCAACAGTGATACTACAGCATTACTGATTTATTTAGTTGTTATTCCAAGCCAAATACAGCTATTCTGGCTGGGGCCCATTATCTTATGACCTTCAGGGGCTTCAGAAAGTTTCTGAACTTTTTGAAAGACTTTACCCTTCTTGGCAGCAGCTAAAAAAGCCCCTTTCACTCTTTATTATTTTTCTGTGTTTGCCCAGTGACTCAGACTTGGCTATTTCAACTTCTGGTGAAAGCACAATAAGACATATTTTTGAGGGTCAACCAATTAAATTTCTCTAGAACTGAGCAAGACTTCAAATCTCTTAAGTAACAGGAGGTCCCAGATGTCCAAGTCTAATCAAGTCAGTAGTGGTGTCCTTCTGAACCTCAGACATCAAGAGTAGACTGGAGACTTTTGAGGCCATCACCTTTCAAGGTGTGAGTGGTGGCACTTTGAGTCATGGTCCTATAGTGGATTACAGCATAGAGATGGCAAAAGGCAGGCGTAGGTAAGAGAGGGCCCTGTGCAATTTTGGAGGGAATATGTGGTGAGTGTGGAATAAAGAGCCTGGAGATGAGCGCTGTATTTGCAACTGGTGTTGTCCCTGTTCCCTTTCGTGGCCATGGTGCTGCCTACTCTTTGACCAAGGGAGTGGGCAGGTTCAGAAGCTCCTGATGCCTTGGGGGTGTTTGCAGTATTGACTCTAAATTATAGCTGCTAAGGACATGCCTGCTTCCTCTTCTTTATATCTGTGGATATGTAGGCTGGTCTGATGGTTAAGAATAATAAGATAGAAATAAGGGAATGGGAGCTTAGGTTGGGTAATTGAAAAATTGTTAAACAAAGATTAAGTTTCTAACCTTGAACTATTTACAGTCACATTGGATGCAGCTGAAGAAAGGATAAAAGTGAACTCTAATTTCTGATCGTGAGCTTACAATACCTTAATGTGTATATTACAACGTGTTTAGCTCTGAACATGTGAAATAAGATAAAATTTGTTTATTCCCCCTTAATATGCAAACCTATTAAAATATCCAAAGGATGACTGTAGAGAATGGTAAAACCCTGATCTGTGTACACTGCACTAAAGCCCTTTTTGTCTTTGGTATATTTGAGCAAAACTCCCTGCTGGGTTTTCAATGGGCAGATGCTGTGCAATATCTAAAACAATATGCCAGGTGTAACTCACGTGGTTGTACAACACCAGGATTCTTCAGGACTTGTCCTGGATGTACTGTGATGTTGAGCTCAAATATGCGTTTCCTCCAGTTGATTTCTGCCTGTTGTTTCCAGACCTTTGTATCATATCAGATGCTGCCTTAAGGTCTGTGTTATCTTCCCTGTGGGATGGGTCTGTACTACGAGTCAGGAATGTAAACTGAGATGTTAATCTGTAGCAATCAAAGGAAAAGAATGGACGAGCAGCTGCTGGAGTTGAAACATCAGTCTCAACACTTTGCATGGCTTGTGCATGATTCACTGTGTGTGCTCATCAGGCTATCTCATGAACCGCCCCCCCCCAAGAGAGCTGTGAAGTGATACTGTTGGGTTTTTTGTTCTTGAAACCTAAAGATGGGGAAAGGTTAATGCTTCTGGCATTGCTTCTGGAACCCAAGGGCTAACCCTGGCAAAAAGCAAATAGGCAGCCTGCCTACCATCAGCTTTAATGGACTGCCTTCTGAGGATAAGCTGCCAGGCTAAGCAGTGGCCAGTGAAAGAGTTGGGGTTCTTGAATTGCGGCTTATGACGGTGCCAGTTCATCTCACCTGCAGTTTTCTATGGGCCCGGAAGGGAAGATTGAACCTTTCTTACTAGATAGCATGTTCCTACTTAAAAGGAAAACCTCACAAGAGCAGCCAAGTAACCTAAACCCTGTGTTTGTGCATAATAAAATGCAATATTTTACACAGTTTAATTCTATTTAGGAAGAGAGAGACATGAAAATATTTAGGAGCAGTGACAATAGGAGAAAAGGCAGGAGGATGAAATGAGGAAAAGAATGACTAATTCTCTGACAATGAATTAATGTCTTTATCTCTACTATCTACTACAAAATTATCCATACTGTTTAAGAATTTCTATTGAAACAATTCAGTGAAAGATGGTTGTACTGGGTTGTGGTTAAGACACAAGACAAGAGGACCTGGAGTCCGTTCCTTGTTCAACCAAAGACACTTCGGGCACTGCTCAGTATGTTTAAATTCAAGGTTTCTCAGGAAAAGAGCAAGTGGAAATGTTCTATTTCCCCAAGTCCAAGACTATGATGAGAATGATTCTAATTATTTTTGAGATCTTCAGCGGCCCATTTTACTGACAAATAACAATTAAAAAGAGGTGAAAACAGAAGATGATGGATGGTTTGACAGTCAGCAACACTGGACAAAGAAAGCTGTAACATACTGTGTAAGTAAAACCAAATTATTTGCAGGAGCACTCTGATGCCAACAGGAGCATTACACAGCTTGCCTTCAGTAACACTCTCCTGCTATAGAAAAGTCTAAGTCTCCAGACACAGATTAATTTAAAAATGAATTTGCCCTTTCAAAGGAAGGGCTAAGGCTTGAAAATACATTTGCTGCATCCCAGCAAATAGGTTCACTAATAACAAAAAAACCAAAGACAGATTTTTTGCATTAGAGAGAGCATTTTATTATTTCTCTGACTAACATGCTTTGTTTTCTTTGGAGACCTGCTGAAATATTTTTGATTGCATACAAGTAGGAGATCAGTTGTAATAAGGCGTGTTTCTCATGTTGTTGCCAGGTCTGAGATAATTTGTGACTTTGAAACTTGCTTTGATTTTAAAGGGACACTATCATAGAATCAGAGAATCATTTAGGTTGAAAAAGACCTTTAAAATCACTGAATTAATAGAAACAACACAAAAAGTTTGCATCCTCTTCATAAGGACATCTTATTGGGAGATTGTCATGCTAAACAGGGTATTTTAAAGTACCTGGCATTGTTTGGTTTTTTTATAAATACCTTGTGAATTTCACAGAACTAAAGCAGTGCTTGAGTATTTCTAAAAGCAGCTTTCCTGATTTTTAGACTGCAATTCTTCATTCCCATGGTACTCTGTATTCGGGTTTACTCTTTGTATACTAATTTTGCCTACCACTTCTTTTTGGGCAGCCAAAATAGACTTGTCCAGGTTTCCTGGTGTTTATTCAGTTGTGGCACATGCAGTGTTACTTGGGTTAACAAGTCAGAAGAAAAAGTTAGATTTTAATTGTCTGTTTTCTATCATATTTTAAGAAGTTATAAAAACAATTTCCTCAACATGAGGTGCTGTAAGTTCCCTTCCCCTGTGTTGTTTTTGGACCTGTAGTATTTTGAATATGACCTCTTAAAAAACACCACCCAATAGTATTTTTAAAACCTCCTTCTGGAATGCATTTGATTTGAGTTATTCAAAGCAAATGTGGAGAACTAATAGACCTATGAAAACGATCTGTGATGGAAAAGCAGGGTTGTTTGCTTACCTCCCCAGGGCACATTCTGTTCTGTGTGCACGTGTGGGACTTTCTGGGAATCCTCTGAGAACTATGTGCATCTACCAGCAGAATTTAGCTCCCTGATATCCAGAAATATGTTTGGACACAATGCAATGTCACAGTCTATTGTCTTAGTTTCTGGTAGGAGCTAAACCTTTAGCCAGGAGTGTTGAAATGTGCATTAAAGGAATGCACATCTCCTTCTGGATGAGAACAGCTGTAATAGCTGCTGCGCCAGCAGGTCAGAATGAGGGCACAGGATGGGCTCTGTTCGAGCAGCAAGGCTTAAAAATACATATGACAGAAAATACATATGACAAAATCTTCACTGCCATAAAGGTAGTTCACCTCCCCCGATTTCAGAAGAGGAATGCCAGATCATGTCAGCTGATAACCCAATCCCCATCCTTTTATATATTTGTATATTAATTTCCTATTGGTTTAATGGACAATTTAACTACTGGTTGGTTGTTGGGTTTTTTTTGAAAAAAATTTTACTTATTGAAAGTGCAGATGAGGTTTTTTTAGTGCTTCTTTACCCTCTCTGAGCATCATATCATGGTAACAGCCTTTAGGTGCTTAGGATTTTTTTTTTCCTACTGTTGCCTATTCCCACATGTGCAGACATAGTCCTAAAGTTATCACATTGCACGTAATTGCTGTAGGGAGGATGATTATTTCATGTAAGAGAATATGAAGCAGGATCAGCATTCCTTAAGCAGCACAGAGCCTAACCTCTTGTGTGTGTGCCTATTACTTCCAAAACAAAGGCAAGATTCCACTCCCTTTACTATATATAATCAAAAGAATTATTTTGAAATTGCAATTTTCTTAAAATAATCACCGAATAGCCTGCAAATAACTTCCCCACCAACTAGTAAAGAGTGATGGGTCTAAATTCAGTCTAAAGTTTCCGAAACATAGTGTCTTAAACCTAGCGGTTCTAGTTGAAACCCCTTCTGGACACAAATTGCAACAGCCAGGTGAGGGAGGATGAGAGGAGTGAGAGATGATAAGATCTATGTAAAATCAGTTTTGTTGCTAATGAAATCTCAAAGGAAAGGGGCTTAAGAACCAGTGAGCCCATGAATACAAGCAGTACAAAAATAGTAATTTTAACTTCATTGGTGCTTTTATAAAGCAGGTAGCGAAACAGCTTCTTGTGCATACTCATGGAGTCTGGAGATTCTTATTTAGCTTGTGGGGAAAAAAAAAGAGGGTGAAAGACCACCAAGTCCCGAGCAGTGCACTTGATGCTTATCCACTGTAGAAAACTATTTGTATAAAACAGTCTGAAAAGACTTTGCTGCCAATCAGCATTTCAAACTTCTCTGCATAGATCAAAGGCAGTCATCTGTAGCTCTGACTAGTGGTAAACCTGGATGAAACTTCACCTCAGACATCCTGAAGAATCCATCTTTGGTTATTCTTATATTGATATATACAGTGACAACAAGGTGATTAGGACTAAAACCTCCAAAAAATCACTCAAGTCTTTATATAAAATCATAATTTCTTTTTTTCTGAAATACTTCCTGGTTCACAATGGCAACACCAACCATATGAAGATAGTTACGTTAACTGATGTATGATCTCGTTTGTCTTCAGTGGTATGTTCTGATTTAATCTCTTAGTGAGTTATAGGCTTTTGTGGTCCGGGTGTTGATGAAATCCGCCTTCTTAAAGTCAGCCTTTGGAACGAAAGAAACAGAATTATCCATTATCTTTTGTGATGATTCTGCAAGGAAGGGGTGGGTTCAGCTGTCTAAAAGCTAGATTTGGAGCCATGGCAGGGGTCTAGGCAGAGTCCTCTACAGTCACAGAGACAGTCACATCTCCATTTAGTCTAAGACAGGTGAGATGAATAATTGGAATTGCTTAACTCTCTCCACTGATTGTACCAGGAGTCTGTTCTTCTAGCTCAGCTCTACAGACTCCTGGCTCTTAGGTGACTAATGCCAGCTGAGACTAATCTTATCAGAACAAACAGTACAGGGCAATGCCAAAATGACTCAGGGCTTTATCCACTTCATTTGATCAAGTAATTTCTGTTGCTTATCAGCCTGACTTTTCAAAAATGTCTAGGCATTAGGTGGTCTCCAGTTTTCAGTGCCATACCCAGTGTCTCTAGGGGAGCTGATTTGCACAGGAACAACATGTTATCAGATTTTTTTTGAAACTCTCATCTGATATATGTGTCTTATAGGCATACCTAAATTACCAGTGACTTCAGAAAATTCATACCATATTACTATACAATAAAGACAGGAATGCAGTTGTAAAAAACCAGGGACAACAAAATCTAGCTAAGAATTTATATGGGTACAGTACCCTCATTTTTGAGCACTGATTTCTGGCTTGTGGGGAAGTACACTGCTGAATGTGATGCAACACCATTAAAGCACACTATGCTAAGTAACTTAGAGCAAATTTCAACAAAAAATCTACAAAAAGAAACAGCCAACTAGTAAATGCTGAAGGCTACCTTGAGAACATGGGATGGATTTAGGTTATAGGGAAATTTAGGTGAACAGCAAACAAACAAGGATTGAAAACAGTTTGAAATGCAGGGTGAAGGTAGATAGGTTGAATTCAACTCAGCTGTGCACTGAAAGAGCAGTCACAGAGCTTCAGGAAAAAAAAAATAAAAAAAAAGAAGAAACAAACCGGTTTGTTGTCTGACTCATGCTGGTCACTTCTTGTTTGATTTTGATTATGGCAGTAAATATTTGCCAACACCTCTCCCAGGCCCTAGCTTTTTGCCTACACGTGGGCTACCAGATCATGCAAATAAGGAGAATAAAACTGCTCTGATTTCAAAGGAGGAAGCTGCCTCACCCTGCCTTTGTTTCTGCTGGCACTTTATACCCTCTGTGCCAGGTTGGTTCAGTCAGTGGTGGATGGTCACCTACTATGCATCACTTCTCACCATCTGACACTTCTGACAGGCAGCAGCAACAGTTTTCACAAACTTTGGCAGTGGATTTAAAACCACAGAGCGAGGGAACATGAACACAGATGAGCAAAAATTAAGGCCATGCGTTACTTAGGCAGTATAAGCAATAGGAAAACCAAATTCAGAGACCACTTGAAATCCTACTGATTCTTAAATATGCAGAATTGCTAAGGGCCCCAGAGGACAAATGAGAGAGTTCTAGGTCCGAAAGGACAGATTATGTGCCTTTGTTCTAAACCAGATCTTACCTTTTTGTAAGCGTTGTGGAGATCAGTATGTGACCACAGGGAGTAGAGGAGGACTGAAGCAGCCCTGCTAGCTTTGCTGAACATGTTACTGCAATTTTGCAAAGAGAATGATAAAACATATTTAAATTTTCAAGTCATAATCACAGTGCATGTATAGACTTCAGCAAATGCAACCTCGCAGCATTTTTCCTGTCTCCCTTTGCTCCTAAATGCTGCTTTGCTATTCTTTAGGTATAGTAGCATGTTTAATGCTGTCCTGATTACTGAAAAAAATGAAACGTGCCTCTGTGCTTCACTCATTCTTCAAAATTAGGGAGAAACCAAGTACTTTGTAGGCTACATCTTAGAGCATCTATCACACTATTAATTTTCAGTTGAGGAAAATACACTCAGCATTTGAAAGAATCTTTCCAGTAGGTAAAATCTCTGGTTAGTTAGACAGGATTTAAACTACTTGGAGCCTCACGAGGCCTCCTTTACTGAGATTAATTTCCTCTTTCATTTTGTAAAAAGAGAGGAAGGCAAACAGCATCATTACTTGTATTCTTCAAGCATTAATTATCTTTTGAGTAAATACTGATTGCATGTGATTACATATTAAAGAATGATTAAATTTTGAATCTATTCTCTAAAATGCTACTTTATAATTTAAGTACAGGTCTATCAGTTTTATAAAATGTATCCCTGCACTTCACTGCTAAAGACCATCAGGACTGTGTTACAAATAATGGGAAAGACAGAAACTTTTGGGGTACAGACAGGATCTGCTGATCAGTCACTGTAAGTATCAGAATATAGATAATGCTGTGCAGTTATCTTCTGAGGAGTTACTTAAAATTCTGGAACGCAGTGAATTTAGCTGAGGATGGAACAGTTGTAAGAGATTTCTCTGTATTTCCCAATATGTGCAATTCTATTCACATCGCTTGTTTAAGCTATCCTGTACCTTTAGATGAAGTGTTTTTTTCTCTCCAAGTGACAGAGAGGTTGCAGCTTCTTTTTTCCCCAGGAAAAAAAGGAAGAGGGTGAGACTTCTCGTCCACCTTACCTGTCATTCATGCTGATGGCAATAATCTTTGGCAGGCCATCAGCACTCAGGAGAAGCCGTGCATTGTGCGAGCTGCTCTGCGTCAGGTTGTACAAGGTGTAGCAGATGGACGCTGTGGTTTCACAGGCAATGTCAGACCCTGGGACAGACTGGGGAAGTACTGCCACCAAATCAGGCAAAACTTCTCTGGCTGCAAGTTGGAAGAGAGACAAGCAATTCCATTACCAGCAGGTGCAGGTTTATGCAGGGGTCTTACCTTGTTCCTCCCATTCTCACCTAGCAGGGTGCTGCGTGCTCCCACAACAGTCATCCTTTCGTACCTGCGTTACATCCCTGCAATTTAGGTTAAGCTGCATCCACACTAAATCAGACAGTATGCAGTTTGCCTCACACACGATACATTATTGCCCCGTGTGCTGTAGTGAGGTCACTAGGCACGTGCCAGCAGCAGGCTGCCACTTCCCAGGGAAACCTCTGTGTCCTAGATGTAATCATGGGTATAGTGATACACAGCAAACTGAGAAAGGGTGACTGCAGCACAGCTTTCTGAACTAGTCTGTAAACTGTTTATTTAAGAATAACATCATATTCTGAAGTCCATCCCTACTCAAGAAACACCTCATCACTTTGACCAGCCTGTTCATTCCTCCAGATGGGTGACAAGGTTCAAACAATTATGTCAGACATGACAGTCCATTTTTTTTCTCCATCAGTAAATCAAGAAAGGCAATTTTCAGAAAGCGTCGTGAATTTAGGCACATATCTAGAAAACAGTATGCCTTTCCAAATGTGCTTTGAACAAAGTTTTTTTTTTAGGAATTTGACCTGAATTCACATATGCTTTCAGTCAGTCACAAAGAATACCTTTTCATGGAGAAAAGGTTTGCCTGAAATTCCCCCAGTTCTTTCTACTATGTATGAAGTAAGAAAATGACTGTGAATGTGCAAGATGAAGCATTTGTGCTTCGTGCTATTCTCTTTCCCACACTCTTTCATAAATTATTTTTTAAGATGAAATCCCAGCTTCTCGTCAGTTTAATTTCTGTTCTGTCCGGGGGATTCACCACTTGTAATTTTTAACACCACATGGATCATCCCTTTGAAATCAGCTCAACAACACGTTACAATATTTTCATTAATAGGGAATGTTCTCTAAGGATTCAACAGTGCCCAGGGGACTGTTCTGCAGAATTCTGGAGGTTAATCTGCCCCATGAACCATTTGTATGCCTGTAATTTCCCCTTTTCCCTTTGGCAGGAACACAGAAAAGGACAACAAATTATGTGAATCCATTTTACTCTATCAGTAGGAAAAAATTTCAAATACACATTAAATTGAAATGAGAATACTCAGAATAGAAACGGCTTCTGTTTAGAAATAAGATCCTTTAAAAATTATTTTTTCTATAGCATGTTCTGGCTTCCATTCTCAAAAACATTTTGCAGGAAAACTGTGTCAGCTGCAAGCTTCCAAAATTTTGTGTCTAATAGAAGGAAATATGACTTTTGGTCGAAGAATTAGAGATGGTCTATGATTTCTAGCAAAGCATTACATAGCTGTGGCAGCACAGAAGCTGGCACTCACCTTCCTTTACCCTATTTTAAGCAGAAGAAAAACTCCCTCTCCAAATCTGCATAGATTTCACTTCCATTATGTATTTTTGAAAATAGCACCTATGGAAGTGTCTGACGAGGAATACACAATATAGAAAAAACTTGAGGTGAAAGTCCTCCTTAGGCAAAACTCTTTATTTTAAACCCTGTAAAATGGCTGCAAGCATCTGGTGTAAAGATCTACTCAACTCACACGGATCAGTTTTTTTTTGGAGCACTTCTTTTTTTTTTAAAGAAGGAAACTTCAAGGTAAAGAGAGCAGAGAGCGCCCAAGAGACAATGCCAGTCTTTGCTCACCTATATCATTTTGCAGAAAGGTGTTGCGAGACAAGTTCCTGAGCAGTGACACTGCTGTCTTCTTTACTGCAGGGTGACTTACATGCAGCATAGTTCGGATGCTTGGAAGGCCATTTGCCTTTTGAACAACAGTCCGGGCCACCGCAAACGGCATCTGTTAAAGGGCACGTGGCAATACTGGGTGATCACCAAGAATGTACGGCCTCAGGAAACCCCCCCCAGCAGGTTCTCTGCATCAATTTAAACACGTTTAAAAGAGTTTCAGTTCAGAGCTGCGTATGAGCTGCGATGGAAAAGGAAGGTGCTATAAAAGAAGTTTTGAGCCCTCTTTCTCCCATCTGCTCTTTGGCCAGTTCCTCAGGCAGAGTCATCAGCTTCTTCACCACAAAAGTGATCTGCTGTTGTTGCAGAGCCTTCCTCTCCACACGGGACTATGTTCCACAAAATTACTCTTTTGGTGCTTTTAACATCTGCTCATCCCTCCCACTGTGTAACGAATTAGCAAATTCCACACATGGAGATTCTCACAGAGTGAGAAGAAGCAGGGCCCGTGTTTGCCAAGCAAGAAAACACTACAAAGTTGGTTGTGACTTTCCCTTCAATGTTCTTCAATTTCCTTGATGATGTCAGTGAGCCAGTGACTTGTCAGTGGTTATTTGAGCTCAGTGCACTGGGCATGTTGCACTGCAGCCCTGAACTCTATGCATTCACAGTAAGAACTAAATGATCAGAAAAAAGAAAAATGCTGACTTACTGGTCCAGAGCCAGCCGTGAGGTTCTGAAGAGCTCCCAGGGATGCTTCCTGGGTGTAGTTTCTGGTGCTCTTCGCTATTAAGGAGAGATATATCCTAATCAGTGTAGAATGCCAGAGCGATTCAACACCTTTGGGATTGCTCTTTTCCTCAGGTAGCGGGGTGTCCTGGTGCTTCTAAACATGTAAACAGATAAAGCCTTTAGAAACAGTGACCTTATATGACTTAATGCATCAAAAGCTAAACTAGTCATTTCGTAACTCTCCATGACCAGATTATTTGCAAATCGTCAAGTTGTGAGCTCAAATAATAATGTGTAAAATTTCAATATTTAATGATACTGGCCACTCAATCCAAAAAAAAAGGAGAAAGATATGGGGAAAGCTGTTTCTCATCTCTCAGCAACTGATGTTAGGGGCTGAGATCAAGGAGAAACAGAAATGGACAGCTAGTTGTACTGTAGATGGAAGGCACAATACCCTCCAGCAAAATCAATAGATGGAGAAGGGTTATCAATCTTTTTTATTTTGCTTTTGCCATCCCCTAGTACTGTTTTCCCTCCAACTATTCCCAGTTGTCAGAATATTAGTGATCTGTACCACATGGCCCTGAAAAGAAGAGGTCCTGAGATAGCCCAAAACCCAGCACGTCGTGGCAGTGGCAAATCATTCTGAGCTGGTTTCACTGGTGAAAGAACCATCACAACACCCACCCACTGGTATTGCACAATTGCTGTACACGGCACAGATACCACTTAGATCCATCAGAGGGGATGAAACCAAGTGGCAGTATTCCTCAGCTAAGGAAACAGTGCTTTTTATATGTCAGTGTCACCACCGTCTTTCAGCAGCAGCTGAAAGAGATAACTGGTGTCAAGTAGGACTATCAATAAATTTGCATTTTTGGGGCAAGTAAGTGTCATGCTATTGGACACATCAATAACAGACTGTCAGGTAGATTACAGTCTTATTCTCCAGAGCTTACTTCAACTGATTGACCAAACGAGAAGTAACTAAACATGTACTTTACCTCTTTTACTTTTCTGCTCCGTGTTCCAAAACAGCCTGGTGTTTTATCATTGCTAGAAATATTTCTTCTTTGCACATATATGCTCTGGGCATAGCTCTCAGGGAGCTCTATCTCTAGCTGGTAGGAAAGATTGTGAAGAATGCACACACAGTTTTCCGTGGCCTAAAATAACAAAAGAATAGAAATTGAAAGATTTGGCGTGCACTGAAGGGACATGTATAGACATGGGAAGAGCTTTCATTTTTGGATCTTCAGCAACTAACTGTAGAGCTTCTAATGCCTTATGGAAGAGCTGGGCTTCATGCCAGTGATCCACAAGACTGCATTTACACTGATAAATTAAACATGCCCTGGGATGTTCCTGAGCATTGAGGCCAGCTGGCACACAGGGCTTGCATTCGGAGTGGAGTGCATGCCTGCTGGAAATGGTCCTGGGACATTATAATTCCTGAATTGTGCCTGGGAAGTGTTTGGGCGAGTGCTATTTGACACAGACCAGAAGTGTGCCAAGAAATGTTTAAGAGCTTAAGAGTAAAGATGATCATGTACAAAACTCGCTGAAGCATCAGCAAAAGGAAAGCTTTGTATCTTTCCTAAGGAGGAAGTTTTTTTCCTGTGGTAGAATGCTTTTTTAAATAAGATGTTAGTTTCTGAACATGGCTAAGGTCAGGTCTACAATTTCTGCGTGATGAGTCTATGGCAAGTGGCTTTATTACCAGCTCCTCCTTTTTAGAAAGTAAAAAAGGAATGAGTGGTTTTAAGACAGAATGCAACAAGGAGCTATTGGCACAAGTGTAATGTGCTGGATTCTCCCTGAAGCTAATGGCACTGAATACAAGGAGATGCTCACGCAACTAATCCTAGAATAGAGCTGTAAAAGTGCAGTAATTACCACTACATGGCACAAGTTACAGCAGGCACGCTAGAAGTGCCTTGCAGGCTGCAGATAACTCTGTCATAAGTGGATGCTGGTCTTCTCACCCAACTTCACCCACCTAAAAGACAAGCATCTAGTCTAAGCTGTGTTCAGGGTTCATCTGCAGTCAATAGTGGGAGGAAGAGAACGAGATAAACTGGCGTCTGGAGGTGTCCGTGTCCTTGTAGTTACTGGGTTAGGCGGCAAGCATAACTTCTAAAAAACACTTAGGAAAATTAATTCCATTCTAAATGATGCAAGCTCCTTAATTATACTGCCACCCAAAGGGATTTAGGTTCTTCATTTCCTAAGGGGTATATAGCATTAAATATACAGGTGAGTAACCAGATTAATTTTTTAAGCTTCTAGTGAGCTAGCTCCCTGAGGCAACTGAAAAGGTAACATCTGACTCTTTTGTGTCTTAGGATCTCTGACAGCTGGAGCCCCTGGTGGTCTAGTGGTTAAGGACGCGGCACTGTCACCGCCGAGACCCGGGTTCGATTCCTGGTCAGGGCCACTCCCCGGGCAGATGGAGCCCGTTAGCC
>JAYRBT010000042.1:61159614-61191924 GCA_036023395.1 Myiotriccus ornatus | reverse complement strand
TAAAAAATCCAATGCGCAGGCTGGAAGGTGTAAAGACCTTCCCCGGTTCTTCGTTCGTGAAGTCTGGCCATTATTATTATTATCTCTGACAGCTGTGACTTTATCTCACTTTTTTAAAGAAGACAGAAGTTTCTACCTTTCTCTCTGGTGATTCCGAAAATGCTTTCCCAGTGCTAAAGTACTATTCTTTTAGATAGCAGGATAAAAATACTTCAAAAAGCTTCTTACTGGACTTTCACCTTTGGTGGCAATTTTAAAAGCCCCGGAAACAAGTCTGGAAGTTACATCACAACACTTTCTGAACACTGGTTTCTAAACAACAACAACAACAACAACAAACATTCACTTAGCAATTTACCACAGGAAAACACTTTTCATCTCAAAGAGTACCTTGTCATTAGGCTCATGGTCTGCAATAGCTCCTTGGATATAATACACAAGAGAATCAATCAAGCCATCACATTCTCTCATCTTTTTCCTTCCTTCTGGGCCGGCAGAGCTCATGTTTCTGTGCAGGAAGGAGTGAGTTGGTGAGAAGAGATTTAGTCAAAGATATTTTTCTGTGCTACTCTGACAAGTTTTTCCAGCTAAATCTTAAAAAACACTGAAGTTAAGGTTGACTGCTTCCTTTCTTCAGGGCTGTAAGACAATCTGAGTCTCTTCTAAGTAAAACTTTCACTTCAGCACACTCCCAGAAAAAAGCAAATACACCAGGAAAACAAACCATTGTGTTTGGATGCATAAGGTAAGATCTGACTCCAATTTTCATCTAGAAGTTGAGTTAAATATTTTTAAACAAACCTGAACAGAAAAACATCAGCTTTTTTTTATTATTCTATTTTCAGTTACATTTTTAATATTTAGGACGGTGCCTATGTGAAAATAACAGAGGAAAGATAGCTGTAAAAATTTCCATGCACACAAACGTCCTTTAGTAATTTACCTACACCAAACCAGTTCTTGATCCAAGATAACCCATTAACAGGCACTTGTTCTGAGAGTTTTAGCAACATCTCTACATTAACATGTGAAGAAAACCGATGTCACTTACAGGGCCACGTTCACATGGCAGTTCAGTGCTTGTGGAAATGCTCCAGGGGAAAATGCTATAGAGTAGGAGGGGGTTTGAATGCAGCCAGACTGGTAGGTTGGAGCAGCAGCCTGGCCCCACTGCTGGGCAAGAGGCTGCGGGGATGAATGGTGAGGCGGCTGCCAGAGCAGCAGTGGGAGACAGGGAAGAGGAGAAAACTGTCCTGCACTCAGCTGATTGCCAGCTTCCCAGAGAAGCTGCTGGCATCTCAGCAGGTAAAAGCTGAAGGCATAGAAGCTGCTCGGTCCGAGAGGGAAATGCCAGATGCCTTCTGCAGATGCCTCGTGCTGTTCAACCGCAGTGGCTCAGACAATTCTCTGCAGGCTTTCTGCTTCCTCCACACCCAAAAGAAGGCACTGTTTGCCAGGCTTTCAAGTAACATTTTATGTGCTTTGGAGTAACCCAAGTGCAACTTGAAAATGAATTACAAAAGTGATTCAGAAAGTCGTGAAAAACCAAACACACACTCGCTGCTTGAAGCTTGGCTCTAAATAAGATACTGATTTCCAGGGAAGTAACAACACTTAAAATTTTGTTGTGTAATTACTTTTACAACTCAACAAGGTCTGAGTTATGGAATGCTGGAATTATAAATCCAGACCTCATTATTTTGGACTCCTGCAGCTCTGCTGGCCAAAAGACTGCACATTCCAGCTTCTTTGTTTGAAATAACATTAAATATAACCCAAACTTAGCATCAAAGCTGAAGAGGGACATGTTTCTTTAGATACTTTCAGGTTGCTTATTTTGCATCCTTACTTTAGCCTCTAGAAATCACAGTGTTTATTATTTTGTTAATGACAAATCTAGTAAGGTACAGCTTTAAACTTTCCCATGGCTTATGACTGTAAAATAATGTAGCATTTTACATATTGTCATTTCACTTCTACTGTTTTTATCAACCCTGGAAAGTAAATGCGCAGACTAAATACTAGTGCACTGTAATTATAATTTTACTTTAGGTCATAATGTTAACAATGTCTCTACCTATGAGTTCTTTATCGTCTCATAAAATTACGTATCACAGATTCAATATTCAGATTCCTCAATATGGCCTACTATAGGCATCACTTTGGAATTTAATTTTACCTACATATGTCACATTTGGGGCATGTCACGCTTTCATATGTTTATGGCTATGCTGACAGAAATGTACATGTTATAGCCCTTCTAGCACATAGCAAAAATAGTTCCTGAGGCACACAGACTAAAAATACTGTTAAAGATAAGTGTGGAATTTCCCTTGCCAAAGACACTTCAGCTGATGCAGTATTTAGTTTTGTCCCAGTACACCATTCTGAACCCCCCTGAACAACTGATCATGCTGAATGCTTGTGCAAGGAGAGGCTTTGCCCTGGACTCGCTGTCTTAGCATGAATATAGTGAGGCAAACAGCTTTTATAGCTCAGGAGGCAGAGAAGAGCCTGAATTGAGGGCACTGTCCTGTTCTGCAAAGGAAATTAATTACCAGAATCTGTTTCATTAAGAAGTTGATGCTCAGCTGTTCATCCAGCAGTAGATATCAGTGCATGTCTGTGTGCATGTCTACACACACATGGCCACTCCATTCTCCACCTTTCCCTGTTTCCTTATCACCACAACATGGGTTGGGAATGGAAGAGTTCCTGCTCTCCCACTCACCCAAACACAGCTGTAACCACCTTAGTCTAAATAGGGTCAGAGAAGAGCATTTCAGGCAAAACCTCTGTTGACAGCTTCAGTTTGTTTGCTAATTGAAGCCTAAGAAATTCTAGGAAATAAAAATATTGGAAAAGATTGGAAAGAAAAAAGAAGTTTCTGAGAAGTGTCACAGAAATGCAAAATAAAAAGTATTTTTTTTAAAACAAGGATGACATTTTGCTTAGAAAATTTCAAAATTGACTTCATCTTGGCTTCCCAGGATTTGAGATTCCTGACAACTGGGACGGCTCCTTCTGAGCTCGGGAGCTGGACTTCATTGTAGTGGAGTTCCTGGAGGCCCTGAAATACTCAGTGCTTGGGCAATTGCTGTGGTTGGGCTGGCCCAGCATTGTGACTCATGGCAACTGCTGTGGGGAGACTTCAGGGCTACCTGGAAATCTTCAAGTCTGCTGTGCAAGTTCGTTTTATTTGCTTTTTATCAAAAGTGCTCTGATATAAACAGATCCATGAAACAAGGATCAGCTGGAGTAAAAATCAAGAGCCTTGTCACAGAGAAGCTCTTCTGCTGCCCAATTTCTGATATTTTAACCCTGCGCTGGCCTTGAAGGGTTGGGAGAGTGCAGCCTTGGGGAGACTGATGCTTCCAGGGCTGGTCTCTTTAAATGACTCAGAACTCACATTTTGGCATCACCTAAATATTAAAAATCTCTGACTTCTGGCATGCTCAAATGTGGTAATCCTGGTGACATGCTCAAACTATATCACATGGTAATGTGGATGCATTTCATCTATCTACGTGCGTCATTTATCTCATCTTACATTTGCTGCTTCTGTTCTCTCTTGCACTCATGCATGGTGCAACTATATCTGTAATCAAAATAGCTGTTTGCCCATGTTCTCATGGCATTTGGAAAGGATCAGCTAATTCCCTAACGGGAAATATTATTTTGATCCACAGATGCGAGGTAAATGCAAAGAAATGTGACATAGTAAAATCAAGCATGACTTTGAAAGAAACAGAATGCTGGTAATGTATGTTCAATTAGCTTGCAAATGGCACCAAATGAAAGGGATACTCCCTTTAAGCCAACACTGAGTCATACACCGACTGTTGGAAAAGGTTTTTGAACTGCTGTGAATGATCCGCATAACTGATAAGAAGAGGGATTTTGTTCCTGGGACTCATTCAATTACCAGACAACAATTTCCTGAAGTAGTTTGGGAAATTCTATTCCCTGCATGCCTTACACAGTTCAAAACTTCATCAAGGAGGGAAAGGTATCTAGGATCTCCTTAGTAACCAGAGGCGCCAAGCTGCAAGATGCTTGCTGGAAATAACAAAATTCCTTTCAGGAATTAGGGGAGCAGATAAACTGAAGAGGAGGCAAGAGAAGATAAGAATGGGTGGAAATAAACTTCAAGGAGTAGCAATGCTATGCAAGAGGCCTTGGTTCAAAGACTTGTTATCATCAGTCATTTGTTTTACGTTCTCTCCTGGAAGCTTCCATTACAAGTTTGAGCTGCCATCACGCTTTTCAACACACAGTGAGAGCTTTGGCTTCACTTCTCTCTGGGGCAAAGGGAAGAAGATTTTTATGCAGCCTCCTGGTTTGAAGTGTAATGATACTGCTTCCTCCAAATACAGCTTTACACTGTCCCGTGGGTCACTGTGTCATTTAAAAAAAAAAAAAAAGCTAAAACAAGAGCTGGGATAGACAAAGTGTCAAAAATAATAACGAAAAAGGAAGCATTACTTCTATTTAACTGGTTGGGGAACCAGTAACAGAGAAGATAGCTGACTTTTCTGGAGATGGTTGTCTATAAATTTTGAAAAACTAGAATACACAGGGGCACTGGATGCTTCAGTTCCAGAGCAATTAAACAGGAAGGCTCTGCAATGAAGTACAGCAGTTGTGACCCTGAGCTCCAACACTTAAATGTTTTGCAGGAGGAAGTGTGACCACTAAACATAAATTTGGGGAAGTTCAGCACTGCAGAACTTCTGAGAACAGGTATTTCAAGATAAAAATGGAACAAGATCATTTATCAGCTTTCAAGGTGTAATACAAACAGCCTTCTACTAAGCCTTCCTTTTAATCAGAGGAAGAGTCATGCCAGAGATTCACTTAAGCATATAAATAATATTTAAAACCATACATTCTGCATGCTGTTGGTATCTTATCCTTTCAGACACAGAGAAGGAATATGGGGAAGTATCTTGAAAATTTTTACTCATTTGTATCAGAACTGGAGACAGAAATTTTATGTGTAGGACTTTCAGGCCAAGAAAAAGTGACTTTACCTTTACAATCCAACAGAACTTATCTGAAACATCTGTAATACTCCTGGAGATAGAGTAATACAACAATTTTACTTGTTCAGCTTACTGTCAGGCAACCAGTGAAGTCTGTTCATTTGGCTGACTCTGCCTGTTCAGGGCACAGTGCTTTTTATCACATTTCACTACTGAACAATACTATTTCTTATTCTAGCTGCTAGAGAGGAATTCTGTGGCGTACGCAGCTTCTTTTTCCTGTGTTAAGTTTTGTGACCTGCGATTTCTGTAAAGCTTTGCTTCTGACATGGTTTTAAGACAAAACACAGACCTAGAGAATGGGATTAACAAATGCTTCTAACGTCAGACTTCCTTATCAGTGACTGCAAACACTGACACAGGCAGCCAAGACTCAGACTCCACAGTATGTCTGGCAATAAGTGGTTAGCAGGACAGGGATTGGTCTGCTCATTCACTCATTCCAGTGTTTGAAAGTACCTGCAATATTATCTGCTAGAGTGGATTCCCTTCTCCTCCTGAACTTTTGTCAAGGAGGAGGAAGAGAGCTTTGATTTATGAGTTGGTAACTGTGTGGCACAGTGCACACACCCACACCAGATGCCAGTGTTAGACTTGGACTGTGGGTGTCCCTTTCAGTCAAAAGGTGTATGTAAATTTTTGAAAATAATTTCTGGCATTCTCCTATAGCTAAGTACTGCACTATGCATAATGTATTGCACTTCAAAGTACTATTTTTACCCTGTAATAGAAGCTGCAGGCTATAGACTTTATCAGCATGCACAACAAACATGTTAGTATTACAAAAGGGAAGACTAATTACAGATTTATATTCTGGCAAATAAATATACTCTTTAAACATCTTCATTAGCAACATCGTTCCCTCAGTGCACAGTTTTATTACTTCGAGGTATGGTCCTTTTTTAGTTTTCAGCATTTATTCATGCAGAGATTAATTTTTAATTAATTCATAAGGAAGGAATACTTCTAGTGACCTAATCTGGGAGGGGCGTCCATTTCCAATAAAGAGATGCAAACTGAATAATCTTAAAAATCTCAGCTATTTTGCCTGTACAAATATGATAAGCCTCATTAAAAATCTATTCTGTGCCAGGAACTAATTCTGTGCTGCAATCCTGCAGATCACCTTCACCTGGGAATTTTCGAGCCATTCTTGTTTTAATTATAATCTTCAGTGTTGAAGCTCTTAAAAATGAGGAGTAGAATATGGACATCATATTTATAAGATGGATAATGCATCCTTGAGCATCTAGATAAGGGTAGTTTAAGAGGCTTTTCATTAAGGCTACAGAGCTCACCGCAGCTCTGGAGCAGCCCCAAGCACTGAGTTTTCTGTACAGAGTAAGGTAAGTCCAAAATTTAAAAGAACTCACATAACAACTAGTATCAAGCTGCTGAAACAATCTCAGATAAAGAAATACCAAGCTAAACCTGAGACTGATCCTTTTTCTGCATCAGTTGGCTTATAGGGAAGAGACAGTTCCAGAGTCCAAATGCAGGAGCAGCCAGATTGTTTCTGTGTAAATGCATCCTGGGCTAAGCAATATGAAAAAAGACAACCTTTTCATTTCCTAAACACCACCAACGTTAGCTAGAGAGATTTTATTATGGGTGGTTAACGTTTCTTTTTATTTGCTTTTGAGCCATCATAGTAAATAAAAGTTAATTATTACTTAGAGATGAACTTAATTAGTAGTTAGTGGACTGACAGGAGTTCCTACAGGAAAAGGTGCCTTATAGTTGAGTATTTTGTATAGCTAACGATTCATTTGTCTTCTGAAACCACATGAGTCAGGCACACAGCTGTTAACACAGTAAAAATTAATGCCATATATACAACTACTATGCTATAGGACATGTTAGCATAGCAGGAATGTGTGAGGCAAAATTGGGCAGCTTCCCAAGCCTCTAAATTTCGAACTTAATTCCTTGTATTGTACTAGAAGGTGTGTAAAACTCAGGCCGTGACTTTGCACTTGTACTTTCCTCCTCTAAGGAGCTCACTGTCCTTTCACGCATTTTGGAATGTGTACACAAAAGACATGCATCTCCGATACTCATGAGTGTACTTATTTAACGAGCAATGACTTCGAACTCTCAAACACAAAGGGCCCCAGTTCTACAGACTGTTATTTTTAAAGGAGTTTTTCTTGAAGATGTCATTTTTATCCTTCAGCCATTTAGGGGTGTGTTCACTGAGGCCTCTGGTGTTTCTCTGTACTATCTAGCTACTGTGTTCAAGAGCCTAGTAGCTGACTGCAGTAGCAAATACACAGCTATAAATCTATTCATCCACTCCATGGCTGCAACTTGCTTGAACTTGTGCAAAAGGTTGGGCAGGGCTTACAGGGTTTAACAAATGGCTTTTCCCTAATTTAAGTTAAATAACTTTCTAGTCAGTTTAAGTATAGATTAAGATATGTCAAAGTAAGCATCTTTGGCAGCAGCTGAAAACCGAAGACTTTTATGTGCTTCTAGGTACCATGTCTCTCTTCCAAGTCATCTGTTTAGATGAGAAGGGATTATGGCTTGAGAGGAACTCTGTGCATTTATCCAAACAGTCCTTGGAGATGCTACTGAATGTAACTATTAGTCATGGTTTATATGCAGAGTAGAAAAAAAGACCAACATGGCCACTGCTGAGCATGTTCTGCTCACTACTCAGAGGACTGCTCCTGTGCCTGGTAGCATTTAGCAGGTATTGCAGCAGGTGAGCAGAATATACTCAGCAGAAATGTCAAAAAACCGTGGTCCCAATAATACCCAATATTGCTGTAGATGAGGATAACTTTCTCTGTCTCTTGAAAGGATATTTCAGATACCCAGGCACTTCAGTTGTCCCACCAAAGATCTATGACACCAGAACTAATACAAATATGTTAGTCTTTTGTTAGTCCAAATGGCACTTACAGGGCTATGCAACAGTAAAGTGCATCAAAACTGAAAATAAGAAAGAAAATAAGTGTGCAGGCCTGTTCTATCATCACTATTGCTTCGGGTAGCTCTAGATTGAGTGCTCACCTCAAGCATCCCGTGGCATTGTAGAAGATATCCGGGTCAGGTAAAACACTTGACTTTGGGTAATCTCGATCTGGCCAGCCTGAGTAAGGGATGAGAACAGCTTCTGTCAGCGTCTGCAGGGCTTCTCTAATCAGCAGGTGCTTCAGCTGGTCATTAGAGGACAAATTCCACAACAAACCTGTAATATCCAAAATAAAATCGGAGTGGCAAAAAGACTCCCTTGCAGTTTGACAGACTTAATCTCAAAGTCCTTGAAGTTAAAGACTGAAGAAACCTGCCTGACACTTGATATCCTGAAGAGGAGCAGAAGGGGTTGGTAAATGTTCACTAGCCCTGATCTGAGGACAGGGAAATGGGACAAAAAAGAGGGCACAGTTATCCATGTGATTAAAGTAAAATCTCTGCATAGTCAGTCTGATGCCCAACCATGAAGTGCAGTTTCCCATGGCTCCACATTGCTTACCTGCAGCAATCATCTTCTCCATTACCAAAGCAGCACAAGCTAAACAGAGATAACAACACCAGCATCAGTGATCATCCCCCACAGTTCCAGGGAGGAATCTGTCCATTCTGGATGCCTGGCAGAACTAGGTGCACTTACAAGTACCAAGATCAGTGAGTGGGAGAATAAACTCATATACAAAAGGGATTGTGATGGGAAGTACAGAGACTGAGTTCACAGGTTGCTGGAAATCTGCTGGAAGACATGAAATGCCCATTACCAAGTTTCTCTAACAGCTGATAGCAAAATTTCTCATAAGAGGGCAAGCTGTTAAACGCTGGTTGGCCGTTACTATCCAGACATTAGTCACTAAGCAAATCATTAAGTAATGCTACAGAGCTTGTCTATTCACAATCTCCAAAACAAATTTTAAATATAATCTTACACAACTTACTAGGTTCGCTTATGTTCTATTCCAACAGATGACAATTCTTTTTGAAGTACTCTCCTCCTGGAAAGTGACAGGTATTTCTGCTTTTCACTACAAAGACATTCATTGTTTCCCCAGCCTCCTGCTCTAAGTTTCACAGACCTCCTCCACACACTGGCAGAGTATAAGTGAATGTTCCTTTCATCAGTTCACAACAAAAATGCTTCTTTTATATCTCCTTACACTTTGCATTTAATTTCAGGTATTGTGAGAAATAATAAAATCAAAACAAAAGCCAGCCAAAAGCAGCCCATTCCTTCTTTTGAGATCAGCTGTTCAATCTCTGAATTAGAGGATAAAAGGAAGAATGTATTTTCCTGAAGGAAAATAAGGCTTATGGGAAATCAGACAAGCAGATCAAAGAGCATTGGTAGGGGAAGCAGGTTAAGACAGAATGGCACAAATGCAAGGAAGGGCACAAGGACAGAATATAATTTAAAGAAGAACAAATTAACTTTTAATAACAGATTGATACTTAGAATAAAGTTGTCAGAACAGAGTTTGAGATGTTGCTTACACTGTAAATTTTCCAACAAAAATCCTACCTTTACCCACAGGCACTGTATGACTGGGCTGAGAAGGATTCTCTCAGTGGCATTCTGGGTGTGGATGAATTTGTTCACATTAGAAAATGTCTTTAGGAGTGGACTCTTTCCTTGCACCTATGCTATAATGTACTCATAGGAGCACAGTTTTCCCTTAGATGGTTATTTGGAAAAATGGGTGGGGTCTGCTTTAAAATTTATATTTCTTTTAATGACAGCTCTGCTTGTGCTGTAATCTTCCCTGTAGGAGAAATTTCCTTTCATTTCTTGTATTTATGTTTCATGATAACAAGATCAAGAGGTTAGCTACTCCCTGGAGGCTCATCTGGCTTACCTTCAAAAGCTAATATTTTTTGGGTGTTTTTTGGTTTTTTTCAAGCCACAGCCATTTTACTTTCTGTTCCTCAGTATGCTCTCCAAACACTATAAAATTCAGTTCCTGTCTTGGCTCTTGTGTTGTCGCCAAATGACATCCTCTCCTACTACTTAATAACCTCATTCCTTTCCTAAGAGATTTCTAAGCAGCTTGTATGTCAAAGAAAGGACAAAACCCATGTTTCCTTTCCTTGACTTGTATCAATGATTTCATGAAGCCAGATAGTTCAGTCAAATCTTGAGGGGGACTCTTTCTCCCTATGAAGGGGTCATACAAGCACAGAAATTGCAGAGAAACCAGGCAGCTATTTTCTGCACAGGGGCCTTAGGTAAACTGGTCCACAGCAGCTTTCAAAGCCACTTTGGTGGGGCTTGGGGCTTGGTGCTCTTTGTGTGTTGTCCTGGGATGCACACACTGTGAGGCAGCACACAGCACTTGCTGTAATCAGCATTTATCTCCATGCACTTTGATTGCTTTTAGTCTTTTCACAGGACAACTCAAGGCACGCTGCATGACTGTGCTCAGCCTGTATTCCTCAGGTCTAGAAGGAAATACAGGCCATCAAAGTATTATTCTTTAGAACACATGATGTAATATGGCTTAATGTTAGGCAAGTCCTTGTCTGTATTAACACTGCTCGTACTAATAAGCCTGTTGATCTTAAAAATAAGCTTTTAAGGCTGATATTTACTTATCTCATGTAATTTTCTGAGAGGTAATGAAGTACAGTATGAGAAAACAACTGTGTCTTAGAGTTTTAACTTCCTTCTTTCCAACAACTCCTTATCTTCACATACTTTTGCCAGGTGGAGTGCTTTGGTAGCATCTTCCTACACAGCAGCAGAAACAAAGAGCTTCCCTCTGCTGAGCCAAGACATCTTTATTAATGAGTATGGCATGCTTTCCATCCTTGGCCAGGAGTCTTTCACCATTAATCTTTTCCCGGAAGTGTTACAACACTGCAGAGAGATTGCATGCATAGCTGTGATATTCCACTAGTCCTGCAGGAAGCCAAAGGCAATGCAAGAGGAGAAACAAAACTTGTAGGTGAGCCATCAGTCAGACAGGGAAACTGCTGTTCAGCAGAATTTAACCATTTTGTTAGAAAGGAAGTCAAAGGTTTGCATTATCCTTGGAAAAGCCTTGTGTTGCAGCCCATTTCAGGCTATGCAGTCAGTCTGACAGGACAGTAATTCCAGTGATCCCTAGATATCACTGTACATGCCAAGATCACCTGGAAGCAATGATCTAAGTTAGCATATGTGTAACAGTGACTGTCTATCTCCTGTCTGCAGCTCACTCCTTGCCTGTCTGGGAAAGAAAGTGGCCAGAAGCAAAGCTAATATTCTCACAGAAATTCATTCATCCAGACTGCCCTTTGCCCTGTAGGCTCCTTGCAGCTCGTTAAGGAGATGAAGAATTGTTCAAGTGTTGGCCAAAAGTATGCCCTAGTGCCATTTTCACAGAGGGACTCAGTGTGCTTCCTCCTGACTGCACATTTGGTCTCGAACAAAGCAAGAAATACTTCTCTCTTGGCGTATTTTTTAAGCCATCCTTGGCAACAGATAGGCATGAAAGCATACCACAATATTTTGCTTTACACAAGCTAGATCATCTTGCTTGATATTGCTTAAATATTTTGTTGGTGTCTTCTTCATTTTGTAAGTAAATACTCGTGTTCAATGACAGGAGTAATTGCAGAACGAATTGCCTTCATCCAATTCCACACTGAAGGGGAAGACAGTAACATTCACAATATCCATGTGAACTATCCTGCACACTCAACAGTTTTGTCAGAAATGATGAAATTGCTAGCAAGGACAGAGCATTGGCTTTCTGGCCACTGTACCACCATTTTCACTGCTTACCTCACTGATTTGTAACAGCACAGAGAGATAACACACTGTACAGTAAGCTACTAAGTGACCCTGATTCTGCAACTGATGACTGTGAAAACCTTTAAAACATTTTAATGTTGCAGAGCTGTAGAACTGAGCCAAAAGAACCAACAATACAAAGCTTTGTTCTCCAGCTTAGGGAGCAGAGTGTTTAAAATATTTAAAAGAATGCAGAATTACAGAAGGTCTCGACATGTCCTTGCTTCAGGCAGGGCTGCTTGACACCTTCTGTATCTTTTCAAGCACTGTTCTCTTGATAGCTTTTGTTCCTGGTATCTTTTAAAGTTCACTTGAAATAAACCCCCATTCATATATTCCTAATGTTTTCCATTTATAAAATATATCCTGTTCTTCCTTTGCATGCTAACGAGAATGAATGTGGGTCACGAGCAGTTGAATTCCAACAGACACACTCCGGTCACACAGGACTGCAGGGATGAGGTGGTGGGCACTTCTTAAAGGGCTGCTGCAAAGCCAACAAGGGAGCAACCATAGGTTTCTTTTTGAGTAATGTTGGACTTTTCCTCCCACCGTCCCTTCTGCTACACTGAAGAACAACAAGAGGTGTAACATGGGGTTTCTGATCCAAAGGGCTTTTCTTTCAAATTTGCAATGGGCCCTACTAATTAACAGTTCTTCCTCAAGGTTACTTGAAATAAAAGCATGAGAACACTAGCCCTGCAAAAACCAAATCCAGAATGTCAGTCACTCCACTGATAGTGCTGTGTGATCTTTGCAATCAAATGGTTGCCAAGGAGGGATTCTCTCCCTTGTACACAAACAAGAAACATGCTGTTGCTGTGGCAGAGCTTTCTGCTCGTCACAGATCCAAGAAGACAGACTTGTGTGTTAAACCACTGGGAGTGGGAGAGCTCAGAGCAGAAATCTGGGGCAGTAGAGTTTGTGGGGAATACAACAACCACTTTCTATCCATGGCACCTGACAGTTCTGGGTGACTGTCTTCAGCAAGGAACTCCCGGTAGGTGCTGTCAGCATAGAGTCAAATAACAAAGGCTGAACTGCTGTGTAAATAGCAGCAGCATTAATTACAGTCCCAGGATCCTTAAGGGAGCCTCACTTTCTTTTCTGGAATATCTAGGACTTTAAGCTTCCCGCAAACAGACTCATATAATTTCTCAAGGAGCTTTAAGAGGGGAAGCTGCAGTTCTTAATCTCTTCTTATTGACTGAAAGACTGGTCTTGAGTAAGGACCTTGGAATTTTACCCTAAGCGAATTGCCCAGAATAGGTGACAATGTTCTTGTATTTAGTCACTAAACATGGGCCTAAGTAAACAATCCTCTACCTCTCCCGGAAAGTTTGTGCATTACTTAAAGCACTCCATGCTTGACTGCACAGAAAACACTACCTGTGATTTGCTTCTTAGTCTCTATATCCCTGGTGTGTCGAAGTAGGCGGAGCAAGAGTGGGATCCCTTTCTGCTCTGACACTTCCAGTTTGTTGTCATTGTCCTCAAACACCAAGTTTCTCAGAGCACCACATGCTGCCCGCTGAATGTCCTCATTCTGAACCTCAAGAAGCTGTAAAAGTTTGGGGATACCACCAAGTGAGAAAACCTGTGAGGAAAACAAAACACAGCAGAGAATAGTTAGATACTGTAAAAAAACCCAAACTTCACTCTCCCCCTGCCCCAGCAAATATTTAAAAAGTCATAGAGACTTCTTTCATTTGCTCCTATTTGAAAGACTTTAAGCACAAATCTTCAATCATTTGCACATGACTGCTAACTTCTGAACTTTCATATGACTAATAGTTAAAATTAACTAAGGGAGGCATCACATTTTGATAATGTAAGAGAATGAAACTAAATCTCTTCCAGCTTTGCTGCAGATTTGTACTCTCTGACAAGACATTTAATCACTTTGTATTTTAGCTTCCATGTTGCTGAAACGGGTATTTGAGCATTTATAAACTGTTTTGAGATTTCTATACGTAAAATGTTCCCGAGGTGCCAAATCGGGGGTTTTTCTTTTCAGCAGCATGCCTGATGGAAAGACAGTATTTTTTTCTTTATTATCTTCTGTGCACTTATCAAATAAGTGACAGTGTATCAAATAAGAACACATTATACTTAGTACTTCTTATCTGTGGCATACTGAGAAACAATAGTAAACTAGTAAAATTTAAACACTGTAAGCTAGCTATCTACTGAACCACCCTCATTTAACAAAGACTACTTTTCAGTGTCTAATTCTTTAGAAAATGAGGTTTTGATCACAAATGAAGACTTTAGCAGCTGTATGGAAAAATCAGTTTCCAAGTTCTACACACTGTGGCAAACGAGGAATCCCCTATGAGCTGTGATGTGACATAAGCAAGCTTTGGCTCATTTAAGAACGAGTTTACTAGGAAAAGTACCTTACATTCAAGTACAGTTGAGAAAGGCTTCCTCCAGCACCTCAAAATGCCATATGGTTTTGTGGACAAACTCATCCTTGTGTATAATCAACAGCACGTGAAAGACTAAGAAATCTGATACAATGGTTTTGAGCAGTCCAGAGTTTAATGATAAAAAGAATTCAACGCAACTGACAGGTGTTGGCAACACAAAGAAATGCAATGTAACAAAGCCTTTTGCTCTTCATGTAGTAAACTACACAGCCTGCCAGCCTTTCCTCTGATTCAGCTGTACAAAAGGCACAGTTTCTTGCTACTGCACTGCTGACCTGATTCCCTCTGTAATCATCTCAATGCTAGCAGAATGAAACACAGAAATATATATCTTGAGGGAAATGGAGCATAGAGGCACATCAACCTATTTTATTACAGAAGATCAGCCCTTTCGACACTGACACCGCAGTTGGTTGGGGTTTTTTAAACATTTATGCAGACTTTCTATTAGTAATTTTAATGCATTTATACCTCTTCTAAGAGAAGCGGTGCTATTTCGACCTAATTTGCAAAGGATAATTTCCTAAAGCTATTGATTAATCCTTCTAGATTTTCACTGGTAGAGACAGGAGCAATTATAATGAGAAAAAGTTCAGACTCTATTTATAAAGGTTGAAAGAACTATGTTTTTTTGGCCTGAAACAGAGCAAATTAAGTGGGGTTTTTTTCACTTTGCAGCCTCAACATTCATGGAAAACCACCCAGACAGGACAGAAACTAATCAAATCAGTTTGAAAAAGGGAGATTTAAGTTCTGCTTTTAAAGTTACACCAGGAATAACTGGTAAAGATAGTAAAGCTCTTTGACTGCCTACAGCAGCTTGTGGAATCCTAATCAGTGGGATGATCTCGATGTTGGTCCTAAACATCCATAATTACAGATGGTTTGAGTGAATTTTTACCCTACATTTCTATGTCTCCTATCACAAAATGCTAAAGCCCAGATTTTTGCAACCATAGATCCAATCCTATTCCATGGATTTAAAAAAATCTGCAGCACAAACCATCAGTGTATTTTAGGGAAAATATCTAACATTAGTATCCTGTAAAGTTTCTTGAAGTGCTTTTTTTTGGTGTGTCATGCTGACACAGTGCCATACAGTACAGAAAGCTATTTTCTCTACCTGACTCTAACTGGCATAAAAATAATTACTTACTTTTCTTCTGGCATCTGCTTTCTGGAAGCACTCATGCTGTATGAAAGTCACTGCAGCAAGAATCCTAGGTGTAGACTGTGTGTTTTCACTTTTCAGTATGTTCACCGCACGCTCCAGTGTCATCTCCACTTCTGGGCTCCTTAAAAGTATAGACAGAGGAAACAGGGTGAAGCAAGACTGCAGAAAAATTATCTTTGTTGTAATACCAGGATTTTTGTACTTTCCAAGTAACTTTAGATTGTCTTAGAACTTTCTTTCCTTTCCAGTAGCAGAAAGTAGTATAAAAGCTTTAAGAGATACTGATGTTCTGGGGAAGAGAAAATCATAAATAAAAGCGTGGCGACAATGAGAAGTTCTGGAGAAAGCAAGTCGTGCTTCAAATGATAAAAACAAAATGGAGACATTAGTGGATGTTTTTATCAGTGTTTCCATCAGTTTCCATCCTTTCATCACTGGATGAAGGACACGATGTGGAAGGTAAGATGAAGGATGTGGATGAAGATCCAAAGAAGGCTATAACCAATGCAGAGTGACTATTACTGATCATGAAGACATCCTGATGTTTTCCTCAGTAATGTGATGATTGCTTTTTTACATTTGTTTTCATGCCTTCCATACATTTCTTAGTTTCCAGACTACATATATGCAGGACTGCATATTTCAAACTATAGAAGTTGTTCGAGTTTGGAATAGATGGGCAAAGCCTTTTTTTCAGAATAAAAATAGCACTCATTAAACTGAGTATGTATATCCACCGTGGTAGGATTAAAAATAAGTGTGGCTATTTTCCTTTCAAATTCCAGCATGTTTGCTTAAATGATGATTGTTTTAGACAACCATATGAAAAAATGGAAAAAGAGGTCACCAGACACATTTTTTTCCTCACTAAATGGAACATAAAACAATTCACGGCACATTCAGGAGCATTAGCCATGGGACAGGTGGTTATGCTCCCCAGACTTTTATTTACTTTTTGTTACAAGTATGTTCCACCTAGAGAAAAAAAAAAAGGGGGGGGAGGAGGGGAGGAGGAGGGGAAGTGAACAAGAACATGCGTATTTTATTTTTTTTAAACCAAACAGTTTTGTAGTACCAGATCCTCTGCTGGCCAAACAGAGATGAGAGGGCAGTCTGTGAACCCCAGTGAAACAAGCAGTCATTGGCAATAACTCCCTATTTCAGAGCTACCAGAATGAGAATGATTTACTTAATAATCATCCCAGTAAATGAAGCCAAAGTTAGAAATATTAACACAATTACCATTTATGTTAAAATAGGTACCTGGGAAATAAATCGGCTTAAATTGAAATTTTTTTTTTTCAATTAACTAAGCAGAAATATTAAATAATAAACAATATTCAGGAAAGTGAAATACTAAACTTTTTGGTACTGAGAAACGTTCCTAAAAAGTGTATTTGTGGACTGCACCAGGTGTCACCCCGTTCTTCAGCTCTGGGACTGGCTCCATAGTGGACCTGCAGGAGTGAAAGAGCCTGGAGGCTTGCCCAGAATGGGCTGCAGGGGAGCAAGGTAGACAAACCAGGCAGAAATCAGGCAGATTTCCCACAGGGAATCTTGCTATAAATGCACTGAAATCCAGCTCTTTCTCCCAAAATATTTATGATGTACTCGTGAGCTCTGAGACAAAAACAGATTTTGCTGGCATTTTTCTTGCAGCTACACTGCAAATCAACATCTGCTGTTTGGTTTTGCCAAGGCAAAAACCAACTAGTATGGCTGTAAGGACAGCAAAGAAATGCAGAATTTTGATTCATTGCACCTGTTGCAAACGAAATTATACACCCATACCCTGAGGTTTCCACCTGCCTTTATATTTCTTTTTGATATAAATCATTATTGTTTGGTATAAATATGTTATTTCTTGTCTTATCCTCTCCTCTGAGTTATTGTTTTGAGCAAATACAATGTATCTATAGGTGCTGAGGATGCTTATGCAAGAGAAAGATGAAATGAAGGGGACAGTGTGTTGAGGATGTCAGTGGAGAGGTTAAATCAAAGGGAAATTATACAGAACTTTGGTTAGTATCTCTAGTGCCTGGCAATGCTTACAGCTTCCATATTTTCAGAGTTTAAAATTCTGCCAAATTTAAAACAAAGTAGTCACTAAATTACTCCAAGTTGTAAGTCAGATGAACCGATCAGAAAACTACTTAAAGATCTCAAACAATGAGTGATGAAAAAAAGCCCGATCATATCTCTCCTTCTTACTCTCTATAGTGGGACAGAAAAGCAGGCCTTTCAACCTTGGGTTTTAGTCATGTTTCTTAAATCAGCAAAGATTTTGTCACCCTGTGCACATGTGAGCATGTCAACCTGACTGCTAGTCACTGCAATCGTTTTGGAGCCCTTTGCCCAAAATCAGTCACCTTCTGCGGGCAGCAGACATCAACAATGTATTAAATTGAGTCACTTCACCGACTAACAGCTGAGAACGACTAGAACCATGGGCCTTTCAAAGTCAAAACTGCTGCATGAGCTGATCCCTCATGGGGTACCAAAGAATCTATGTGGAAACTCAACCTCAGGATGCCAAAGGTGTTTGGTCCATCAGCAGTGCCTGCCAGGCTGAGATGAACATAAGGACAGACTGCATTTCTAAGTGCTAAGGGTGTAGATCTGCATTTAGACTGACAGCAGCTCACTGTTCACCAGAGTCATCCTACATGGCTGATACTCCTTCATGCAGCAGGCAAAAATATTTCTCTCCTGTCGCGCACTGCCATACTAGGCTTGTTCTTCATTGGATAAAAATAACATTCCCTGATGTTTTATCTGGCAGCAATAAAGGATGCAATACAATCTTTGACCCTCAATGGTATTCATAAAGTTGCAGCACCCTAATTCTTGTCAAAATAGAATCTGATGCAATGATTCTATCCCACCCTCAAAACATTTACAGGCAAACTTAATAGCAGTTGGCTGACTGGCACGTGTCATGACACAGAACAATCAGTCAGGAAATGGTTGTTAAACAGAACAATGATTTCACAAGTTCTGACTTCACCTTAAGTGCCAGAGCATAACATTTTTTAGATAGATAGATACATAATAATTTTGTGACAGTTCTCTGCACATTTAGAGGTCAGATTCTGTAAGCAGCTGTTTCTCAGACAGCTTCAGGTTGAATCTATCTCTTTCCTAAGCTCTTCATCCTTTTAACTGATTCACTTTACCAGAAGATAGAGATAACATCTCTATACTCTGATTTTTTCTACTTTGCTTTCATAGCATGAGCTAATTCTTTTACAGAAAGTTTGAAAATGCTTTTATATAAATTTCAAATGCTGTATACAGCTAGTCCACTACTTCTCTTTAACATTGCACAACTATTTTATACTCTCTTAATTAACCTTGGAAAGACTAAAACTGTGATTTGCATAAAAAAGTATAAATTTCAGGAAAAATCAATTTACTCCAAAACCAAGGTTATCTTTTTTTCCCCTTTATCTTACTAAGGGAGCAAGAGGCAAGGTAACGATATGTCAGATAATGCAGATTTAAAATCAGAGAGAATGGGAAATGACAAGAAATATTAAAGTGTCTACAAAGTTCTTTAACTGAGAAACCTTGTCAAAAGAAACTACTGTACTACTGGTGGGATGATGGACTTAAGTGAAATACCTCTGACTTGACAGTGGTGTACACTCCACAGCAAAATGTTGTCTAATATGGTTTAAACAGTTAATTCTACAGTAAACTGTGTGGTAGCTATTGAGGTTGAACCAGAATGCATTACAAATAGGACTTCTGCATCCAGTCCTTCCAGTGGTGAGACTTATTAAATGTGCAATATAGGTGTTGACAACAGTAATAATGTATGTGGATATAACACACGATTATATAAACATGTGTAACAAATGCTGACTGAAGTCAGCTAAAACAGATACAGTTTCCTCCTTATAATTTAGGAATGGTGTAAAGATGGTGAATGTGGTGCAAATCTCTTGCAGAATTTTAACTTCCATTCTGCTTACTACCAGCCTCTTTACTAATATAAGCTATTACATTTTACAGAGACTTTTTAATACTTTGCGTAAAGAGCCCCTCACTCCCCAAAAAACTTAGCTATGAAACTAAAGTAGATTCTAGGATATTTGAAAGTCTAAGCAAGATATGTAGAAGAAAATGAAATGGAAGTACTGAGTAAACAAGATCTGTAAACAGCTGCAAAGGGAACTTGAGAAGATTTCACAGCACTTGCAGTTGTTTTCCTCTCTGATTTCCAGCAAAAGCTGAACCTAAAAACTGGCACTTAAGGAATTATGCTGTCAAAGGATTTCCAATAGGCCACAAATCTCCCAGCTGAGTTCAACGTGGTCTCAATCAAGCCACTTGCACAAAGACTGAAGAGAGATTTTTACATCTGCAGGTATGAAAAATACTTTGGTTGATGATTGTACAGGCAGACAACCAGACTCCAGTGTCTGCACCTGCAAAAGAAAAACCAAAATTGCTCCTACATGTAATTAAAGACAAAAATTGCTGGTTGTTGCTCAGAAATACATTCAAGAACGTGCCAAAAGTTAAGTAAATTATTATCAATGGGATACATGCCTGTTTGTAAATTGTCTTACTGAGAAATGAAGTCCTCCCAGGTATGTATTTTCAACATTACTACTCTCAAATCTTTAGCTGTTGTGAGCTCTGAGCTGTTTTTTTCTGCACTTACTTGCTGTAAAGACTGAATACCTAAGAGTCTCATCATTAATATCAGATCTCTTTAACTCTTGCATCTCCCAGCAGTGAAAATTTCAATCCAGGCCAGAAGTGAGCACGATACTATATATGTTTGTAAATCTTATCATAACACACAACATGTAGTTGACAACAGAAAATACCTCATCAGTGATACCAGACGATGTCTCTAAACACACAGTAACAAATTCAGAAAAAGAAGAAAGGTAGTCTTCAGAAAAAATGAGCCTAACCACTACACAGTTATGGGAAAAGAGCCATTTCTTAATAACACTGTTGTAAATTACACTATGATTAACTTAAATAAGAAATTTTAGGATCTTATTTGGATTATGAAACAACAATAGAAACCAGAATAGACAGTGCAAGTAACCATCTCCTGTATACCAAGTGGCTTGTTCTGTCTGTTGAACCTTAACAGCTCTGGAAACCTCCAGAATTATTCCAAAATTAAAAAATATTCACCTATGAGTGGAATTTCAGAACTGATACACTTTCTTTTTTGAAAATGAAACTGATTTTAGACATTCTGAAATCTTCTCTGGAAGGGAATTTCAGTGGTGGCATGGGAAGTAATGTTGGGGGAAAATAAAATTCCAGTACTTCAAGCAATTTTCCTGAAGTCTGGGGGCAGATTTTTGACTTTCTGGCATGGATCTAACAGGGCTTTAAATCAGGATAGTGCCCTCAGAGCATGTAGGATCTCATGGTAGTGAGAGGCTCTGGGGTACTGTTCCAGGGATGGATGGTGCTACAGAGCTAAGAGAAATTTCTGCTTGTGTTTTAACTGAAGTTAATACTAAAAAGCATCCTTGAAATCACGAAGGATTTTTAACCAGAAATTGTAAATCTGCCAAAAGCTGCTTCACTGGTAGATTTCTGACCTATTCTTGTAAGAACCAGTGCTGATATCATCTGGTCTTTCATAAGCACAAAATTTGCCAATACTACATTGTGTGCTGTGACTCAGATTGTAAATTATTCAGTGACTACTTACAGTGTTATAAAATTGGTTAACTTTTGGCAAAAGGGGGTCCCAACCCTAAGTGGGAGTTGTGGATCCTGCAGTATGTACATACATATACATTTTTTTCTCCTTTTCCTCTGTTGCACTGGAAGAGGATTTTTAAGAGTAAATCTTTCTGCATCCCCTGCACTGATATTTTGTACACTGTGTTGGCTGCTGAACCATAAGCTGTCAGTTTACTTTTTCTTTTTAAACAAACATGTTCCTTTCAGCTGTGACACTCCAGAACCAAAGCAGGTCCTGCATCATGCTTACCCTAGCTGAGATCCATTGATGGTGACCTGCTCACTCTGCAGGAAACCATTTCTGCCTGCTGCGGCCACAGCAGCTGTCAATGGCATCCTCTTCCCATCTGTTTCTGCAGTGATACTGGCTACTGAAGCTGGCTGGGAAACTTCCCTCCTGGTCTGTGCGTTTCTGAAAGTGGTTTGGTAGAAGCTGGACCTTACAGATTGCCTGTTCTGAGACGCCAGCTGGGAAGCAGTTGGTGATCTCACTTGTCCCATCGCGCTGCCCGAGGTCAGGTAGTTTTCTTTCTCCAAAAGGTTGGTCATACTGCGACTGTTGCCTGCTTGGTGGTACAGAGGTACAGTGGGGCTGGGGTAGACACCATCCAGGGCAGCATCATTAACAGCCCCCATGCGGGAGTGTCTCTTAAAAGAGCGTCCCCTGTTCACCGAGTCGCGAAGAGTGTAACCAACAATCTCAGACCGAGCGTATCTCGGGGGCACAGTCCCACTCGATCTCCCGATATCTCCATGCCTCAGAGAGAATCCAGTTGAAATCCCTCCATCATAGTGAAAGTCACTGGACACATATGCCAGTCTTTCCGGAATTCGTTGGGGTGAAACCTCCAGTCTCTTCAGAGGTTGCCTTTGAGCTCTCTCTTCCATTGTCCTGTAAGCAATCCTTGTCCCCCAGCCATTTGTATAAGAGGATGGTGAGGCAATCTGCTCAAGGGTGCACACAACAACAGGAGTCACAGTAAGATCACAGCACTTAGGATTAATAGCAAAAAATCCAAACAAATAAGTAAAGATAAAAATTTTACACTCTGCTTTCAGAATAAGAAAACAAAATGCAAACATCAACGTACACTCTGTGTATTAAATGGGATTCTGCAACACTTCTTTTACCTGCCTCAAGAATGCAGGAAGAAGGACAGTCTATGGCATCTAATCTTCAGTCAAGAACTCAAAATAGTTCCACAAGTCAATTATTCCTGGCAGTGAACAGTTTGATTATTAAGGGACATTTTTCAGCTTGAAACTCCTTGGGGATTAACACCAACATCTGCTACTAAAACTAAATTCAAGGTTGTCTGACATACAGAAGAAAATTAATCAGTCAGATAATTGAAAATATTGTACTAAAGTGTCAGCATATTAATATTAACCTTATTAATATAAGGTCATTTAGCATTCCTGTTCACACTGTGGTAGGATCTAGTAAAAAGAGATAGTCCCTTCCGTCTTTGTTTAACCTCTTAAAAATGGAGGAGATTGAATAACATTCCAAGAAAACCAAAATGACCATTTCACCATTTCAATGATATCCCCAAGTCTACAGTTGCAATTTTAGATTATTTTTCTTTTCTTGTCCCTAATGGGCATAGACTGTAATGGAACGTCATCGTGCTTTATAATTCTGTCTTTTCTAAAGTCAACAAATCCATTTCCTCCAACCTTTCTTTGTAGGATGTATCTTCAAGATTCTTACTGTTCAGGTATCGTTTTGAGGCCTCTCCAAATTTTCTACCTTTTTCTTGTGGTCTGTATTGGACACCATACTCAACTCAAAACCTTCCAGAAGTAAATCAACTTGGAACACTATCTGGTCTTGAAATACAGGAATCATGTTTTTTTAAAAATCAGTAAGCATAGGGACATACAGCCATAAATCAAAGCCCCATATATTCCATTTCCATTTTGTAATAAAGTTTTGCAATACTAAAGGCATTTTTTTAAGATAAACTGAGGAGTTTATACAAAGTATTAACTGAAGGAACAGTGCTCAGCAGATAGCTGCCAGACTGAAATCCCCTAATTTCACTGCTGAGGAGATCCTGAGGATGATAACTGCCTCACAAAAGGAGTTACGGTTACGGAAACTGGTGGGTTGAGGCAAGGATCATTGGCTATATCTGTTTATTCTACAGAAGTTTTGTAAGGATATCTTTATCTTTTGTTTGGGGATAAGCGGATTAATGCTTTTGTGAAATACTAGACCTTGTGCCTTTTTCCAGCTTTCACACAGGACAAACAGCCTCTCTCTTCCCCTCAAACCCCTGTTTCACCCCCCCAGGAAAACTATATTATTTTCTTGTGATTCTTATGTCACCTCCAGTTTTCCTCTTGTTGCTCTCTTCTAGGAGGAATGAATTCACATAAAATATTATGGACTGGACAACAGGTGAGAATAGCAGAGGAGGACAGAGAAAGAAATGTGTTTCAGTAAACAGTTCTAACTCTCCCCATACAGAGCCAGGGCTGCTTCACTGACTGTTCAGAACCTGGGCTATTTCTTTTGATGACAATGAGCTACTCTTAGCACTCTAAAATTAAGACAGAATTGCCCTCTCCACATACAGTTATTTATTAAATAAATATTTCTCTTCTCAAGCTGAATTGCTTTCGGTTGACTAATGTTGATCATGCAGCAGCGTTGCTATTGAGCTGTGCTGATATCCCAGTCACATGGCTGCTCCCTCAAATAGGTTCATACCAGTTATGAGCTGTGTCACAAACCCTGCAGAAAACCAATTATTTGTTCATTCAGGCCATGACCCCAAGAAAAGCTGGTCAAAACAACAAGAGAACTTATGATTAGAGGGTTTAGAAACACCATTGTATTGCAAGGACTGTACTGCTGAAATTCTTGTAACGCTAAAAGGGGCTAGAACAGCAGTATTTTAAATTATAAGGAACACTCTACCTGTCTTTGTGAAACTAAACCAATCTGTTTTCCTTTGGGTTTGGATGCTTAATTATGTTCAACTGGGCAGCAGGGCCTCTAGCTGCTCTGAGTTACGGATGTGCTGACTGACCTCCAGCCTGGTGAGAGGGATAAACTTGTCACAGCCTTTGCCTTAGTGGAGTGTTAATATGATTTTTCATTTTTTACCCTGATGCCAATTCTCACAAAACCAACGGGGTTGCAAATAGCCTGTCTGCACAACTGAGTTTAATCTGGCCACTAGGCTCTGAAGTCACTGGAAGTGGGGTAAAACATTAAGAGATTTCAGTTGTAAAAATCTCATTTTCTAGAAATCAGGCTTTAAAAAGAAAAAAATAATCAAGCAAATCTTATAACACCATCAAAATGCTATTATTTGTGGCAACAAAATGAATTAACTATGCATGTGATATTATATTTATTTCCATTCATCATCTTCCTCACCTGGTTTGACTGGTAATATGAGAAACTATAGGGAGTTCTTGGTGCAAAATCATTTTCAGTAATCCCCATGTTATAGACACGCTCTGGTACACTGGATGCACGGTGCAAGCTGCCTGTAACCAAAGATTAATATTAGTAAGATTTCAACAAAACATGGTATTGTTACAGAGGAGGAGATACAGTACTAGGGAAACGTAGCAGTGTGCACTACAATTAATATATATAAGCTGGATGTTGAACAGGGAAATAATGGAAAGATGTTTGCATTTGGTGTATCACATTCAAAACATGGCTAAGCAAAGCTTCCTGAGGATACAAGCCTTTTTTTCAGTTCCCTGTATGTTTTATATAATCTTCTCAGTGCTTCATCCAAAGAGCACAAAGAGTCTACGAACAACTTCTATGGCTCATGGAGGCACGTGGCATATGAAGCTGTAAAGTTGGGTTGCTCAATGATGCCTCAAATCTGCACCTGGAAGGTTCACTAAGCCTACAAATAATGTAGAAGATCCATAGTGTATCTGCTCTGATCCTTTTCTTCCATGACCCAGCTTTGAAAATAGAGCAGCACACTGTGATTATTTCTTTTATTCAAACTGCAAACAAACCAACCAAAAACTTCAGGCTGTTGCTTTTTTTCACTGATACAATGCATTTTCAAAGAACAAGTGCTCCTATTAGTGAAAATTCTTAAAGCAACAGGTACTGCTGATACAATTATCCATGAGACTTCTATGCTACTATGAGAATCTGCATGTAGGAATATAATTGACACAGGTTTAAAGAGGTGAAACCGAAGTTGAAAGCAAGATATACCTCAAATCAGTCATAAATGGGGCCAGTGGGTGCTGTAAAAGTTTAGGCTGAAGAGATAGCAGTGGTCAATAAAGAAGTTAAGTGGACATCAATTTTCAAAACAGCAGATATTACCTGAGATACTACAGAAAAGAAATCTAAGGAATGAATCATTATTTGGCCAAACAGCTGAAGTCTCTGCTTCTAAAAATAGCAGGAGACCTATGCCCATGGGAATTCAGGTGCCAAAGACATACCAGCAAGTAGCTGTTGGGGTGTTTGAAAGCACCTGGTGTGTGTGTGCCAGAGCTGATTGCTCCAGTGCGTGCAGTTAGATTCCGGGCTTCTTTAGATGCACAACCCTAGGAAGCTCAGCACATCTGCATATTTTATCCTTAGTGTCTGCAGTTAGTCGAGGATTCAAAAAGGATGAAATTAAACTCAGGTAACCAGAATAATTTATGAGTAATTCTCCCTAGCATGTAGCTACCTGGGCAAGTCCAAATTTGTGTATCCTATAATATAGTAAAATACAATGCAATATAATGGCAGACTGCAATAATTTGAGGCCTAATTCAGCCATACTTTGCAGTTACTTTGCTTATTTAATCATACTTTCCAATTTTTTCATTTTGGCCACACGAGGCAGATTTAAACACGTATTAGGTGATTTGTTAAGACACATTCACAGTAACTTTGCGTCATGAGAGTGGAATGATGAAGCTTGGTCAAACTCATGATTTGGATTGTAATAATTCCTTCGTGACATTACAAGGTTACCATAGCCCAAGGGTTATCCAAGTACATGAGAAACCAGTAAGAGGGAACTGTTCTCTTTTACTGCAAAAAATTCTGGCTGAACAACATCCAAAATCTATATATTTCTATAAATCTCTCATTTGTGTCATATGAGACACGATGCACTATTTCAGGTGTCCAGTAAGAGTCTATCTTAGCCTATCCCCTGTGCCTGCTTTTTTAAAGATTCACTTTTTTCATTGCTGCATAATAAAGTACTTCCATACAACAAATACAGTTTAAAATAAATTTCTGTTTCTTTACAGTTAGTATTTTTTGTCCTGTTTACTACACTTAGTGAGAAAGTACTCTCAGTTATTTATCTAGTTAGGGCATAATGAGCCTTTGAACAAGTAATTTTTGTATATTTTAGGTAACTTGAAACTTGTCTTTACGAAAAAAATACTAAAAAAAGAAGATAAAAACAACAAGGTCATTCATGAACTAGTTGAGGATAAACTACATATCTAACAGTTCCCTCTTTGCAAAAGCAAAATGCAGTCAAGCAGAAATTGTAACATGCAGTTATCTTCAACTAGTCCTCTTTTTAACCTTCAGTTAAACTCTGTGAAACTATCCATCAGTAAAAATTTTTCTCTTCCAGAGACGAACACAGTATATGTCAATCTATGGAATTTCACTTTGCATTTGCAGTTATCTCTTGCTTCCTCTTACCACATTGGGAAATTATTTTGCCAGACTTTTACCTGCAGATTTATTAGGCAGACATAAAATGCATGTCTTTTTACTGCCCGCTCTTTACCTGTGCCACAAGTCAGTGTGTTAAAGGAAAAAGTGGTAATAGAAATGCTGTGTCTTTCCATGAGGTGCAGAATAGTGACCTGATCAAAACTTGCCTCTGTCAGCAGGGCTTCCTTCAGATTATTTTCACCACACTACAAAAACTTACTTGCCTTTCCCACCTTGCAGTGTTGCTCAGTATTACATGTATTCAGAAATCATTATGCTGTCCTTACACACTCAGTGCACTGGGTTTGTTTGTTTGTTTTGTTGGTTTGGGTTTTTTCCCCTAAAAAAAACCATGAAAGATTTTTTTTTTTTAATTTATATTATAGTCCCATATACTGTTAGGATTAATATTTTATAGCTGTGATACTCTGTGTTTTAAAGTCTTACAAAAACTCTTTCCAGAAAATATGCACACTATACTCATCCATAGGGGACAAACACTACTTGAGAGGCCATAGGATACCACACTTGATTTCCAGCAGCCAGTCAAGAAAAAAATGGGTTTCCTACAGGCCCTGCATCATGTCTGTCAACCCATAAGGATATTTTAGAAACCTCAGGCATCTCAGACAACACCAGACACCCATGTGTGGGCAACTGAGTAGAACCATTTATCACAGTCTCCCCTCTCCCCTGTCAATATGAACTGAAACAGTCCAAGAACACTTTGGATGGAGTCAGTGAAGGAGGAAACGTGAACCCCTTTGCTCTTCTCCACAGCCAAAATAAAAGCTGTACAAAAATCACCTGATATCGTAACAGTTACGACAACACTTTAAGATTGGAAAAAATAATGACACTATCAGGAGGGAGACTGTACAGATGACTGAGCAAAAATCCCACCTGTCTTCACAGAGGCTCTTCTCGAGGCCCCTTTGTCCCCCCTGGATGTGACAAGCCCAAGAGCTCCAAAAGCCTTGGAAATTTCTGCCCAGCGATCACTGCCTATGGCTGCTGACAGATCAACCTGCTGTTTGCTCTGCTTTCAAAAACAACTATGACAAGAGGCATCTCTGAGATACATGACATTTGGACAAGACAAATTATACTCCATTAAGAAGCTGGGCGTATCAAATTCCCCTTAAATCACGTACAGTGATAACTCTCAGTTGTGGGTCTTTTTCAGCACTTCTGTGTCTGAATTGTTATCATGAAACTCAAATTTTGGCCTCAAACCTCCCACTGCAGTCATCAGTGTAGCTGTACCCTGCACACACAAGCCTATTAAGGACTGTGATACTTTGATGCACCCCGAGGGCCCACCCGTTGAATGTTCATTGTCCACTCCTGCTCAGGGCAGGTGGGTGATCATATCCCCAACAGAGACTCCTCAGTGCTCCTGGACTGTCAGCCTTTAATCCTTTTTTATACTTCAGCACTCACAATGGACTAAGATGGTGACATTTAAGAATGGCACATGAAAAAAGTCACTGAATCACTCTATCTAGAGATCAAAGTGCCCTCTTTTTTGATCGTTCTCCTTCATCACTGTGCCAGCCCATAACTGGTCCCAGAGGAGTTTTTCTGATGTTTTGTGCTGGTCAGTAGATTTACACAAGTGCTCAAATTTAAAGAAAGATTTCTTCTGGCTCAGGAAGGAGAGGCGAGGAATTTAATAAAACCAACAACAACTGAAAGTCATCAAAGAGGAATTTTTTTTCTACTTCCTTATCCCTCAAATATATAAACAGAAATTTACTATAAAGCAGTTATCACTGTCAGAATTCTGCAAAATAGAAGCCTAAGGACAAAAAAGTGCCCCAGTCCCATGAAAGGAGGTTCAAGAAGAAAATGCTACTCAGAATTTTAAAAATTGAGAAATGTGAGGAATAAATAAGGGTCTGATTTTAACAGTCTTGTTAAAAGCTGTTTTTTATTGGGAAATCTCCTAAGTTTGAATTCTGGTTTGATTTTTTTTTTTTTTTAATAAACACACTGTGTTTATAAAACTGTGTTAGGGAAAGAATCACAACACAGCCAGGAGTTCATCAGGACATTTGATTTTGTATGATACATATCAGAGCCAAGTGGACTCATAAACAGAATAAAGCTTAATAGATTCCTAAAATGTACATAAAATAATCAAGTGTTGCATCATAGGCAAGCTGAAAACCACCAGTCATTAAAGTATATGATTCTGAATGCCATTTTTCTTTGATAAGGCAGAACTACCTTAAATATTTCCATCTTTAAATAGCATCCAGAAATTTGATATGACTGCTTTAGTTATTCAAAACTTCTAAGGGCAGCATAATCTTTAATTTATAAAGGTTTTGCAATGGATGAATTAGAAAAGTTGCACCTGTTGCTAAAATGCTTGAAAAGCTGTTTTGACAACATCTTGAAAAGACCTGAGGTCATATGTAACTTCAATCTTTTTGCAGCAGGTGGAATCCTCGGATCCAAGGATGACTGAATTTCTATTATAAAAAAGAAATACATCCTCCAAAAGGGGGAAAAGGGCATGAAACAGCAAACAATATGAAGGTAGGAGACAAAAAGATGTTTTTCCATTTACAGGTGAAGCTGAAGGCTAATCAGACACCTGTAATTTGAAATTCTAAGGAGAAATTATGCTGCCTGACAAACCACTGCTTATGGCTTCAAACTTTTCAGTATACTCAGTAGAAAATGGGTGTGCACAGACGATACCGGGCAAGACCTTTTCTACCACTGATTTTTCATACCCGGTGGTTATGTGCTTGGCTAATTTTAGGCATGTATGTGAATACTGTGGTTAGGTATGCACTAAGTACCTTGCTGAACTGAGTCTGAAATACTCCTGCAGATAGGACAGTTACATCACAAGGGCCTGCTCCTGTCTCTCTAACACTTCGCAAGTCTTTGAAACTGCAAACAATACAGGGCCCTTGGTGAATGTAGCCAGAGAAAGGTTATAATTCAGATAAACTGATGCTTTTGCATGTAAAAGAGGGCATATTTTTTAAAAAAAAATTAAATTACCCTACATATACGAATTTAAATGTTTCTCAAAGCATAGCCAATTTTTGAGCAAGTCCCTACAGAAAGCACATTAGGACATATATGCACATATATGTATATTTTTCAGGAAAGTAAACATGTTGAATTCAAGAGAGGCATTTGATTCACATATATATTTAAAATATACATAGCTGCCCATATATTAGATATATATGTATACCTTAATGGAATGCATTCCAGTTTCATTTCCTTTTTCTGAGTTTTGCAGTAGAACTAAAAAGTGTACAGTGAGTTGGGCACAATACATTTGAAAGATGAAAAGTTCATTTTATGCATGAACAAAACACGTTACAGACATGGCATTTGCCACTCCTGATCCTGAAGTGTAAAAGTTTTGGTGTCTCAGAAATGCAAGGAGTTCAAATACTTGACCTTTAGAAAAACAAAGCAGGATAACTATCCCCAAATACATCAGGTCTGTTAATGTATTCCAGAGAAGTCAAGATGACTTAGGAGGATGGGAACTCTGTCTTCATAGTTTTATGCATGGTTTAGAGACATGAGCTCAGGTTCACGACATTGTATCATTTATAAACTAGTGCTTAAAAAGCTTTTTGCAGGCTCTCTGTTGGTAGAAAAAGAAATTAAGTTACTCTAAAAGTGTTTAGAAAACATATTTAAATGGCAGTAGCCAAGTTAAGGACTTGCATGTGTATCTGAACATTGCACAGCTGTGTGTAACTGTTTGTGTGATTTGTATATCTGATTGTTATGAGCAGAATAAGTCCACGTCTGCACTGTGTGCATTTTTTGCCATGAGGTGTTTTTTAGATAAAGGCCAGACAAAGAACAAGAAAACATTCCTCTGCCTGACAGGAACAGATGAGAGAAGTATAAAGACCTTCATCTCACAGCTTTTAGCAAATGAAAGGTGACAGCTTCTTTGAGGACAACTGAGCAACAGGGTATGTAGCCTGTAAGTCAGTCATATCTTCATATTTTAAAAACATGATTAAAGTTTCGTGGTATATAAAGTGTTCACTAATAATTAAGACTAAGCCCCTCGGGCAGCTTGCCTTTAACCCTCAGCACCTGAGAGTCACCCTGTGGCTGCCTGATGCTGTGATCGAGCCCTGGCTGGGGCACAAGGTGTGACTGCAGACTTTATTGATTGGGTCTGCCCTTCTGCCTACAAGATCTTAGAAGCACGGAGTGACTGACGTCAATTTGTATCATGCATGTTAAAGAACTGGGTAAATAATGTCTGAGCATTATCGTTCCGTGTTTCCCATTCATGCCTTTCTCAGAGCTGCTCTTCCAAACTTCCTTTTAGTTTTATTTGTTTGTTTTAATTTCCCGGTTAAACAAGACAAAACATTTCCCATATTTCTTCCCATTTTATTTAGCAAACAGGACCGGTGGGTAAAGATAAAAGCATTAAAACAAGCCCATTAAGCGGTCGCTGGATTAAGAGAATTTCGCCTCAATTCCTCCCCCTCCTGGGCAGCGGAGAGCCGAGAGCAGCCCCGCCACGCACCGAGTTACGGCGAGAGTTTGGGAGGGAGAAACTTCTCACTCACTGGGGTGTGCAAAGAGAACGGGAAGGAGCGACAGATTCGCTTTTTTTCCCGCCAAATCCGGTCACGGCGTGTGACCGGGACCGGCTGTCCCGAGCAGTCCGCACCTCCCGGGGCCGGGAAGCAGCTGCGGCCGCCCGCGGGTCCCACCCCGGGCTCCCGGGACCCCTTCCCGTGCTCCCGCCGCCGCTCCCACCGGAGAGCCCCGAGGGGCCAGGGCGGGCACTCACCATTGTACAGCGAGCCCCGGTTTTTCCTGGCCAGCGTCTGCTGGACCTGCCGGTGGATCCGCAGCGCCTTCTCCTCCCCGGCGCGGTCGCCCGAGAGCTTGAGCCGGTCCTCGGAGGGCAGCGCCAGGCTGGAGCTGTCCAGCTCCCCCAGGATCTGCTGGCCCAGCACGGTGCGGATGTAGCCCTGCTCGGCGGCGGGGCCGCGGCCGGCCATGGGCACCGCCGGGCTCGGTCCCGCTCCGCTCCAATAACCTGTTGCGCTGCCGCCGCCGCTGCCGCTGCCGCCGCGCCCGGGGCTGCCCCGCCCGCCGCACAGGTGCCAGGCACGGCCCGGGAGCCGCTCCGCCCCTTCCCTCCCTTTCCCCGTCCTTTCTCCACTCTTCCCCTCCCTTCCCCTGCCCGCCGGGATGAAAGGGTCCGACGTGGCCGCTCAGCTCAGCCCAGTCCAGCTCAGCCCAGCCCAGCCCAGCCCAGCCCAGCCCAGCCCAGCCCAGCCCAGCCCAGCCCAGCTCAGTCCAGCCCAGCCCAGCTCAGCTCAGTCCAGCTCAGCCCAGCCCAGCTCAGCTCAGTCCAGCCCAGCTCAGCCCAGCTCAGCTCAGTCCAGCCCAGCCCAGCTCAGCTCAGTCCAGTCCAGCCCAGCCCAGCCCAGCTCAGCTCAGCCCAGCTCAGCTCAGCCCAGCCCAGCCCAGCT
>JAYRBT010000042.1:61008799-61159514 GCA_036023395.1 Myiotriccus ornatus | reverse complement strand
CCTGGCCTTGGACACTTCCAGGGATGGGGCAGCCACAGCTTCTCTGGGCAACCCGTGCCAGGGCCTCCCCACCCTCACAGACAAGAATTTCTTCCCAGTATCCCATCTAACCCTGCTCTCTGTCAGTTTGGAGCCACTGCCCCTTGCCCTGTCCCTCCAGGCCCTTGGAAATTGTCTCTCTCCATCTTTCTCGTGGCTCCCTTCAGGCACTGAAAGGCCACAGTCAGATGACCCCAAAGCTTCTCCTCTCCAGGCTGAACAATCATTCTGACCAACTTGAGTCACATGAGACTCAAGCTGGGCAATCACATCAGGGTATTTCAGACATGCTGGGCCAAGAGGAAACTCCAGACACGTCACAAAGTCCTCTTCTCAAAGCTGATTGAGGTGGCAAATGGAGACTTATGACAAATCCCCTTCCACCAAAGGTTCTCTGACATAATTAAGAAGAATTTTTAATTTTTGTTCCTGTTCCCCCTAAGAAACTTGAAGAAAAATTTCCATTTGGTGCATTCAAGGAAGTCACCAAGGTGTTTCTGGCAGGAATTGAGAGTGAAATAGGAAGAGCCTGACAAAGCTGAAGTCAATAAACTTTGAATGATGTTACATTAACTGTTCCCTAGAGCCACAGGCTCAGCTTCTTTACTTCACTTAAGAGAAAAACAAAAGTTATATCAAGTTTTGTGACCAGCTTTAGGAAGAAACTCCAATTTATATATAATAATAATTTGCAAATAGCCTGGCTCTATCAGCTTTGATGCATAAATGTTCTCATAAAAGTTCTCCCCTTACACCTATAAACTGCAGCAGCTGAGGCTGCTGCATTCATGGGTCCAAATTCTGCTTCCAGCTTCCTCAAACACAAATCTTAATAAATTCAGTCTCAGTCAGCAGCTAGAGCAGTTATGCACCATGGGGACAGAAGGGCTGTTGGCTTATTTTATTTTTCTTTTGTTAAAGGCACTCTGCCAAACTTAAGAAACATTTCAAGATACGTTTGTTTGAAGTAAGATGAGCTCCATCCTTTGTTCTTCCTGTTACAGAGCAGCCTTTGCTTTCTTTTTCAAAACAATATTTTAACTTATCTTTGCTAACTGTGTTTTATGACAGTATTTTACTGTGCTCTTTATTTCAGTGTTTGGAAAGCATTTTTTATTCCCTTAAATGACAGTGTCCCTCATTTTCTTTCACTAATAAGCTTTTTAAAACACTTATGCTGGGAAGTTTGTGTCTACTCTGAGATATCTTCTGGTTCTTACAAACCCTCCTGTTGTTTTGGGAACTGTAACTACACCATTTTCTTATCTATGTTCCTGAGCACACAAATTGTTGCCTTATGAGAATATAACTTATTTTGTGACCTGGATAACTTGGATTGGAGTTTTCCTTTGGCTGGCTGCATCTTTCCTCCAAATTGAGATAAACACTGCACCCTGCTTTGATCTCGTGCTGCAGTCTGGGCTGGCACTCCCCACTGCATTTCTTCAGACACAAGGAGCACTTCTTCCGCTTTCCCTGGGTCATACCTTCCTTATGAAGCAGCTTTTCTTTTATCTTAACAATATATACAAGATGACCTTTTGTTCAAGTAATTTCCACTTAAAAGGGCAGTCAGGCTTGAGATCTGCTCCAGGCTCACAGGCAGGGAGCAGGGAGGGTTGGAGAGACTTTAACCCACCTTCCTGCCCTCCCTGGCCAAGGCAAAGCCACCAGAGGTTGCTGCAGTTATGGCAGCTCAGCTTTAGCCCTCACCCTGTGCTTGGACCTCCCCCCAGAGCCCCCGGGACCTGCAGCCACTGCCTGAAGGTGCCATTGAGCAGGTCTTGGGGTGTGACAGCTCAGACTACGAACCACTGACAGCACACAGGTCTGGACAGCCCAGGAGTGGGGTTTGACCCCCAAATCCCTGGGTTGGGGACGTCAAGGTCCTTCCCTGCTATGAGGTGAAACAGCCCCCAAACCTCATCGCCCCCCTCACTCCCTCAGCCATGGGGGAATTCTCTTCCAAGTGCCTTCATCCATTTAGTCAGCAAAACCCAGCCAGGATCTCCTCTTCCACATGGTAGATGGTGTATATTCCAGGATGGGAGCAGGTAAACTGCTACAGGAACTTGGTAAGCCCTGGGTAACTTTAACATTTGCCTCACACACTCCCCCCTTTTTGCTTTCCTATGATGGAACACAATTGCAGGCTCAGAAATAAAGGTGAGATTGGACACGGAACTGTTGGAACAGGTCCAGAGGAGGCCATGGAGTTGTTGAGGAGACTGGAAGTGTCCAAGGCTGGGTTGGATGGGGTTGGAGCAACCTGGTCTAGTGGCAGGTGTCCCTGCCCATGGCAGGGGATAGAACTGGGTTGTCTTTAAGGTCCCTTCCAGCCCAAACCTTTCAGGGACTCTATTCTCCTTCACCCAACAGCAAACCAACAGTTTGCTGTTTGTGTATCAGCACAGAAATTCCCCTCAGCAAAAAGAGCATGGTTTTTCTGCAGTTGTTTGACAGCAGAGTAGCAACAGCTTAAAAGTCTAGTTTTAAAGAAAATCTATCTACTTTTAAAGACAGTTCACAGAGCAATCCAAATAATGCTGCCTTGATCACCTTCCACCATTTACTGGCCTGCTTTGATCAGATAAATACAAAGCATCATGTTCCTCTGCCCTGATGAAATACCTACAAGGTCTTGAAACCAGCTTTCCAACACAAGTATTGGAAATCATTCCCTGTAGTTTTCTATCAGTATTCCTTATTAGAAGAGAAATGCTGGCATGACAAACATTTGAGTAACAGTTACAAAAATTCTTGTGCAGACCGATCAGGAAATGGAGCAAATACAAAGCAGTTCCCAGCTGAGAAGCTGAATAAGGAATTTTTCCTTTTCCCTTTCCATATTTATTCATCTGCAGTCAGAGCAGCAGCATCAACTGAAATGTGTTGACAGGCACTTCATTAGCTTCACTTTGAAGTGAAAGCTCATCAGAAGGTGGATATTTAAGAGACTGCCCAGAAAGGGAGAAGCTGGATCCCAGTCCTGGATCTTTTGAGTGTTGTGGTTGCTATTTGTTAGTTCAAAAGGAAAACTAATCCTGCTGAATTATACACCTATTGGAACAGTTGCCAGCTTTGATTCTCTGTCCCAGCAAAAGGACAGTTCCAGAAAGATAAAATCACTCCAGAAAAACATCCCGCAGATTCTTCAAACCAAGCTGAGTTTGAACCTAACCTGTAGACTAAGGACTTTATTTTTTGGTACCTCTACTCACATTTTTTTTTTTAGCTTCAAACTGACTGGGTTACCAAGGGCTTTCATCAATGGAAATATTATTCTCTGTCAAGAAATCTCAGTAAGGAAACACGAGCCTTTTACAGGTAAGGATTCAGTGCTCAAAGAGGCAGATTTTTGAAAAAAATTCTTAGGACCAAATCCAGTTCTCTATTGCAGAAATTCACCCCAGAAAACTTGCAAAAACTTTAGTGTCAGCATGATTTCAGACCTGAGGAGTTCTAACTAAGCAAAACCAGGCTCATTTTTCAGAGTTCAGGTTTCACACACTATTGTAATTCAGTGCAGTTGTGTAACTGCTTTAACCAGCCCTTAATACTTTTGGCAGCAACAAAAATCTGCTTGTAGAGAATTCTCTGCAAAACTTTCTGTTCCATAAGCAGCTGGTGATGGTGTAGGATAAAAAAAATGCAGCGTTATCAATTTACAGGAGTAAAAGAATTTTGGAACGAGGTTTGTACCCCTGAGATGTTTGAGATCCCAGGACTTCAGGTGAAGATTGTTACAAGGTTAAAGCAGCCCAGGGCAGGGACCAAGAGCTAATTTAGCTCTGACATGGGATATGGAGAGGTGGTGTTCACTGTGGACATCAATAACTACTTTAGTTTGGATTAATATTTCAAAATAAGATTTGGAAATCTTACCAAAACCTTATCAGATTATTTTTTTTTAAACCACCACCACCGATTTCTCCCCCAAAGGAGTGATTTTCCCTATTTTTCTGCAAGAAAGTTGTCCTTTCCTACAGGTTTTTCCTTCTTTAAAAGACTGTGTTACTTCATTATGAAATTACTGAATTCAGACCAAGTTTATTACTCTGTTTTGCACTGGAACTACACACAACAGTCTGCCAGAATGCCTTTTTTTCCCCCCTTTATTTCATCCTGATGTTTAGCATACATCCTGCTTCCCAGCTCTGTTTTCAAATAAGCCAGACTACTTAAGAGTAGGAGGTTTCTGTAGCAATAACTGTATAAAAAACCCTCCCTTTTCTTCCCAACTTCCTTCTCATTCCAAGTACCTCTTCACTGAGTTCCCCAGGAAATTAAGTCCCAAGTAGCAAATGTTTCAAGCTTGGATTGTTTTCATGCATATTTACTATTTACTAAATACCTTTTTTTTTTTTTAAACATAAATAGCGCATCCAAAGTGTATCTCCAGAATCACAGCTCAAGCTAAAGAAGCTGCAGGGCCACTCAGCAGCATCTGGGTGTTTGGAAGCAGTTAATTTCTGGGATTTGGACTTGAACAGAAGCCCAGAAAAGTAGTTATTCAACATACAGTGATTCAGTAAAGTTTAATACAGCCCTTCTTTTAACTGAAATGAGGAAAGAATAAACCTTTAGCTTTATAAACCATGAGGATCATGGAAACAGGAACTATGTTTTCAGAGTTAGCCCTGATTTTAGTTAAAATCATTATTTAACTTGAGGAATAATGTGTCTTCCCAAGCAACTAAATGCCCAGACCTAAAGACTGATCTGCTCGGTCATGAAACATTTTCTACTGAGTAAGAATAAACCCACCAGAATCCAGGTTTTCAGACATTTGGAACTAAAGTAAACAGTTCCAAAAGATGGGGTATAAAAGAGAGATGGGCTTTTATAGATCTACCTATTCATGATATGATTTGGTAAAGAATGCTGTGATCTCTGTGGGATTTTGAACAAAAGCGTTGAATTGACAGAGAAAAACATTCCTTATTCCACATAACTAAAAAATGACAGGATTTAACAAACTGGATCCCTCCCTGGATTTGTGTGTTTTGAGGAAACCAGGAGACAAAGACACTCGTGTGTATGTGCGTATGAAGTTTAGCACGTGGGAGCTGCTCTCCCAGGCAGGTTTGACCGCTTTGCTGTAACAGTGCTTGGCAATAACTCCACTCCCTGCGTGGAGATGGAGCAGCTCCACAATCCAGCCATACCTTTTTCCAGAAGAGCTTGCTCAGGGGCATGGGGGTGGCTGATGGTTTCTCCTTCATCCCCTCCCTGGGGGCTTCACTGGCTGCTCCCTGAGGGGCGGCTGCAGCCTCGGGGGCCTTCGGGTTCTGCTTCGCTGGCGGCGGCTCTTGGGAGGGAGGGACGTTTTTGTCTGGTTTTACAGAGGTAACAGGCTGCTGCTCAGGGCTCTGGAAGAAACACGGACACACAGGTTATCGTGGAGAACAAAATACCCCGAGTGTTTTCAGGCATCACCCGATCCAGGTGAGCACCACTGCACAGGTCACACGGGTAGCAAGGTGCATCTCTGGCGCTTCAAATCAAGCAACATCTTGAAGGGAGGAAGCAAATGGCACAGCAAGCCACCCTTCACAGAGAGGAGTAACTGATAAAGGAATTAAAACACTGTCTGAGAGACTAAAGAAGACAGTACGAATAATTCCCCTTTACCCACATTCACACAGATAACTCCAGCCATCCTACTCACTTTGGTGTTGGTTGTCTGTTGGGTCTCTTTTGCAGCCTGAAGGGAAAGAAAACACAAAGACAAGTCTGTCTGAGGCAATATCAGTGCTCACAGTTCAGGAATTGTCTGTGTGACAAATTATTTTATTTTTAGTGAACATTTGTGAAAGTCCTGGCTCCTGCAGCCATGGAAACTGATTCCAGACTGAGGAGAGGCTTCCAGAGGCACTGCCAGGTCCCATCCTTCTACCTGCACTGCTTTGTGCTCATGTTGCTGTGCTTGCAGTCCTCAACCTGTTCTTTAAAAATAGGGGTATTTATATCTGTATTCCCATATATATTCCCATTCTGTCCAGGTAACACATTATAGAGGGTTTGAAGATTAGCAGAGGTTTTTCTGCACAGGCTCTGTGTGTGCAGCTTCCAGTGCATCTTTACACACCAGAGCTGGGTGTTTTCCATGGGGGAGCCACACACCAGTCAGGGATGTACTCTTGTCATCTTTTAAGTGGGGAACTTCACTTTCTGGGATATAAAACACAGGCAAATGGCAGCCTGGAAAGCAAGGGCACAGAACAGCCATGGCTTTGTAACTCAGGAGCAGGAGTTGCAGCTCCACAAGGAGAAGCTCTGCAGGTGCTGGAGGTTGGTTTAACTCATCCTCTCATGCTTTTGGGTACTGGCTGGGATTTACTCTTTCCATATAATCATAGAGTGGCCTAGGTTGGAAGGGACCTAATGGTAACCTACCATGGGCAGGGACACCTTTCACTATCCCAAGTTGCTCCAAGCCCCATCAACCTGGCCTTGGACTCTTCCAGGGATGGGGCAGCCACAGCTTCTCTGGGCAACCTGTGCCAGGGCCTCAACACCCTCACAGGAAAGGATTTCTTCCCAGTATCCCATCTAAACTTACTCTTCGTCAGTGTGAAGCCATTCCCCCTTGTCCTGTCACTATGTGCTCTTACAAAAAGTCTCTCCATCTTCCTTGTAGGCTCCCTTTTATAAAAACCTCCTCCTCAGATCTGTGTCTCCTGGTTTCCTCAAAACACACAAATCCAGGAGGAAATTCCTCCTTGGCCAGTGACACACCACTCTCTCAGCCCTCATACCTGGCAGAGTTACCTGAGCCGTACATAAAACATCAGCCAGCCATAACCTGAGCCCAGCACTCCTGGGCTTTGGGGATTTCTTGAGACAGCAGGTGAGATTTATTCTGCAGGAGCCAGGATCTTTTCTGTGGTCAGCTCTGATGAACAGGATACAGAGCAAGGGGGAAGAACAAGTGTAATACCTTGGACTGGCTTCAGCACTAGTGCTCAAAGTGATCAGCCCTTCCCTTCCAAGGAAAAGCCCCATAAATCAGCACAGTTACACTGCAAAACTGGCATGAAATGCAAGGCAAGTACGCGAGGATGGGAATGAAAGGGCAGACAGGGACCAGCTGTGGAATGCCACCCAAACTCAGTCTGAGGTCAAGTGGACAAGTCACAGTGTGTTAGGGGTTTATATCAGCATGTGCATTGCTGTTTGAAAACAATATTCAGGAGTTGCTTTCAAGTTAGTATTCACATAACAGGAGACTGAAAAACAATGTTTCTGTTAAAGCTAATAGTCTAATCTTAATTTGCATACAGAGCTGTTTAATTTGGAAGACTTGCAGAGAAAACTTTCAGAGGAGACAGTGAAGTGCTCAAAACTAAATATGAATAAATACATTAAAATAATCATTTCAGATAAAGGAATTTGTTATCTGGAGATTTAGTTCACACATCATGGTAAGGCATTTCAGAGGAAAAGATACAAACTATAGGGGTTTTTGTCACTTGACTGCTCCAATCTGAATTGCCACTTTCAATCAGCCTCACAAGCAAACTGTTGGCACCATTTTAATCCATCCCCTTTACTCTTAATACGCCATAAATGCTCTCTCAGCTATCGCTGCTGTATTTTGTATGTGGAAAGGAAACAGTGAAAATAAATTTGAAAACAAGAAAAAGCTGTTTTAAAAGTAATGACATTTTATAAGACAGATTTTATTGGTGTAAAAATTTAATGCTATTGCTTCCCTTAAAGACAACTGCTGTCATTCCAGACCATAACTTTTTAAAGTTCCATTAAATATTCCAATGAAAGCCAATCATCTCTCCCTGCAATTCACTGCAAGATTTTTGCACTGTTGCAGAAGGGTCTTAAAAAATGCTAGACAGGTTTGGTTTTTACCAGGAAGCCCTAACTCACTATGAACAAGTAATTAATATTTTCATTGTAATAAATACCAAAACTATTAGCTATTAACATAGTATATATGAGATGAGATCTTAACTTTAAGCTGCTGACAAGAACTGCAGACTTTAAACCATTGGGAATATTATTATTCCTTCAGCAACATGCAAATGACTTATCTCAACAATGTGACAGGAAAAGAACATTTCTGTGTTGAAAATGTGTTAAAGAACTCCCTTTGACTTGTGCCCTTGACTATAAAGCCCCCTACTCACCAGAAATTCCATGTGGGTGTCTTGAGTGAGCATTAAATATTAATTACTTGCCTCCCCCAGTGAAAGGGTCTCTGCTCCTGCATTCTTTGGGTTAAAAAGCTACAATTCTCTGCTTGCTTGCCATGGAGCACCACGGCAGATTATCTTCAGAGTCTGCAGAAATCCCCCAATACAGAGCTTGAAACCCAAAGTTTTCAGTGATTTTTGATCCTCTGAAACAACCCTTTGATTGAATGTGCATTTTAAACACTTTAAAGTAACCTTCAAAACCAGATTTTTTCCTTTCAAACTAAACTTGGACTTCCATCAACAATTACTTTTCTTGTTTTCAGTGAGAAATAGCCATTTCTGAAGGGAATTCCATGTTCCAACCTTCTCCGTGCTGTACCAGATGGCCCAATTCACCAATTTTAGCCACATGATGGTGCCTGTTAATGATCACAAAGCCTGGGGTGTAGCTGGACTGAGCCCTGCAGCCTGCTCTACATTTGCAGGCTCTGTTCATATTTACATAATTCATTGTTTGTCAGCACCTTGGATTTTATTTGTAGTGGCCAGGGAGGTTTAGTCAGGGTTAGTAACTGGGAATCACAGAGCAGGGGAGGTGAGAGGAGTTGTTTCAGAACCCTGAGCTCACAGATGGCCCAATGAGAGGAACGGCCCAGGAATGCTCACACAGCAGTCCCAGAGCACTGCACATCTGGCCAGATGCTGACTGGAATCACCAACCAAACAACTTCTCTCTCTGACAGGAGCCATCTGTTACTGCTCAGGGCTCTGCTCGAGCTTCATACCAACCTTGTGCCTAAAGAGTTTACTAAATGTGCTGTGCCCCAGCTTGGGACTCTCTGCCTTCTTTTTCTTGGCTCCTTTGGCTGGGGATTCTGCCTTCGGAGAGGGCTGCCCACCATGGCCCTTCTCTGCTCTCGAGCCCTTTGTACAACACCAGGGGCAGTTGCAAAGTTATTTGGTTCATGAAAGACATTCAAACACTCACATAGGTAGTATTAAAGGTAAACATCTCCTTTTTGAGTTGGACAACAAATCATGGGTTTGTTTTTTCTTTTTTTTTTTTCCTTCTGAGTTATTACTCAGCTCTCCTTAGACTTTCACATGAGGAGAGAAATAAAAGCTAAGACAAATTAAACCACAATTTCCCCTCTAAAATCTCCATTAAATTGAAACCAAAACCCAACAAAGACTGAGACTTCAATTGTTGACCCAAGGTAACTAGCTCGTCCCTTCGCAGGCTTCACTCTTTTTTCTTTTACACTTCAACAAGGCAAAAGAATAAATAAGTAAAAAGCTTCCAACCGGCAAAAAACTTGAAAATGAATTGCCAAAACTTTCCAGGAACTACAGAAGCATGAAGAGACCCAAATTCCAAAGAAACAATCGGCCTACAGTGCTTACAATGTGAATCATAGAACATCCTGAGCTGGAAGGGACCCACAAGGATTATCAGAGTCCAACTCCTGGCCCTGCACAGAACACCCCAACAATCCCAGCTATGTGCCTCTTGGGCTGCCCTGTGCAGGGACAAATATTGGGGTTGTTTAACTAACAGGGTGGGAGGAAAGGTCCAGGGTACAGAATGTGACACATATGAGCACGTGAAGCTGAGATCCTGGTCTCCAGGTTGTGTCCTGCAGTGCAGTCACCAGTTCTGCCAACGCTTCGTGCTGTGAAGCAGCTGTGACCAGTCACATGGAAACTGGCCATTTTTTCCTGCAGTATCCTGCAAAGTTCTCGTAATTCCCAAATGCAGAGTGAGATGGGAACTACTCATGGTCTGATACAGAAGGCTCAAATCTGTGATCTGGGGCAGATCTCAGAACACCCTCTTGGTTTGTTTGAACTTGCAAAGGATCAGCTCTCCCAAGGAAGTGTGACTCGACTCTAACTCCCGTGTTTACACCGATGAAGTGACAGTCATTAAGGGTGTGCCCAGGCTGCTGTAAGCACACATGGGTTCATCCAGCTGATTAGAGCCACAGACATCCCCGATGGCAGCGTGTTGCTGCAAACAGCAAAGGTTCTTCCCCCAGAGGGTGGTTGGCACTGAACAGGCTCCCCAGGGCAGTGTTCAGGGCCCCAAGGCTGCCAGAGCTCAAGGAACATTTGGACAATGCTCCCAGGGACAGGGTGGGATTGCTGGGGTATCTGTGCAGGGCCAGGAGTTGGACTGGATGATCCTTGTGAGACCCAACTCAGGATGTTCTGTGATTCTATGACTCAAAAGCACAGCAGCCACCTGAGAGCCCCACGGCACTTGGGAGAGGCTCAGACTGCTCCGAGGGGAAAACACATCTTTACTGTTAAGATACAAGTTATTTCTCAGGGAAAAAAATACCATTATTTCCTATCAGCTGAAAAAATCTGCAGCTTTTCTATGTGAAAACTGATAAATCAACCTTTTTATTTCCCCTTTAATAAAGTGAAAATGTCAAATCAGGAAGATCATGAAGATAAAGGAATTCCTACTAAAAGAGAACTCCCACTTAACCTCTGCATAACGAGTTTGCATATCCTGCTAGTCATCTGGGCTTGTTTACCCTCCCAGTGCGATAACAGACCAAACCCAAATAGAGTATTTGTTTCCAAATTACAGCACCCCAGCATCAGGAGTCACCTGTTCCAGCAGCACATGATAAAGCCGGGTATGTCAACGGGACTGAGCAACCGGATTTTTCACAGCTGTTGAAAGAGCTGCAGGTCCCACTGAGCCAGGGCAGTTTGAGAACTGCATTTTCTGGATGCCTTGGAAGACCTTAGCCCTGGCTGACAAGTTTTGGAGTTATTTCAGAGTTACTGAGCTACAGCTGGGGAGTGATGTATATCCCCCCACCATGTCCTCACGTAGCTTTCCACAAAAACTGATCGTTTCAGTACCAGGCTTTATCAAAAATTGAATGGGACAGAAGGACAGAAAAATAGGAGAGAAAAAAATTATGGTGCTCAGTGATTTTGGCTACTTAATATCTATATGTAAAACATTGCTCTTTTTAGGGTTCTACTCTTTGTGTCTTATCACAGTGCAAGGAAAACTTTTGTTCTATGGGCAAATGGGGTTTTTCTGTGCAATCCAGAGGGTTTCACTGCAGGGACCTGAAGTTTTAGATCAAGGACAAGTCAGAGCAACAACAAGAGCATTATCAAGTCATCATCAAGCTTTCAGAAAATGCAACAGTTCAATTTTTGATTCTAACAGATATGAATAACTGCACTGTTTATTCTCATTTTCCTTTTAAATTTATTCAGGGGAAAAATATTTTTAATTACTTCAAATGACATCAATTGCTGAAAAAACAACACAATGAAGAGGAAATGGTTGTCTCAAAAACATCTACAGGCCAGTGACTGAACAAGAAATCTGCCTACCTTGTCTTCAGAATCACTTTTGGCTTCAGCTTTGCTTGGGGAAACCTTAAAAGTATTTGAGAAAAAACAGTCACTCCACTCAGTCTTTCAAAAGATCTAAATGATCATATGCTTGAAATCAGCAGGTTTTTTTAGCACAAAGGTGAAAGGATAAATTTTCCCACATGAGGGGGAAGCAATACTTGTAAGCATTTCTTGAGAACAACTTGAAGTCAATGGCTAAAATGAAAAATGCCTGGACCAAATATTTACTACTCAAGCTTATGCATCAATTCATAAAAATGAACTTAGACATGTTAACAAAATAAATTTCTTCACACAGAAGATGTTTAAGACATGTAAATACTTCCAGGTCTACAAGCAACTGTGTAGAAGTAAAGGTTTCCAGAGCAGGTGTCCATCATTTGATCACAACTGCACTGTACCCACACACCTCTCACTTCATCCCTCCCCACTTCCCCTGACACCAAACACATACACTCAGCTCATATTCACATAGGATTTTTGGGAGCAATTTAAAGCTTAAAGAGATGGAAAGGAAAGGCAAAGTCTCACCAGTGTTTTGAGGAAGCTCATGACGGAGTTGTCTCCAGCAGCAGTTGCCTGGGGGCTGTCCTGCTTTACCTCTGCCTTCTCAGCTTGAGCAGAACTGGGACTGGTGACACCTGCAGAGTCCTCCCGTAGGTCCTTTTGGTTGCAGTCATCTATCTCCTAAAAAAAAAAATAATTTAAAAATGGGATGGGGGGGCAGAGATTCCTCAGTGCTGGCTTGCCTGATTTCCAGTGGAATGCAAAAGTAACTTTTGTGACTTGCATTCTGTTGCTCAGAGTCACAACCCTAATTCCAACCATACTTCCCCAGCCTACATGTTCAGAACAATCGAGCATTTATATATCTCTTTCCCCTCTTTTCTAACATATTCAGCACTGGCTCTTGGTTGGGGGGAACATTGTTCTCAGCGACCAAGTACAACAAACAGAAATCAAGTCACACACAGCATCCTAAACACCACTCTTCTCTTTTCAAGGCTGAACTTGTGAAGAATGGGAATAAAGCCTGAGATTTTGGCCTCTGACAGCCCAGTGTCTGATTGTACCATACAAAGATTGCTTCTGATACTTTATTCTGCCATTCCAGGGATAATTTTTATCTAGCAAACACAAACACGGCACAGATTAAAAGAAGGAAAAAGGCAACAACCCAAAGCGATTCTACTGAGCCAGATGGAGCTGCCTCTTCTCTTCGTGGAATTACAGTTCCCAGAGCCCAGAAAGAGTTTTCCAGTGCTCAAGCACTCAAGTATGCAATATTAAGTTACTCAGTTTCTATTCAGACACCTAAACAAGGGTTGTGACTAGTTTTGGTGCCCTTTCACTTTGAATTTGCCTGCTATTCTGGCCACCTTTGCCCTGAGCCTGCACAGGTAAATTCAACACAAGTGCTGTTATGAGAGAGCAGCTTGAGACAGGTCCTCATGTTCCATTCAGCATCTCCTTTTTTAAATATTTACTAGTACTACACCTGGCTAGTGATGTCTGAGTGTTGCCAGTAAACCTCCTTCCTTTCATCAATTCACCTACACTGTAAATGCAGGGTTGATAACATTTAAAGTAAATGGTGACTGGCACGATGGTGGCCTTGACTTTGGTGAGGATTTAAAACCTAGCAGACCATCCTGGCAGTTCCATAACTGTTCAGCAGAAGTTACCATCCCCAACTATTTAGTCAGCAGTTCCCAAGTATCCATTGGGTCACTAGGAAAGAACAACTAGAGAAGCAATTGTAGCAAACCAGATGCCCAGATTACTCCACAGAAAAAAAATCAGGACAAGAAATGCTGGTGAGCCTGTCTAGGTATCTCCAGTAAACAGTATCTTCCTGGGGGTTTAAGTGACATCAAGGTTTTTTTTCCCCTAACCTACCCATTACAGTTCAGTGCTTTTTTCGGTGTGAAAAAAAACCAAAACTGTTCTCTGGAACCTTTCCCTCTGCTAGGCAATTAAAAATCTCACAGTATTTGCATGCTACTTGCAGATGGCAGAACTTTCTCTAGGTGACTAGTGGAAGGAGTTGCCTAAAGATGCATGAATTGTTTAAAACTTCAGAGATAAACTGACAGCAGGAAAGCTGAGCATGGAGTGGTCAGTCTCCACACAGCATTTAGGGAGTTAAATGCAAAAGGCTTTAAATGCAAGAACAGATTTTTGTTGAATTCTCCACCCACCATTTTCCAAGTTTACCCAGGAAGAATCACAGCACAATGGTTGAGTGCCTCAAGTATTCAGAACTTTCTGACAAGGGCCTAACACACCACTTTGTCCAGCTGCCAGTTCCAGGCCGGAGTGGCTCCAGGAACAATCTGTCCCATGCAGAACATGCGTGGCCAGGGCAGCCCCACAGCCAGGGATGGCATCTAAAGAGCTCCTATGACAAATGCTGGCTCCCTTTCAGATGTTAAAGGGCCAACAGAGCCATGAGGCAAGAGATCAGAGGAGCAGGAGGCACAAGATATGTTGCTAGACAAAACCAGCTTCACAGCTAAGTACTTGATGCCATCAAGCTCTTTACTACTTGATGCTACCAAGAATAATAAATTAGATATTTCTTTATTGCAACACAAGCCCGAGCCCTGATGTTGGGCTGCACTTTAGGTGGAAGGGGTCTTTGCTGCACACAGCTCTCCAGCAGCAGATACCAGCTGGGGCAGCTCCAGAAGTGCCAGGTACCACCCCTGGCAGCACTGCCTGTCCCAGGACACCTCCCTGGGAAGCCATTGCAGAGCTTGAGGCACAGCACTATCCAAAAATCACTCAGCTCCAACTTCAGAGCACAAACGCGCCCCCCATAACCCACCACTGCAGGAGTATCCTCGCTCCAGGATTCCCAGTCCAAGGCTGCCCTTAATTACCAAGATACAACTGAAATACAGACTTTGACAGATGCTGTGATCCATCTTGTGCTCCCATGGGAATACTGCTGCAGGAAGGAGCACAGACTCGGGCCATCAGCATATAAATCAGGGAGAGATAATGCACAGTCCTACATTATCACGTTTTCAGAGCCACAAAATCACCACAAAAGCCTCTGCAGCAGCTCCCTGTGCAAAGCCCTGGGGGCAAATAATGAAAGTCTAGAAATAACAGAAGGTCAGTATTAGGAGTTAACAGATCCCATGTAAATGTTCAATTCATTTCTCTGAAGAGCCAAATTTAGGGGTAATAAACACCTTAAATACTTATACTGTAGTTTCAGTTCAGTCATCAGAAAAAACCCCAAACATATCAAAAGAATGTATTCCTGCCAGCACTTTTGTTTGCATGAATCATGGCTCAGTGAAACATTTCAGGCATATAATTTATCTTTTCTTTGGCTTACATAGTAAATGCTTCATGAATTCATGAATTCTGTCCTTGTTTTAATTATGCTGTGTTCTGAATGTAGTTTTGTAGACCACAAAAATAAAGAGTGGTTCACCAAACACAGAATGTTTGTGCAGCTCTTAAGCTACAACTGTGGAGCCTCTCTCTTACTTACCAGCAATGCTGTTTGTTTTGTGTTGGCACTCAATTCGGGGAAACTTTGCTTTGCTTTTAGCTTTTACAGATACCACGAGTCATAATCCACAAAAAAAAAAAAAAGTTAAAAAGGAACTGTTGGCAGCAATATCTGGATTTTTAATATGATTATTTGCTAACAGTTTGTAGTTACTACAGTAACAGTAATTAAATTAGACTTGGTCATTCTCCCATCCTACATGAGAACTAGAAACTTTCGGGGGAACAGAAGGCAACTGTGCTGCAAGGCAGAGCCACAGCCTTTTTTTTAGAAATAGACTTAAATTTGACAACATATTGGAGTGTTTAGTTAATATATTTCTCCCAGAAGAGGTCCTTAACTCCTCTCTGCCCCTAACATATTTTCCCTTTCATGTTGGAAGAATTAAATACAAAATTATAGTCCAGAAATTCAAGGAAAAGGCTAAAATTTCACTCCCCTGTGATACAGTTCTGCCACTTACACTGAGTGACTTGAGCCCTGATTTTGTGAGTGCTCAAGGATTTCCATGGTACAGTTTAAGCACATACATAAGATGTCCAGGCACTTCTGTTACCCAGCAGACCTGACCTCAAGCAGGTCCCCAAAAAGCAGCAAGTCCCCAAAAAGCAGCGCCAAAAAGCTGCTGTGTGGGCTGGAATCCTGAAACACTCAGACACAAATGTCACCTACAGCTGAGGAGTGCCTGGGATGTCCGAATTATTCCCATTACTGAGATCCAGGATGTGGGTAGGTACAGGACAACTTGAAGTCAACTCCAAATCAGTAAGAATTAGTAAAAAATAAGGGCAGTACTGATTTAAAAAAAAAGCTTGATCTGAATGGACAGCGCTTCCAGGAGCTGTTAGAACTGGCAGAATAAGATCTACGTTATCTTGCCCTGTCCCCTGATTGCTGCTCATACAGCCATCATTGGTTTACTTGGGCTTTCAATGTGACTATTTGCTCCCACCAAGTGTTTAACTCTGACTTGTGGTTACAACTCCTCCAGATTGTTATTCCATCAGAGTTTCACACTGTGTTACTTCAGCAGCACCAACTTTGACCTTCCACACTCAACAGTGTGAAAGTAGTGTCACTGCAATGACAGCAAAATAGGAAATAGGAATTTTAGTCGTAAAAGTAACAATTCCTGCAAGCCACAAGACAAACTTATTGTGTGTGTTAGTCAAAAAAATCTTCAGGAATTTACAGTGTTGAAAGGCTTCCTTCTCACAGGCTACACACAGAAGTGCCAGTGTGCACTGAACAGATTATTCATTCTGAATTATCCCCCCTGTCCTGTTTAGGTAGTGAATGACTTGATATTCTGCTTGGTGGACACTATGGATTGGTTAGACATGCATCTGTAGCTGTCTGAAACACTAGTGAAGGGGTCAGTTTGGAAGGCCAGTGGTCATAAATGCAAATGTTTTGTCTTACAAATGAAGCTTCAGAAAAATATTAAAAATTGTAAGTTCATACAAGAAACGTGATCTTCAAGTTTGAGGAGGTCTAAGATAGAGAAGACAAGGTAGAATATCAAAGAGACCTTTGGGGACAACCTGCAATGGCAGTGAGCATCTGGTGAACTACGTTCAGCACTACTCAGAGCATTAGAGCATTAGTGATCACACAGCAGTCTTGTTTGTGAGCCTGAACTAGGCCAATAAAACCAGTTTTTATAAAAATAACATCTATATATAGGTTCTGATGAGTGAAGCAGTTCCTCCCTCCAGTCCCTCACACTGGACAGGATTTGAATTAGATCACCAATTAGTGTATTCCACCTCTCCAGCAGAACTAATAAGAGTTATGGCATTTATTCCCATCCAGGAGATGGACTTATTGAGAAGTTAATTACCTGAAAATTAATTCTACAGTATCTTTGCAGGACGTGTAAAATCTCAACTCATACCTGTTTTCAGCTCCTTTGACTAATGTGCTCTCACAGTTATGATACTTAGTTTCTTATATCAGATTCTCATCCTGTAAAATCAATTCTAATGGACCAGATTTCCTTGACAAAAAAAAAAAAAATCACAATAGACAGGAGTAAAAAAAATTGCTGCTGTATCATATTCCTTATTTTAATATGTAGGATATGCAACAAACAGCTATTGCTCAAGAAGTGGGACAATTATAAGAATGGCACAAAACACACCAAAGAACTACTTTAAAACCATCCAGGGCCAAACTCCAAGCTCCTAAAACATTTAGTTTTTTAGTTTCAGGCATTCTTGCTGTCACTGGTAGCTGGCTGCTGTTCATCCTGGCATTGGAGCAGGGACACAGATATTTCACGGAGTACCTGGAGTTGGAAGGGACCCACAAGGATCATCAAGCCCAACTCTTAAGGAAACAACAATCTTGGCTGAACCTTTCAGAGAGTTAAAAGTTAATTTAAATTCGAGGTCAGTGCCAACATTTAGCCATGAGACAGATACCAGGGCTTCACCACTTCACCACAGCTTCCTCTCCCACACCTCCTTCCAGCCACCTCCACGAAGCGTTACCTGTGGTAACACATTCACTCACAGCCATCCCAACATGGAGCTGTCCTACTCCATTAATATTCCCAGTATTCGTTAGTGAATGAGTATTCTACAGCAGCACTTGCCTTCCCCTGTGGGACACCATTGGACGTGCTCTGTAATCCCGCAGCCACGATGCTCCCGTCAGGAATGTCCAACACCTGTCGCTCCTCCTGCGGATCACCTCGTGCTTTATTCCTTTCCTTCCCCTTCTCCAGTTTGAAGATCCTGTCAAAGAAGGTCACTGGTTTTGGCTTTGAGGTGGCCACATCCTCTCCCTCAGGTGACACTGTGAGCTCGATGTCCTGCAGTGGTGCCTGGCTCAGGTTTTTATCGGAGCCTTCCTCCGGCACAGCTGCCCCAGGAACCTCTGCTCCCTCACTCAGGGCTTTGTTCCCGCTGGGAGACACAGGGCTGACATCAAGTTTCGCCGATCCAAGTGATGAATCCGTCGCTGGATCTTCAGTACGCCCTGGTACAGCCCACGAGAAGGCGAGCACAGAGCGGGGTTTAGCAGCTGGCCCAGCTCTCCTGGCAGCGCTCCCGAGGCTCTGCCCGCCCGCCTCGGCAGCGGGGCCCTGCTCCATTGTCTTCGGGGAAGAAACGGCCACATTATCCCGGGCAACACTCGCCTTTGCATCCACTACAAACAGAAGGATAGAACAGGAATTATCCGGCACAGCAAAGGGGTTGTGCTGGGTGTACGATTAATCACGGTGCTCTAATAAATCGGGTCTGAAATGTGGGGCCTCAGGGAGGACCAATAAACTGGGTCCCAAATGTGAGGCCTCGGGGAGGACCACACAAGGGGCAGCTCACCTGGCACCCTGTGCCTTCCCGTGCTAAAACAAGCTTCTGCTCATCCGTCACACCTGCCTGGCTGATTTTCTTTCCTGCCACTCCTCATTCAACTTGAATTGACCAAGTCAGTGCAAATTATACCTTCTCCACACCCCCCCTTCAGCTGCCAAAGTCAGATAACAACCCGCATTTTTACTGCTTAGCCCAGTGGACATCACAGTAAAATTACATTAAAATTAGCCATATGCAAAAAAAATTACTCAGTAAAACCTGAGATGGTTATATATTAATATATTACACTTTCCTCTGTCAAAGCTAAAGAGGAAACAAGAACAGAAACCACAAGGACTGATCCCGTTTCCTGGCTGGTCAAACTCCCACGTGGGCTTTGCAGTCATGACTTATTTCATTCATTTTTCCTGCACTGTTCCTTGCCTTGCTGCCTACTCTTCACCGTGCAGTTTCTACTTGCACTTCTCTATAGCCTGTAGGTTATTTTAAGCCTGATTTAAATACTTATAAATCACATTCGAGCCACGCTTCTTGTCCTTACGTTTGACTCCTTTTACCCACCAACAGTATGGATGAATCACATTTCCCTCACCAAAATTCTCACAAATCATTCCCCCTTGTGTACACACAGGGACATCACACTTTAGATGTGAAATATCTTTCACCTTAAAAGTATATTTTGTAATACAATTGCACTTTCATAATACAGGCGAGGTGAAAATCCCTAGGACCAGATTTGCAGACAGGAGGAGGTGGCTCCTGCTTTATAGAAGACAAAAGAAGCAAGAGAAAAAAAGGAAAATAATCTTTCCTGTATCTGTTTTGTGGCTGGGAGACTGAATCACAGATGATGTGGTGCGAAACCCCAGTAAATGAGAGGAGGCTTGTCAAGAGGTAAACCTTGCACAGCTCCCCCTCAGCTCCAGCTTCTCTTCCCTCCTTTGACTAGAATATAGGTCTGACTTCCCTGTCAATCATCAGCACAGATTTCAGGGATGAATTTAGATCTACTTAATTATAACTGTGAAAAACTGACAGCCTCAAACTGACTCGCTAATTTAGAACTTGAAAATTGTCAGTTTCAATGAAAAACTGAAATTATTTCAAATTATAACTGTAATAGTCTAGTCAATATTATGCCTTTCAGGTTTTACTTTAAGAGGAATAAAACCCCAGATACCTACAAAACCTGACTAAAACACCTGTCTTCCACACACAGCACAGACCTTCGGTGTTCAGCTGCATTTCTCAAAGTCTTTTTTAAGATTAGGCAAGCAGAATGTTTTTAGATCACAGCTTTCAAAGCCACCTCTTAGCTTTTCACACCAAAAGTACCCCAACTTCCCACCTCCTCCAAGGATTTTGCATAACACCACCCAAGAATCAGCAGGTACTGTACAATGTGTCCATATGTGGCACTGTCCTCCTGTGGCAGGGACAGAGACCCTGGATACACTCCTGGGCAAACCCAGGGAAAGAACAAAGCTCCAACATCCAGCCCTTCCCCATGGCCTTGACTTGGTGACCTGCTTCACACTTGAGGTTGATCCTGACTAGCAGGGGGTAAGAGCTCCCATAAACCCAAGAATCATGGAATGGTTTGGAAGGGACCTTAAAGACTATCCAGTTCCACTCCCTGTCATGGGCAGGGACACCTTCCACTATCCCAGGGTGCCCCAAGCCCCATCCAACCTGGCCTGGGACACTTCCAGGGATGGGGCAGCCACAGCTTCTCTGGGCAACCTGTGCCAGGGCCTCCCCACCCTCACAGGGAAGGATTTCTTCCCAGTATCCCATCTAACCCTCCTCTCTGTCAGTTTGAAGCCATTCCCCCTCATTCTATCACTCCAGGCCCTTGGAAATAGTCTCTTTCCATCTTTGCTGTAGCTCCCTCAGGCACTGGAGGGTCACAATTAGGTCACCCCAAAGCTTCTCCTCTCCAGGCCAAAGAATCCCAACTGTCCCATCCTTTCCTCCCAGCAGAGCTGCTCCATCCCTCTGATCATCCTGGTGCCTCCTCTGGACTCACTGCAACAGCTCCATGTCCTTCCTGTGCTGGGACCCCAGAGCTGGAGGCAGCTCTGCAGGAGGGGCAGTCCCAGAGTGTGACAGCATAAACCTCAAGGAACTTCACCAAAATACTTTCCAGCAGTGGAGGCAACAGCAGACAGAATGAGGGCTGTGGGGTCAGGAGTCACAGCCGCCACCAGCACCTGACAGCTGCTGGGACCTGGCTCCTGACTCCTCTACTTCCAACATTTTTTAACGTGCCATTTGTTTTCTCATTGTGTTTGAGGCCGAGGCAGAGTGGCCACAGTGCCTCAGCACAACCTGTTCTGGCCAGGGAGAGAGACTTTCGCTTTCTGTGCACGCTGAGAAAGTTTCTTTCCCTGAGTTCTCTCTGCCATTATTCATGTGAGAAAATAACTTCCATTGGCAAGAATCCTTGGCCAGCAATATTCTTCTGCAATATTTCATGAGCACCTATTTCAGTGTACTGACATGCAAAGCAAAGGCACAAATTAGCAGCTACTCAACCACCTATTCAACTACTCAGCTGGGGCCACTAAGGATCAGTTATATTTTCCTAAGCCTCCTGCAGTAATGTATGAAAAAGAACTGAAGCACTAACTTCTAATTATAACTGGAAACTTGGGAAGGAAGCAAAAAAGCAAACCCCTTCCCAGCTAAAGAAAGGAGAAACAATATCCACTGGAAAATAATTGTAATAGATCCTGAACTTCTGCTTTATGTAACAGATAACAAATGAAACACAGGAAAACTGGCTTCAGTATAAAAATAGGAGTATAAGCTCATCAGTAAGCAAACCAACTAAACAAGGAGTAGCTCATGAACCTATCAAGCTCCTTTTATCTCTAATTATCTTGGAAGGAATGAAAGACCTGGAAAGTATCACTGGCTTGAGCTCTGCTGTGTCTCTTGTGTCAGGACAGTTCAAACTGTTTCAGGGAAGGTCTGCTCAGACACAGGCAAAGCACATCCCACCACCAGAGAGGAGACATTGCTGTGCTGGGCCGCGCAGAGGAGTGTGACTCATGCCCCAGCCACAGCGAACTGAAAGAGGAAAGCTTTGAAACACCAGTATTTGGATGAAAAGTGCATGATATTCTTGTTTCTAAAGAGACAGAAGTGCCATTCTTTCAAAAAATTATTTCCCAGTCCAGAGGCAGAATTAGGAAGAGAAGAAAAACCTCCCAAATTCTAGGCCAGGTCTGCAAGTAGATCAAAGCTGCTCTTTCTGAATGAGATTAAAAGCTGCTCTGAAATGAAAATCAATACACAATTTAAAGCACTGCTGTGAGTCTGCATTTCCTGCTACTACTGCACAGGCATTTTCCTTTCAAGTATTTAACAAAAGACAGTCACAGTGCAGAAGATTTGTCTTGCTTTTCCCTTCACTTCATCACGATATGCTAAAAAGGAAACACCACAACTGCACAAACTCCCTCTATTGGAAGATCACAAGGGTATTTTTTCTGAAATTTGGTATATTAGACCATCATTTTTTCCTTGACTTCAGAATAACTGCACAGAGTAATGGTTTGTGCAATGTTATAGAATCACAGAATGATTTGTAAGGGATCTTAGAGCTCATTTCATTCCATAGACACCTTCCACTATCCCAGGTTGCTCCAAGCTCTGTCCAACATGGCCAACCTTGGACACTTCCAGGGATGGGACAGCCACAGCTTCTCTGGGCAACCCATGCCAGGGACTCCCCACCCTCACAGGCAACAATTTCTTCCCAATATCCCATCTAACCCTGCCCTCTGTCGGTTTGCAGTGATTCCCCCTTGTCCTGTCACCCCAGGCCCTTGGAAATAGTCTCTTTCCATCTTTCCAGCCACCAGCACGTGAACACGCCATAAAATCAATCCTAGGAGGAAACACTTGCTAATGCTGTTTTTTTTGATTCAGCTAATTATGGGGAAAATAGATTTTAATGTCCCTGAAGGAACCAGTAAGGGCTACAAGGCAACATTTGGCACCAACAGTTCCATCGGTGTAGGCCAGCACAGTGGGCTGTAATAGCCCTGAATGAATCACTGCACAAATACTAGGCTCAAAAACCTAAATACCCAGCAGCAATGAGTGAATTTTTACATTTACATTTCTCATAGATTTTTATAGATATTTGGTAGGTTTGTTTTTCCTTCTGTTATTTAGGATTGAATGGCATCATAATGCTACAATAGATGTAGAATTTTCGTATCTCCAAGTATACCTTTGTGTTGACATAAAAGACCTCAAAAGCTGTTGTGACAAGGGTAAAATGACTGATTTTTCAGGTGCATTATAGAAGTACAAAATAAGACATTTCCCCCCTTCCTTAAAGAAAGAAAGAACATACTAATATTCTTTTGCAATCTTGCTCCACTATTCAATGAAAAGAGTTGACAGCTCATTTATACTCCAAAAATAATTGTTTTACTAAGTTCACTGCCATCATTATTTACCTAACAGATTTACAGAAATTAATGGAAATGGGGGCAGAGGAGCCAGCAGCAAGAATAATAATGATCATTCTTTGAAAAAATACCTAAAAGGCAGAGTGTTTCAGGCCTTACAGGCACACAGAGCTGTTGCAATACATAATTTCTGTTGGGTGCTGGGTAGGAGCAGAATTTGCTGAATGAGATTTATCCTCTGGCACAAAGGAGCTGCGTCTTCACTAAACCTTTCTTCCCTTGTAATGTTTCGAAAGCTTTGTGCTTTTTATGAGGCAGGTCATTGTTTTGATCTGCATGAAATTACCACCCAAACACACGTGAAGTTGTTCCCACTGTGTTCTCCTGCTCCATTTCTGCTCCGTGTTGTGGAAATCAGAGATACAGCTTCTAGTTCTGGCCTTCTTGCCTTTACCTGTTGCCCACCAATTACTTAAATTACTTAAAGTACTAACAGGCCAGCACAGAACACTAGGAAAAGTAGGATGAACTCTGCTCTCCTTGAGCTTGCAGAGCAACGAGTCCTGAAGGAGCAGTGAGGGCACTGCTGCTGCTGAAATGGCACTGCAGGGGCAGAAGGTGGATGTTCATCCTCTGTGCAGTGTCTGCACCCCCGACAGTCAGTAGGAGCAGGAAAGGCAAGTCATGGAAAGAATCCCTGAGCCCACACAGCTGTCAGCCTGTTTGAGCAGAAGCAGCAAACACAGGGACCCGGCCCCAATCTGCTGCCCCAGATGTGAAGCAGATGCTGACGGGGCTCTTCCAAGTAACGTTCCTTCCTCTGGTCATATGGAGTTAGGTCCCTGGATTCCTTTTCTGTTATATTAACAGATATAGATTTCATACGCTCACTTATCAACTGTATCCCCTAATGCACAGCACATGGGCAGATCTCTGGCCATCACAGAAATGCAAACTAACAGGACAAAGACCACAAGCCCCTAGCTAACACTTCTCATTAAACCCTTGTGCTTCAATTACCTTTTTTAAGCCTTTGTCTTCCCCAAGAATGCTCACTTCATGACCGTAACATACACTACACTACTATTTACTGTATCCTTTAATTTTAGAAGTGCTATCAATTATGCTTTCCATAGTAATAACTTCTATCTCCAAACAGCACTTGCACTTTTATTCCAACAAGACCTTGATTATATTGCACAAACCAGTCAGATTTCAGTGGTATCTAAACAGCTAATGAATATAACTGCTTTTTAAATATGAATAAAGTTAAAATACAAGTAGTATCAACATAGGACAGTCTAATTTTTCAACTTGCTACTTAAACTGATTTAGTAATTACATTAATTAGGTAATCCATTTAAGTAAAACGATCCCATACGCTTCATTTTATGTATTAAGGGTAAAATATACATGCATTTTTCAGGTCTTCAGACAGTGTAAATCATCTGGCTTTTATTTACTCCCCAGAACTTTGCTGGTTTACACCAGCAGAAACACACAGATAAAAGCTTTGCTTTTTCAGTGGAAAACTCTTTAAACTGCCTTAAAGTGAGATGGGATTAGGAAATTAGCCATGGAACAGAGATTCTGAGCTGTAATCAGTGCCATCTGCGCATCGCCAGAACAGGCTGATTATTTTTGTCTAAACTCAGATTTTTTCAAGTGCATGTAACAGGCTGAGAGGGTTCTCTTAATAATGAATAATAAAGTGTTTTTCTTCGCAATGAATTATAAAGCATTATCTTTCCTTACAAAGATTTAAGAGAATTGTGGGTTTTATCAAGTTCTGAAACCAGAAAGAAATGCAGTGCAAAGGAAATGCTGGTAAGGTGAACGTGGCTGAACCTGCAGAGCTGTGAACAGGAGCATTGCTGAGCCCTGAAAGGCCCCAAAGCCAACAAGGGGTGGAAAAAGGAATTAATGAGTTGCTGACAAGCAAGAAGACACCCATGTCTTTGGATGAGAGCAATTGCCCATGATATGTGGAGACAACTTTTCAAAGCTACTTGAAAACAAATTTTGAGCGCTCAGGCCATGTAGTTCACCCCAGGTTTTGGACATGTCAGCACTGGAAGGGGGGCTCCCCTTTCCAGGGACAGCTCAGGGTCCAGCCTGCCCTGGTGTGATCCCTTGAAAACCTGTTCCTGTTCCGTATGACCCCCACCCACACTGGGCTGAAATGGGATGCACTCACTGAGCCATGAATTATCCATACCCTCACCAACTATTCAGCTGCTGCACTCACAGTTTGTATGTAACAGGGACACAGATTTTATTTCATTACCCTGAGAGAAAGAATAAGCTACTGTGTATACCCTAAGTTATCTAGAATTCAAACACAGGCAGCTGACACAGTTAAATGATTTTTATGAAGCTCTCACTGTAGATTTTAGCTGTTCCCTGCTCTCTTCAGAAAGGTCTGCTACCTCTACAAGGAGAGCAAGGCAGGTTTCTGTATATTAAGTATTCACTAAGACCCATTCCTGGACTCAGGAGGGGCATTGCCCTGCCAGGGCTCAGGGCCAGAGGCAATTCTGATGTAACAACATCACTGCAGATATGATGCCTGCCACCTTGCACGACTTCTGTAAGGTGCAAATTATTATTTTAAAATGACAAACAAGACAGAAAAAGATATCCTCATACAAATTTAGTTGTTGACAAGGAACTGCTTGTCATCTTTGAAGTCAAAGCAATGCACCTACTCATGAGCACAGGACCAGAACACAGAGAACAAGATAAAAATGTTTAAATGAACAAGAGGGAGTCAAATTATTATAATTTCAGTCATTGGAAATTGCTGCTGAAAGGATCAAAAATATGGTTTCCTATAAAAATGCAGAGGAGGTTTCTAAGACTTCACCATCCTGTGGATGAGAACATGCAGCCAGGACACGGACTTTCTTGCTCTCCCTTCCAACACATGAAGTGCTCTCTTTGCAGCCTGCAAAACATTTCCTTGTGTGCCCCACAAACACAGATCCTCACTAACAGCCCACTGATCCCCTTGAACTGGTGCCACTGCTGCATTACACCCTCTCAAGAGCCCAAAGCTGGGCTCCTTGCAGACACAGGTTCCACCAGAGCCCAAGCACAAACCCTGAGGTCTGTGCAGCAGCACGGAAAGGTCCAGCACCAAACCACTCCTGCATTATGATACTTCACATTAACCAAACTCTTCGCTCTATAAACCCACTTTACGTGGGCCAGCAAATTCCTAGAATTATTAACCAGCTTCCAGAGGACTTCAGAAGTGTTTTCTTATTTTACTCTTTGTTATCTTGAAGCTTTCAAGCTTCTGTTAAGCCACACATACTGATTCACAAGAGCTCATCTTCTTCTTTGAAACTATGCCCTAATATTTATTGTTGCCCAGGGATAAACCTCTGTCTCATGAGAAAAGAAGGGCAAATGCACCTTTCCCTGTACATACCTTCACCATTCATTGCTGGGGAATGATTCTGAGCAAATACAGCAGATCCATTTTTAACAGTGTCAGGAGATTCAGAGAGAGCCTGAAATAGCAAATAATACAGTTCTTACGGACTTGTACCTCACAGGGTTTAAAAGTTCCCATGGGAAGCAGGGAGGGAAGATGAGAGTGGGCAGTTCTCCCTTACCTGGTAGCTCTTGATTGTGCAGGTACTGTCCACCTCAGCTTCCTCTGGGACACTCAGTGTATTCCCCATAGTTCCTGGCAGGTGGAGGGAAAGACCCAAATAACCTTTTCTTCCTCATTAATATTAATTTGCTTCCTAGTTCCAATTAAGGGACAGCCAATGGCAACAGACAGGCTGTTGAGGTCGCTAAAGAGCCCCACCTGCCCCATCATCAGGCTGCAGCAACCAGTCTTTACCCCAAGCCCATTATGCTCAGAGCTCACAAGTGCTCATGGAAAATGGTGCAAACCAACAAACTTTTCTTGTTTGTTGAGGAAAACTGGCTGCAATCACACCTGCATCATTCATTAGGGCTCAGGAGAGAGCAAAGTGGAGTTAGCAGCAGAAAAACACTTAAATCTGTGAATAAATTACAACAACTCATATATTTTTGCTTGGTTTTCATTTTTAAAAGAGCAAAAAGAAAAGAGGGAGCGTGTAAAGGCATCACCCATGCAAACTCTGAGTTGCAGCCTCTTTCCTGTGTACAAGTGCACATAAACCTTTTGGGCTTTTTGTTTTGTTTTTATTTTTCTTTCCCCAAAATCTCCCTGTAATGTGGTGGAGGGACAAACGAACCTGAAGTCAAGAGGGAAGTTCCTATTAGACTTCGGCTCAGGATATGGATGTGTATATACTGATAAATAAATAAACAATGAAGAGAAAGTATTCTGAGCCACACCTTGAGACAGGAAGGTGTCCAAAGAGAGGAAGGCAGAGGGCTGGAGTTGTGCTCATCCTTTTGGATGTCCTGCCCCCACGGGAACCAAGTCCCTCCTGCTTTATTACTGCTCTGGTTTCTGCCTGCACGAGTCAGTGAAGCTGCAGAGGCATGGATGAGAACAACTCCTTTAGTTAGATTAAATTTTAATTAAACAACCTGTAGCCACTGGATAGAAGAAGGAAAAGAGTAGCTTTGCTAAATCACGTTCACTAGAATTGGAATGTGCTGCTTCCAGTTACTGTTTGCTGAGCTCAAGCTCAGGGTGCAGAGTTATTTTACAGGGGTTTTATCTCCTCAGCTGATATTTCCAGTATAAATCAGAAGTTCTGATTTGTGGTGGAAAACAGCCAGAGCTTCCCTGTGGATGTACAATGGCCTCTTGTCCTTGCTCTGTAACTCTGTTTCCTAGCAACTTTAAACATTATTCCATTGGAAGAGAAGAAAACAAGATTCAAATTCTACAGCTTAGTTTCGATGGTAAATTTAGTATCTGGTTGAATCTGGAGGATTTACTGTTGTTTTCCATTCACAAGGCCTGGTTTATGCCAGAGGACAAGCAAAAGATGGAATATTTGCAAGTTTTCTTCCTTTTTACATGAACTGTAAAATTAGTTTGTATCTGTGGGGAGAGAGAGAAGCAAATTCCTCTCTTTCTTTTTTATTTCAACAACGATTTGTATCTTGATTCTCAGCCACTCCAGTTTCCTGTTGTTGCAGGTCTACTCACATCGAGTCATCTTTAAATGATACAGCGCAGAGATCACAGGCCCTGAGCTCTGGCAGGTTTTTCTCTAGGAGAAATTAACCATTTTCTAAAATCAAGTTTATAATTCTCACTGAAATAAAACACACACAGTGGTCATGAGGAATTTAAGAATATTCTCACCAGAACTCTCTCTCATAGAAAGCTGGATAGGTATTGGAGGCTTTATTTTTTCTAGAAATGGGAGAGCTTGCTGCATTACCCTTTCAAAATATGATCCCAAAACACCGAACACAACTTTCCACGCAGACACAGAATCATGGAATAGAGAAGCTGTGGCTGCCCCATCCCTGGAAGGCCAAGTTGAAGAAACCTGGTCTAGTGGAAGGTGTCCCTGCCCATGGCAGGGGGTTAGAATGAGATGATCTTTAAGGTCCCTTCCAACCCAACCCATTCAGTGATTCTATGATATATACATATATATGTTTCTGCCCAATTTTAAGGAGAAAATGACAGGTCACTGCCACCTACAGACAAATCTGAGCATCAGCAGAAATTATAATACAAACACACAAAATGGTATCAAACTGGCAGAGTTTCAAGTTGCTGAGAAAGTAATGTCACAGCTCTTCCCTTCTGCCACCACATCTCAAAATTGCTGCTGCAGAGACTGCAGCTCGTTGTACCTGTGTGGGGCTCTAGAGCTGAGTAAATGGGATGAAATCCTTAAATGTGAAGCTAAAGAGATTTTCTGAAGAAAAAAGGGCACTCACAATGTGTTTATGAACCAAAGAATCACAGAATACTGGGGCTGGAAGGGACCTCTGGAGATCACCCACTGCTACCCCCCTGCCACGGCAGGGTCACCCAGACAGGTGACACGGGAATGAGTCCAAGTGGGTTTGGAATGTCTCCAGAGAGGGAGACTCCACACCCTCCCTGGGCAGCTGCTCCAGTGCTCTGCCACCTCCATGGGAAGAAGTTCTTCTTCATGCTGAGGTGGAACTTGTGTTTTACTTTCTGGCCATTCCAGAAGGTACTGAGGACTCCCAGGGTGCAGGAACCTGCCTGAGGACAGGAGCCTTTGGGAGCTCTCAGGATGTGGCCATGAGCTTGTTCCCAGTGAGCAGACTCAGACGTTGTCAACCACTGAGCACATCTGTCCAGCTGTGAGCCCAACACCACCCTCAGGATGCTCACTTGGCCTCTCCTTTGGGTGTCTCAGTTATTAATCATATTTTTAGCAGGACAACCACCAGGAGAGACCTATTTGTGCCCCCTGTTCTACGTTCGGGAAGCACAAAACTGGTCTCTGTGGTAAGCTGTGAGTACAGAGCGAACCTCCACCAGACCTGGGAGTCTGTGAGAGAAGATTTGATGGCATTTACAGGGACCAGATGATTTTTGATGATTGAGAGGGAAAAGAGATGATGCTGATGCAAGAACATTCTTCAAAACAAGAAGAAAGCCCTTAAAAGTCAAGAGGAGCTGGAGTAAGCTCATTCTCATTCTTAGGCCTCCTTTCTAGAAACAGATTTCTTCTCTGAGTTTCAAGGATATTATCCTCGTGAAGGGCTCCTTCAGGCCAGGTGGAATGCAGCCCAACTGGTTTAAAAAGGAACATGAACTACCAGCCTCTACATCAGACACAGCTCTGAAACAGTTCCTTTCCCCGCTTATGCTTCACTGCTTCTATTGTAATGCAGAAAATAATAGAAAAAATGTATTTTAAATTTTTTTTGGTGTTATATGAAGCATCGTGTGCCTGAGCAGAAGTTCAAGGCTTGGGAAAATTCTATTTTTTTCTCTCTCTCTCAAAAATCTTTGTTTTGGTGCTGGTAGAGTGGTAAAAGATTTGAAAACAGTGAGAGAAAACTACAACAAAACCTGCGATCTCCTGTGTACTCTGGCTAAAGCCAGCTGAGCCTGACCTTTCTAATGTATTGGCCGAGCTGCTATAGCACAGTCACCTGTGTCACAGTGTCACAGTGTCTATTAATGTCAAAAGTACACAATTAATTCCTCAATAGAACTTGCTGTATGTTGCACTTAAATGTTAGTAAGAATAATCAGCTTTCCTGCCTCTTGGAACCCAGGTGAGCACTGAGACAGGTCCCTGTCCAGGTAGGAAGGCAGAAGCTCCTGCTCTGATTCAAGTGGAGTCAAGAAAGCACTAATAATAGGAGAGAGTTTTAGAGAGTCTCCTTACCTTCCCTCAGTGCTGCTCTCAGTTGCTGTCCTGCAGGAACTGACACCTCAGACACGTGCTGGGTGTGATGAAACCAGGGGCCAAGTGCATCTGAGCCCTGCCAGTGGCTGAGGAGGAGGAATGGACACACAATAGACAGTGGAGAAGGGAAGAAGGAAGGGTTGAGCTGACTCACCTACAGCAAACAAGAAACACCCAAGAACAACTCGAGCAGCAGCCTGGCAGCTGCCTGTGCATCCAGGGCATGCAGAATCACAGCCCTTAAGGCTCCAGGGGCAGTTTTTAATACAATTCTTTCAGCTACTCTGCACTGGATCCAAATGGGAAAAGCAAAACAGTTCAAACATTCACACCCTGGGCTTTCGGGGAGGGAGCAGTTCAACAATGCCACAAGGTGAACAATCCCAGCCTGGCCGGTAGAAAGGTGCTGTCAGAAAGCTGGTCTTTGCGTTCTTGTGTCCTTTTGCAGAAAAAGTCAGTGCAGTTACAAAGGAAAAGTTACAGCAGGTGCTTTAAAGCCCAAACAAGAGAAGCCAAGCAGGAAATCCCAGGATCATTCAGCAGGAAAGCAAGGGCAGAGCTGCTCGAGCAGGGGAGGAAGAGCAAAAGCAAAACCCAAGAAAAGCCAAGCCAGCAGCAGCAGCAGCAGCAGGAGTTACCTGGGGAAGGGTGGCTGGGACACCCTCTGGGAGCTGGAGCTGGTCCAGGTGAGGTGCTGCCCACCCAGCTCTGCCCCTGCCCTGCTCTGCCTCCACAATCAGCCCAGGGAGTGCTCACAAACACTGGGTGCAAACACAGCGAGGGTGGAGCAGCTCCGTCCACCTTCCCAGCCTTCTCCAAGTATTTTCTGTTCTCAGCACTCTGGCCACCCAAACCTGTTCCAAGGGACACCTGGATTCGTGGCTCTGGGGCAGCCTCTCATGGACACTCTGGTTTTGGGAATTCTGACATCGTGTGAACACCTGCAAACCCCTTCCAAACACGGACTTTCCCCACCATGGCAGACAAAACCAAGCAGTTTTGATGACATGACTGTTTGCTGTAGTCAAAGTGGTTCTTAATATCCCTCCATAATGTGCAGACTGACTAAGTGTTGATATTTTAAACCCATTGTCACGATTCACCCCTCCCTCAGGTGAGTCACTAAGCCCACACTCAGACTGGGGGTGTCTGGAGCAGGGAAAGGCTTTTTGTTCTGAGTTTTCACACCACCTCAGTCAATAAAACTTGGTTTGGAAAAGTGGAGTTCCCACAAGCTGTTGCAATACCAAGAAAAAAATCCTTATTTTACAATTTGAAAGGAACACCATTGCCATCCCAGTGATCTTTTTTCCTATTAGCTTGCTTCCATCACCTGGATGGCGTTTTTATTTCAGTGTTGCTTTATGGTTTTGAGTTTAATTCTGTTATTAGCCACGACAAAGACACGAAAAGAGATCTGGAACAAGGGTGATGTGCTGGCTGTGAATGGTGTCAGATGCTTCAGGGGGTGATGAAGAAACTGTAAGGGTGGAAACAGCATCTGATTGCATCCAACACCTCAGCACTGCATGGGAGGAGGAGTGAATATTCCTATTCCCTCATCTCTTCAAGCATTGGGTAAAGCATCTTGATTATTTCCCCCTTATTTTATCACCTCGGATAGTGTAAATCCCTGCCTGCTACGAGCTCAGATGATACCCCATGAGTTCAGTCTCATAATCCTGTCAGAGAAAGAGTCTGGTTTGGGAACAGTCTCTGGATCAGTAGCAACAGAACTTACCTGTGGGCTGAGACACAAATTACCAGCCTCACCCATACAGTGACACCGGACTAGTTTTCATTGCCTTTTTTCTTTTTACTTTTCCTTGGGTTTAAATATTATCATGCAGGAAATATTTAATTCCAGAAAGTCTTCATTTCTTTAAGAAAAGGTCATTAATTTCAGGATATGTTTGCACCATGTTTTGCTTTCTGTGGACGTATTTGCTCCTAAAATACCTTCAAATTCAGCCTAAAGAACTTAATGTACATTATAAAAAGTAATTTGGATTATTATATACTTCATCTTATGGCATGTGCTGTGAATTTAAGAATAAAAATACTCCTTTTCCTCAAAAAAGGCTATTCCTTCAGTTGAGCCCAAACAGATGGCAGTGTTGCTGCGGGATGTTTGCACTCTTGCCTTTATTTCCCACAGAATTGTGTTTGCCATTATTCATCCAGGCATTTCCCCCCTTTGTGACTCGAATGGTGCAGGAATAATTTAGATACTTTTAAAGCAAAGGTCACTGCCTTGCTTTGGGGGTTTAACTCAAGTGCTGAAGTGAGGGGACAAACGTTCTTTGGGTCCTACACAGGCTGTGCTGGGCGAACCAGGGGGTGGTGGTGCCACCTGGCTCAGGTGCTGTCCTCCCCCAGATCCAACCCCTGGGCCTGCAGCCAGGCGGTGGGAATACCCACAGTGTCCCAGGGTGCTTTTCCACGGTATCAGGGCTATTTGTGTGCAGATCAAAGCTTCCTCCTCCTCCTCCTCGTGGCTCATCCTTCTCTGACCTGGTTTGGCAGCACTTCCAAGAGCAGAAATAACTGCAGCAAATACCAGAGGAAATGTCTCTGTGACTCCTCCAGCATCGGTGCAATTACGCCCAGAGCTAATTTGCTGTGCAGTCACCGAGATGCTCCTCCTGATTACACTGCTGTGACCTGATTAAATTAGAGACATCACAGGGAGCTTTGTGCTGATTAATTTTCCCCAGTTATGTGGTCCTGATGGACAATTAACCATCCGTTCTTTGAGGTGTACTTCAGCTCTGGTTTTGTTTTTGTTTTACAGCCATTTCAAAGACATCCCATGTATCCACCCAGGACATTCCAGAGGGGCACATGGTGAGTTTTGGTTTGCCTCATGCTTGGGAATTATTTAGCTGGGTGGCAGCCACAGAGAATCCTCTCCAAAGCGCAGGAAACTGTGTGCTTCCTTCTTGATTTTTCGGTGATCAAAATGCTATTTTTTCTTTCTAAAAATCTATAATGAAACTGTCACCAAATAAAATCTTTCTCCTCTGCAGGAAATGCTCAGCTGGTGCATCTGACAGCTGCATAAAACTTCCTGTTCATTAATGGCACAGAGCTCCCAACAATTATAAATGATTAACCAGCTTCTTTTATTACTGTCCAGAATGAGAGCCAAGACCATTCAAATATTGACAAGGGAAGAGCAGATTACTCTTGGTCTGTATTTGCATCTGCTTTTGCTACACGTGGTCTTGAAAGAGGCTGATGTGTTAATTTAAGGTGAGAGCTTCCATCTGGCTGCTCCTGTCAAGGTTTATTTAGCAGAGCAGGAGGGATGAGCAGCAATACACCCTTGGCAACACGAGGGAGAGACGAGAGAAGGAACCTGCAGGAGAACAGCTGAGCAATAAAAAAATTAGGCACAACTCCAGTCAAATTCTGACAGTTTCAGACGAAATACAAATGAAGCTTTGACTCAGCCTTTCCCACTTCAGCCCCAGAGGATGGATGAAATGAATCGTGGACTTCTTCCAGATGTGAGAGGATCAACTCAACATTTGCATTGCTTAATTTACCCTGGATCCCAAGCAGGGAGAGCTTGGAGCCACCTGAATCCCAGAGCCAGGCCAAGCCCCCTGCCCTCAGCGCCTGGGCAGGATTGGGCTGATGCCCAAGGGGTGACACAGCGGCCCCCAAGATCCACAGGGATCCCTGCACTGATGGCTGGGAAACAGCTGGACACAGGGATGAGCTGGGAGATAAGAGATGCTTCGTTTGCAGTGAAAAATTCCAAATTCACTGAGTTCAGTTCCATTCCTGCCCAAGAAGGCTGTGGGAAGGATAAAGTGGGTACGTTTCTGCCTTCTTTGGTTGAGGCACAAGGACTGCAGCAGGGTTGCAAGGCTGAAGGAGGTGATTTGGTTCCAGTCAGCACTGAAAGGAAGGAGACACCAAAGTGAGTGGAGTTGGTGACGTAGAGTTGTTTCTTATGAAAACTCAATAAATCCACCAGGAGCTACATAATCATCTCTCTTTCCACCTTCCTGTGGTTTCAGCTTATCCTGAACATCCAAACCACATTTAATACGATCTGAATATCCCAGGGAGAGTTTTCCCCAACAAAAATGTTGGCCAAATGCATCCTTTAGTACTATGTCTCAGGGAAGGCTGTCCTGGCAGTGGGAGCTTTGACACACTGGCACAGTCAGGGTAGAAGAAAGGGAGAGGAGGGAGCAACACAGCAGGGTTTGTTCTTCAGATGGAACCTGCATTTCTAAAAAACTATGAGTGAGACCTCTGAGGTTCAGATTTGCCAGTTCAGTATAAGTTACCTACTTAGAGTAGGTTTCCAAAAAATCAGAGGCAGTGCTGTGACTGCTGTTGTTAAAGCTCTCAGGGAGCAGGTGCTGTTTTTAATGGGACAAGGGAAAACACATCTGAACCTGTGTTCCTCCAAAACTGAAATGCCTGACTCAGAGTTACAGGAAAAACTGTTTCTGCTTAACTTCTGCTTAAGTTTGAAGCTTTATTGGATCTGGCTCCTTTACAGTTAGTGATTCCTGGTGATTACTGAAGAATTATGTTTTCAGCAAGTAGGTTTTCCCCACTGTCTCTTCCAGAGCTCATATTAATTGCTGAATCTGTCTTATATTTAGCCAATGTGGTCTTGAATGGGTAATGAAAAGGAGAGAATAATTGCTTCAGTGCAGAGAGCTCCAGGGAAGCAGAATCCTCCCTAATTATTACCATGCTTCCCATACCTCTCAGCAGGGACCACGAGTGAGGCTGCAGCCTGGGTTACTGTGGTCTCCAAACCCAGTGGAATCCCTCCAGATCCACACTGATGTGGGAGCAGAATTTGGCTGACACACTGCAGCTGGAGCACCATGCTGAATGAGAAACAGTTGCTCATCAGAGAGAGCCTCAAATATCATTTTTCAAACTATATTGCAACCTCTGTTTTCTGCAGACGCTGGCTGTGGCTCACAGTGCTGATGTAAGAGAGGAGCTGGTAGTCTGGGATTGTCTCTCCTTCCCCCATCACAAAAAAACCCCCAGGTTCCTGCTCTCGCTATTTGTTTTTAGAGAGAGAGAATTACAAAATCTATACCAGCTATTCCTTCATGTGGGAGCTCCTAGAACAGATAAAGGGTTACTGTGTCAGGATTGAAACAGAGAGTTATTGTAGACATAGTGCCTCAGTGGGTGGAACAGGCATTTGAACCACAATTATTCTCCTGTATGAGCATTTTAAGTTTCTATCAAGTATGCAGTGATGATAACAATACTATGTCAAACATTTCACTTCCTTTATGCAGCTTCTGCACAGGCTGGGTCACAAATTTCACCATCCATCACAGCTTTGATGCCCACTGCCTGTACTTTCTCCCTGTCAGTCTATCATCCTTCCCCTTCTCAAGCCTGAAACATGGAAAAAAATTGAGGAGCTTGGGTTACTTAAAAAGAAAAAGCAGGGAAAACCCCCACTTATTATAGACCATGTATTTAATTCTTCACTTTAGTGAGAAATTGGCTCGGATACATGAGCACGTGCAGCAGCACCTGCAGTAAGAGAAGGATTTATCTTTAGGAGGGTGCTGGATCCATGTGGATCGTGTCTCTGATGCTCTTCTGTCCGGAGGAGGAGCTAAGACTTCTCCAGCAGACAATGGGATGGGCTGAGCTGGGGACAGGACCTGGCTTTCACGAGAAAGGTCCCCACAGCCAGGTTTGGGCTTGGCAGGTGCCTGGTGCCAGCTGGACACAGGTGGTGTTGCCAGTCCTGCCTTTCTGTGCTGGTGCTGAGTTCAACCCTTTGTTGCACCAGCCTTGTGGCTTTGGGCTGAGGGGGAGGTCCTAAATTTTATTTTATTTACTTTGGTATTGTCTTTTCTCCCAAGAAAACGTGACTGACTGGCCCCTTGGGCACTTTGTTTGGTGCTTCATATTCACAGGGCATCATCTGGGAGAACTCCAGGTGGGAATTCCTGCGGCTGCTGTGGTGCTCAGAGTTGCTGCTGCTCTTCAGTGCAGGAGAGGCCCTTTAGGTCAGTGCAGGACCAGGACAGCTGGAGCCAATTTTTCTTCCTGGAAAAATATGATTTGCTAAACTTCTGTCGAGTGAAAACACAAGGGTGGACAGCCCCAACTTCAGACACTGAAGAGATAAAAGCTTCAAACTATGCAAGGAAACATTAATCTCAGTGAAAAGCTGTGAAGTATAAGAGTTTCATATAGTTTTATTGCTGCTACTGGAGATGAGCTGCCACTGAGATATCAGATAGGACCTGTGCCAGCTCCTGCACTGCCCCTTTCCCTTTCTGAACTCGTCATCTCAGCACTCCTGTTAAACTCTGTGACCTCACCGTGTTACTCAGCAATTATGGATTGTTATGAGCTGAAGCTTTATTTCAGGCTAATAACTCCAGCTTCCAGCCAGGCCTGTCCTTCAGCACAGCTCCCTGGCAGCCAGTGACATTACAGCAGCACAGGAGCTCAGCTGGGAAAAACAAAGCAGGAATTTCAGGGCTTGTAAATCCTCCTGGTTCGTGAAACCACTTGTTTCGTGTAAAAAACCGTATAATGTGCACCTTGGGATTGTATAGTTTTATTAAATCGGTGGTGCTTGTGTTTGAATGCATTCAGAAATGTTTTAGTATGTTAGGATTTTAAAGAAATTAAATATCAGTGTGAAAAGTTTGTCACTATGTCAAAAAGAGGCAGAGGAATTATAAGATATTCAGAGTTCAGCCTGCAATTCAAGGATCTACAGTCTAACCACGTGCAATAAAATCAGTGATACTCAAATCCAGTGATACTACACAATTTTGAAGGGGATAATATTGCCAAATAGTAACTTACTAAATATTAAATATTTATGTATTTTATTTACATAATATTTAAAAGTGTAAATCCTCAAAAGCAGAAGTGAGAGCTGTGCATTAGAAAGTGAGGAGGTAAACACATCTCTGATCCACATTCCTGCCATCACAGTTCAGCTCTTGGTGTGAATCCTCCCACAAGTGCTCAGTGCTGGTGGAAGATGTCTGCTGCTAATTTTGTACTGAGGAGCAATACTCCCAGGGTAGAAGGGAAAATGGCTTTATTTTAATTTGTAACATCTAAATTCAAAATCATTAAAAAAAAAGTAAAAAAATTCAGAAGATTTCTAGGCCTGGTGCAGTTTGGAGCAGTTGCTTCTGGATTCAAAATCACATATCAGTTTTTGAGGTTTACATGAAGAAGATTCACCTCATTTAAGTGGAGCTCTCCGGGAGTGACAGGTTAATATCCGACACTCCTGACCAGTGCCTGAGCTGACCCGTCCTGAATGACCTAACATCTTTTTACCCACTTGGAAAACACAGTTACAGCTTTGCCTCCTATCACATTCTCAGCATCAGCCCAGGCAGATGCCCAGGGGTGCCGCAGGATGCTCAGAGAGGTTCAGAGATGCTCAGAGAAGCTCAGAGATGCTCAGGGAAGCTGAGGGATGCCCGGCAGCCCGTCGGCAGGTGGCGGAGTTAAGCCGCGCTCAGCGGGGAGATGCTCAACTCGCTCAGCTGAGCTCAGCGTTTTAGCCAAAAACAGACAACGAGTTTTATTCCTCTCTCCTTCCCTCCTTTATTCCCTCCTTCCTTCCTTCTTATATTATATCATAATCATTATCACCATAATTATATATATATTATATTATTCTTTGTTTCAATTATCAAACTGTTTGTATCTCAACCCGTAAGTTTTACCATTTTCCATCCCACCAAGATCAGTGAATGAGCAGCTCTGTGCTACTTGGTTGCCAGCTGGGGTTAAACCCCGACCCATGGGATGATTTTGGCTCTCACACTCCCTGCATTTATATCCTGTGTAACCTCACCTGAATCTCTTTGCATTTATCTCTGGACAGATTGGCCGAGCCCACCGTGTTGCAGCACAAAACAGAACCATTCGAGGCAGACAAAAGGCCTTTCTCTGTTGTCCTGCTCTGATGACAGTGCATAACTCCTGCGCTTGTCCTGACAGAAAGAATGCCCTGAGTAAATGGGAGCCTGTTGTCTGGCAGTTCTGCAAATGGATTTGGGAAAATATGTGCCTGGCTAGTTCCAAGTGAATGGGGCAGGCAGCTGGTAGGAGCTCAGGCTCTCTGAATTACAAATGAGGATTCCTGGGGGCCAAACTCACTGGAGTGTCCTGGAATTCCTCAGGCACTCCAGACTGGTGGGAGCTGCAGGCAGATGACCGAGGGGAAGGAGCTGCTCAGAGGGGTGAGTCCAACAGCTAAAGAGTTATGAAGGGAGATGTTGAGGAAGGAGCATCTGGGAAAGAATGGAAAACTGGCAGTCAGCATTTCCCATTGATGTCGTGGCTGCAGCAGTGAATCACTAGGGAGTGCCTGGAACACTGGGCCTGCTTTGCATTTCACTTTCCCCAACAATCTGATTAGGAAAGTCATCTGCACAGAAATGGGGCCAGGAATTACATCTAGAATTTCTTATGGACTTGGAGTTTTCTGAATTTAAAAGAGTACTGCTTCAGATGTAGCTGTGTCACCATTTCACTCCTTTATATCCCTGATAAACTGTGGAGTTTATCAGTTTGGTAAATGCTGCTCCTGCTGCCACACCTGTCTCCTTCACAACTTTCCATGTATCACTTTTAGCTTTGGCATTTCCTCTTCTCTAATGCTGGTGTCTTGGTGAACACAATGACCAATCCCAGTGGCAAAGCTCGGACCTCAGCACAGCTGAAGTGAGGATTTCAGACACCTTGGCTGCCCCACCAAAAAATAAATGCAGGATAACAGTGGTTACTGCTGATGTGCTTTTGAAATAGCATTAGATCAAACATTTTAGGATCTAAGACAATCTCTCCTGGATCACTCCTGGAGACAGCAGGATCACTGACTGACCAAAAGTCTCACCTGGAATGGTAATTTCACTGGTTCGTTGGCCTGATTGTTCGATAATTCAGATGGCATCAGGTAAGTGTAGTAAAGAAGAACATTCCTAGCAACAAACCATTTTCAGTCACATTATTTCCACCAAATTAGACTGTTGTATGCCCCAAAATTTCCATTGTTGCATCAAGCTTCGATTCTGTCCATTATTTGGTCTTTTCTTCTAATCCACGTTCAATTTCCCGGGAGACATCACAGTGATTACAATCCGAGCATGTGGAATTCTGGCCTTCTTTTTCAACTCATCCTTCTGGTATGGCTTTGGAAGTTTGTCTTTCCAAATCTGTCTGGGCTGGCTCATATCTGTCCCTGTGTTTGTTTGTCTTTGTGTAATTGTTCTGCAGTTAGTTTAGAATTCCGGGTTAGAAAGAACTCAACGACTTAAGTGAAGTCTGGTTAAATCCTCCAAATTCCTATGAACTGTATGATTTGCATCATTTCCCCAATAAAAAACTGCCTTTCAGCCCTGTGCTGTCCCTGACCTTGTGCTAAAGGCCAAGTGCAATGTCAGATCTAGGATTGTTGGAAACAGAGATTTGGGCTGTCTGGGAATTCAGCAGAGGATACCTTGCCATGGGATCTCAACCCTCTTGGCAACTGGTGTAGGGGAGTTTGAAGCTGAGTTTTCCTAATCTGTCCTCAAATCCAAGGCTCAGCAAAGGGCTGAGGTTCTGGACATAATTTACACAACTCTTCCTGTCATCTGTGTCCTGCAACTTCCACTGCTGGAAAACAAGCCTTGCCTTACCTTTTCCTCAGTGGCAGAAGGTGTCAGGAGAAACAAACCTAATTTTTAAGTTTCTGAACATTTGTGACTCAAAATGGCGTGCTCTCCAGCAGCCTCGTGCCTTGCAACTCTTCCCAGGTACTTCTTCCCCGTGCAAGGGAATTTTCTGTCTGCTCTCTTTTGCCTTCAACCAAGGACAAACTTGTCTGATTAACTGCACACGTATGTGCATGTTTCTGCAGCTCAAACTGGAAGTGACATTTCTACTATTTAATTGCCAGTTCTGAAAAAGACTTTTAAAGCCTTCTGGGCTTCCTTCATGCTGCTGCAACACACCCTGTTTCCCTTGTGCTATTAAAATAGACAACTGTGGTGACTGTGGTGACTGAATGGAGAGTTTGGCTGCAAAAGGGCAGTTCTTGTCATACTTATGGGCAGGGTTGTTTTTAGCACCTGTAGTAAAATCGTAAGTCTCAACTGTGAAAATAATATGTGAGTATCAACAAGGACATACTCAGACATCCTTAAAGAAATTGGGTTATCATTTTAATTGTCTTTTAAATAAGGAAATGCAACGAAACCCATGGAGAAACCGATTTTATCATTGATATTTGGCTAATTAAGAGTGACTTAAACATTTCTTTAACTGAATGTCAAATTTCTCTGTTTAGCAGAGGACATGAATGCACCAGATGCTGTGATGACTCCTTGGGCAGCCAAGCTCTGCCCTAGTCATCCTTTTGTTCTCATTTTGAACAAAAAGCCCAATTTAGGCATGAAAAACCTTGTGAAGATGCATCTACCCCCTCACAGGCAGAGCTGGAGGTAAATGCCAACACATGACTCAGGCTGGCTCTCCAGCCACACGACTGAAGTGTTTGGTCTGAACTAGTCTCATTCTAAAGTTAGGTTTTGTTTTGGTTTTTTTTTGTTTTGTTTTTTTTTTTCCAAATCAAGTTTTTGTGTTGTTAAATTTGTTCCCTGGGGTCATGGAGTCCATGCTGATATTTTCAGGTGTGGTTAATGATTTAATGTGACTCATATGTCAGTCCTAACTCACTCAGGTCCCACAACAAATCCAACTGGTGACTCAGGAAGCCTTTTTATCATTGTATTGAGGTGATGTGTGCTCACAGTGCCCAAGAATTTGAAAAGAAAGAGAAGTAACTTCTATTTAGCAGCTTTTTTTGTTGTTGTCCCTACTATCTCTTCTCAACTTTGTGAGGTGATTAGATAGCTCTTATCGGGATTAGAGCACATCTCCCGCAAAACAGCAGGTGAAGGCCTCCCTGCTGCTGATAGAGGGCTGGGTTTACAGAGGACACAGTGGTTAATGTTTTTGCAGTTGCCATGTGACTGCCAGAGGGGACACACCAGGCAGAAGGGAGAGGGGATCTGCAGATCATGTGGCACCGTCAGGGTTGGTGAGTGCACAAGGCAGAATCACCTCAGGCCTCATCTGAGCACGTCCAAACCCCAGAGAAAGGAACCCATTTATTCAGCTTTGGAAACCACCTTTAGCGTGCACCGAGATCAATAACAAGAACATTACAGAGAATCATAGAACCATGGAATGGGTTGGGTTGGGTTAGAGGGACCTAAAAGATCATCATCATTCCACCCCCCTGCCACGGGCAGGGACACCTTCCCTTGTCCCAGAGCTCCATCCAACCTGGGAACACTCCCAGGGATGGGGCAGCCACAGCATCCCTGGGCAACCTGTGCCAGGGCCTCCCCACCCTCCCAGGGGAGAATTCCTTCCCAGTGGTGCTGAGCAGGGATTATGGTAGGAACGACTGCCACGTGTCACTGTCCCTGATGGCTCACTAGAGGCACAGACAGGATAAACAGAAGATGAGTTTTCAGTCAAAAGTGAAGAATGAGCTTGAAGTGTTGAGTCAGAATAGACATCCCACAGGAAAATTATGGGCACAGAGCAGAGACCTGGGAGAGGCTCGTAAAATGGGACTTCTTTAGCAAGCATTAGTAATAGCTTAAATATCCTTATACGTTTATATAACTTTTTGTTATGCTGGTGAGAGATAGGGGCTACTTTTTTTCTCCTAGAAAAAAATTGGTTGGGAATTCTGAGAGCATCTTTATCGCATTTGTGGATCCTGCAGTTTCATATTAAAACACTTCCGAGGAGCGATCTTGGTATTTACCCAAGTCCGGATTTTTCGGAGTTATAAATAACTGGTAGGAAGTACTACACGTCCCACCAGTCTGTGTAATGTTTAAAGGAGGTCAGTGTGCAGTGAACTCCTCAGGTAACGGAGTCCAGTGGACAATTATTGCCTGACACTTCAGTTTTCTATTTGGATAATTTGACCTTTTAATTGAGCACTTAACCTGAGAGTTTACACAGTTTGAGGCCATTTTCGGGGGGGAAAAAACCCCACGGTATTAAATATATTCTCCAAATTTCCAATGAAAAGGAAAAAGCTGAAAAATCTAGAGGTTCTAATTTGGCTGCTGGCTGGTGCTACAGCCCCCGGGGGAACTGCAGGGGTGTTTTTAACCTGGAGCAGCAGTGCCCAGGTTCTCCTGCAGGGCAGAGAGGGTCATGTACTCGTGTCGGTGTTGGGATCGGCTGCACTCTTTGGCCTTTCCCTTATCACAGAAGGGATTCCTGCTGGATATTTGTTCTGCATGCACATAGTAGGCCCAGTGTGAGCTGGCTTTGCTGTGCACACACAGCATGACTATATTTCATGTTTTCCCCCACCCCAAAGCTGTCCTGGTAGGGTTGGATTTGCTGTGTGTGTGCAGTTCATTCACTCAGCAAATTCTTAAGGACGTGCTGGGGAAAGGCTGTTCCTGCTGCCTGTAGGATCCAGCCTGCCTTCAACCTTCTCCCTGTGCCTTCCCAGGCTGCCCACAGGAAAAGGCTTTCCCAAGACTGGGCTGAGAATTCTTTTAGCTTGTCTTGATGGTGTAGATATTGCCTGCACATTGTAGGCTGAGCTGCATACCTTAGGACTGAGACTGGTTCTGAAGGGAATTCTGCTGAAAACATGGTTTGGTTAGAAAAGCCACACCATGATTAAAAAACAAAATATAATTCTTTGTGAAATTTCTGCAGCAGCTCTTCTGGGCCACCCAGCTGGTACAGTGGGCTCTGACGCTGCCAAGGAGCTACCTCAGATCCAGTGGGTTTTTCCCCACCCTTAATAGTGTCTAATAAAAGATAAAGGATGAGAAGCAAACTGTTTTGCTTTAGATCAAGGATTGCTGAAAACAAGGGCAGTGCTCTTACTCATGGGCAAGGCTGATAATCCCAGCAAACTCACTCATCCATTCTCAGAGACAAATATATTCCAGTTCAGATCATGCAGTTCACTGCTGGTAAGGAGGGACAAGCTTTTGCAATATGTTCCTACAAGCTCATCATCATTTGCTACTGGCTTTTTCCTAACAGGTTGCCCAAGAATATTAAAAAAAACCCTTCAACTAGACTTTTAGAAACCACTGACTTAACTGATGCTTTTGTTGGCTCCAACAAACCTGGACTTGAAAGACTTTGTGCAACATGTAGATGGGATGGGTGGGGAAAAAAATCACTGAAAATGAAGATTTAGAGTGGGGGATTTAGGATGCTTCAGCCTTGGGTGAGAGAGGGAGGAACAGTAAAAGAAAAAGAAGTTCAACACAGAACCAGTTCTAGCAGAAAATTCTCAGTGCAATTGTAGAGAATTCAGGAAGAAATGGGTTTGGGAGATAATTTTTATAACAGCTCTCGAAACATTTTCATGGCAAAGGTAAGACAGTGGCTGTAAAGACTTTCATGTCTTTGCTGTCAGTTAAGACTGGATATTTTCAGTATGTGCAGAGAAGGTGGTCTTGACTCAAGTCTCACTGGACAAGATGTTCACAAGTATCCTTATTGGCAGTGCTGGCTAAAAACCAGGCAATTAACACCTAAAATTAATGACAGCTTCTTTTCTAGAGCCAGACCCTTGCTGTAAAGGCTAATGGAGCTTTAGTGATGTCTATCTGGGAAATGGAAATGGTCATTTCCAGCACAGCCAGACAAATTCCTTCTAGTGCCAAACCAGGGAATATTGTTGTGCATCTGGGACGTTGTGTGTTGACCTAAGAAGTATAGAAATAACAGAACTTTAAATCTAATTAAATTTAAAGAACCTTCTGCTGCTCAGGCAAGGAGAAGGAAAGTCTTAATCTACCCATATGTATTACATTGTCAACCAACTCATCCTGGCTCCAACCTCGTCTTGGGACACAACCACCCCAAACCTTGAGCTCACACTCTTCTGGCTGTAAGAACCTTTTCCCCTTCAGCTAAGGAATGGTATCTGTGTGCTCTGAACTCATAAGAGCTGGTGGAAATCTTGCCCTGAGGAGCCCATGAGAAGGAATGTTTAATTTGCAAGAGCAGGGAAGAGCCACCAGTTATTCTGTATGTTTTTATTATTTGTCTCAATCCTGTCCAGTTTGGAAAATGTAAACACAAAGAATACATTATTTTTTATGTAATCATAAATATGGATTAATTCCTCTAACCTTACAGGAAAACTGGGCTTGCTGAGAGATCAAAAGGAGGGGAAATCCACATGGGCCTAGAAAAATGTTGACATTTTTCACAAATAAACATGATGTGCAGTTGGATGATCAAAGTTTCTGGATTAGTTTAAATATTATTCTTGGAACAGAGCCACAAACACTCCGTTTCTGTTTCCCACTTAACCTTTCAATAAAAATACCATTACTCATGAGAGTGTCATATATTGCTCAGAAATAAATCAGCTCTCCTGGCTTGGTTTTCCTACAGTTTTTCCTGCTTTCTGTTGAGGTCAGATGGCTGCAAAGTGCCAGTTACCCACATCCTGACACTGAGTCCCACCTGCTGCACCATAACCCACAGTGGCATCTTTGGTTTGCCCACATGACCCACATTATCTTTGCATAACAAGACACCTTAAAATGATCTGATCTTTTATTTCTTCTTGAACCATGACTCTTCCCTGCTTTTCAGACTCAAAGCAGCTCCTCACATGCCAGTATTTGGGAATCTGGGGAAAATGTGCAGCTGAGATTTGTGAGCCTGGATCCCACTTGTCCCTGCATTCCTGGGAATGTCCCCCTGACAGCCCCCTGCTGCCCATCTTCTACATCCACCAGAAGGTTGATGCAGGAACCTGGGGCCAGTTTGACCACAGTTCATCGCAGAATGTTTTGGTTTGGAAGGGACCTTAAAGATCATCTAGTCCCATTCCACCCCCTGCCATGGGTAGGGACACCTTCCACTAGCCCAGGGTGCCCCAAGTCCCATCCAACCTGGCCTTGGACACTTCTAGGGATGGGACAGCCACAGCTTCTCTGGGCAACCTGTGCCAGGGCCTCTCCACCCTCACAGGGAACAATTTCTTCCTAATATCTCATCTAATCCCACTTTCTGTCAGTTTGAAGCCATTGCCTCTTGTCCTGTCACTCCAGGCCCTTGGAAATAGTCTCTTTCCATCTTTCTTGTCACTCTCTTCAAGTCCAATCTGGTCATCCCAAAGCCTTCTCTTCCCCAGGCTGAACAATCCCAATTTTCTCAGCCTTTCCTCACAGCAGAGTCTGGGGGTTGCTGGTACCAGTATCATTATCGGGATGTGGCTTCTGGGTCACCAGCCAGGGATGTTTTCCACCTGGGATCCATCCCAGACCATCCCAGGCTGTGCTCCCACAGGCATCTGCTCCCTCCTCCTCGGGCATCCTGGCAGATCCCTGTATTGTTTTTTAAGTGTGTCTGTGGTTGTAAAGGTCACAGGAGCAGATTGCAAAGTGGGAATGCATTATCCCACACCGTGAGACCGGTTACTCATTAAACCCTTTTTGCTATTAATAGCGAAACACCATCAAGAGGTTGGGAGAGCGAGTTCAGCCAGTGCGTTTGTCTACTGAAGGATGCCAAAAATAGACACATGAAAGTCCAATCCTGATGAAACTTTAACTATTTTTAGTAAAAAACCCACATACTACACTAATTCTGGGAGCCCTGGAGGCACTGATCCCTGAACTTGCAAGTTCCTCGGAAGCTATAGAATAAATGTTGTGTTAAAGAAGGCAGTGGAGCATGATCTACTTTATTCACAATATCTCCTTTGGTAGTATTTCCAAATTAACAGGTATCAAAAGTTTTTTTCTACTTTGCAGACTTACGAGCTGAAATGAAGTTCAAGGGTGCTTTAATGTATTTCATTAACTATAGTCAAAATGACTAGAAAGCATTAATTTTCTCCATGCCCTTCCAAAGCAAGAAATGACGACAACAAGAAGCAGAAAGGCTCGTGAAGAAAGGAGCCATGGTGGCCGTACCCACCTCCCCTCAACACTTGGAACACGTTGCAAAGATTATGAATCATCACCTTGTCTAGACACATTCTGTACATTTTTCCTGCCCTTGAAGGAAATGAAAGAAGCTGGCACATGGCACATCTTTGTGTTTTCTCTCTGCTACTGGATGTCACTCATCAGTGGCAACAGGTTCATACTGTCTTGCAGTCACTCTCCACTGGGCTTGCTGGGGCAGCAACTGCTAAAACAAGCCCTCTGGCCTCAGTTTGATGGTCTAGTCACAGCAGAATGTGTTTTCTTCAGCACCCTGCCTGGTTTGCTCAGATTGTTTCAAGGAAGATTTGGGGCAGGCTGAGAAAACAGCCCGGGGAATGGTAGAAGGTGGGGAGGTGATACATGTGGGGGCATCTAGGAGGGAAGGGAAAGGCCCCTGACAGGCTGAGAAAAGCACTGAGGGTGAGAATTGATGGGTCCTCCATTCCTAACCAATGGCACAGGATCAATCTGGAAAGGTGCAGCCTGAAATGAGGGGACAGCACTCTGAGGAGAAGCAAAGGATGATTTATGATTTCTATACAAGCTAAAAATATTATAAAGTCTTGCACAGACTGCTGGAAATAGTCCAGGTTTCCCCCAGGAATGCCACTGCCTAATTACAGTGTGGTCCTCATGCCAGGTAAGCAAGGCTCTAACTCTGGGTTAGCAACTGAGGGTAAATCTCTGTGTGCACATGCCAAGACAAGAGATGTAGGAAAAGGAGCAATAACTGCATGTTTCTGAAGACTTGAGTGTTATCCACACTGCAAAAATAGGTCCAACCTTTGACAGAAGTCCAGTGTAAAGTTTTTTGCTATGAATATCCTTGCTCAGGTCAAGGCATTGTTTTTCCCTTTGGCTCAAGCAGTGTTTGTGTGATGACTTGCACATCTGCCAAGCATAGTTAACAAACTCTTCTGCATCTGATCACGGACTGTGTTTCACCAGGGTCTCCTTGACTGTGTGAACAGAGGAAGGTTTCATGGGGCAGGTTTTCTCTCCAGTCAGTTCTGGTGTAAAGGGATACCAAGAACACATCTGTGGAGGTGTGGATGTGCCCGGACTTTTCACACACCTATCAACAGCTTAATCAGCATCAAACCTTCAGAGGGCTGTCACTGGTGCTGCAGTCAGTAATCAAGGAGTTGGTACCATAAGGCTCACAAAGATTAAATCTGTGGGGAAAGGGTGTGTTTTAAAGGCAGGCTCAAGAGCTTCCTGAGCACTTTCTGCTCAGGCCAAAGTTGCCCAAGGTTTTTACACAGTTTAATGTTGGGCCTGATGATGCTGTGCCTGAAGGTGTTTGGATGGAGCTGCTTTCTGGAAATTGAAACATGCCTTGAGATTAAGGCGGTTTTCATGAAATGCCCTTTCAAAATGAAAATGAAGAGTTGTTGACATAATAATGCCGAAATCTACTGGTTCAGGGCTTGACTGAAAGAAAAATCTTTGTCCTGGAGCAAGTTCTTGTGACAGACATGTTACTTCTTAAAAACAATTCCAAGTTTTCTAACAGACTCCTTTCCAGGAGGTTTGCATTCACCTCATGTGTTTCCTCTCTCTGTAACTTGTTTTCACAAAAAAAAAAAATCTTCACTTCAGTCAAGTTTTCATACACAGAATTTTTAATTTCAAGATTTAATTTCAAGCCAAAAAAAAAAAAAAAAGGAAACACAGTTCTCATTCTCCTTCAGCTGCAATAACAGGCCTCAGCCCTGTGCAGGGTGTAAAGACAAGGAGCTGTCAGCTCTAACACCCATCACACAGTACAACATCCCTCCAGAGAGAAGGAGACCAAGTGAAGGGGTTTGAGCATGGCCAGCATTGGGCATGTGGCTTCACAGGATGGCACTGACTCTTTGTGGTAAAATTCTGAGCATCCCATCAGTCTGTTGAGGTGACAGCAGATGCTCATGCTTTGAATAGTGCATTTTGTTATGAATATATGAGCATGTTTCTTGGCAATTCAACAATAATGTGCAGCTCCACAACCCCTCTCCCTTCCCAGGGCATCCTGCCCTGGTCATGCTGTGCCAGGTGATGGGAGCCAGGGAATGCAGAGCCGGCTGTGCCCCAGCATGAGTGCTCAGGCACCAGCTGGGGCAGCCAAACACAACATCCCTTTCCTTCCCTAATTCCCATCGCTTTGTGCCTGATCTGTCTGTTGAGACAGGCTGTTAGTGGTTGCTGTGTGACCTGTCTGAACACCCTCTGCTTTAACTTCCCCTGCGAACACGTTATTTCCATTACACGGAATTCACACCTCTCTATTTGCCCAGGAGCTCTGATTTCCCCCAGAAATTCCAGTTGCTCCTGCAATTGTTTTTCCCTGGATGCCATTGACTTCTATATACAACACAGTACTCTCCATGTCCTCAAAAATCTGTTTTCCAGTGAAGCTCGTTGGGTGCCAATCACAGCCCAAGAGGGGCTCAGAGGAAGCAGCAGCTTCCCGAAGGGCTGTTGAATATGCAAAAAAATGTGTTCCCTGAGTTTCTAAGGGCACCTGCCAGAGCCTTGCTGTTGGATCAAAGCACAGATCAAATATTTGGCATCAGCCATATTCCTCCCTGAACAACTCCACCTGCAGGCAATAGAACATGCTATTTTTAAATATTTATTCCATTCATTTGTATCCACACATAAATAAAACTCCCCCCTCCCTGCATTGAATATCTGTTGGCTCACAACTAACTCTTTGATTTCTCAAGCAACGAACTGATCGAGTTTCCCTTTCAATTTTGCCTTTGGGCAAGAAAAACTTTGCAAGAGTTATGAAACAAGTGTATTTGAAGGTACCTTCCTTTCTGGAAAATGTCCTCCAGCACCTTCCCAACCCTTAGCTGCCAGCCTTCCCTCTGAGTGTGCCTTGTTTTGTCACTGTTCAGCAACAAGGATATCTCTTGCAATTAATTATTTTCTGAGCTGTTCAAACAGAAGGAAAGGTCCTGAGAGATTATTACATATCCAAAGTGAAATTCTGGTGCTTAGGAAAAAAAAAATAAATCTTGATGGCTTTAGATGGCTTAATGTCATATAAATATTTAAGAACCTCAGGGTCTGCACCTCAAATAATTTGATTCAACACCCGTGTTTCTCTCAAGAGTGACCTTGGGAATCATTCTCAGGGTCAACCTGTGCAACTCCAGGTGCAGTTACCTGTTCCTTTGACTAATTTGAAGCTGCTCCAGTCAGAAAGGTGGTCTTGCCCTTTCCACCTCCAAGGTGTCATCCCCCAAATACATGTTCGTGCCACCTTCCTGCTGTTGACTCCAGCGATTCTGTAGCCAAGAGGTGAGTCAGAGTAGCTCTGATCCCACTAAAACCAACCCTGGAAAAAAGGGTTTTGTCTGGATCAAAGTCTCAGAACAGAAAGCAGGATACCTGTCATGAAAGAGGGGTGAAGGACAACAGCCCATAATTAGTCTGTGAACCCACAAAGTTCCTTGGGATGCAATCTCACAGGACTTTTATTGCAGGTGAGCAAACCACACCTAAAAAAATTCACTTAGGTCCCCTATTCTTTGGAACTGGGGGGAACAACTCTGAGTCCTTTCCATTTCAGAAGGATGCAACTCCCACTGACCCTTAGTTAAAGCAGCTGCTGCCCTTGGTGTCTAAATCAAAGCATCATATATAAAGAGGGCTCAATAAATGAAATATCCTTACAACTATGGGCCTACTTCCTTCTTGTAACTCTATGGCACTTTGTCTCTCTGAAAAATCCTTTTCAATCTGCACATAAATAGGTATTTAATAGACAGGTAGGATGAGCAGACACCTCCACAGAGCTGCAGCACTTCTGGATTTCTTAAAGCTGATAAAGTGATATTTCACTTCACTGCAAATGTTTGTTTCCCTTGGTCTGCACTTCTTATCAGCCTTTTAGAGAGCACTTAGATGTGAGCTTTGAAATGTTAAACTTTATTAGGAAAACCAAAATCCTGATATCTTATGGACCCAACTTCTCATCATATGTCTTGAATCACAGAATCATGGAAGGTTGGAAAAGACCCGCGAGATCGTCGAGTCCAACCTGTGACCAGTCCCCACCTTGTCACCCCTCCCAGAGCACTCAGTGCCACGTCCTGTCACTCCTTGAAGCTGTGGTGGAAGAACCCAATAAGAATGTCCAGGGTGTTCAATTACTTGAGAAATTTGTATCATTGTGTTCAGTGATTTCATATAAAACATCTCCTGATATTTCCTATTTTCTTCTCTTTGCTGTTTTTAATTGTATTTTAGTGGAGTGCTTTGAAGCTTCTCACTTGCATTGAAACGAGATACTGAGGGTTGGTATCACAAGGAGAAATGTGTATTGAAAGCTCTTCTTTCCTATTGCTCTGACTTTCAAACACAGCCAGAGGGAAGACAGGATTGTTCCAGAGTACCAAAACTTGGCTTCTCCTGAACAGAGCACAAGGTGTGTATGAGCCCAACTATCTTGTCGTCCTGCCCAGAATCTTGCTTCCAACATCTTCCTTATTCAGCTCCTGCTCCTGTTTAAAATGACTAAAATTTGGATCCCAGCTGAGGTGTTCTCCTGTGCTGTATGGTAGGACAGACAGTTTAATCCCATCAGCCTCAGTGTGAGGACTGTGTTTGGTGCCTGCAGCCTCTGGTTGAATGTCCTGCAAAGCCACCAAAGCAGATCCCAGTTCTAGGGCAGAGGGTGGCCTTTGCCCATGGACTGAGTTGGCTCTTGGCTGACCTCTGATCAGATATGTGGAGACCTTTGCCCTGGAAAGAATTGGGACAGAGCCTGATTCAGGCATTGACCTCATCTGCTAAACTGTCTGTGATTCCCGTTGGCAGAACTGAGATAACACTAAGGGCTTTCTTCGTAGGAACTTGGAAGCCAAGATAAGTGCAACCCACACTGCCTGAGGTTTCTTAAAGACTTCCTTCCATTATTTCCATTAAATTTAGGGAACATTTTTCCTTTCTTCACCTTGAGCCACTCAGTGCTTCTAGAAGTCCCTCTGACATTGAGGGAACCCCTTAGTCCGAGGTAAAGCAGACCTGCAGCATTCCCCTGCTTCTCTCCTATGTCCTGTTTCCATATGGAACACAGTTCAGCAGCAGGATGAATCAGATGTGACTTGCTTGATTTACTATCAAGTTTCAGGGCACCTAATTTGATAGTGGAGGGCAAAGTATCACAAACGTGCAATTGGGGACCAATTTGGGGAGACCAAGGCACAACTCTGGTACTCCTGGTTCCCCTTTATTGCCCCGTTGTTCTTCCTGCCAGCAGCTGACTCTGCTTCCTTCCCTTCTCCCCTGACATGTGGAGGCTGAGATTCACTCAACACATGGAACGATTAGAGGCAAAGAGTTCAAACTTGTCGAGAGGAACGTGCCCGAGAAAGCACAGCATAATTTACCCCGATTATAAATACATTCCATTCCTCACTTGTTTTGACATTGTCCCTTGGAGAAAAATATTTTGGTTTAGAAAGAGGTCTCGTTGTTGCTTTCCCCGTCAGGAGAAGGATTGCTCCATAAGTTTTCAGCTCCATCTAAACCCTACAATATAAAGTTGTCTAAAACTCCTTCTCTATCCAAATACTGCACCTGAAGTTTAACTTTTTAAGTTGTTCCAAGCCACAGTTTAGTGATCATATAGCTGAGACAAAAACTATGGACAAGAGCTGAGAGTAAACATAGTTCTTCCTCTGCTGGTAAAGAAGGAGATAGGAATATGGAAGATAAAGTCCAGCTAGGAATTGCATGAGGCATTAACACAGTTGTGGGTGAAAAGACAAGAAAGAAGTGAGCAGTAATGCAGAAATATTCACACAAAGGGTTGGGCTGTTTTGGGAAAAGTGCACTGTGACATTGAACCAGCTCCCAAGTGTGGTCTCCATCCTCACCACTTACACATCCCTGCCCAGAGAATTGCACTGTTTTCATAGTGGCTGATGCCAGCTTCATGTGACTTTACATCTCTCAGCGCCAGCAGATGGATTGATGGTTTGTACCTCGGAATATGAAAGGGATTGAAGGCAGTGGGGTTGCAGGCCTGAACTACAGTACAGAGAGAGGAGGGATGGCAGCCTGGACAGACAGGACATGACCTCCTCCTGGGCCAAAACAATTCAGCAACTCTCTGTTCTTCACTCACTTGAAAGCTGATACTCAAAAATGCCCAAGAATAAATGTAAAGGCATAAGAATAATGCTCAGTTTCGTAATATAATATTTATACTTTTTCCCAAGCCTTGCCTGGAATGTTACATTTAAAAAATTTTAATGCAACAACCCACACCTCAGTATATCAATCCACAAGTTATCAGAAGAATATACACAACCAGGGTAAGAGATTAATGAGCTGCTTGTAGCTTCAATCTCAATAGGCCCTTTGTTTGAGTTATCTGGAGTAGAAAGGCAGGTTTTTCTTCTAAAGGTACAACTCTTCCATGAGTTTTGAGTACGTGTGCCACAAATTGTTACACTATCTCCCTTCACAAAAAGTGATAATGCATTAAAAAACTCCACCTGTACACATGCAATCTCACTAAGATCAGAATGATGGTTCACATATTTAAAATTAAGAACTGCAAGAGTTGTTCTCCAAAAATTTGTCCTGAAACGAACTTTAGCTGTGAACAATTGGCAGAATTAGTTTTTCAGATTTTGGGTTTTTTTTGCCCCAATTATCAAAGTCAGCACTGACACAGATGAGAATTCTACCTCTAGTTGTTGAGCACAAAGTCCTTCTCAGCATGGAAGAAGACAAACCAGGACACATTATCTGTCAGGTAATCAGAGCAGTGAAAGGTGTACACAGAGAGTGACTCAGAGCCATGGAACAGCCAGATTATAATGAACAAAACATAGATCAAAAATTCCAGGTTGTCAGTCCTGAAAACTGGCATTCTATATCCATAAAAAAGCATGGATTAGTTGGCTCCAGCTTTGTCTATGCCGTTCCCACTGACATGCCCAAAGCCTGACAGAATTAACTTCCTTTTGGATGGGTAAAGCTCCTTCACTTCCTTGCTGAGAAAGTAAATGTGGAGGCCAATTAATTCCAATTATTTTATGATCCAACTCCTTTCCTCTGAGGAGTAACTGTAGAAAATGATAACAGGGAAGTAGTGCTGAAATGAAAATTCTGAATGAGCAACTCATTTCAAAGCATCAAAGAACTGCACTGAATTTCTCCAGCTGACCACAGGTGAAGGGTTTCATAGACATTTATTAATCTCAGAAGCGTCACGCTGGGTTTCTACCACTGAAAAACGAGGGGAAAGAAAGCCAAGTGGGTTTCTTGATGTGGAAGTCTGGCTTGGTCATTCATTATCTGTGTAGTTTGATAATTACCTATTTCCTAGGTAAATTGCTTTGGACATTTACTTTGAGGTAGCAGATTAATGAAGTTCTTTGCAAACTTCAGGAACTTGAAAATCTACAAAGCTTCCGGAACACAAATTTTCCAGGTCAGTGGCTATTGTACTTTTAGAAACCCAGCAGGCAGCACTCATTTCTACCTCAGCTTGCACAGAATTAGTCAAAACCTTCCTCACAGCAACACCTTTGTAGATCTTTGAGTTCCCTAAATTTAAGTAGCAAGAATAATAAGCAGTCCAGTAGGTATGAACCGGGGATTTACTACACGGGAGCAATAAACGATTTCGAAACAGCTGATAACTGGGTTGTCAAGGTCAGTCCAACGAGATAACACCTCTTCCCTCTGGTTGTCTTTAGAAGTTAAATCATCAGGACATTTGTGAGCAACGGGAAGTGCCTGGAAGTGAACAAACTGTTTCTGTTTACACTTGTTTCGTATTGGCACAACTCCGCTGGCTCTAATGGAGTAATGTTAGTTATAAAGGGAGAGTTGGTGTGTTATTGTCACAGCAGCTTGTGTAGATCTCCCCACACAGCTTCACACCAGCTGCCAAAGCTCTCTGGGGATTGTTCTCCCAGCCCACCCTTTCCAAGCTCAGGGACCCACTGCTCCCAGCTCCCAGCTCAGTGTCAGCAGCACAGACTCCAGTCACTTTAAGGAGAACATGACAATATGATTTTCAGAAAAGCACCATCCTCAAAGTGCTGTAGGATTTTTCTGACTCCATCAGTCACTCTACCTGAGACTGCCTCCCCTTGGCAAAGAAAGAGCAGGTTTTGCCTGTCAGATTTGCCTCCATGTGACCATCAGCCTGTCAGTCACAGTGCTGCTGGATGGCATTTTCTAATATACAGATTTCTTTTGATTCTGCAAAGCTTCAAACTATTTTCACCCTTACTCAAAACTTTTTATGGATTTTACCTTGTCATAATGGCAGAGAAATGTAACAGTCCCATCTCTGGAGACCTCAGTTCTATGCACACCAGGGAGAAACGTGCTCAGATGCAGATGGACAATTCACGGAGGTCTCACAGGATTCTACAGGGGGAAAGGGACTGTAGGCACGGATTTAACTCATTGCTGAATACTGAGCTTGGCCTGGATTGAAGGAATAGCTGAATTAAAGGCACAAAAGGGGTTTGGTACCAGGGCTCTGCAGGGCTTAACTCCTCGTACTTAACCCAGGAGCCACCTCGCTGGGGCTGGGCGGGGCCAGGCAGTGCCCACCAGACCCTCCCACCAGGAGCTGGGCTTTCCAAACTGATTCCCAGCTGAGTGTCACCATCCACACAATCCAGCAACTCTGGGTATCTCAAAGCAGGAGCTTTTCAATGTGGAACTAAGGCAGAACTTGGTAGAATTTCCAGTTCAAGCCCATTGAGGATGTCAAGCAGAGGGATGAAAGTACCACAGCAGCTTTTTTTGCAAGAAGTTGCCACGGAAGACAAGGTTTTTGTAAAGCTACAAAGGCTTTATAAGAGACTATGGAAGACTAATTATAGAAAAACAATAGAAATCTTTATTTTATTACAAAAATTGACTATTACCAAATTGACTGGAAATATTCAGATAATACACTAAATGCTTTATACATTTTAATAGGGCTACATTTACATGTCTGAGTATAACAACAGAGGAAAACAAACAAAACACAGGGGTCAGACCAACAAATACTAAGGACTTGGATCATTTCAGAATGTAAAAAAATAAAAACAACCATTCATGGTTATATATATACAAAGCTAGACTCGAAACTGCATCATTGGAAAAACTAGTGACCATAACAACTAGCATATAATATTACATGTAGGGCAGTGACAATTTTAACCTTTAGATACAGATACTGCCATCTCCACAAGAAATAAACCTATTTGAAGTATTTAGGATCCTCATTTCCTGGGAAATTGTTCTTTGAGAGATACATTTTATAGTACTCATCTAGTGAAGTAACTATCCTGTTAGGATAATCAGCATTTAATAGTGGCAGAACCCATAGGATTCCAGTGGTTCCATTTATGGATGAGGCCTTGTCATGCAATAAAAGGCCATTAAGATTTGACAATAAAGGTGGGATAAAATGGTTTGTGCAGGAATCAGAGGCATGAAACTCCCTGGGCAAGAGCAGAGATTGTGCCAGGCACAGCGTTGTGTACAAATCAAAGTACTGTGCAGGCATGAGGCATAAATCCTGTTATGCACATTTGTCCTTATATTCTTATATAACACCAGGGAAATATCCTTCTTTAATTATCTGAATTTGCAAACCCTGTTTTTAGCTTAATTCCTGACTGCCATCTCATGTCTCAGCTTAATCTGTGGCACTGGTAACTGGTAAGGACTAAGCCAGGTCCTTCTCCCTTAAACTGACTTCCCAAGCTCTTTCACTCTGAGCTGACAGGGCTGTCAGGACTGAGCCCAAACTGGGAGACAGCTCTTTCCAGGCTGGTCTGTGCAAGAGCCTGAGGCTGCAATAATTTCCCTGTGCACTGACAAGACCTGTCCAGAACACTCCACAGCTCGTTGTCCTGGGCAGTCCCTCAGCTGCACTAAATCACTGTATTTCCACAGGTATGTGAATGCACATGATGTTTTTCTTTCCTTTTAACACTGGATGAACTAACAAACCACATTTTCCCAATAAAACAGTCTGTGAGCTTTTCTTGGTGCTATTTCTGGCTCTGCAGTTGTTCAAGGGACCGGTGTTGCAATTCCTCACTGGCTGGTGGAGCCTCCACAGCTTTGACTTCTCCAGTTGACGCCTATTTTTTAAAAGCAGGTAGCAGCAGGGTTGTCATTTATTTTCTGCAAGCTGTATTGAAGAGAAAAAAATCTATATTGTGATCAATTCTTTCAAAGTAAACAGCACTAAAAAAACTTCAGTTAAAGGAGTTGATACTCAGATTGTACTGGGTGATTTTCTTCCTGTGATGTTGGCCAGAACAAAAACATATTCCAGAGTACTTAAATGTCACTTGATTTCTAATTTGAGGATGTAATTCTGGATCAAAGAGTTGGTTTTTCAATTTAGCTTGTTAGACAAATAAGCTATTTTAGAAGTTCATTTGTGTAAGCTCATGTGAGCAGAGAAAATCTCACATTTGATTTTATTGAACAAAAATGTATAATAAGTTGCAACATTGCATAACTATTTACAAATAGATTTTTCTTTGTCCTTACGCCTAAAATCAAGCTTTGTTATCTAAACTCCAGTGCACTGGTGTACTGTTCCTTCACCAAGGCTATTTAATCTGTAAATTGATGCTCAAAATCAAAGGCTGTTTTTCAGGAAATTTCTTACGGAAATGCAGGGGAGAAGTTATAACAAAATAATGGCTTTTGCTTTCTTCAACATTTTGATTTCCTGCTTTCTATGAGGAGAAGACATGTTCTTGGAGTATAAAACTGACTTCAGAGCTGCAAGTTGTATGAAACTTGTCTTAGTACACAGAATATTTTCTGCTGAAAGTAATGAAAATAAATGGTATTTCATCCCTCTCGCACTGGGAGGATGAAGATCAGACAAACAGCTGTTGTCTTGCACTCCCAGTCCTGTGGAAATCCTGAATGATGCTCAAAGCCAAGTCTGCTGTGCTCCAGGAGCCCTGCTCCCTCACCTCATCTCCTGTGGAACGCGATGGGCAGCTCCCGGCTGGGGATGAGGATTCCCGAGTGCAGAGTCTCCACCGGCCTCTTGTCAGTGGCCACAACTTGGTACTTGCGGATGAGCTGAAACGCAAACGTTTCCATCAGTGTGTTTTGTTAGAATTTGAAGGCCCACTGTGCACAAAATGCACATTTTTTTTGGAGTGTTTACCCAGCAAAGGGCCAAGTGGAGCTGCAGCTCTGCCACGCGGCGCCCGATGCACATCCTCTTCCCCATCCCAAAGGGAACGTGGGAGAATGGATGGATCAGGTTCTTCTGGAACCAGCGCTCTGGCCTGAACTGAGTCCAGTCCTTGAAGTACTCCTCATTGCAACCCAGGGCATGGCTGTTTATCATCAGAACAGTCTAGAAACAAAGAGAGTCTCGTTACAAAGGGGCCCAGAGCTGCCAACTGAATCAGCTCGTTGATGGGAAAAAAATAATGCAACAGTAAAGGTGAGGCAGTTTTCTCAGAGGATGCCATGTAATTCCCTAAGGATTAATTTGAACACAGAAAAACTCACGGTTTCCTCAGAAAAATCATAAGAAAATTAGAAAAAAAATATTTGGACTAGCACGACAAAATGTTTTCAGACCAATATTTCTGTCTGAATCCATCAGCAGTGCAGGTAGGTTTGGGGTTGAGTTTATGGGAATTTTAGGTGTGAATTCCTCAGTCCTTATGCTGGGACTCATCCTTTGCAAAATCAATTTAAAACTGAAATATGACCAACTTCTGTGGTTTATAAGGCAGTTAATAAATGGCAAAACACACTAGTAAGTTAAATTATTGCCTTACCCCTTTGGGCAGCACATAATTTCCCAGAACCATTTCTGTGTCGATGGTGCGAGTGGTAAATGGCACTGATGGGGTTAATCTACAGTGAAAGAAACACAATGGGTTAAATTTCCAGCATTTTTTCTTCCTGTATCTCTCACAGGTCACCTTAAACCACCAGCTGAACAAAAGCATATGTACTAGAAAATTCTTTCTCCTCTAGTACACACAAGCTAGTAAAAAGACTTTGTGATTGTTTTGCTCTTGTGTAGGAGCTTTACCTCATGGATTCTTTCAGACATGCTTTCAGGTAAGGCATGTTCTTCAAGTTCTCAGCACTTGGAGTCTCATTAGCAGCCAAAACATTCTTTATTTCCTGGAAAAGCTTCTGCTGGGCGCGTGGATTGCGTGAAATGTTGTACAGAGCCCACAGTAAACTATTGGCTGTCTGAAAGAAACCAAAAAAGAAATGTAAGACCTCCATTTGTGGTGGCAAAAGGAAGATGTTGTTGCCAAAAGTTCAAAGCAACATTTATGGCTGGTCACTGATTTATGGTATTTTGAAAGCCTAAGGGATTTTGAGTCATCCCGGTTGTTCTCTAGGAATGACAAACAGAAGAACAAATCTATAATTTCAGGTAAAAATTCATCTGCACTTGGGCCAGCAAAGCAGGATTAGCTCCCTTCCAGGTGTCAGGATGGTTGGGTTGTGCAGGGAAGCAGGGATTGGAAGGATTTTAAGCTCTTGCAAAGCCAGGTTTACCGTCTCCACCCCAGCAATCTGCAGCTCTGCGATGGCAGCGTACAGCTCCTTCTTGGAAAGTTGTCCTCCAGAGTAGATGTCACACAGAAAATCCTCCTGAGGGTTTGCAGAGTGTTTTGCCAGCCGGCAGTCAATGGAGTGTTTGGCTGAGGAGGGAGGGGAGGGAGGTAATTAATGGAAAATCACTAAAAATACTGTAAAAATAAAAACAAAGCCACGTCTGACATGCAGGATTTTGAAAGGAGGTGCCAAGCTGGGCTCTTTTTTCAAGCAGCGAATAAATAGTGAGTATATTTATACCAAATAAAGAATGGTATTTTCACTTTTTAGACGAAAAACCCCAGTCCCAAAAATCGCTTTTGAACAGAAGAAAGTCCTGCAAACTCTTAGGAATTCTGCTTTCTTAAATTAGGAAAGGAAATCAGTGAGACGTTGAGTGAAATATTTAGCAAACAGAAATACAAGTGTGTGAAATTTATTGCCTCGGGTTTTCGAAGGGGATCAAGGTGTTAAAAAAATCAAAGAGACTTAGTACTCAGACTCCCTGGGGGGAAATGTAAACCTTTGATTTACAAGGGGAAGGCACAAAGAGATGCCAAATTTCTACATGCTGGGGATTTTTTTTCAAATACAGAGAACTAGATTTTGCTCAACTGTTAAAGCAGTTCCTAGTAAGAAGTTATTTTTGTCAAGTGAAGGTGTTAAACTCTTTTTTCTGAACAAAACTGTTTTAAAGTGTCTTTCCTAAACCCCATAAATTAAGAAGCAATAAAATAAGTGCACATGTGGCTGGCTTGACCAAAAATATTGAAGTATAAAGTACTCAAATACAATAATCCAAGTGCCAAAATCTTTCTCAATTTTTAGTGACATTTTTCACTGTTTAGCAAAATATTAAAAATACAAACTTAACTTCATATCTGGAGTTAGAGTAATTTTTTAAACCTTGAAGGCCAATTCATCTTAAACAGTCAAAAAAAGTTGTCAAAAAGCCAAACTGTACCTTACAATTTAAATTGCTTCTAAGATTTACAACCATATTCCGGGTTGTTCAGAAAACCTGTATTTTCGTTATTTTTTTTTTTTAGCAAACAGGTTTTGTTGTATGTAAAATTCTTGTTTCTCAGGAAAACAACTCCCTTTGAGGTTCCTTTGAGGGAAGTCCCCTTTTCTCACTCATATACTTGCCTTTAAAGAGATTATACAATTTCTGGCTATTTTATGGCAGATTAAAGTGGAATTAACTGCTGGTTCCCAAAATCCTGGGGCTCCCCTGGGAACTGGGTATTGTCCCACAACCAGACCTGAGTGTTAGTCATAAAAAACCTGCTCCCATGTTGGAATTAGTCTGTGTTTAGTGCAGCAAAGCTGTTCCAATCCGTGCTGAAGTGATTAACAGCAGCATAGAACAGTAGCAAGGACGAAGAGAGTTAATTCCACCAAGAAGGACACAGAGATAAAGAGAAAGAAGAGAAATTGTGTTTAAATCAATAACCTGTTTTAAATATATCATCCCATGCTTTAGTATGAGCTTGCCAGACTTTTGTGTTCAGCCCCTTGTGAAGTTCCACAGGGGTCACCATCATCATCCCAAAAGTGGCCATCATCTGTGGTGGAGAAAGAGTTTGGGAAATCTGTCTTTAATCCATATTTATTTGTGATCTCTGAACAAAATGAGACTGTAAAGTAGGAGGCAGTTTTCAGGAAGCCAAGATTCTGGCAGATTTTCCATCCTGGAGAGAAAAGACGGGTCTCAACCTATTTAGACTATATCCAGCTAAAAATTAGGGACAGCCAGGAGGAGGATATGAGGCTTCTCCAGTGGGCAGTGCATCCTCTCTACTTTAGGCACCTGTTTAGAATGGGACAAGCTAATTTTTGGCAGTGCCTCTCTCTACCTTGACAACAGATGGAGCTAAAAAAATTAGGCTGGGCTAGATGCCTATCTTTTGGGTGACTAAAATTAGTCACGTTTGTATCACCAGAGTCCAAGTCACAGCAAAATGCACAGCAGGTTTGCCTGCAGGAATGAGTAACCTCCAAATCCATCATATTTGCATAATCCCACACAACCCCAGCAGTCCCACCCAGCAAAGAGCAGCATTGCACAACAGGTGTCTCGGAGGGAGAGCAGAGTTAAGCAACCAACCTGCCAACTCCCATTTCCAGGATTACCCTGATGTCCATACAGCAGTTTTCCCTGTCAGGTTTAGGCATTACAGGATTAGCTTTGCACTCTTAAGTGTCACTCTGGGTGTGCAAGGCTGCCAATACACAGGTAGCACAGAAGCTCAAGGTGCTGTTTTTCAGGTGACTCCTTTAAATCGGTGCCCCTCCTTAACAGTAAGGGTAGAAAATCAGCACAGCCCCAGGAAAGACCCTTCCATACCGTTTTTACTGCCTTGATGAAGTTCAAACTTTCTTCTTCCACATCCTGCTGCAGGAGGCCAAACCTCTTTCCGTACAGCACCAAACAGATACCTGTTTTTAAGCAGTAATATAATTAAATGATGTAAGCAAAAGTGCGCGTGTTGTTCACCGTTTGTCAAGGAATAGCTTGGATTATCCTTCTGGAAAATGTTCCTTGATACACACCTGTGAGAGCAGCACTTTCCGAACACCTTCTGCCTGTTTCCCTCAGACCCAAGTAGGGTATCCAGCTAAGGGCCCTTCAACAGCATTACTGATCCCCTCACAAGCAGCAGACCCTTCTGCCAAGCAGGGCTGGTATTATTTGGTAAATAGGATATTTGGCAATGCTGCTGAAGAGAACTGAGTGGCAGGAAAGATGGGCCTGAAGAGGCCATATCCTCCAGTCTTTCCTAGGTCATCTCCTCCAGCATCTCTTAGCCCTTCCCACAGACAGAAACCCCTTGCAAACACTGGCAGCATCCCACACTCCACCAGTTTCCACCCCTTTCCACTTGCCTTTTCTTCTTTTTTTAAAGCTCTCACTTCCTATTTGTCCTTTTCCAAAATCAGCCTTCACCACTGACAGGGGTAAAAAAAAACCCACTTTCAGGGCCTCAGTCCACAGGCTGCTGAGCTGAGCCAGCCAAGAGCAGATGGGTCTGGCAGAGCTTGTTCAGTAACACACTACAGCCAACATCCCTCCTTTTGGGAACCACTGAGGCTGTTCCTTCTGCTCTAGGTCATTCCTGGTAGATTCTATAGTGTACTCTGAAAGCTTTCTAAAGATGGAGGCTCCTGTTTTGGTAACTTATTTCAGTGCTTCTCTATCCCAACGTAAACATCTTAAATGAGATTTTCCAATTCTTGTCTGCAATGAGCACTTCTTCACTGTTATTGGGTCATTTCATTGATCTTGTGCTGCTGGTAATTAACAAATATCAGATGGACAAAAAAGGGTAATGTGCTGGGTAATCTGGGTAATCTGATCCTAGTCTAAATAAATGCACCATGGTTCCCTCAAGTTTTGGATTTAAAAGCCATTACAATGTTTGAATATTTTTAGTAAGTCATACAGGTAACTAAACAGAGGAGTTTGTGTAGCTGCTGATGAATTTTGCCTGTGATAGTTCCCTGACTGTTCTGCAACTCACTTTCCAGGATATTGTAGCTGACAGTTTGGAAATAATCAGCCAATACATTCATCCCTGATCACACTGGAACTGAAATGCCATGATAGGTGCACCATACTCAGACAAAAAATAACTTACTTTCAAAGGACCACTTGTTGAATTCTGAATATACATCTTCCATCTGTCCACTGTGGTTACATATTTCATCTATTCTGTGCATGAAGTCCTCCAGGACCTGAGCAGTGGAGAGAAGAGAGAGAAAAGAAGGGATAAAAAGACATCAGCTTATAGAAATCCTGTGTAATTCAGTATTTCAGCTGTCTTTTAAATAGATAACAATCTTGCCTAAGAGAGGAATCCTTCTGTTTCCTGTTCTTTGAACAAGATTCAGCTTCCCCCTGTGTGAATTTATGTTTGGATTTTACAGACTCTTGTGCTGTCATTGCTTGTACTTCCATAAGCTCATCTTTCCTCCCCAGGGATGAAACACCTCACTCTGGGACAACACTGCAGTTTCACAATGAAGAAGATTAAGCTGCTTATCACAGATGCTCCTCAAACTCGGTGAGGAACACAGAGGTTAAGTAGGGAGGTGTTCACTGATGGGGGTGGAGACATAAGAATGAAGGAGTAAAGGCAAAAACTACTGAACGCAAGAGAAGCAGGTAAAAACTGCTTCAGCAGTCTGTGTCATTGTGGAATGATCTCAGTGTTCTGTGGAGACAGACAGTCTTAACTACAGGTTTCTGTGTGGTCTCACTTCTGGTCAGACCCTGGCAGTCAGTTTGTACTTGTTACTCCCTGAACGATCTGAGTATGAACTCGTGGTTTTATTACTGTAGAGTAAATCAGCAGCTATCCAGATAAACCGGATCTGCTTTTATTCCCCAGGTTTGCAGGGGACAGAGGAAGGATTTCTCAAAGCCCAGTACCTCATTGATAGCCGTATCCAGCTTCACAACTTCCCTGGGCTTCATTAATTTCTTTTGAAAGGCACTTCTGACTCTCTGCCAGTCCTTTCCTTCCCTAGGTTGAAACAGAGATTGAAATAGGCTGGGAAGCGAGAGACTTCAAGAAGAAGGAAAGAAGAAGAAAACCCCAAACCCGCGGCATGTGTACCACGACACCCCTGACGCTTCATCTCACCGACCCCGCCTGGCGCTCCTTGGGGAGGGGATGAGCCCCGGGAGCGCAGCCCGGGGCGCGGAGGGTGGACTGGAGCATCCCCCGGGCACCTGGAACCCGCCCTGTCCCGCACCGGCATCTCCGCACCGCAGGGACCAACCGGCCCTCCCGGCACCTCCCCGGGATGCTGCGGGTGCCACTTACAGGATGAGCAGCCCGTAGCCCTCGTCGCGATAGTCGCGATAGGCTTTCCAGGGCTTGATCTCGAGGCGCTGGGGGCAGGCGCTCTCCCGGCGGTACAGGGCTTCCAGGAGGCAGGGAGCGGCGATGTGCACCGAGTCGAAAGCCCCCAGCTTCATGCGGAAAATCTTGCCGAACCTCCTGTGGTACTCGGCCTGGGGGCGCAGGGGAGACCCACGCGGTGAGTGCTCCCCTCGCCGCAGCATCTTCATCTCCATCATCCCCATCATCCCTATCATCCCCATCCCCGTCTCCGTTCCTATTCCCATTCCCGTCCCCATCCCCGTCCCCATCTCTATCCCCGCCTTCAACCCCATCCTCGTCCCGATCCCCAACCCCGTCTTCGTTCCCATCCCGGTCCCCGTTCCCATCCCCATCCCATCCCCGGGGCTCAGTCGCCTCACCAGCGTCTCGTGCTGCCTCTTGAGCCCCCCCTTCCAGAGCACGTCGGGCAGGCTGCCCATGAGGGGCCAGCTGGGGGGCCCGGGCAGGGTCTCCGCGGGCCGCAGGGCGCTCAGGGAGGACGCGGGGGCTGCGCGGCCGCAGGTGCGGGCGGGGAGGCGGCGGAGGAGGAGGAGGGTGATGCCGCAGCCGCCCATGGTGACAGCGCGATGCCAGCGCCGCCCGCTATAGGGACATTTATAGCAGCCGGAGGTGCTGGACTTTCATCGGGGCCAATGGCAGCCCTGGGTGGGGTGGGGTGGGGCGGCTGCCCGGCACGGCCCGCGGAGCCCGAGGGGCAGGCGGGTCACCAAAGGGTTCAGGCGAGGCAGGAGGGCACCGGGCCAGCGCCCGCCGCGCCTCCGCCCGCTCCCGACCCGCCGGGCTGCGGGGATGCGCGGCCCCAGCCCTTGCTGAACTCCCGGGGATGCGCTTCTGTGGTCCCCCGAGCTCCCGAGGGATGCGCGGCTCCTGCCCCGCAAAGCGTATCTTTAGGTCAAAGATAAGGAAGTATTTGAAGATCAAAACTACGTAACTTATGATACCTGTTCTTCTACTGCGCTTCTCTTTTGCTACGGATAAAAATGAGGTTTGATTTTGAGCTCCCGGGCGATGCGCGGCGCCAGCCCCGCGGTCCCTGCAGGCAGCGGCACCGCTCCCTTCCCAAGCTGCCCGGCGAGCGGTCTCGTAAAGCTGCTGCTTCCCCCTCCCCCCTTTATTTCTTTATTTATCTATTTATTTATTCATTTATTTTTAATTCGGCTTTCTATGGCCAGAGCTCACCCGCATGGCCGCGGAGGAGCTGTGATGTTCATCCTGCAGTGCACAGGTGCCAGAAGAGTTCAGTCTTCCTTCAGTATTTGCACTTTAAATAAATAGAATAAAAAGGTGGCCAGGGAGCTGAGGAACAACAAGTTGTGGTGTGGCTCTTACCCTCCTGTGCTGACTAACCGTGGATTTATGAAAAGGGCACGTGATTTATGGAAAGTGCATCATCGGAGAAGGCAAAATTCCCTTCACTGTGGGAGTTGCTAGATACTGAATTCTGACAAAAATCAGTTATTGCCATAGTCTTTTAATCAGAAAGTGTACAGTAATGCTCAGAGACAAAGCCTTTCAGGCTAAGCAAAAGCAGGAGAGGTGCAAGCCCAGGTAAAGCTGCCCAGGTCACCTGGGTACTCACCTCTGTTCTCTCTGTGCAAGAGAAGTCAGACAAGGCTGTGGATCTTGCTGCAAGACAAAAAAAACTACCTGTAAACCAGAGGATTTCCAGGAAAGAAAGGTTTGCTGCAATGAGGATTTGTTTTTCCCCCACCCCACGCTGCCTCTTTTGTTCTTTCCCAAGGTGCATTTTGTGAGTCAGCTCTTAATTCCCTTTATTCAAGTACATGGCAGTAAGACACAGAGTGTGCAGATACTTGGGTGTCTTGGACAAGGGGGAGGCAGAGGATCATCAGAATATGGGTTTGACACAGAACCTGAGACACATAAAAGCACAGGTCTCAAAGTCCAATTAATAACAATAAAAATGCTGAGGTAACAGTGATTAATGCGGAGAAAATGTACAAAAGGATCACGTCTCACTGCAAACTTTTCCTGGGAGTTTTTTAGATCCTTCCCAATCCTGCCCTTCTACTTCAGTGATTTTCTTTTATGGAATACTACATGGGCCACAAGATCAGAGCATTTTCCAGGCAGGCTTTAAAATTAAAGCCGGTTCAAATGTTGGCAATTTTAATTATATTTTTAGGGAAACACCACAAGTTGATATTTTTGTGGTTTTCTTTGAACCAGTCCTAGTGGAACACATCTCGTTGTCTTCAGAGGCTGAATACAGTTCAGGCTCCATTTGGTGATAAGTTCTGAGAAACAAGAAGGGACAGTTTGTGCTCTCTGTCTATTTAAGGAGTCAAAATGAACTCATTTGAAGGGTCACAGCTTAGTGCCAGTGAAACAATCTCTTCAGAAGAGTCTGGAATAGGCAAGTCAAGACTAAACTGGGCACAGGTCAATTTTTCCATGTTCTTCACAGCTATGGAGAGGAAACCACCCTGTTAATACGAAATCTTCTCTATTAAGCTGTTTTAAAATTACAGAATGGAAAAGGTTTTATTTAACTCCTGTGGTCGTGATGTAACTCCCTGGCAGGGAAGCTGGTGTGTTTGGAGCTCTGCTGGGCCTGGAGCTGGGAGAGCTAATGATTGCCTCAATTTCTGCTAAAGTGCAGTTCCAAGGGCATTTTAAGTCTCCAATTCTTCCTCCTCTTTCTCAAAAGGATCTCAAAAACAAGGCTTTAGATTTAATTTGTGACCTTTAGGACATATCAAGAGTTGTCTTAAGAGTAAAGCAAGAATTTGCAGCACTCTTGAGCTGAATTTTGGGGGCGTATCTTCACTTAACAGTGAAGATGGCACCATTGTCCCACAGATGTCTATCCACAAGAATTCACAATATTTTCTAATATAACAGCTAATGGTAACTGTGAGTGAAAACCCCTTCCACTTCTACACTTTGATGAGGAGTATTTTTAGGTTGAAGACCAGGAAATATTTGAAGATCAGAAGTAAATAACCTGTGATACATATTCTCCTACGCTTCTCTTTTGCTACAGATAAAAATGTGGCTTGATTTCTGCACTCTCAGGTGTCAGGAGAGAATATTCCTTGAAAAACCATCTGCCAGTGTGATGCTTCAGGAAAAGATTTGTCGGGCACTGTTGTGCAGGTACAGAAAGGCATCACGAAACTCTTTAATCTGAAGTCCAAGTTTTAGAGCTGCTTCCTAAGCAGAAGTAATTGCTGGTCCTACTTTTTTTTTTGGGTGTGTGTGTGGGGGAAATAGTAACATATTCTTTGAACAAAGCTTGGAAAACCCATCAGGCCAAGATCTCCTCACTGGGGTTTGAGAGACCGAGGTGTGCTCGGGAAGCTCATTGAAACACAACATCTGAGCTTCCAGTGAGCAGATCAAGAGTGCAAAGTGCGCTGAGAGCTTTTCCTGTAGCACGCTTCACATACACCAAAATAACTCCTCAGTGGGAAAGAGCTTTAGATTGGTGGTGGATTTTCATTCTTAATACCTCTCATTCCAGGAGGTTTGCTTTGTGACATACTTCACCATTCCTGTCTGCTGACCTCTACTCTTTCTCCTTGTTGGAAAAACCTTTTTGCTGATTTGACCCTAGAATGTTTGTTGGAAGTCTCCTGTGTTTTCTAAAATACTACAAAATGTAGAAGTGCCCCAGGAGAATGAGCAGAGAACACAGGGAGAGCCTCTGTCACACACCAGGTATTTCACAATGCTGGGAAGACAAATTGAAAGCAACTTGCAAACTCTACTTGTTATTGAAGGTTTTTTTTCATGTTTGTTTATACACTTTTAATTCTGTGTCTCTTTCCATCGGAGGATCTTCAAGTTTTGTAAATATTGATGAGTTTAATCTCAGCTTAGGAAATGGGAAAGTACAGTAATTCCCATTCTACAGAAGAGAAACTGAAACGTGTTTGAAAATTGAGATGTCCCAGTTACTCACATTCACTGTGAAATGAAAGCAAAAGAAATCTTTATTATTTTTACTTTAATGGTACTTTTTAACACTAAACCTTCTGATATCACTGTGTGCTAGATGATTACACTTCTACAAGGTGACAGTAGCAGTGTGGAAATAAAGGTCTGCTGAGCAAACCGAGATCAAGGTTATCCTTAGAGAGGGATCTAGAAAAACAGAAGTAGATGAACAGCTCAAACTCCATCAGCCAAGGAATCTTCCAGCTGGCCATGACCTGTTTGGAGCTATCTGCCTCTGCAATAAACATTGCAACATCCAGCTACTGAGGGAGCCTCTAAAGAAGTGCCTGGTGCAAGAAATGAAGAGACTCCTTGCACAGGTAATGCACTTCAAGCACAGGTAATGTTTGCTTAAAAAAGAAGAAAAGTTGGACCATATTTTCTGTGAAATAGTATTTATCGTCTGCTTTACATGAATAAGCAATGCCCACCACATACTTAATTCCCTGGAGAGGTGGAGCTGACAGGGGGATAATTCCAGGAGAAAGTGGACAAGGAAATAGAGGTCCAGGACAAGATGCTCTGACAGTCAGCTTGGAAATACTCAGGACTTGTCAGGCTCTTACATTTGATTCTGAAAATTAGAATCACTCTCTGGGCTCTTCTAGTTTCTTGTCTCTTTCAGCAATATTGTCCTGCTTGAGCAGAGAAGTGACTTGTGGTGGTGAGAGATTTTTTTCCTTAGGATGCTGTGAGAACAAATTATTGTCCCAGGCTGAATATTTCTCTTTGGGCAGAATTGGCAGAAGTCTGGAACCTTTCATCACCTTGCCCAAGGCACATTTAGTTTAAAAAGCAGTAGCATTTAGGAATCTGGCAGAACATTTCATCTTACAAAGCTAATGGTTTGCGTTCAGGAGGCAGGAATTTCACTCAAGGATGTTGTGCCATCTGGGTGATCCTGGAAGTTTTGGTTTCTCTTTCCTAGCCTTCAACACTTCCAGGGGGAAACTGAGGGAATTCAGAGTGAACTGCCAAAATCTGCTCCATCCCTGGATGTGTCCAAGGCCAGGTCAAACAGGGCTTGGAGCAACCTGGAAGATGTCCCAGCCCATGGAAGGGGATGGAACGAGATGATCTTTGGAGTCCCTTTCAACATAAACCATTCTGTGATTCCATAAGTATAGGAATTCTTGGTGATTTTTCCCCATTTGGAAATCATCTGGGAAATTAAATCTTGGTTTTAGCTCTGCTTACAAAAACACTGTGTTATGATACTGAAAAATTATGAATATTTTCAGTCTGAAGGGAATTGATAACAGTTCAACAGAACTAAGTGACGAAAATCTGTTTGTCAGAATCAAGGAAAACTTTCAAATGCAGGAACATTGAACATCCCTTTAATTCAAAAAACACTTGAAATTTATAATAAAGGTCTATGCTTAAAATCTGAAGTTTTTAGTCCTTGTGTGACTGTCTAATTGCCTGTAAAAACAATCTGTAGTCTGAGTCCTCAAAAGAATCTGTTTAGCTGATTTTATAAGCCCTTGAATCAGACTCAAACTCATGCAATTTACTGGATTTGTTGATTAAGTCTGTAATGTTTGCACAGATCATTTTACTTTCGATCTGATGGATGTTTCTGCTGAGGTAAAAACTGAACTCATACTGAGCCTTTGGAAAGCAAACAGATTCTTGTTTCTCGCTGACCTCTATGAGATGCTACCAGCCAGTTTGTCAAAGAAAAGAAAACAACTATGTTGTTCTTTCACGTTTTGCTTACATTTATCTTCCAAAAATAAATATTTCTTGTTCTTCTGTTGACTTGTTACAAAGTCTCATAAAGGATAATTGTGTGAATATAGCCTTTCATGTTATTTTGTGTTGTATTTCTGGAATTTGTTTCACAGATATTAATCTCTGGTCTCTAAATTGCCCTGAAATACCAAGATAATAAGTGATGCTCTCATGAATTTAGCACCTGGAACTCTTGCCAGTAGCAGAAAGGTGGCTGAGGAGGTGGATTTAGTGACTAAACAAACAGTACCTGTTCCCTGAGCTAGAACAGAACCCAGAGCCCCAACTGCTGGTAGCACCTTCTGTGCCACTGGTACCTAGTTCCTTCTGAGTGACACCATCCCAGCTTAGTCCTCTGCAAGTGCTCAGAGGGGAGGAGAGTTAGTTATTAGTACCATCATCATCTTACCAAAGATTACTATTTGCTGTTAATACCTGGTCTCTAAATTTCCCAGAAATGGGCAATAAATAGGGAGGTTTTTAATGTTTTTTACTATTATGGAGCACTGCTGTTTCATCCCAGGGCAGGGGGGAAGGGTGAAACAACCCTTCTCTGACAAAAGGTCTAAGAGATATGTAAAAGATACTATTAATCCAGAATTACTTCTGTAAAACCCCAAAGAGATGAGTTTGAACTTTATCCAGTGAATTGCTGTGAGCTGAGGGCATTTTGCTTCTACTGTCTTCATTAGAGCCCAAAGAAAAAATGAAAACTCTCTCTGCCTTTGCCATTAGTCAGTCAAAAGGCACTTGGGATGTGCTTGGCTGAACTCAATACCCTCTGGGCCACATCCTGGTTCCTCCTATTTACTGCCTTTGGAGGGATTAGAGCAGACTGCAGCAGTGGGTCATCAGATAAAGCCTTTGCCTGAAATGCTGCTGGTTATTTCGGCTCCAGTGCCTGGGCACAGACCTCTCTGGGGAAGGGTTTCAGTTCAGATTCACTGAGTGCAGCACTGCCCTGGGGAAAACTTCTTATGTATCTATTGCTCTATCTGGTAAAGCAGCAAATGAGCACATCTGATGTAGCTCTGAGGAAAATTCTTCTCCCAAAATCTACTGTGGTTCTGACAACACTTTCCCCATCCAGAGGGGGAAAAAAAGGAGAAAAAAAGACTTGTACACATTAAAAAGGATGAGTAACACTACAGACAGGACATATTGCTGAAAGATCTCTGAGAGTTCAGAAACATCTTTGGATTCAGTGGCAAATCAATTTGCTTTGCTTTAAGGTGAGGGAATCCAGTGGGGTGATGGTTGTGGGGGGAAAAGGATTTTACTCCTCCTTAGGTGTATTTTTCAATTAATACATAGTGACTTATGAAATTGGCACTGACAGTGCTTCTTTTAAAAAGGGAATTATTTCTACCTTTATGGATGTAAATGAGGACTTAATTTCAGGTGGTTTGTGAGTAGTTTTCATTGAAGATGAGGAAACAAATTTAAAAAAATGGGCAAGACTGATGCTGCAGCTGAAGGCCCTGCACAGAGACTTCCAGTACAGGCCACAGAGAAGTTCTTGGAAAACTGAGAGATGTTCCACCACTAGGAACATTTATGGAAGAAGATGGATTGTGGAGTAAGAGAGATATAGGGCTAATATTTTATACTCTGGAATATTCCTAGCAGTGGTGGGGAAGGACAGGGTTGCAGAGAGAGCTCTTACCTTTTATTTTAAATAAACTCAACATGAAGCAACAAAACTGTTCTGCTGGACAGAATTATGGGATTGTAAAGCACTGTGTTTACAGAATACACTGTTCACAAAGGTGGAGTAAAGGTCTTTTCATGTGCTTAACCATGAAGGGATTTCCCAGCAAAAGGGAATCTCCAGCGTCCATCTCGGGCACAAACAGAAACTCCCCTTGGCTCCACTGGTCCAGCTCACTCTGCAGAACCATCTGGCAAGCACTGGGCAGGACAAGGACAAGTTTCCCTCAGAGATGGGGAAAATTTTTGGTATTCCTTGCAGGAAGAAGCTAATGCAGTTCAATAACTAATGCTGGATATACACAAACACAGGGGAGGCCTTCAAGGGTGAAAGGGTGATGTTGCTTTTGACAAACAGGAGGGATCTTCTTTCTTTGGAAGAATGAGGTTAGAAATGTGAGAAAATCTGACTTCCTTCCCTCAGATCAAAAAACAATGAAAAACTTTCAGATCAGGGGGAACTTGACCTATAAACACTTGGGAGTTGTATCATTAAAAACTGACATGCCCTTTTGGAAAAGAAGAACACCCTCGGAAGGGGATTTTCTTCCTTGAACCTCCATTCCCCCTGCAATGTTGGTACAAGAAGGGCAGACAGACATTGTGGCACAAGGACCTTCATTCCACAATAAATCAGGTTCTCTCATATTGGAAATGTCAGGCTACTGCCATTCCTGTCCCTACACGATGTGGAAGCTGCACTCCTTTGGTGTACTGGCACAATTAAAATGCTATAATTTTCTGTGGCTTTTGCTAAAAGTGATTCACTTCATAAAGACCAAACCTGGATAAACCAACCACTTCATCTCCACTAAGTTTTCTCCATTTCCAATGCATCTGGTGTTAATAAGCACCGTTGGCACGTGGGTGTTCCAAGGTGCCCAAAGATGAGAAGGCTCAGGGAAAAGGGGAAAGAGTTTGGTCATTCAAAACAACTCAGGCAGAAAAGAGCATGAGGAGACTCTTTCCCACCGAGCTGGATGGCAAAAGGCTGATGCAAGGAACGTGGAAATGTGGCAAAGAACCACAAAGGAGACGTGAGATGAGGGGTGTGGAGGGTACAGACAGCATGGAAGGGATCCCACCAGAGCACAAGGTGAAGGCAACCACAGCAGCAACAACAACAAGGGCCAGCACAAGAAAGAGCAAGTCCTTTTATGCAACTGGAAGAGAAATGAGGTCACCGAGTTCAGTGGGTTTATGTTACTCCACTGCTGGATGTTTGCACTCGTGCACTGTTTTCACTTTTATTTACATAAGAAAGGGCTCCAGTGAGTTACTCTTGGCAATGTGCTCCCCCCACAAATCCTGCCTGAGCATGTGGGAGAAAAAGATTTATTTTCAAAGCCTTCGAGTCATCGAATTCTTACGAAATCCACTCCTTTTCTCTTGAAGGAAATTGCATTGGCTCAGACCTGACATGTATTATTCAGTTAATCTACCCGAGGAAATAACCGTGGTTTATCCTTTCCTAGGAGGATCTTTGAGAAGGAAGAAGACAGATGATTTAGGGAAGAGTAGGAGAATGACCAAAGAGATGAGAGTTTATTCTCTGAGAAAATAGGCTCAGAAATAGGCTTATGATTTATATAAATTAATAATAACATAATTCTCTAAGGAGAATATTTGTGATTAATTTCTTCCCCCTCAGTGGGGAAACAAGGCAAAATGATGCACCAAAATAAAATGCAACAATGAGCCTGAGGGACAACCAAAATCAAAATATTTTTTTTCTATTCTGTTTTTTTTTTCTCCTGGTTTGTAACAGGAGTTTTGAATTGAGCAGTCATTCTGAACTGAAAAAAAACCCCCACCAAAATAAAATAAAATAATAAGAAAAAAAAGCAAAGGTTTTTCATTCAGTAAATATTATAGGATATAATATCATAGAATATTTTTATGTATTTTATTTTTCTGCTTCTGAAATTTTTAAGGTAAATCCTGATGTGATCTTTCCCATGAGTAGGTGTGACTTTCTTTAATTTATTCAGCCAAAAGCAGTTATTGAAGGAGCTCCCAAGGCAGCTCTACTGTGAAGTGAAGCTGAACACCAGTGGTGTAAGATCCACCTCCATAAGAAATGAAGCAGGAACCCAAACTCTCCACTCTCACAGGAATAATAAACTTTTAAAATATACACCCATTCCTCTGTCGGGTGTTGTCTTTTATTGCTCTCCACAGATCTCCTTTGGAATGGACTTTCATGAGGTTTTATGGCACAAGGATTCCCCTGCAGGGGCAGGACTGGGTTCTCCCTCAGCAACAAGGGGGTCTATCAGGAGCAAACACACTCTGTTCCTGCATTTTCCATTGCAGTGGTCACTGGATAACATCCTGAGGTATTTAGGTTCAGGTGTTAGGAAAGGAGGGGAGATGTGACTTTGGGTGTCATCAGACAGCAGGGAAGTGCATCAGCCCCAGGATCAGGAATGGGAACCAGACCATTACACGGAATCAGGGTACTGGGATTTTAAAGCACAGCTGGAGAATGAAAGGTAATAAGCTGTGTGTTCATGAATGGTTTGGTCTTGGGCTCCAGACTGCTGGAGGACATTCTCAGCAGCTCTGGGGTCAGCAGCCAAACTGCCTGGGACCAAACACTAACCCCGGTCAGGTCCTGGCTCAGAGCGAGATCCAAACTCTCTGTAGACACTGCTCAGGGAGCTCCAGGCTCCAACCCAGCTTTCCAAACTTTCTTCCAAAGCCAGACATTTTTAAACTACACTGTCCAAGGCCCTGGCCTGTCCATACCCAGGTACCTTCTTTGGATCTTAGTCTAAGAGCTTTCAACTCATGGGAGGGTATCCCATCCCAGCCCAGCCCAGCCCAGTCCAGCCCAGCCCAGCCCAGCCCAGTCCAGCTCAGCCCAGCCCAGCTCAGTCCAGCCCAGTCCAGCCCAGCCCAGCTCAGCCCAGCTCAGCCCAGTTCAGCGGGGCGCGGCCGCCGCTTCCAGCAACAGCCGCCTGTCACCTTCCCCGCCCCTGGGGAGTCCCGGAGCGGCCGGCCCTGTGTGTGTGCGAGTTTGTGATGGCTCTGGAGCCACGTCCTGCGCTTGCCGGGGGACCGGCTACCATTCCACCCCTCCACCCCCACGCCCCTTCCGCCGGGAACAAACAGACGCACGCCTTTTAAACACACTAAATATGCCCTGTCTTCATGTATCGCCCCACACAGATGCTTTGCGTTATGTTGTATATTTAAGATGCTCCTATGTTTTCACACATTTAAGCGTTTTGTGCGTGTGTACGTAAGTGTCGACCTGGAAACTAAAGATGCTCTAAATGCAGTGGCCCGTGCTGTGCAGATGGAACTTTCCGGCGGGACTGTGATGTGGGAACGGGTATAGGGATGCTAATTTGGGAGGTTTTCTTGCTCGGTGGGTTTTTTTCAGGCTGCCTGGGGGATTGCGGAGAGATGAGTTGAAGCCGCCTTCTGTCTGTTGTAAAGAGGTGATGAGGGAACTGCTCAATTAAAGGTTGGAAAACTGCTGACTGGCGCTGCCGTCACGAGCGGGTTCTTACCCACTGTAGTAGAGCGGGGTGCGTGCGAGCCGGGAGAAGGCTGAAGTTCTCACCCTGTCTCAGGACACAGCTTCGAGTCACTGTTTAAACAAACACTCTACTCGCGATGGGCTGAAAGGAAGAGAAACAAGGGAAGAAGCAGGCGATCCAGGGTTGCACAATTAAAAAAAAAAAAAAGAAAAAAAATCTCCACCAAACTAAATGTAGGTATTTTGATGGAAACCCTGATATTTCTTAAAAGCAAATGAAAACTAATGCGGCTTTTAACTTCATGTGTTGCTATTTCAGAGATGTGCTGGGACTCAAAATGAACTGTTGAAACTTGTTTTTTACCAAACTTCAGACAGCAGTGAGGGTACAGGGTGGCTGGGATGAAACGGGGGTGATCCTTTTCTTAGTATGTCACTAACATAAGAAACTGGGCACCTTCTCAGCAAACACAGGATGGGGATGAGGAACCAGCTCTACATTTAGGAGTTCAAAATACTTTTGTTTCTCATTTTTAATCGTTGTCTCTCTTCCAATTTTTTGTCTAAGAGAGGGAAGCAGCTCTAGCCCTTCTCATCACTTGGACTGACTAATGTCACCCCTTTTATTCTAATGTGGTGTTCCACAGGAGAGGTCATGATAGCGATACATGAGAATAGTTTCACCGGTTAAGAGAAATTGATTGACACACTCCTTCTCCATTATAAATGGGGAAAGGTTATATATCGGAGCAGAAAGGTTGGAGATGAGCCGTGAGGGTACCAGCTGGAAAAGAGGAGCAGGAATTTGTGGAGAGGAAATTGGAGATATGTGGCAGAACTGCAGATAGCAGTGGTTCCTCAGGCATATGGCTTTTTTGTTGTGTATTAGGACAGGACTAATTTGCGTCCTGAGCTGGGTTATAAAGCTGTGTTCATTTCATACAGTCTTGATGAATACTGGCAGAACTATGATGGGCAGGAAAAAATTATAACTGAAACGTGCAAGGATGAAAAAATGAAAGCATGGGCAGGATAAGGCAGGAAAAACAATGGGGAAGACACATCACAGCTAGAAAGGAATGTTAACTATGTCAGAAGCTCTGTTAGACCCTTTTGCTGACATACAGATGGTCACAAAAGCATTTCCAGTAAACAATAGATACTACATTCTCAGGCAGTATGAGTGAGGAGATTAGAAAATAGTCTAAAAAATGTGAAACATTTCCTCTCCTCCTCCTTTTCCCTACCCTCTTCTCTGTTCCTGAACTCCAGCACAAACACGAATTCTGGATAGTTTTTATAGTCAAGACCAATTTGGTTTCACAAAAAAATAGACCTGAAATGGACAAGATTTAGAAAATACTCTTGTAGAGGGTATCCTCAAATGCTACTGACATCACATAGAGGTTTACAAGCTCTTGGCACATCAGCATTACCTCCATTGCAAGAGCTCTTGAATTGTTATTATTTTGCAAGTATGTACGTTTATTTATGCTTGTGATATCTGTGGCAAAAGAAATGGCAATTTTCTCTGGACTTTACAATCTTTAATTAGATTTTTGCATTGGGTTTCTCTTTTTGTAACTAGGAATGCTGACTGGAAAGCTGGGAGTGGGGAGAGAGAGGAGAAAGAAAGAATTTTGCTTGCACAGCAGTTCAGAAAATGCTTAGCCAACATCTGAAATAGAAATGAATTAAGTTTTTCTTCAGTTTTTCTTAACTGAAGAAAATAAATAAATACCACATAACTGATTGTCCCTTCAGTAGCAATTCCTTGAAGCTGATTTATTTTGGATTAACATCCCCTCTTCATTCAATTACAAACCCCCCCCCCCCAAAAAAAAAGCCCCAAGTCTTTTGAGAGGGAAATACTTTAGCAGTGCCATTTGCAGATATAAAGCAACATATTTGGGATTATCCCTGAAAAGATTGCAACTTGTGATGGATGTTTACTCACTAGATTTTTGAAAAAGAGAATTAATTATAATGCATATGGTGATTAAGGGATGAGGAACCACATACAAAAGTATTTGCTTTCAGCTCAGTGTCTGACGGAGTCAAACAGATCAGAAAACCAGATATTTCTTTGTAAGACTTATTTCTTATTCTTACCAGATGTGCTTGGCCTCAACCACACAACCTTTCTCCATCAGAAGTTTCCCACAAATAATATTTGTATTAAAGTTGTGGTAGTTGTTCCTTTAGCTCTTTTTTTCCCTCCTCCCCTTGCCCCGTTACCGTGTTAGGAACCAGCTGAGTTTGTGCCTTGGAAACTGATTATTTCCAGTTGCAAGAACTTTAGAAGAAATGAGGTATTCAGATTAAAAGTGCAACAGCATCTTAAATACACACATAACTAATGTGTGTGAATCTCTAGGACCACACAGAAAATGAAGTGCCATTTACTCAGGGTTTGTTCCCCCCCACTTCCCCCCCCCCCCTTTCCATTTTGGATCCTATGGTTGAGGGTGTTATATGTAAGTGCAGGTTAGTCAAGAATAACAGGATTGTTTCTACACGTGCCCTCTTCCCTACGGTTCGATTTGACCCCACCGAGGGAAAGGGAACCGACTCCTCCCCGCCGGGAAAACCCCTGCGAGGAGCGAGAGGCCACAGTGCCACCGCGTGTTCCCTCGCTGGAACGGCACGGCCGAGCCTGCTCCCGTTCCCTGCTTCTGGGAAGGGAAAACTTGCGAAGCAGGCTTGGATAGTACACAGGAAAGAGTTAACTCTGTGCTTTGAAACCTGAGATCGGTATCTATTGCGATTTTGTTTGTCACAGGAGACAGAACTGAAGCTCAATCCTTCTGTCTTTTGCACCAGGCATCGCTATCCTGTATTTTCTTCCAGTAATGTAAATTTCTTTCATCCTAGCATCATTTTTGGAAACAGAGAAACAGAAGATCATCTATTTGTTCCTGTAGGATAATTTAAAATAAAGATTTTTTCAGAGACACCTGGAGGAAAAGTGCTATTTTTTCCACTGGTGAAATGAGTGAGATAGCAATTCTCTGCCTGAAAGAGATGTGGCAATAAAAGCAGTAGGATCTGTGACTGAGACTCTCTCTCTGACCTAGACAGAGTTCAAGGGAGCAGCAAATTGCCTGAGGAAAGTAAAAACACAATCACAATCACACACAGACACACACAGACACACAGACACATACACGATGACAATGATCCTTATTGAAACACACAAATCTTCATTCACTTTGATGAGTTGAGTGTGGAAGTGTTGGCTTTGAAAATCCAGGCCATAGCCTGGAGCTGACTAAACCTTTCGACTGGAGAAATGCCATATCAAAGCTGTCCTATGGCCATGGGCTTTGCTTTATGTCTCAAGAGACCAAGGACTGCAGATAACAGTGTCTCATCAGGCATATGGCTTTTTTTGTTGTGTAGTGGGACAGGACTAACATGCATCCTGACTTTGTTAATAAAGCCTTGTTCATTCCATCAGTCTTGCTTCAATTTGTTCCTTCCCACAGCTGGAGGTGTCGGTTATCCAGCCCCACCTATTGCAGGGTGGCAACTGATGTTGGCCAATATTGTAGCCCTCAGATTAAATCTCTGCTCGAGTCACAGTCTGTTGAGCAGTTTTTCTTGGTGTCACTGTCGCACAGCACTTGATCTGATGGGAGGGGGATGACACTGCTAGAGATCTGTACTGGGATGCATTCAACCAAGGGATATTTTTGAATGCTATGCCCAGCACAAGTTGTGGGGTTAGGTTGTCTCTGATACAGTAGAACAGTCTCCAGGAGAAAGGGGGAGATGTTGGTGTGGCTGCCCTTGTGTACAATGACATCTGTGATGCTGTAAAAAGGTTTTGGCGCAGTGGATGAGACAGCAGGAACAGAGGGAACTGAGATAAAGTTTTTAACACACCTGACTATGAATCATCTCTGTGGAGATTCCCCAGCTGAATCATGGGAAATGTTTTCCTTGTTAGTGGGCTCCTCTTAACACTGCGGGTAGGGGACAGTGTGGTTGCACAGCCCCACCAGTAAGTTACTTTTCAGTGAGTAAGAATGCAGGAGACAGAATTAGTCTAAATTTTCCATGTCCCTACAGATCCTTTGTGTGTGGCAGGACCAGCTGCACAGTGTGAACCGGGGGTGAGGTGGTCAGCAAGTTCTGGGGGAAGATAGTAAAGCCCATTCTGTCCTAGCCAGCCAATATCTCATGGATAACATTGCCTTGACTGCTGTCTTCTTACCCAGTTTATCACAGCAGGCTCAAGGCTTGCTAACAAAGCAGACAAAACTGAGCAGCAGGGAAACATGGCCAAAGCTGGTAATGCTGCATTTAAACATCGATAAAGTAACAGCATGGCCCTGTCTGTGTGTTGGAGTGTTTGCTGTCTGACTATCTGCTGACCCAGGAAATTCCCTGTGCCTAAGGCTTGTTCTCTTGTCCCCATTTCTTTTCTTTCCGTGTCCCTGTGCTCTGTTTTATCCTACCATTTCTAGTCTCTCACTTTAGTAATCAAATGTAATACTTTTAAAAGTGCGATTTTTTCTTTCTTTCTTTCTTCTTTTTTTTAGTCTCAGAAATGCACACAACCAGTTATTGGAACAGAGGTTATGCTCTGCATCTGTCAGTTCTTGAGTCATCTGGGCACCGTGAAGACAGCCAAGAAAGATCTAGGAAGGCATATTCAAATGGTCTTATCAGATGCTATGCTATAAAGACCAACAGTTCCGTGTTGTTGCTTGTTTGCAAGGTTTGGAATGAAAGGAATGAAGTGGAGCTAATTTCAGTAATCTGCAATCACTGCTTTGAGTAACACACTCATTCAGTTGTCTCAGGTGTGGATGTTTTTCCATGTTTTAGAATTTTGGTCACTGTAGTAAAAGAACATGATGTATATGTAGGTGGAAGTATAAATAGTTTTAAAGTGAGGACACAGGATTGAAACATCAGTGTTTATTTGAGCTATTATTGCAAGCAGTATCATCAAGAAGCTCTGAATTTTATCAGGGCCCTCTTTCATTAGGGACTGCATGTGTGAGGGAGTTTTGACTTCACCTTATGGTACAAGTAAACGATGTATCCAAATGACTGATGTCTCATCTTTATGTACAAGTCGGGATGGGAAACAATGTTATTCCTGAAGAAATGTCATATCTCAGAAACTGAAAACCATTTATTAATTTTTGGCTCCTAATTTTGAAATGTATGAGATGTGGCTATTGAGAACAGTATTAGAGCAATATTTTAAAACATTCTTTTTTTTTTTTTTTTCCTAGTGTTAGTAGAAGTGGTTTTATTGGTCATATTTGCCCCATCAAAGTAGTATTTGAGACAAAACTAAAATATTTTTTTTAAATAAGAGCTGTCAACTCCCCTCCTCCAGGCAAAATTAAAATTATTTGTTTCATTAAAATTTATTTTCTTCAGTGACGTAGAAAACACTGCTAAAGGGACTTGAGGAGGATATCTACTAATTTTCTGCTGTAAAGTAGGATTAACTGTATTTAAAATAACACAGATATCTTCCTAATCTTTTTTTAATATATAATTTAATGCATGATGGGAGGCTATTTCTGTATCATACTGTTTTTCCACAACCTGAGAATGCACACATGAATGGTCTGTTATAACAGACGCTCATCTGCATAATGCCAGATTAATGCATCCAAACCAGTCACTGTAAGAAAATGACAGAATGCACTAAAACATACAGGAGATTTGGCTGGAAGAAAACTGAAGGGTACATGCATATTCATTTTGGATAGAATTCTAAACTGCACAAAGCAGCCACAAAGCTGTTTCGTTGGGAAAGGAAAATCTCGGATAGACTCCAGTTGCTGGAATAGTTTGCAAGCAATCTGTGTGTAAGACTAGGGGGTCCAGCTGGCCAGCAAGAACTGCTGTCGAGACATGCTCTATGAACACAATGATTTCCCAACAGGTTGGGGGGTTTTTTGGGTTTTCTTTAGGGAAGTCAGACTGATTAACTTTTTATGGGCACACTTTTTGTAAGTACGGTCCAGTCTGATCCTGGCTCAAAATACATGCAACCAGGTTTGCAGTATAAAAAGCTGCCTTGTTTCCTTATACTTTTTAATTTTCATAGCTCTTTTTCAGGGTTTGTTGTTAGCATAGACAGTGGTGGATATAACACAATGAAAAAGTTAATATTCCAGGCATTTCCAGCACAGTTTAGGGACTGCATAAGAACAGAAACATGTTTGCCCTGGATCAGATCAAAGATCTGAGGTGCCTACCATGCTGATGTGATGGCCAACAGTGGATGCCAAGTGTAAAATCAGCACAGAGGTGGCATAGTATCTTAGTATCCTTCTGCAGCCTACAGCAATTTGCAGCTCAGGGATTTCTTCAGCCAGAGGTAGTACCCTTGTGTTTAATTGTCTTTAATGATTTTCCCCCAATAACTTGAATGATGTATTTTTGCATCACTATTGCCCTTCTGTGAGAGGTTATATAGCTTCATTATAGGGTGTGAGAAGTTATATTCCCTTTTGTGTTGTTAGAAAATGCTAGATGACAATTTCACTTGATGTGATCTATTTTTGGTATTATGAAAAAAAAAAAGAATAAGAGTTTCTTATTCATCTTTTCTGTGCTGCTGGTTATACCGTTCACTATTATGTTCCTCTGAAATTGGTTTCCCAGGCTGAAAAGTCCTAACCTTTTAATCTCTCTTTGCATGCAAATTGTTTCAGATGGTAGGTCATCTTTATCAGCCTTCATTTTTCCAGCTCAGCTCTACAATTTTTAAGATGAGATGCCAGAACTGCACATAGTATTTAAGGTGCTGAAACATCTTGGACTTAGTGATATATTCATTATTTCCTCTTTTTTCCTTATTCTGAACCTAATAATTCTTTTATGTTCAGGAATTCCTTTATGTTAACATTTTTGACTGCTTCTAAGCTGACATTTTGAAGTCAAACACTGGTGCAGAGGATTCTTTGTTTGGCCTTCATGCTTCCTGCAAAGATGTTGAATATAAACACATTTTAGTGGCTGTTACAGAGTTAGTCCTTCATAGTGACATTGTGACACAAGCCAAAAATACCTCTGGGAAGAGAGTCAAACCCAGACTCTCCCCCTTGAGCTGCCTGGCTAGCTTATCCATGAAACATTCCTGTACAGTGTCTAAAAATACCCCAGTGTGACATTTAAATCTACATAAGAGTAATTAAATTCTCCTATTATTATGGTATTTCCAGTCCTGGCAGACTCTCTGAATCTGAATTCCCTAGTTTGCTGCTATGGTTAATTGTCCTGATCTTGACCTGACTGGTGGCAATGTCCATACTTTGACTTGAGAGTTGTTTTAAAATACTTTGCCTGACAAATCTGTATGAGATTTGGGATTTGCAATTGGACATCGAACTACTGCTGTAATTTTAGTGGTCTTACAAGGTGTTGTCCATGGGGCTATGGAATACACATCAGCTTTAATGATGAAGGTCAAGTGTGGAAACACACACACACAAACACATAGTTTACATTTGTGAAAAAGAGCCATAGGTCTAAAGGGAAGTAAAACAAAATATTCATTAGAAACACATTTCTTTCCTGTAGGGAGTAAGCGATGGAAGAAATCAAAATTTAAATGGCATGCTTTGTTCCAAAGACTGCAAAATGTTTTACATGTATTCATGAACCAAACTCGACAACATCACCAAAACAGAATATTTGGCAACTAGTTCCCTACAGCCATCTGCAAAACTAAATGAAACCCTGGGGGTTTTCCTACAAACATGCTATGGCTGTGGCTTGATCAATATACTCAGACACTTTTATATCCTCCCTACCCTTTGCTCCTTTGTTGCATAGTAAATTAATGTATACTTATCCATACCACAACATCTGCTGCCTGTTAATCCAGATGCTGAATCTAAAGTGGAAGTTCTCTGTGCCAGTCAACTCTTCCTTGCTATGTGCTGTGTCTCTGAAGCTATCATTTTAGCATTAACAGGAAATTTGGATGTTATTTCTTCTTTTACCAATTTGTGGAATCTTTTAGATAAATTATAGAAAAATATGCAGTCCCTCTCTGGTCTCTGTAGTATCCCTTTTCATTTTTGCTTTAATGAAAGTTGTAGTAAGGAATTTTTTCTCTTGCATACTTTAGATTACTGTGATATACTGTGCCAGCAGACACTGGATTTCACTTCTCTTCTTCAACTCCAGACAGTAATTCCGAGTGGGATAATGGGATAAAGCACTTCCTGAAAATCTGAAGTAATCCTTCCAAATATTTCCCTGATGTGAAGCCACTGGCAGTAATGCAGATACAGAAAGAATGAATATTGCCTTGGCGTCCACTGAATTTGTTTCATTTGGGTTTGGCAACACACTTACGACTTTTTATTTTCAAGAATCAGTCAGCCTCTCCATACTCTGAATCCAGTCTGGCTGTTCTTATTGAAGTTGCACTTTTTTTTTACATTAATGAAAATTAATTGATCCCTAGACATGCTCTGGATGATAATTTATTTCCTGCAACTGCAAAAAGCCCATATCTCAATAGGCAATTTAAACTAGAATATTCAACCGAAAAGCAGTCTAAGCAGACAAGGACATTTTTTTCTGTGTGTCTAGATCTTATCTGGAAGAAGGGACAAAGTGCAGTGGCCTACTGGCCAGATTTAACTGGAAAGACCATTGTAGACATCTTTTACTGGCAGGTTTCCTTCCAGCCTCTCTGAAAGCCCTGCTGAAAGTTTTCTTCACTAGACCTGGAATCATGTGCTAAAAAGGATTGGAATTTCTTTCCCAAACTCTGGGTTTTTTTGACATGGAAAGGACACTAAATGCTTCCAGTTGTTAAGTCAGTGTTTCATTTAGAATATAGAGCAATGGATTAGGGAATCACAGTTATTTAAGACATTTTTATAGTTAAAATGAACGAAATATAATAAATCTCCATCCTGACCACTTTGATCCTTGCAGGTCTGTTGGTTTCCCCTTGCCCATCAACCGTCATTGAACAAACTCCTGCGGCCTCTTCTGGATTTCTACGGAAGTGCCTGTCAGGGGTAGCATTTCATGCCACCTTTTCACATAGGTTGCTGATGAAATGACAGTTCCCACTTCTTCCTTTGCACTTTCAATTAAATCCTTCTGCTCTTTCCTTTGTGCTGGGTGTAAGCAGTAGTTTGGCCACAGGCTTGCCTTGCTGCTGCTGCAAAACTAGAAATTTGGTTTTTTGTTGGGTTGCTTTTCTGTGAGATTGGAGAATGAAGGAGCAGCACCAAATCTTCTGGCAGTAGCAGGCAGGTAACTTGAACGGCTATGGATCTGTTCTCTCTTGCAGTCTGACCCTCATTTTCCTGGGAGTCTCTCAGTCCCTGTTACTGCTTCATGCCTTTTGTTCCTCTCTTTCTCTCTCTCTCTCCAAAGAGTTCAGTACAACTCAGAGTCCAGTAGCCCAGAGGAGACAGACCTTGCTCTCTTCTTGCAAGATATCAAATATAAGAAAATGAACAGTATGGGAAGGATATTAAGTAGTTTTGTAAAAAATATATAACCAAGCATACATGTAAAATGCATACATCCAATTTTATGCATTTTAGATGAAAAAGAAGATGAAAATTTGTGTGTGTAGAAACTGCAGTCAGTTGGAAAACATGCATGAGTTACTTTCCATTAGCTTCCTCTCACTGCTGGGATCTATCAGTAACAGCTTGTTTATTCCCTCATGGACTGAGTAATTTAGCTCCTTTTTTCTCCATCATAGGAACATAGTTGAAAAGAGTCTCTCTTTTGTGCTTTATTCCACAGCTCTGAAACAAGATCTTGGCAATATGTCAGATCGAGAAAGTTGAGTGCTGTTAATATAGATCTCTTGTGTTTTATCAGCTTTCTAGGATTGCTTTTCTTTTTCCCTCAGCTTCCTCTCCTCCCTCACTGTGAAAGCTGCTCTGAGATTTTTGAACTTCTATTCAGTGCTGGGCTGTGTTCTGCTATGAAGTATGGCAGTGTATTAGTAATGGGTGATCTGGCTCTCCATTTTTTGTGTATGAGCACACAGAGGAATGCACAGACAAGCACAGACTAATGCTCTTATATCCAGGGGAGTTCACTGGAGAGGAAGAAACTCTGGATTTCTTGTCTACTCATAGCTATGGAATAGGACTGCAAATAGTTTTCTAGGGACACTGAGGTTTTAATCAGTTGCAATTCCACATGGACAAAAAACCCAAAGTATAAATTATTTATGAGGTTAAGAGCATGGATTTGTACTTTCATTGATTGTATGTGGGACCAGGGAATGCATGTTTTATCCAAACCAGAATAGAAGTTTGACCCCTTTTTGTTAACATATTCCCTAAACTGTAGCAGCACAGAGCTCATTGTTGTATCTTTTCATGGATTGCTGTTTGCAGTGGGAATGGGAGACAAAAATGTCTTGGGCTTCTGCTTGGTGTCCTGATTATTTGATATGGAATTTGGCCACAAAATAGCATTATTGCACTGTATAATGTTTAGCTTTGTGTGGCCACACTTCTTTCCTCTGAAAACCGAGGTGTGAGAAAGGGGAGTGAAAAAGTGGGGTTACTGTGCCTTCCATCCTTGTACAAGCTGGGATTTGGGCAGGTCACAGTCTGTGTTCACTTCAGAAACACTCTGAAGTCCATCAGTTTAAAAATAACCACAATAATTCAGGTTAACAGATAGGACAGAAGAAAGCTGTATGACAAATCTGAGCTTGCCAGTTAGAAAATGGAGAGAATAGAAAACTCTAGATCTCCTACTTCACTTTGCCTAAAGACATACAGATCTTGAATCCTGAGCTCCAGTCCAGGACTTTAACCCTTCTGCTGGCAGTTTGTTTGTTCTAATTATGATTTTCTTTGATTCTTTGAGCCATTTTTCCTGTATTAATCATCAAAAGGCAATAATGCTGTTCAGGTAGTTGAGCCTTCTATCCCTACTTTTGTCTCTTCCAGAACGAGAAGTACTCAAGAAGACAAATAGTATTTTCTCTTTTATATAATATAACTACATATATTAATATGTGCTTCAGTGTGAAATAAATGTGATTAAGAAAAAGAAAGAATCTATGCATCAAACACTGGCTATTTTGATCAAACATAACAACAATTGTCAAACAGAAGGTCTTGTCTTTGTTCTTTTTTCAAAAGCTGATTTTTAATTGCTACCATTATTTCTTGGTGGTTATTGAACATGAAGAAAAGTGTGACTGCTCTTGTCAGCCACTTTTCTTACACAGTGTTATTCCTTTTCAGGAATTATATATTCTTGTAGCCTACTGAGAAGTAAATTAGAAAGTACTGAGATTTAGTCCTTGACTTGAATCTCCAATTAAAGTTACAATTGCCCCAAGTTTTGTTTATTTTCCTTTTTCAAACTTAAGTAAAAGGTTATTTGGAATATTGTTCATGACAATTTTGGTGGAGTTCTATGAAGATGTGCTTATATAATACTTGACTTCAAAATCACATTAAAACATTGCAGTTAAGTTCTCTGAGACTCACTATACTCTTTGGTTCATTGTGTTTCTTTATAGGCAGATTAAAGACCTTACTCTCTTTCCCCACTCACATAGAATTCCACTCAGGCATTTGGAGCTGCACTGCTGTAATACTGCATTCAGACTAAACAGCAACAAAATGCAAGTGCAGAGTGAATATTTGGTGAAATTCTTGCTGCTGGTGAAGGGACAGATGCCAGCGTAAGCAATCATCAGACACAGCAGTCATGGTAGAAGGAAGGACAGACACATAGACAGCAGTGGATATTCTTTATACCAAAAGCAGCTGTCATGCTCTTAATGAATTGGAAGTGAACCAGATTGAGAAGAGCAGAGCTGAGGGCTAAAATCATCACCAAAGGATTAGTCAGTATGAATTTATTGCTTTGTTGTTTTATGACATCTGAAGCGTCAGCTGAAGAAAGTGCAGGAGGTGACACAGGGCTATCAGAGTAAAAGTAAGAGCCAAGGTAAATGCAAGGGATAACTTTCAAATTACTGTGTGGAATCCACATGGAAAAAGCTGATTGGAACAAAAAAATATTCTGTATGTTTAAGGATATCCTAGTAGATGCCTACTGAGAACTAAAGACAAGAGCTGTTGAGGTAGTCCTCAGAAAGGAAAAATATAAAGATCATTGGCACTATCAGGGTTCAAGAGATTTTTGGGTTTCATATGTTCTGCAAGGGCAGAGTTTTACTTTGATGTCTTCTTTCTAGCTGAGACTCGTGTCAGCTTCTTAATTTCAAACAGGGAGCCTTTGTTAGACAAGAGCAAAGATGAGGAGGTAAGGAGAGGAGGAGCTATGAATTACTTTAAGCAAGGTGAAATCTGCTTCCAGCATAGAGATGGGGAGACAGGGACATTTTCTGTTCTCATCAAGAGGAAAGAATCTAGGAAAGTATGAAGAAAGAATAATAAATGGAGATGGGAAATGGTGTTAACATTTATTCACACTGAAAATAGAGCCTTTATGAATAGATTAATAACAGCAAGAAAATATTTGAACTTGGTGTTGAGTCAATCTGATCCAAACTTTAACGAACTTTGAATTGCTCCTCTGTATTTTTACTGTCTTTTTAATGAAAAATAATAAAAGATTGGAAACATGGGCAAGTTACATGTTACAATAGGCATAGTAATGAGATAATAATTATAATAAACTGTTGTAATAAACATCAATCTGAAAGTGTAAAATGAGTTTTTGAAAGCAACATGGGTTGGGATATCATAAAATGTCTCATTAAAATTTGGATACTTTATTGTCAAATTTCTACTTCTAAACTTTTTAATGAGACAAATAACAAAGTAAAATGACAATCTCTGTTTGGTTGCACAGGGTAGTAAAAGTTTTAAGAAAGTTATTTTATGTAAGGTCAATGAAGGGTGGGTTAAAGTTATCACACCATAAACCAAAATGGAGATTTATAAAGACCTAATGAATCTGCATGTTTCACATCCATCATATTATAGTCTCCAGAAACTGAAGGTTACATTGTGGGATCTTCTCTGCTGATGAGACCAAACTGAAACAGTCACAATTTCCATAAGGAATTAGGAGTTTACCTGTCAATATACACTATGGGTTAGGCCTGAAGAACATATAGAATGTGGTGTCCTTTTGATATGTCATGGAATTAAAAAAATACAATTATACTCAGAGGTATTACAGGCCATCCAGGACTTTAGAGTTCTAGAAAGAATTTTTGCATAAGCACAATTCTTTAGTAGAAACAAGGATAAAATATGATGGATATTAAGTAATGACTGGGTAGTGTGATCCAGAGGCCACTGAAGGTGGAAAGACTGCTGTAAGATTTATTTTTAGCAGCAATGCCATCTTTTTTTTTTATTTTCCTTTTTTTTTTTTTTTAAATTTACACTGATGTAGCAGTGATAAGTCATGGCTGAAATAAAGACCTTTCTTGCATGTCAAACAAAACGATGGATTGAGAGGTGTGAGCTTTAACTGTGACCATCAGGAGGGCTTTTAGCTTTAAATTTAGACTCCATGAGATACATGCAAGATATCATAATCATTAATGGTTTAAAAATCTCTCACAAAAGTAGATGATTTCTCTACAGAGAAAAACAAAAGGGCTACTTTGGGCATTAATCTGTTAGAGATGATTCAGTTCACCAAACTAACCTGTATTGTGCCAGAGGGAAGCTAAACTGAGCTAAGTCAGTAGTACTTTTCAAGACTGAAAGGTATTGTCTTTTGTGAAATATTGATGGGAAATATAGAAAACTCCAATTCAAATAATTGAATAAATCTCTAAAAATAATAATAGAATAAGACAATAATTTGTGTTGCAAATGACCTTTAAAGGTCATCTAGCCCAACCCCCATGCAATGATATGGGTACATCTTCAACTAGATCAGGTTGCTCAGAATCCCACCTAACCTGACCTTGAATGTTTCCAGGAATCCACCACTGTTCTCTCTGGGCAACCTGTGCCAGTATTTTACCACACTCACTGTAAAAAACTTCTTGCTTATACCTAATCTAAATTGACCCTGTTTTAATTTAAAACCATTACCTCTTGTCCTATTGCCACAGACCCTGCTAAAACATCTGTCCCCATCTTCTATATAAGCCCCCTTTAAGTACTGAAAGACCACAGTGAAGTCTCCATGGAGTCCTTTCTTCTCCAGGCTGAACAATCCCAGCTGTTTTCAGCCTGTCTTCAGGGGAGAGGTGCTCCATCCTTCTGACCATCTTTGTGGCCTTCCTGTGGACTTGCTCCAGCAGGCTCACGTCCTTCTTGTGCTGGGGGCCCCAGAGCTGGGTGTGGTACTCCAGGTGGGGTCTTACAAGAGTGGAGCAGAGGGGGAGAATCACCTTCCTTGGCCTGTTGGCCACACTGCTTTGGATGCAGCTCATGATACGATTGACTTGCTGGGTCATGTTCAGGCTCTCATCCGTCAGCACCCCCAAGTCCTTCCCGGCAGGGCTGCTCCTCAAGTAGGCACCTGTTTGATGCAAACACTAGATCATAAAGATATATAAGAATATATAAAGATTAGCAACATTATCCTTACCAAGTACCTGGTTGTGCTATAGTGCTGGCAGCAAGTTAAAATGGTATCAAGGTATGGGATCGTTCTTTCTTCTAATCAGTTCAAGTTAGGAGTCATTGAAGTCCTGGAAACCAGAGGAGCTATTACATTATTATCAAGCATATTTAAGAAGAATCAGGCTAAGCCATTGCAGAGAGATTTCAAATCTGTGATGGTAAGTGTTATATACACAGATCTTCCCCATGACTGTCTGGTCTGTTGCTCTTTATTCTTCCTGTGTTGCTGCTCAGTGCCTGAGTGATTTTCCCCACTCTCTTGGGTCAAGATTTCTTCCCTGGGAGTTGTTGACCAACTAGCTTTTATCAGATTTTACCCCTCTCTAGTCTGTACAAATTCTACAACAGGATGACATCCCCCTGAACTTCCCAGAAAAGCAATGTAGCAAAGCAAGTTCTTGCAGGTTGTTGAGTATTTAATTATTTTATTCTTTCTGTGTACAATGTAGTTCACAAGAATATTGTATAGTTTATATGACTCTTCCATCTTTGGAGGTCTGCTTAATCCATAAGGCAGTGATTTTAGTGGCTTTGTTGTGTAAGAGGAAGACCAGCAAGGATGGGAAGCATCAAAGGGAGCAGCAGAGCAACAGGAACTGTGAGGAATGGCTGGTTAGGCACATGTGTTAGTGTTTATTAGCCATGCATATGCCATCTGCTGAAGGAAAGGAGCAACAGGAGACTAATCATGCTGGGTAGAAAAGGTGTGAGAGCAGTGCTATGACTGGCGTAGATGGGCCAGCCAAAAAAGGAAGAGACAGTCAGGGAAAAAGTGCAGAGTGAGAGGAGAAGGAGAAGGCAACCCGGCTCTGTGAATATAAAAATACTTGTTGGCTTCTGCTGTTTTTTCATTTGCTGATTGCTGAATAAGGCAAGAGTGCACACAGTATTAGGACTGGAGACTGTGCTCACTGGATTATGCTTCTCCCCTCTTTAGAGACTATGCTGTGAATCTATCAGGGGAGAGGTGACCTGAAATTGCTATATCTAATCACATGAGCCAGTTAACATCATTGAAAGGTTCCTTCCTTGGAAATTAGTACCTGACATAAAAGTTCTCAAATCCCTGACAGACGATAGAGATTAAAGCTTGCAGCTTTAATTAAGAGGACTACAGGAAAAGAACACCAAGGGTATAAATTCAAGGATTTTGAGCTAAGAAAATGTCAGAATTACGACACACATAGAATATGAGACACGCAGTTCTAGACTGGCCAACACAAACCTGGTAATAAATAACTTACAGGAAAATTTGCAGTGGAAAGAGGCAGAGTAAACCAAATAAGGGCAGAGAGATTCTTCAGCTGTAAGAGGCAAGAGAGCAAACAATGGAAAGAGAAGCATCATAGGGCAGTGAAGGACTATTCCAAAATATGTTGCTTAAATGCCTATTGATATGATAAAAATTTCAGATTATGATCAACAAATACACCGAAGGAACTTTATGTGACCTGACTGCATTAAACTGAATTTTCAAACTGACTCAAGTGAAGTATTGGCCAATCTCAGCAATAAACTCCAGCTTCTTCTGGAAATAAGACTTTAATGCTGTGACATTAATCTTGCAAGTACATTTTTATTCCTCAAATAAAACTGGAAAGAAGGAAAAAAACCTGCAATATGAAGAAATTGGAACTGAAGAATTAAATGGCTTTGCCAAAAAATGCTGAGTATGAACATTCTCTGTGTATTTTCCATGACAGCTGAAGGTAATTGAGTGCCCAAGGGGCTTTTCTCAGTATCTCCCCTGGCCATCAACTAGAAAGTATAAATCACAAAAATATTCCTATGGGTAAAAACTGACCTGTAGTATTTCTTTGTAATCTTGCAACATTGTTTTGAGAATGAAATATAAAATAGAGGTACAATTCTGTATTTTCACAAGTGTGAAATCTTAAAGAAGCCATTTCAAACCAGTGTGCATAAAAATATCAATATTGTATGTAACATTTACTAGAAGGAGTGCTAAAAGGAAGTGATTTTGTACCTACATTCTTTCTGTCTTAACTGTGTGCTAGCAACATTTTTAGAACAACTCTTTCATTTTTCTATTCTATGTAATTCTGCTTTGGATGGATAGTAATATTAGCTGAAATGACACCTCTTATCTCCAGCCACTCTTCTGTTGTCATCTGTGCTTTCATATTCTGATTTATAGTGCTCTAGACTGACTTCTGTCTGATGCCTGCTTTAACTGATTTTTCAGTAGTGTAACCCTCAGTAACATCAGGAGTGTCTGAAGAAACGTTTTTTGCAAATAAAGAAGGAGAGTGGGTTGCTTTAACTACTTGGCAATAGAAAAACATGCAGCATATTTAATTTCATTAGATTCACAGGGCTGAAAATATTGATTACTTAGGACTTTCTTTTGATATCCAATTATTGCTTGCTTGTCTTTCCAACAAGATGCCCTATAGTTTTGAATGATAGTTGAATCCTTTAGTCTTTGAAAGACAGCAACAGAAATACATTATGTCTCTTTCAGATTAATTTGCTGGTAAAGGCATGGAAAGATGTCTCTTTGCAGGGAATGGACTAAAAAATTAAGGGACTGTTACACTTTTTTATTTTTTCTCTTTCTCTTTCTTTCTCTTTCTTTCTCTTTTCTCTCCTTCTCCTTCTTTTCCTTTAACAGCTGCCTTGAATATGAGCAGTGGTGTATACTCTGCCAAAGCTTTTATGTTCATAAAACAAGGAATGTGTTCTGTCCCAGGTCTGAATTACATACCTAAGCGACGAGCATAAAGAAACTCGAGAAGTCAGAAAACCAGGTATCTTATAACATTAGGCTTTTTCCTACCATATACTTTTTTGTGTGTGTGTGGAATTAACTCTAAATCTCATTTCCTAGGTTAAATTAGGTCTTTCTGAGGCCATCTTTGTATTACTTTTTGTTTTTTATTTGGTTTAGGTATTGCAGACCTACACAGGAAATTTTCTGTTGAGAAAGCTAAATTGTGCTATATTAAAAAACAAAACAAAAGATTGATTTAAACACAATTTTTTTAATCTTATGCTCAAAGATTATTAAGCTATCATCTGACAATGAAAATACACTAACTACCCTAGAGCTGACAAATAAAAAGGCATTTTACAAGTATTATGTGGGATGTAGAAGCTAATATCAATGTTGCCTATTTATAATTTTTAATTGTGTTCAGAATTATTTAATTAACTTCATAATTGTCAAGTAAAAAAGAACTGAACCATACAATCCAAAATCATGCAAATCGAAAATCTCAATTAGTTGTTACAGAGTTTGGCTCACATATGTAGTGCTGTGATTGTCAACTAAACTGTAGTCAAAAAATAAAAGATTAAAATTAGGAGGAGTTCAAAGGAGGATTCTGGATGAACTTGTGGGGAGAGGGAAGAAAACATGGACTTGTTGGAATGGGTCCTGAGAGCCACCAAGTTGATCAGAGAGCTGGAGCACCTCTCCTAGGAAGATAGGCTGAGAAAGTTGGGATTGTTCTGCCTGGAGAAGAGAAGGCTCTGGGGAGACCTTTGAGCACATTCCTGTACCTAAAAGGTGCTACAAGAGAGTTGGAGAGGTACTTTTTACAAGGTCATGGAGTGGTAGGACAAGGGGTGATGGCTTTACACTGAAAGAGCATGGGTTTAGATCAGATGTTAAAAAGAAATTCTTTACTGGTGGTGAGGGACTGTAACAGGTTGCCCAGAGAAGCTGTGGATATCCCATCCCTGGATGTGTTCAAGGTTAGGTTGGATGGGGCTTTGAGCAACCTGGTCTAGTGGAAGGTGTCCCTATCCCTGACAGGGAGCTTGGACCTAAATAAGCTTTAAGATCCCTTCCAACCTGATCCATTCTATGATTCTATTTTAAGATTGCCAGATAGAAAACTGATATCACCAGAGTTGCAAATGCTTATGTCAAAAGTATAATTCAACATGTGTCATATAGAAGAAAACCCAACGAACTCCAAAGCAAAGGAAAACTGCTTTTCAAGTGATTACTGGTCTGTATAGTGAACACGACACAAAAAATACTCTGGAAGAAGTGGTATATGATCATGTGTCATCATCTCTCTATACAACTCTTTTTAATCTTCTCTTGTTCCGTGAAAGGTTTAAGATCAGTTAAATATTGTCACTTGCGACCCAAGGGTATGGTAAAAAAAGATAAAACACAGCTAAGAAAGGTGATCTAGATGTTGCTGAGATTCAAAAGTCAGTCACAACTCTTCTACCATAGACGTTCCGAAAAGGATACAGAAGAATTTCTGTCTTATATCTGAGGTAAAGCCAGGAGATAGCCAAGGCTGAGGAAAGGACTTTCATTTTTGTTGTTATAAATGCTGAGCCAAGAGTTGGAGATCTTTGTGTCCTCCAAGCTGTGGTGACTTTCACGAGGCAAGAGAAGGGGGAAATCAAAACTGTCTAGGGCCAACAATCTGAGGAATTTATAACATCAGTTAAAGTCCAAGTGGACTCTCAGGGACTGGAATTTATTACTCTGTTGTATTAGGCTGTTTGTGTGAGATAAGATGAGGCCACAAGGTCAATTTTTAATTGACCAGGGTAATTCTCACAAATCATTAGAAGTGACCTTTATTTTCAGCCTCAGCAGATACTAAAAATGCAATGGACCATCACAGTTTTATTTATACTCTTCTCTTTGGAACCAAAATCCTCTAAACCTCGGTTAAGACACATGATAAAATTGTAATGTTGGACTATCTTACACTTCAGTTCCATCTGCCACACCATTTCTGTGATAAAACAGGGCTCCTGATCTTAAAAGCACCTAATTATGTCACTATAATAAGTAATTAGAAAAATTAAAAATATAAAATTTCAGTGATAAAATGAATCCAGCTTCACATTGCCTTCGAGTGTTAGCTAATACCAGAATTGATAAATTTTCTTAAATGCACTTATCCTCACCTGAGTAAGAAGAGCAGAGCTGAACAAATCCCCCCAGGGTTCAAAAGTGCAACTTCCAAATTGGCCTGGCACTCATTTGTAAGTAAGTACAGTGCGAATGAGGACAGATATTTTCCTTTCATTTTATCAAGCCTTCCTTAGGTTTGTGCCAAGCCAGTCTGAATATGGACTTTCGTCGTATTCCTGAACTACTCCTGTCCTTCATTTCACTATGGGTTTTATTTTCCAACAGTGATCTACTATTCGAGCACAAGTAACCCTCCTAGCAAGATGCAGGCTAATATAAAGTAAAGGGAAAAAGAATCCCTGGATTAGTCACCCTCATACCACACTCTTCCATCTGGGAGCATTGAGAATGGGGCATCCTCAGACTGCGCACTTGGAAGTGCTGGTTTGGGATGCCCATGAGGCAGCAGAAATACCTGCTTCAGTTCTCAACAGAAGGCAAATCCCCCAGGTGAGCACATTTTAGTTTTGGAAGGTGCTCACAGAGCAGTATGGCTTTCATGGATGTGTGTGTGTGCAGGGAATGCTTCGATGTATGTCCAGTGCTGAGGAGACTTGGCAGTGATGCCAGAGCTCAGGTGAGGCAGCAATATGGCAAAGCCCCGTAGATGTTGCATGCTGCAAAAACATTATTTCTACTAAAATAACAGACTGAGATTGCCCCCAGGCCATAACATTTTGTACCAGGAAAGAGGCAAGGGGGCCAGAATAGCTTTGCACATTGAAGTTTGCCATATATAGCTGAGAGGGACTTCATTTTGGTGTCCTTTCTCAAGGACAGCCTCGAGCTGAAAATGTCCATGTGGGACCCACTGTGTTCCGGGGACTGCTGAGGGTCTGGAAACCATAACACACTGGCAAAGAATCACCCCACTGCTCTAGCCCAAAATGCAGTGAAATCCCCCCCACCCCTCTGAATGAGTAAAGAAATGGTGGCATCACAAATCCATTTGGTTTTCACAGAGCCTGTGCCAAGAATCACTGATACAAACCCGATGCTGCCATTTTTATCTCTCAGTGGAATCTCAGTGGTATCTGGTGAAAGAATACTGTGAGGGTGATCATCTACTGGAACAGGTTGCCCAGAGATTTTGTGGGGCTTCCATCTTTGGCGATCTGCAGAACCTGGCTTGGCACAGCCCCGAGCAACCCGCTCTGGCCAAGCTCGCCCTGAGCAGCCGATTGGACTAGATGGTCTCCCAAGATCCCTTCCAATCTCAGCTATTCAGTGAGACTGTCCAGGTCAAGTTCCGAAATGTAATTAAAAATAATATTGTCTAATTTCAGGATATAATTTGCGTGTAATTTAATTTCTGATCCACCTGTTTAAGGCATGGGCAAATTCATGTAGCAATTGTAATTGAAAAAAGCTATGCCTTTAACACAAATCACATATTAAAAAATTCCTATTCTTGCAGAAACTCAACTAAATATGTATTTTAAGAAAATTACATGACCGTAAGTACCTAGTAGCAGAAAAGTGTTATCAGGAGATTTTCAGGCAGTGCCATTCTTGATTATATTTATTAAGATTTGTTTACTAGACTGATCTACCTATTTTCATCTAATTAAGATTAATTACAAGAGGAGTAATTACGCTTGCAGTCAGACTTGCTACACTGAGCAGATTATTTACTTGAGTGCTAATTTTACAGCTGCATCTGATTTTGCAGTATTGGATTTTAATATGTGGATGCTCATCTTTCTTCTTGCATAGTTTCCAAAATGAAATTACTTGTGTGTAATTACTGAGACTTTCAAGAACCATCTTGATCGGGAGTGAGACAACTTGCCACTTTGCCATGGAATTTAAGCTGAGGAGGTAGCTGTGTTGTAAACATACGCTGAGCTTATGTTACTGTCCTTTTTCTGAATAGTATTAGAAGAGTCATTTTATAAACATATATATGTACTGCTGGCTTATGCTGAACACGTAGGGAAATATCTATTCACTTAAGAAACAGGACATTTAGCAATTGCCAGCTTATTGAAATCAGCGGGCCCGTGTTCGCTATTCTTCGTACTAATGCTACAGTTTGTTTATGTCTATTTGTAAGTTTGTATTATATATTTCATTGAAATATTAATGGTTTAAAAGTATGGTGTGGTTTGCCTAAATGAAACAGGTTCAGCACTATATCTGGAAGATAAACATATCTCAATAAAATATAAATTTTCTTGATACAATCAGAGGTGATACACAGAAATTAAAAGCTCCAAAAATTGTAAAAAAGTCTGTTAATTTACACATCAGCCTCAACCTGCAATATGAGACTGGCATCAAAGTGGATGAAGTTATGTTTTGATAAAACTGTAGTGGTGAAAAGAAAAGGACAGGGTAAGTGTCCCCTGTGCTCAGGGCTGGCAGCACAGCAATGAGCAGGGGAGGCTACTACATTCTCTCCCCCCACATTTCTCACTCATTCTAGTTAAGAGATAAAATGTACGCTATGATTACTTTATTAAGAAGTAATACACTAATTTGAAGAATAAATTGGCCAGTGCCTACTGTGCACCAGTGATGAAATTAATGGAACATAACCACTGAGAACAGAAGCTGAACTCACTGTCCAGGGGGTATTTGCTCTGTAAACCAATAACACCTGAACACGACTAACTTATTCAGAAACAGCAACTGGCCTGAGAATGAAAGCAATGAATCAGCTTTCAAAAACAGGATCCAGTGTAGTATATTTGGCAAACTGCTAAACTAATTCTTTAGAAGAGTTCTGTATCTGAAATATCTGTTATCTATAATTATTGATAAATTAGATTCCTGCAAACCTGATAGATATGCATGCTAGAATGAAGTGCTTTGATTATCTTCATTGTGGTAGCTCCTATTTTGCTAAGATAAAATGCACAGAAATTTGCTTACGTAAGCTGAAATAAGTTGTTAAGAATTGAAACAAGATAAGGGATGTACCATCTCGTTTATTTGTTGTTTTGGTTGTTTGTGGGTTTTTTTTCTATTTTAATATCTAGGTAATGTTGCAATGCAACATAAAAAAAAGGCTAATGAGACTAATCATATCACTAATCATATCTCAGAGAAATATTTCTCCTTCACTGAGTTTTCCTATTATTTATATAACCAGAGCACATTAGGCTCTTTAAAAATGTGATGCACAGTAAGAAATGGACACTGGAAATGTAGCAATGACACTGCATATATACCATTCATTAAAAGGACCAAAAAAGGACCCTAAAACAGGAGTATCTAAAAATGCATTTTTGTAATGTTATTCAAACAACACCATTTTCTTTTACTCAATGAATATCCTACTACACTGAGAAAGCTCCAAGCATTTTTAAAGCATATAAGGGTAGAAGAAGAAAATTGAGAGACTATGTTGCATAAGAATTTTAACCTATAAAATTTTGATAAAAAGGTTTAAAACCCCTTTAATATAATGCTTGAGATATATACCTGAGAACTACTACTTATTCAGTATTTAAGCAGGAGTCCTTTTCCCTGAGAGAAAAATGGGACAATATTATTTAAAATAAGCAACATCCATCTGCAAATCATTTTTGCAGATCCCCAAATACACAAAGTCTATTGCTTTTCTTTAAACAGAAGAGGAGAACAAAGAGAGGATTCTATCAGGGGAGCTTTCTGGTTATTCTTGAGTTATTTTGCCTCATAACTGTTGAATGGTGCTCTTCTTAAATGGAAATTCCTGCATCACTCTGTTTTTTCCCGAATTGTTTTCAAATCTACCTGATCTTTCCTTAGAAAATTTGAAAACAAGAACCTTTAGCAATATTTCTAGACCAATTCTTTCAAATAAAGTGAGAAATTTCAGCTCCATGGAAATAAATTCTACAAGACATTCTGCTGAGATTTCACTGAGAGTTCAGTGCCCAGATCTTTTAACCTCAAAAAAATTTGATAACAGCTTTTTGTCTAATTATTCTGTTCTCTCCCTTGATTGCCTCAGAAATTTAAATAATTTATAACTAAATAAAGCATGGCTTACTTCCTTAAGGGATTTTTAATGTGCAAGTGAAACGTTATGGAGACCTCACATTCCACAGGAGGGAGCCTCTCTCCCGCTGAGCTTGAAACAGCACTTTATTATAGGCTATTTTTCTCTTTTGAAACCTGTACAAAAACGAGAGTGACAGGTACAGAGAATCAGAGCATGCTGGAGTAACTTCTACAAACAAAAAAAAGGGACACCCTTCCCCTGTTTTATTTATAAATGAAACTTTGGGATAAACAAAGCATATGCCATTGAAATATTTGCAATATTTATAACAAAACTCTGACAAATTTTTCAAAGATACCATCCAAGTTTGAATCATCCTGTAAATTTTACGCTGAAAACCTTTTTTTTTTTTTCCCCATAAACTAATAGTTTTATAAGAACTTGGAATAGGTTTAAAATAAACACTTTTACACAAAGGAAGCTGTTTTGGAACACTGCAAAATGGAAGAGTCTTCAAAATTCTTCATGAGTGGCTTTTAAAGAATAATTTTCAAATTCATTAACCAACCTTGCTGAAAAAGGTAGATTTTCAGTTGTACACATTAAAGTAGTATTGTCTGAGGTAAGCATTCTAAAAGCACACAGGATGTGTTTATTATACTGGCAGAGATTGTGGCAGCCCTGGAAAGCTCATGTGCATTTGGAAAGATGAACCTAAATGGACTTCTTATCCTGCAGGCTGTTCAGGAAATTAAGCTTACGAAGGATGGAGGCTAACTAGTCAGGGCATTCAGGAAACAGGGAGAAGATTAAATGAAATCTTAATGAAGACAAGTGGCAGCAGACTCCACACCAAACTAAAAGCTGTGCTCAGTTCTTCCCACAGGACAGAACTCCAGACTTTGCGTGGCTGGTTCTGGCACCCCCAACTCAGGCTCCAGTGCAGGAGCGTTTATTCGAGCCTTCTCTAATGCTTTGCACTTCCTTCACCAACATACTTCTAGGGGAAGTTCAAATGAAGCAAACATATTTTGGATTACTCCTTGGGGATGCTTCAGGGCTCTAACAGACTTGTGGGTTTTTAAGTGCAGATTGAACTGCTGTTGTCTCCAGTCATTCTCCCTTTTTTTTCCCTGTGGCGGCTCCTGGGTCTTGGTATCAGCTTGAGGTGATCTCGGCACAGACACCACTGCAGAATGGTAAATAGGATTCATGTTCGCACGTGGCACCCATCTGAATGAGGCCTTGGTTGTGTAAGAGGGTATTTGTGAATGAAATATCAATCTCTGATTGTGTGAGTTTTTGCTGATCACAAGTGCAAGTTAATGAACACCATCACTGACCACAGTGGCCAAATGCATGACACCTGTGTCTTCTACCATGCTAGACAGTCTAAGCACACATAGCAAACCATATCCTGCTGTCTCAAGTCACATATTTTACCAGAATAATTATGGACTACTGGGTCATCCAGCTGGGTACTGTGTTTCTGACAGGTAGCAATGACATAGTGTGATGCTGAGCTAACTGCAAGAGTCCTCACTTGAAGGATTGACTTCTTATCAGTATTTCGATGTAGTCTGAATAATCACAGCTTGCTGAGTGTTCCTGAAACTCCAAGAACCCATCAGTGAGCTGATCCACCCAGACGAGGTGTAACAGTATGGAGATCAACCACACCACATTTTTGTAACCTGAAACAGACACAGATCATGGGCTCAGCTTGTGTGAAGAAACACTGGTCTGGAAGTCATCTTTCCCTTTAAAACAGGATGGCTGTGTTTGTCTTACCAGTATGTCCAAACATTTGTGCCAGTGTGGCCACAAATGTCTTCCTCAGCTGCATGAAGTTACTCCTTGTCCCATCACTACTCTTTGTCAGGAACTGTAGTGATAGGACAAGGAGTGATGGGTACAAATTGAAAGACAGGAAATTTACGTTAGATATTAGGAAGAAATTTTCTACTGTGAGGGTGGTGAAACACTGGAACAGGTTTCCCAGGGAGATTGTGGATGCCCTAACCCTGGCAGTGTTCAAAGCCAGGATGGATAGGACCTGTTCTAGTGGGAGGTGTCCATGCCCATGGAAGCAGGGGTTGGGACTAGATGATCTTTAAGGTCTGTTCTAACCTCTCAACATTGTATGATTCCATGATTCTAAGTACTGCATTGCCTGCCTCATTTCTTTGTAATCTGTTCTGCTCTTCTGCCTGCTGGGACTTTAACTGATAGCACCACCAAGACAGTCTGAGGTTGATGTCAAAACCATTACCAAAGCTGTTTTTTTTTTCTCCGGGCTGATTTTCACACAGCTATGGCCAGTCTCTCTGTGGCATGGCTTGTCTTATGCCAAGATTCTGTTCTTTCCAGAACTATGTTCCTCGAGAAATTCTTCACAGTCCCCGGTGCAATGCTCTAGAACTCTTCTCCCACCAGGAGCACGGGAAGACTCTAGGTGTCCTCACACAGAAGCAAAAAGTCAGCTTTCTCAGGGCTTCTTAGCACATGCAGACACTATGCAATGTGAAAGAAGTCTACATGACTAAAGATATCTGCATCTCAAGGTCTCAAGGTCTCTTAAGTTAAATATCTTGTTCATCTAGTGTATTGATAGATATATTGCATGTCAAATCTTACAGAGCGATAATGAAATCTGATCACTTTTTGCATTATCTGTGTATTCTCAGTGCTAAGTAAATCTTAATTCAATGGCCAAGTGTTGGCCAAAATGCAAAGTGTTACTTTCATCGCATCATGGGGCAGTAAAAAAAGTCCTTATTATTGATATTGTTAATCAATATTAATAATATTATCGTTACAACAGCAATTATTATTGTAATAGCAACCACAACAAAACCATTAGTAAGACTTTGGAAAAGATTTTTTTTCATGTTTCCTTTGAAAAGATATTTCCAAGAAAAAAAGTGAATCAAAAACGAAACGTCTCTTGGGTTGAAAAAGGTTTCTTGTGAGGATAATCCCATCATAACTTTCACTTTTGCAAACTCAAAATACTTACTCTTTTATATTATGCACACAAATGCCATGTATAAAAGTATGATACTTTGGAAATTTGTACTCCTACAAGTATCTGTGGGCTTTAATGAGCTCACAGTTCCTTTCCTGTTGCAATGCACTAACACAAAATAATCCTTGTTGAGATTACTTAGAATGTCTCACTGGAGCAGGAAGCCCTAAGTGAGAAACTCTGACACCTGAAAAATGAGAAGTAAAATGTCACATTATTTTGTGGGCGTTAATAAATTTTTTCTTTAAAACGAATTCCAGTAAACTTTGGGATACACAAACCATTTAAGACAAACCAGTAAACAAGCACCGGATCCAAAATAATCTAAATGGTTCCAAATGTTTTGTCTGGACGGCACAGTGGATTGTGGAGATGCTGTTCTGTGCGGCAGCACACCAGACCTCAAAATGGAAGATGTGGGACAGAGACAGAAGTGAATCCATCACAAGGAAAAAACTGGAGAATATGAAGATGCTTCTGAGTTATCTTTTAGAAAGGCATCAGTTAATACATAAATACATACCTAAATCCACTTCTGTGCTAGGGAACTCAATGCGATTGTGCCCACAGGTAGGTTGGTCACCCACAACTCCGTGCATGGATGAAAGAGGAGCACCACAGCTGAAATGTTGTTCAGGAGGCTGTGAGTTGCTGTGGAGCTCACAGCAACTTCCCTGCATTCCCTACAGAATGAGGAGTGAATGGCTTTAGTCCCCAGAGCACTAAGATTTCCCCAAGAATGAAGCAGATCTCCTCATTAACAAGCAAAAATTTGGTAAAAACCCTGAGAACCTTTCTTCTCTGGATTTTTAGCATCTGTTCTCTCTGCATCAGGGATAGGGAGAAAGTAGTTCAAAGGGGTTAAGTGCCCTGGCAGAGGTTGTAAAGCAGATCACTATTGGAATGGGGAGGACCATGCACATTCCTGTAAGCTGTTTCAAGCAAAGTCACTATCTCACAAGTATTTTAAAGATTTAATAAGGTCTTTCAGAAACTATCTAAATACTGAAAGTGAAAGAGATGCTGCTGCATATTTTATGAGTTTTTTGTTTTTTTCAACTGCAGTGATAAAATTTCAAATGGTGTTTCATATTTTTTTTTCCCTAGAACCACTGACACAATAATTGTTTCACAGCACTCTTAGACTTGACATCCATTTAATAATGTGGGGAAAAGAATATAAAACACAAGGGAGACAGCAACTGAATACTGTTTTGTTTCTCACTGAAAATTTCCCAAGAAGGTCAAGTGTAGAAGAAGGGTTTTAACACTGCATATTTTTGAGTGTTAGCTCCAGTCACAAGTGTAACCTTATGTGCTTAAAGCATATATATTAGAGAAGATTATCTCAGCACATAGTAAGACCTGTTATTTTTACCATTCCATTGTTTTGTTTTCATTCTCTAAATATTTCCTCCAAGTGCTTTCACCTTCCTTGGTTGAAACTAATGGTGAGAAATACATCACAATAGCTGTTCTAGTGTTTTTTTTTTTTTCCTTCAGGGGAGAAACTAATGGACAGAATTGTGCAGAATACAATCACCTCTAGTTAATTCACCCCTTTCTCTAACTCCATCAACTATTCCTGCTCTCTTCTCCTTAGCCTTTCTGTTTCATTCTGAAAAATGACCTTCCACACTTACCTTTTGATATCTGTCTATTCTTACCTAAGCTCAAATTTGTTATATTCAAAAAAAAAAAAAAATTTGAATGAGATTGTTTTATAGTGTTACATTTGCTGTTAGTAGGCCTGTGCCATATATTACTCCTTAATTTGTTTTCTAACATTTTCCATAACATTAGGAGAGATTCTAAAATGAGTTTATAAGTCAGGAGGCCAATCAGCAGTGCTCCAGAAAAGGACAGATTTATTGCAAGTAGCAACGAGGTCTTGAAATACTTAAGGGCCCAATTTATACCTCAAAACCAAATAATCTTCATTGTATTTTAACAGATCATTAGGAAAACTGAGATGTTATGCTTTTAAAAATGAAAGAGAATGACTTGTGTTGAAACAGAAGTAATTATGTCCTGGTTGTGACTGAAATAAATTATGTTATTAACAGATTCATGGGCTGTCTGCGTTCATCACCTAGATGAATTAACAATGTGATCTTAGTATATAGGTGTTTGTGAAAATATGAATGGCTGATATGAGAAAACCCCACGTGGCTATTTAGACATCTGAAACAAGTTTTATTTAGAGATCTGAAATAAATTTTATTAGTAACTGTGTAAATAAAAATGCAGTGAAGCCAGCTAATGTAGGAAACCCTTCTTTCTGTTTCCACCTTGATTTGATTTTTGGAACACAGAAATATGTTAATAACTGTATAGATCACCTAAATTAGTTGAATTGCAACATAATTGATTCCAAAATGATAACAAAACAATGGAATGATATTTTGCATACTGATTAGCCTGATAAAATTTTTAGTCTTACTTTTGAATTAAATATGCTTACTTGTAGAGGTGTTTGTGAAGCAGAGGCTTAAACACACAGGTTGTGATTATATATCCTATTTTATAATAATAACCATAATTGAAATTTCAGCTTTTCTGCATGGAATATACAGCTAACCGTAAGTAAAATTCGGTCCCTGTATTGTCACCAAATCTCTCAAAAGTTAAATGCACATGGAATGATTAAAGTAAACACAAAATCTAACACAAATATGGAGCTATCAAAGAAATATAAACTTGCTCCTCTGAAGTACAATCTACCTCTCATATGCAATGTTCCAGTTATTGCTGAGCAGCACTTACACAGTGTCAAGGACTTTTCTGCTCCTCACAGTGCCCTGCAAACGAGTAGGCACAAACACTGAGTGGTACTTAGCTGCCTACTGGGGTTAAACCATGAAGGAGAGCACTGATTGAACTACACTGAAATACAGGGGATGTTGTAGAGGTTTTGAAGCTGATGTCAAAATGTAAGAGCGTTAAAGGGATAAGTGGCTCATTATAGTCAATTTGATACAATGTCAGTTAAAAGTAATGGAACAGTTTCATAACAACTTTAGGTCAAAATAGTGTAATTAAAGTTGATCAATACGAATTTATGAACAACTGATCTCATGTGACTCAATTATCTTTGTTGCTTTTATTATGACTTATTTAATAGAAATAATTGTCTGTGCCCTATATATGAGCTTCTGCAGGGTTGTTTGATCTGGTTAGATCAAGTAACATGAATAATATAAAATCAGTATAGCACGTACCATGTGATTGTCCAAGTCAGATATACTAAATTCTAACTGTATATGGACAATTTTCTCTCCTAGGCAGCTTCAGTGACTCTTGGAATTATAAGAAGATATCTGGAAGAAATCTGAAAACATTGTTGCTTTGCTCTTTGGCAATTAAAAAATCCAGAAAATCTTAAAAAAAATATAAAAATAAAGCAGACAAGTCTTTAATACCAAATAATTTCAGCCACATCATAATCTGACCCCATTCAAAAAACTAGCCATACATAAATCCACATGATGACATTTACAGGAGTATTAAAGCCTAAAATGCTGTCTTAGTAGCCAAATTCCCTTTGGGGCAGCACCCCTATAAAGGAGCAACATGGATATCTGCTCAGTTCAAAACACATTGGGTTTCTTCCCAGTTTGACTATTGTGAGTACTGACAGTGATGAGATACTCTGTGTGCTACCTGTGGACCTGGACCTTTCTTGTGTGGTGGTATGAACACTATGCAAACAGAATGGAGATTTGTGCTCTAATAACGGTTTCTAAAACCAGACTTCTTGGCTCTGTGTCATTATTTATCTGGCAGTAAGAGAAAGCATTTTGGCATCTCAGATTCTTATTTCAGCCTAAATAGAAATAAAATGCACATGGGTGGGTGGGAAGAATCTATGATGTGTAAGCTGTTTGCTGAGAATACATTGATTTATGAGGAAGGGAATACTTTAGTAGCTGTGATTTATTTCCTGTTTTAGATATTTATATGTATGATGTAGAAGGTAACTGGAGGTACTCATTAAATATTTTTATTTCATAAGGGCAGCAGTCTAGGGCTGTGTACCTGGTATTTATGGATTCAGTAACTGCACACACATGCATGATGTGTCTCTACTGAATCTGGATTTGATTAACATTTTTCTAACTTGTTTGCTCACTCAGATTCAATCCATGCAAGGGACTCTATGCAGAATATACTGAATCCCTCATCAGAATTAAAAAGTAGGGATGTGGACTGTGGGGCAGCATCCATGATAAAGCACTGTGAGTTCTGGACATTTCAAGGTGCCTAATACTATTACAATGATTAGGTGTCTGCCCAGCTCTGATGTTTGTGGGTGCTTGAGTTTCTGTTTAGGTCCCTTCTGATACGACAGCCACCTTAGGCAGAGTGATTGTGGTGGGAATCAGTGTTTACTGTACAAACTGATCCCCAAGGCTGACTTTATGATGACTGGAAAGAAACAGATACTTCCTCTCATTCTCAAGCACATGTCTATAGTGAGGCACGTGTGTCATTGCTTGGACATTCCCGTTTCTCTCTGCTGACTGTAAGGGACCTCAATGAAAATGAAGACATGAGCCTTGTAGACGGCTGAAGTTAACAAGATGAAACCTTCACCGGCTGATGATTTCCTAGCAAAGCACAGTCAGCATCCAGATACGCTGAAAAGCCACATTCAAAAACCCCGAAGGCCCAGGCTCCCTGGTACGTCAAAATATCTACAGAGTAGGGTTGTAGCTGCTTGGAAAACAGCAACAGAAAGAATAACTACGGCATCTCTGACAGGTAAGAGGAGGACCTGCTACCGCAAGAGCTACTGATGTGCTTAATTTTAAAGAGATGAGTAATTGCATTCCTCTTCAGCAATGTACTGAAGCACACATTTAGCTGTAACAGCAGAGTTTGCCAATGCACTTTAAGACAATTTGCATGACATTAGGTAAGTGGCTTAAGTACTTTGCTAAATCATGGCCACAGGGCAAAAGACAATTCCCGCTTTACATACCGTGCTGCTAATAGCTTTTCTGGTCTCTGTAATGGAGTTCTAAGGGCACAAAAGACAATTAAATTAGGAAAAAAAAATAATAACAAAGCACTTAGGGCTGCAGTATTACATCTTTCCATGATGGAATTCCTGTAAAAGGGCAGCTAATCAGTTTATTTACTTCCAGGAAAAAAGATTTTTTTCATAACAAAAACCGAACCCTGCCCCACAAAAAACAAGGGTGCCAGTTTTATCGGGTCACTGTGTAGAAGTACTCAAGCAACTTACATCTGGACCAAATAAGGCCTTGCTGCACTCACTTTTAAAATGGTGATCTGGTTACAGAAAAATGTTATTAAAAGGCAAGAAAAGCATGAGGAGCTAGTTAAATAGATGAGACTCTTTAGTCTCTTGGCCCTTTATCACTAGGTTAACCATTCATCCTGAGGTGAAGAAGACACATTGACCTTGCTGAAGCCCATGGGCAGATTGCCACTGATTGCAACAGTACCACAGCATAAAGTTCATAAAGTTGTATCTCATAAATACTTCTGAGAAAACGATGACAAGAGGGTTATTGACAGACTCTATCAGAGACTAAGTAGATATTCCACTCAAATGCTAGTCTCTGTAACATAAATGGTATTTGTTAGAAAAGCAGGAGGATAAATTTAAATAACTGAAAAGCTACACTACTATGTAAATTTTGCTATCATGGATAACTTTTTAACTAAGTACAAAGGTATATTACTGTGTTGATTTTGTTATAAAAATGTTATTTTTCACCCTCTTAATGTTGTCATTGGTATTAACATTGAAAATACCATAAACATAACCTTGTAAGTAAGGTCATAAAAGGTGTACCTGAGCTAAACTAAAATGTCTTCTCAGTCAGAAAATATCGTGAACACCATTAAAACCAGGCGAAGACAGTGCAAATTAAACAAAACCCCTGCTCTACACAAGATACACCTCAACAAGTACGTGTAAAATTATTTAAAACAAGCCTGATTACGTTCACTGAAGTGTAAAGGTGAGTTTGTCCTTCCTGGTTCTTGCTTTAAGTGCCCAGTTTTAAATTATTTTTGGTACTGGATCAGTTTTTTCCCAATGACACTGTAAAGCTGGGCAGCAGTCTCGGTACCTTCAGCAGCTCATTCTCACGGGCAGCTGGGTCAACTGACGGTCAGAGGAGCTTTTCTTATCTACCCTTTTCCTGCAGTCCCTCTGTGCCTGCTGCATATACTGAGCAAAACATTGGTGTGATGCCCCTACTGGGGAAAGGAAAATACACGTGGTAAACTAGCGAGAGCTTAAATAACCGCAGAAGCAAAATCCAGATTCAGGCATTTGTTTTCCAAGGCTTCTCATTAGGGTTTGTTTTTGTGTTTACCATCCAGAAATAAATCTTTGGACTAATCAATCAATCAATCGTTTTCTTGCTGTACTCAGCCCAGATGGGAGAGGACATGTGTTTGCTCTTCATTTCCCTTTGATCCAACTCGCTTTTTTCTTTAAAAGCCCACCTTAAACAGTCAAGTGACACAAATGACTGGTTAGACCCTTTATGGCTGTGCCTCTCATCTGTCACTGCTGCTCACATCATATGACAGGGTCTTGTTAAAGTTTGATTGGCTTCTGTATAGATAGTTTCATTATCAGTGAGGAATTTAAAATCAGGTTCTCAGAAGGTGGTAATATTATTGTGTCATGTGTTTATTACCTAAATTATGTTTTTCAGTAAACGTGGGTTTTTTTGACAGTATTATCAATCATCTTCATGGTAAAGACATCTTGGTTGTTGGTCTCCCCACTATATTTGTGCAGGCACTACAGAGAGTAAAATAGGTTTTTGAGGTGTTTGGGAACTCCCTGGAGAAGCTGTTCTTTCTGTAGTCACTTAATGTCACATCTGAGGACTATTCAAACTAGAAGCTCCAGTGCTCTGTGTCTCAGTGTTAAGCTGGTTCACATCCTTTTACAGCACCTTAAAGATTTTTCCAGCCTTAAAGAGTCTTGTTTGGGTACAGAAGACCTAAATGACATTCAGTCCCATGTCTTGAATCAATATTTGTTTTGGAAAGTTTATCTGGAGGTTAGATTTTGTTTTGAGGTGGTTTTTAAAAGCTGGTCAGGGGCTGCAGAGTGAGGAATAGTCCAGATGGAGCTGGATTAATAGGCTGAGCACAGAAGAGACATTCAAAGTCACAATGTACCAAAAATCAATCATCATCTGAACTTTGGTTGTGCATAGAGTAATATGTCCACACAGGTAATCTGGCCTTCAAGTCCTGTAGGTTTAATCTTCACTTCTACTTTATATTTAAAATGTCAGCTGAATTTTACTGGTATGCTGGAAACATTTAATCTTACTCTTTCATCACCGAGAACACATTGCTGGTGATTTAGGACTTCTAAGAATTGCTTTATGTTGCTGAAGATTGTCAGTCATATTCAATCAACCTAAATTCTACCTTAGCTTCTAAATCTGATGTTTCTGGTAGGTTGGATCTTGAAAGCTCCTAATTCAATGCCTGTCACCCTATGAATGAATTTGTCTGCAGAAGTAGGTGAAATTTAGGCCCTCAAAATATTCCCCTTTCTTCTTTAAAACCAGAAAGAGAGAGAGAAGCACAGTCTCTAAGATATGTTTCTTGTAATCTTGTGCATTCACCATGAAGTAGTATAAAGGATTCATTTGTGGATCTTCAAAAGAAGTTTCTCCAAGAGGACTGAGAGGGCTAAGACAGATGAAAGGAAAAGAGAAAAAAAAAATAGTCTTTTTGTTCCAGACCTGCAGAGATTACCAAGAAAAGGTAATAGTCATTAGTTTTTCAGAGTATGGGGCAAAATGAGTTTCTACTAAGACACCTCTCCTAAAGGAAAGTTTCTGGGAAACTGTGGTCCATCAGAGCTGATCAGTAATGCAGGGTTGGTTCGAAAGTTGCTGCTCAAGGGAATTTGTATGCATGAAGGGGACAGAGACAGCATCATCTATACTGGCTGGCTTTTACTGTGATGTGGCTCTCAGAGACATTGTCCGTTCCTGGAAATAGAAGTAGAATTTCACAGCAGTACCAAGATATCTGAAAATGAAAAAAAAAAATTATTTACGTTAGAAAGGATGATATAGATAGGATTTCAGTTTCTTAGATCTTTTGCATAGCACTGTATAAAGTCAGTTGCAACCAATTTCTTAGCACTATTGAAAATCACATGGGAAGCCCCTTACTCCTAATTTTCTAAGACGTTCCAGATGTGTTTGTGTTAGTAGTGGAGGGAAGTTTTTTGTTTGATAAAGGTTTTTAAGGAAAATCTTGTTTTGCATAGATAAGTGTGGAAGAAACACAAGAAGACAGGCTGCTAGGTGTCAGATGAGGAGAAGCAGAAAGTGTCTGAGTCATCTGCCAGAGTTTGTCCTTGCATAACCTCCACAATGCTTCTAGTTTTCTAAGAAAAGGGCTGTGAAGATGTCATTGCTCAGGAAGAAGGAGATATTTTAAATCCCAAACAAAATATTTTGTAACTTCTATGCAAAAGTCTGAAAAATGCAAAAAAGAATATTTTCATTAAAAATGGCATATGATCCAGTTTTGAAATTAGATATACACCGGGAAAACTTCTCTGAAAGGAAAAAAAGTCACCGCCTTCATTACAGGAGCTTTTCCACTGCTCTTTTCTCTCCTGAGTTTCTTAGCAAAAAATACAAACCCTACAAATATATGAGCTGGCACACCAAACTGCAGTGTGGGGTAGGGCAGTAAATTGGGCTACTGTGCAGGAGACCTGTGTTTGGAAATGACACAGAGAGCTTCATAACCTTGCTTAGAGGACATACCATCTTTATCTAAATCATGGCACAGACCTTGGATCACAGATTTGGGCCTTCTCTGAGTGTGTGCTTGACCATCCTTCCACCTTCCTCCCATGGCTTGATTTAATTGCCAAGGGAAAGGAGGTGGCATTGGAGCTACATAACTTCTTTGGGCTTCCTTCTCTCCCGGACAGCTGGGCTATGTTGCAGGAAGAATGGCAGCAAATCATTTCCTTCTTACTTCATGGGAAAAAGTCTGGCTGAACTTGTTCTAGAAGGGGCACTTTTGACTAATCTCTTGTGGACTATGGAGGATGATAGAACAGACAGGACTTTGTTTCAAGAATGTACCAGCCCACAGAAAAAAATAGACATTAGCAGGTACTTGAATAGAAATAAGGATTTTATGGTGAACGTTTCTTGCTTCTGGTTTTTTTGTTTTGTTTTTTTTTCCCAGTGGCCAGCTTACAGAACTTTGTTTTCTATCAGCTATAATCGGTGTAAGTGCCTAATTGAAACCATGGCACTGTAGCAAATCTGAGGAATTGAGAAGACTGCACATTTCTTCCACCAAAAAGGCAGAGACAAAAATGTAAGAAATGTGAGGGAACATAAGTTTTAAATAAAAGTAGATTCTGCTTTCCAAATCTATGAAAGACGAAGCATCTTGGTGTGTGGAGTTTTAATTATACCAGCATGGGTTTAGCCAAAATGAATTGATCCAGGACTGAAGGCTTCCAGAGTTAAATACCACTTGTTACAGGGATTTTAATCTGCCCAGTAAGCAGTAGGAATGACTAGTTTAGAGCCTGGGAGCCATGTCCATCGCCAAAGCACTGTGAATTGGACTTGCATGTAAAAGATATTTTTCATAGTCACTCTTTACACTGGAAGTGAATTCCTTCCACTTTGACACTGGTCAGACAAATAATTCAGAACTCAATAGTGCAAAGGGATCTATTTAATGAGGAGATAGCAAAAGGAACTACCAGGTCTGTACCTGCTTAAATAAATAACTTTTAGTGTACATTTAATGCTGAGATGTATACCAAAGGATTTTTAATATCTGTGTCTCACCCAGTATGAGTAATTTCAACCACAGTATATCAGGGGCCCACTGTCTTCACTGTGAATTACAGAGTGCAATGTGACATGCTATTCCCTCCTGCTGTCTGCCTGCAATTACATTTAATTATTTGGGATCACAGAAGTAATACATTTCATGTGAATCACAATTGCTCATTTGTGAACTGCAGGGGGATAAATGTGCAGGAGGATAAACCAGCCCAAATGGAGAACTTTTTTTTTTTCTTTTTTTTCTGCACAGACAAGGAAAGCATAAACATAAAATCCACTGAGGATGGTGTCCATTGACTCCAACACCCGCTGAAGTGAAAAAACCTGTGGAAGTTATGCACCCGATCTGGGGCCTTTGCAAATCTCACGAGGCATCTGCCTGCATCTTTAAATGTCAGATACTGTTATAAATGTTGTTGTCAGTGAACTGCCCAAGATAACATGGGAAAAACATAGGGTACCAAATCCCAGTTCCATTGTATCACAAGCTAGTGCTTTAATAACACCTTCTCCTTTAATACATGCAGATTTGCAGGACATGTGTACTGATACAGCAAGGAATTCATATATTTAAAAAAAAATCTTGATTTAAGCAGTCCTTTCTCTAGTTGGACACAAGGTACGTAAGAGGTTTTTGGTGATTAAAGCATCACAATATTGTGTAATTTTTGGGGCACAGAAGGTTTGCATTGCCTTGGTAACAGGTAGCTCTCAATTGCTTTCAGCCAATTAAATGACTTCTTAATTTTCAGTTGGTTTCTGTCATTGAGTTGCTGCGGATAGTACAACTTGAAATCTGCTTTGTGACTACACAGCTGAATGTAAAGGTAGTTGATATCACTCAAAATAAAAGAACCAAAGAACACTCTATGGATGTGTCTGATTAAAGAATTTGATATGATTTTGCCTTTGGTTGTAATCAGAACAGTATGAAATCTGCTGCTGGATGGTAAGAAGGAAAGAGCTGCTGCTGAATATTCTGTAGAAATGCTTTATGTGCTATGCCTGAAATGCAAGTTTGCTTTGGAACATATTAGGAGGGAACCTACTCATGTTTTCTTCTTGAATTTTAACAGTCAAACAAAATGCTATACCTTCCAGACCTGTACAACACTGTGAGAAAGAAGAAACAGCCAGGACCTAACACGCAACCAAAGAGTGAACACGAGACAAGCTAGTCTGTCCCCAGTAGGATTTGCACTGTCCAAACGATCCTGAGCATCCGGGCAACAAACGTACCCAGAAGCCTTGGGTAACACACAGGGGAACAAGCGAGCTGTGTGCTCAGTGCTGGAGGTTAATGAACAGATTGAGAGGCTGCTCTGGAGATATACATGGAGATACATGCTCCATGTACAAGTGTGGGGATCTGGAAGTGCAGGTGATAAAGCAACTGCTGTAAATCGGTCTTGTGTAGCTGATCTAGTTCAGTTAGCCTCTCCGCTGTCATGCTCGTGTCGGTGGAGTGCTGTGAATCCCAGCCTGCCCTTTTCCACCCAAAATGATCCACTGTGAGAAAATGTGTGCAGCTCCTCACGGTAAGATGTGATGGGTAACCAGACAGGGTGTGCAAACCCTGCACAGGAATGCAAGACTCCACACTGTCGGTTCTGGGAGGGCAGTCACCCCATAAATATTAAATGGTCCAAGATGCATACAAGTTGCATTCTGGGGAGAACACCACTAACGCTATTCAACTGACAAAATTCCATAAAAATAAGGGAAAAAACCCCAAGGATGAAACCATGGCATTCTCTACAGCAGTGATGGAAAATCACAAAGTAATTTATATTTACAACAAACATAAATGTCTAATACAGTAGAGTCCTGTCCTACACTTGGAACATAAATCTCTCTCCCCAGCCTGCAAAAGTACCTGAATGATTAATTGATGATAAAAAACAGAACAGAGTCCTAGCTCTAAACAAGTAATTTCTGTTTGACTTAGATTATGGACTTCACACTATAACTGTTGTACAGTGTGGTTTGCACACCTTTAGAAGTTACACATATTCAATATATTTACTTGGAATTCAAAGACTTTTCATACTTGTTTTAAAACTAATTCCAGTTCCTCTCTGATAAAGTAATTAAGGAAAACTTAAATTTTATTAGATCTATCTCAGATTAAATTACCACAACTCCTTGCTAAGTTAATTACTTATGTACTGTACCTTGTAAATTAATTAAATTAGTAAGCAGTGTATGAGCGAATTTATGATTCTTTTTCTGAAGTGTGGTTTTGGATATATTGTAACTATTTTAGTATGTTAAGAAAAATTAAATATGCATTATTTTCTTTTAAAAAAAAAGCTCTGTGAGCTCAATTACTTGAAATGTTCATAAAATATGAAGGATTTATTGTAGTAAGGCTTCTACGTCTATTCACATGAGATCATATCTCAGAGCACAGACTTACCTTATATCACCTCTATGCCTCAAACATTGGCCTTAGAGAGCTCTTCTGCTCCTTCTGATATAAAATTAATTACCTTACATCCAGAGGACAGACTTTGAGAGACACTTAGGTATTAGTGTTGCATTAACATACAGGGGGTTTTAGAGTAGTGCTTAATTATTTTACTTTACTAATTTTTCTGTGTATTCTTTAAAAATCCTAATGGATACTTGTCTGCAGCTTCAAAAATATAGATATTAATAAGTATATAATAAAGTTAAAATACTTTTCCTTCTGTGTGTATTTCACTTTAGCTTTTCAGTTTTGTATACTGTGGACTTTTACAAAGCAATAAATAAAAGAAGGAATATTTTGGATACAAGGTGTCCTAGAACAGGAAGAAATAATTTGTTGCCTAAATTATCTTAAAATTATCCATAAAATGACATTCACATTTTCATATTTTTAATTTATACGCTTTTGCTCAGAAATACGTACATGCTGCTGTGCCAATTTGGCAAAGCACTTAAGCACATGTTTAACCTTCAGGGATGCTCTTTAATATCCAAGTGCATGTATTAAAAATTGATTTAGAGGATAATGCCATCAGAAGTAAACTCATATCATAATCAGGAATCAAAGGCAGACCAACTTTCAGTGATTAGATAGCAGCTTTACTCTCTTCTCTCCTATATCTTTCCTCTCTCCTCTATTTTTCCCAAAGGCTGTCCCTTGCAAAGGTGCTCAGGACAAAAATACCTTATCAGCATCTCTATGTTGGGCTGCTGCAATGATTCCACAGAGCTTCGAGCACATCTGCATCAAACTCAGGGTAACACATCCTTGACCATGTAATTTATTCCTTATGATATACCTGGCAAAGTGCTCCTGGACTGTACCTTCCCTACAACTTGCCTGCTGTCCTTGGACAAATAACCCAGGTAGGACACTGCCTGAAATATACTGTATATTTAGACTGATAAGAAAGGCTCAAGGAGAACAAGCATAGGGCATAAGAAAAGTATAGGGCATAAGGAAAACAAGCATAGGGGATTGGCATTCCCTAGAGGCTATTTAGGTATCCCTAAATCTGGCAAGCCACAGGCACTATCTACTTCTCTGGAGTGCAAAAGAGGAAGAGTCTCGTTACTCCTCATGGAGACTGTCAGAGCAGGCCTTACTGGCAGTGCCTGCCATCATCTCCCTGCTGAACCTCTTTCTTAAAGGATCAGTACCTAGGTCAGGCCAGGAATAAAATACTGCTCAAAGGGACAAAATTTATCTCGAGATAAACCCTTCATGGGTCTCTGTTTTGGGTTTTGGCTCTTATTGTGTCAGCTAATAGGAGCAGGCTCAGCCTTGTGTGAAAAATTTTATAATAGAAACAAAGTGGACCTTAACACAAGGAAAGCGAGCAGGAGAACTTAGGAGAAGTGAGGGTGTGGTCTGTCACCCACAAACATCTTCCACTAATGCTTATTTGAACTGCTTCTGAAGTTCCAGTGAAGAATTTTTTTTTCTTTCTTAACAGTCGAAGGTAAGACTGGCTGTTACCACTTGCAGTGCTGTTTATCTCAAGCTGTAAAGCTACCTCCTATTCTATAAGGACATTTCTTCATCACTGTTTTTGCTTTTCCTCTCATGTCTATTAATCAACTGCTCCTTATGTAACATAGACTGTAATGTAAGCACAAGACACAAGCTGCTGCAAGCCACAGGTCATGAACCCTTTGGACCACTCATCTTGCACTTGCCAGTTAGGAAGCGTTTTGCTTAAATAATGTGCATTGTGTTCATTCTCCGTTCAATTAGAGTAACCAGGTAAGGTAACTGGGCACCCAGCAAATGTGGCAGCTTCAGGCAAGTAATCATAGCTCCAGCACCTGCTCCCATGGCAACTGATGTGTTTACACTCACAAAAGTACACATTTTCTTCCTTCTACACAGTGGAGGAAAAAGGTTTTAGAGCTACAAGGAAAGAATTCACAAAGATAAATGTTTAAGCAAGTGGTTGTGAGAAACAGTGTTTGTTCTTTAGAGTGAAAATGTGGGGAGTGAACATAACAATAATGAGCTGTTATCAGACAACAATTAAGCACCTTCACCTCCTGAACTCAGCATGCAGTGGGGAACTCTCAGAAGCAGATCTCACTCCCTTCAAACTAAATTCCTCAGGAGGAGGCAGGAGGGATTCCAGCAGTTAGTGCTACAGCACTGTATCTGCAGATGTGACACCAGTGCCACTTCAGAGGCATTATGTTTATTAAAGAATACTTTGCAATGACTACCTTTTTTAGAAGTACAAAGTATTCTCTCAAAGATACCGTGGAAAAAATGTCATTGCTACCAGCTTTGCCTGAGAGATTGTACGTCTGCTGCATCTACTTGTGTTTTGCCAAGTGGTAGAGGGAGAGTTGGGTGGAAGTTTAGGGCCTGAGCTATGTGCATACACGGAAATTAAAAGACTTTTTACCCTTTCTTGCCTTCTCAATAAATCATCCTTTGCTTCTCCTGCAATAAATCCAAGGCAGCCCATACATAAGCACTGCTTTAACTTTCCTGACCATATGTACGCAAAATTTAAACAGAAGAGAGACCTGACTAGGCTGGGAATTTAAAGCAAAGGTGTGTTTGATCATGTGGGTAGATTAGGAAAAACACCTACACAATAAGCACAGATGAAACTGCAAAAAGTAGTCAAGTGTAGCACCTTGCTAAAATTGTCAGGTGGAAAATGTGGGCATAAGAGAGCCTTAAGCTCTAGAAATATATGTCATAATCTCTCAAAAGATGATGCTTTGAATGCAAAACATAAGTAAACATTAAGAAATACCAATCTGGTATTTATTAGACTTCTCTTTTCATTCTGTGAGCTGCTCATCCTAATGAATGCTTATTCCTCTGGACTGTGGCTTTTGGTTAACTCAGAACAGATTCTACTCACAAGAGTAACATATCTTGAACAAATAATTTGCAAACACATCCACAAATGTTTGGACTGATGAAATAAGCAGTTGAGATACTTCCAAAATTCTGTAATGACCTGTGAATCCTGAAAGCAGAAATTGCAACAGTGTAGCTAGGTTGAATACATCTGCTCCTCATTACCATGAATTGTTCAAGCCTGAGAATCATGTGTTTGATGGTTGGACTGAATTTGACAGTTCTGAACCAGGATAGGTGACTCACTGTGTATTTATGGCTGCAGGTGACCCCAAAGTTATAGAAGTTGCAGACCTGTTTGGATTTCAAAGTTCTGCATCCTCACCTGATAAAGGAGGAAGAAATTAGATGTCCTCTCCGTTTAGCTACCTGGTAGAAGGATTCTGAGGAAAAATGTCAAAATGTCTCGGTTTAAGACTTTGATTTATGACTTAAGCCCTGGTATTGCAATGAGATCCCCCCCCGCATATGCAAATTCACTTATGCCAGTGGATCTGCGCCGGGGCATTTGTCTCTCTCTGCAGAGATTTTATTGCCGGACTGTGTTTTAAATGTTCTGATTTGTTTCTTCAGATAAAAAGTTCTGTTATGACCAAACAGATGGAGTATTTCAACAAGATTGAGTACATCAGGATTTTTGCAGAAATTACCCCTGCCTCTGCCACTGGTGGTCTAGGTGACCCAGGGCATGTTTTTTTTGCTTTTCTCCCTCTTTCTCAGTTTCTCCATGTATGAAATGCTACTAGTCTAGTTAGTATTGCTTAAGAATACTACATGCACTGCAGAAGTTTTTGACTTTTTTTGTCCAGATCATCCGTAATTTTGAGATTATAATGATATTACTCAAGCTGACTTTTAGATTCAATTTCTGCTATCTAAGGTGCTTGGCTGCAACCCTTTAGAAAATCTGTGACAGGCTTGCCCCAGAGATTGCTCATAAAATGTCAGTTACATAGAAATAACATTAAATGAAAATGTTAGATGTGCTACCCTGTGTAAAGGTAATAGAAGATATTACTATATCTGTCAAAAGGCTTCCTTTATGTTTTAATCACTTTCTAAAAGATTGTTCTGGCCCAGTTTTTTAAAAAACCATTCACTTTGAGCATATGCAGTTATTTCTGCTCACTTGAAATACACTATTTCAGTGCAGTCTCAGTGGGAATAGCACAAAGAGGTACTAAGGAGTTTTATGTTATCTAGGGAGACTGAATCTGTTACATTATTTGGGCAAAGACTTATGACGGACCAGTAAAAAACTCTTATTATCCCTTAATACATGAAGGCCACAAGAGGAATATGAAAAAAGGCCCTAGAAACTACACAGTAACAGAATAATTTTCTCCTTCAAAATATAAACATTTTGCAAATGGTGTGACTTTACCTGTTTCATTTTGTAACAGAAAAATAGAAAAGTCTTATTCCAAAGTTTTCTAGATAAAATTTGTATGTAATTTCCATATAATTTTCATTAAAAAAAAAAGCATTTTAAAGTTAAAAAAATTGTCAACAGTGGCAATGCATTTCCTTGTTTATAATTTCAGGTTTCAATCAATAGAATGTCACATTTTAAAGTGTTTCCCTTCTGCCCAAATGATATACGGCTCATTCTTCAATTTGTTGGCCACATAAGATAGCGTAATGGAGGCTACAAAAATAAATGATGACAGTAATAATAATATTAACAACAACAATAATAATGCTTTTTGGTATTCTTTTGGAGACGATTTTTATATAAGCTACCAAAATCTGAAGTATGTTTTTTTGAAGCAATCAGTCCCATTAAGGGGCATGAGAAGATGATCCCTGTGTGCCTGTATTTGAGGAGTACAATCCCTGCCAGAACAGAGGTGCAAAATACTGCTGGGGCTGAACAACATACACTGAAGCTTTCACAAGACTAAATAAAACACGAAGCAGATCAGTGGAAAAAAGTTTCTGGTGTGGCTCTTTGATCAGAACATACTTAATTTATTGAACTTCACACTGGATTTTTGTGACTTTTCAGGATCTCCTTTTTCGTTATATGTATCATTTCTGAATCTGTGTCAACATAGTGACCCACTGTTGGGAGAGGAACCCCAGAAAAAAACCCAAAGCATAAACCCACTAATACTTTTCAAGTGTATGAACCAGCTTTCTGTCTTCCAGCCCCAGTTCAGTTACTCTTGAATGAAACATTTGTGTCATTCCAGTCAGATTAGCAATACAGACAGCTCAACAACTGATGCATAACTAATTATGTTGTAATTGAATCATACATCAATATCTTGTGGTATCAGTGCTCATTATAGTCCCAGTCAACATAATTCTAAACATTTAAATGGCAGCAGCACAGATGCTATGAAAGCAATACAATTTCATTATAGTGACTCTGCTTAATGTTTTCACAAACAAGTTTTCACTGTAAACAGATCAAGGAAGGGACAGCATTTGGGTGAGGGTACAGAAATCCTCTCCAATGTCCTCAGAAAGGTGAAACGGTGGGTTTATTTAAGGTAAAGTTAAAGACAAAAACAACAAAGTCCACCAATATTCTTTCCCATCCTCCAAAAGATGCAGCCTGAGCATTTAATTCTGCTTCTGTGAGATTCAAAGGTCCTATCAAGAGTTTAGCAATATTGCTGTAGGCAGGCTAATAGCATCCAGGTTTAATTAAGGACTGTATTTAATTTGTTTTGTTTATTACAACTTCAAAAAAAAAAAAATAACCAAGAAACCTAAAGCAGCCATTCATCAAACATGTTCCTATTAAAAGTGGCATTTACCCTATGTCTGGAAAAGGCAAAGGACTTTGCAATCCAGAGCTGTGGCTTTCTGAGTCGCTGCTGGAAATGACCTTTCCAAAGCCTTGTATCGCTGTTGCATCCTGAAATTTTCTTCCTTTTCTTACCTTTGAAAGGTGGTTCTGCCTCAGGATAAGTCAGTGTGCATCTTCTCTATGGTCATAAACCTTGGGCCTATTTCTTAGCTCCTCTTTTGACCTTTTCCTCTGAGGTTGGTCTGGAGCTGTGTACTGTAAGACCATCACAAGGCTCAGGAGACCAAAATTTGGTGGAAACACTGTTTAGAGAAATGGGAGAGATGATCACAGCATAGCAGCTGCCTTTGACTGGCTTGGTCCCTGATGAAGGGCCTCAGCAGACCCTGGGATGCAGCTGGGTTGCTCTGCCAGAGCTCTCATGTGCACTGTCCAGGGACCTCCAGCAGCAGCAACACTTCATGGCACTGCTACTGAAGTCTTTTTGTCACTCATCCAGTTATTGGGAATTTGTTAATTGGCAATCTACTCTTTGTCATGGTCCTGAATGTGAGGTAAGGCAATAGTGTCACAGCCCATAGGTTTCCCAGTAAGAGCCCCAAACTGGTTGGTGGAGGAGAGGAAGGGGCAAAGCTTCTATAGGCACTGGGGGGTAATTGTGTCTGGTAGCAGCTGAGCAACAGGGCACACAACTCTACTGTGAGCATCCAGCTTTGAGGAGCCCCATCCCTCAGCAAATTTGGCCCCTAGCCATGATGTCAGGCTGCTTCCTGAGGCTAGAACACAAAGCCGCATATTTTTGTGCCTTGGGGGGGGCCTTTTGCTGGGCAGGGTGCTCAGGCAGCTTCTTGCTCATTTGGGTGGTGGTTATGGTTGTCATCAACGTTGGCTGCTGGTTATGATCATGCGTGGGGTGCAGCATGAATGCCCTTTCTGATGGGGCAGTCAGTCACTGACAAGGTCACGAGAAGGCTGGGCATGCTCTGCTAATGAGTTCCCAAAGGGGCTCATCATATACTGGGCTGCAGAAGGTTGGAATAAGGAGCTGAGGTGCACCTTCCATTATATTGCTTTATGGAGTGTCTTCCAGTGAAGTTGCATCACTGGTACTCATCCCAACGAGGATATGATCCCCTCTGGAGTCAGTACAAGCATGCTGGATAATAATGGTTCCAGAATGCAACCAATCTGGGGGTGCTGTAGGTGATGCCAATAGTATTACCTTACTTTCAGCTGGTTTAGGGAAATATTGTAAACAGATATAGACCCTTACTTGGTATCTGCAGCAGATTCAGTGCACCTTTCTGTGAGGGGAATTCAAACTGATGTCTCCATAAACAATTAATAAATGCTTTCTGCAGAGAAGTTCTGTTGACAATCCCATACAGAGTATATTTAAGCACACTAATATCCTGTGAAGCTCAGTTAATATTTGGAACCTGCTTTCTGAGGGAAAGTCTACAGAGCAGAGTCAATGTCACTGTCATTTGCTGATGCACAGGGACCAGCAAGTACAATTGAGGTTCATTGAGCACTGTGGTCTCTGCTTCATGCCACATGGTAGAAAGATTAAAAATAGACTGAAATAGCGTCCGGAACACAGAAAGGGAACAACTCAATTCTACAAAAGAGCAAAAAATCTCCAGAAATGTGGCAAGCACTCTGTTGGCCATAAGTACTAGGAACACATTTGATTTCTAACAACAGTCTAGTGAATGACTTTCAGTCAGTCACTGATGGATCAGTGCAGGACAGATTTTTTAATACAGGTGTTTGAGGAATTCTGAACTGTCTACTAAAAAGAATGTATATAAGGTACAGAAAAGAAAATGGGATTGAATAAGAATTTGAATAAGGAAGGCTGGTGGAGTTAGCTGAGCTAATATTAAAACCAGAAATCACTCAGGCTTTCAGAAAACACTATACTAAACAGAGGAGAGTCCAGCAAAACAAACAGAACAACAGAGAGTAAAGCATGAATGTAACAAGAAAGCCTGCAGAAACCCTCTGCATATGGAAAAGCAGAAAGAATGTAATCACTTTTCAAGAATATGCAAATGCCATCATGCAGTGTTCTGTGTTAGGATGACTTTTCTTGAAATCACAACCCCTATGTTTTTACAGGACCTTTCTGCGAAGCACTATTTTCTTTAATATTTCTTAAATATTTATCTTAAATGCATCCTTTTCATACCCTCAATGAACAATTCCATTATAAAACATCAATTTACAGTATGTATTACTTTAAAAAAATTTGCTCACTAAATCTTTATTGTGTAATTGTAATAAATTTTTATTTTAAATTCTAAGCAGAATCAGTATTTACCAAGTTTCTGCAACCTACTCAAGCTTATTACAAGACAAACAATATTCTTTCAACTGCTATGGTTGAGATGGGATGAGACATAACCATGTCACATTTTTTAAGAAACTCAGAGAATCAGGTACTATGCGAGTATTTCCTAATACACAGTTCATCTGACACTGTATATTCTTGCTCATATAAACATTCCACATCCAGCCTTATCTAATTTCAACCTTTTAAAGAGGCTTATGTTCCTGAATAATTAACATATCTTTTGAGACACTGAAAGCTGTGTTTAGTGACATTTCAGGTAAAAATGGATTCTCATGTTCAAATCAAAATGTTAAGTCATATAAGAGGTAATGTGTACTAGATTACCAAGCTATTTTTTTCTCCTTACATGGCTATGTATTTTCTGTAAAAATGTATTTGTTTTAATTTTTTTTTCTGCCTAAATACACCTTCATAGATTCCAGTGTTATTCAGTTGCTGAGAGTATTTTTGACTTTGTCTTTAAAGAACCTAGAAATTACAGCTGGGAAACCCTCACTGTAAAAAGAAAAGTAACTAGAAAACTTTAATGAAATAACTTTAACAAAAGAGCTAAACAGAGTTAAACAACTTGAGAACTTTACAATATCTAGGAAAATAGATGACCCACTTGTAATGATGGGTCTCCATGTTACATATATTTATGCTGACAGCAAGCAGTATTTCTGGTAATTCTAAACTTCTGACAGGTGAGGAAAGTTGACTGTGCATTTCTAAAGACAATCTTTAACATACACTGGAAATTCAGGTGTGATTCACTTTGCCTTATGTAAATGATGATAGATTGTTGATTTACAAACTATTTGCCCTTTTTTCCTTTTCAGAGAGCCCTGATGCAGATTAACTCCCATGTTACAGGTAATCAAGTAGATAATGGGTTTTTCTACTTTCAACTGCATAGTTTAAAAAGAAAATAATCTTGGGAACATTTTGAAATTTTTATGCTTTGAAGCATCAGAAGGCACAAGATAGGCTGTTTCTATCCAAACTTTCTTTCTTCCTTCCTTCCTTTTTCTTTATTTTATTGTAATAGGAACTAGTGTATTATTGGAAAAACATGAAGGTTTTGTCTTACTGGAATGTGTCATCCCAGCTGAGGATAAATTTCAGAGAATGGAGGAATTTCATTTCCCATCAAGGTATTCTATATGAAGGATTCTATACCTTTTTCCCGCCTTTCTGTAGAAGCCAATGTATTTCCATATTTGGACATTTTTAAGTTAAAAAAAAAAACAAACCAAACCTAAGATTTTTATTCCAAGAAGTAACGTTAACATTATTTTGTGATATGTTCTGTTGGAAACCTAACTTTTGACAATCCACCAGGATTGCAAAACTTTCTCTGCATACAGCATAGTCTTATGATAAAACTATTGGTAACTTTGATGCTCTGGCCAAAATCACTTCCTTATTTGCTCCAGAAGGTAATGATGCTTTGTTTTTTAGGGAAAGTGTCTTGGCTGTCTTGCATCCATACAAGCATAAAATTGAATTGGCATAGTGGGACCTGCCTGGGGAAATAACAAAAACTGTCCAAAATTTTTCCTGGATGTCTCTGGGTTATAAAGGTGAGTCCTTTGAGGTCTCTCTAGCCAATCACCAAGTTTTAAGCTGGTCGACTGTTGCAAACCATTTCTTTGTCCCATCTACGTGTGTGACTCTTTGGTGATTCTTAGACAACTCAGGGAATGAACAAATTCAGATGTACACACAGGCACACCCTTGATACCCTCAGACACCACAAACAAATACCATACTGTAGCTCACTTCTAACTTCAGTGCCATAGCCCTTGCCACAGAGTCACTGCTGGACTCCTGCCTAGTGGGGAAAAGTTTCCAAAGCATGTAATTTTTTTGCAGGGTATAGTAATTCTTGCTGGCATTAGTGGGAGGTAGTAGAAAACACAGCTACCTAAGGTGACTTATGTAAAGTCATAGCAATAATTTACACTGTCAAGAAAAAGATTGTGCCCTGCCTGAGGTCGGGCTGACTGGGCAAGAAAAGTTCTGCAACAGGTAAGTTGCTCTTTCAGTTAAGTGTGCCCACTTGCTTGGTGCCAGCATTTCAGAAACTGTTCCAGACAAATGTAAATGACCAAGATAATGTCCTGAAGGCAGGGGTTTATTTGTTCTTTCCTCTCTTAATCTATGTAACATGCTTTGAATCTCTCTGCAGGCTATAAGTAGACATGGGGGTGTCACTTAATCTAGAAAAAACTGAAAGAATGTGGCTTAAGGAAATTATTGTTTTTGCAGGGAAAGCAAGGACTGATTGGCTTTTGACATTGATCACCTTCCTTGTGGCTAAAAATAATCACTAAAAGCATTAGCACATGGATGTGGGAAATATAAAAGCCTACCTTCTCTTTGCTCCTACTGTAACTATTGAAAGTATGAGGAAAATTATTGACCTGACATCCTGAATTTACTTATTGTTAGAGAGGTAAAAATGAAGAGGAAAAGCCTTTTTTCCTCAAGCACTAGCAGAATATTTGTACTCTGTGAGCAAAACAAGAGTTGGAGGGAGACCTTCCTGATGATACGAACTGAACACTGTAACCTTTGTGTTCCCTAATCACTTTACTGTCCCTTTTTCTCCAGCTCTTCTTTGTAGACTTTGAATTTTCAGGGACAGGAATTGGCCGCAGCGTACCAAGCTCTTAGTCCCATGAGGCCTGAGCAGTGCCACACATTCAACAAAAGCAGCAGTCCACTGCTTTCTTCCAAAGGGTTATAAGGAGTGCCCCACCTCTGATCCGTACTAATAGTTCACCACTTATCCAAGTGAATAAAAAGGAAACGCAAAGTCAAGACCTTAAAAAACAAGGGCAGGAGTCTCCAGATGCCTACAAGGTGTTGGTGAGAAGACAGAGCCGGGCTACTTGCAGAGCAGCACTGTGGGAGAACAGAGGAAGCAAGGGAACTTCCAGCTAGGTATAAGGTATTTTTTTTTCATACAGGGTTAGTTAACCACAGGAACAGGTTACCCACAGAGCTTCTGGGATCTGTGTCCTTGAAGGCTTTCAGGATACCACTGCCAACTGTAGCTGATGGCTATGCTCTGAGAATGTACTTTAGCTTCACTTATTTTTGCACTGCCTCTCTGCCTTTGTATTTCTGTTCCAGCTTTTGGTTGAAAGTCCCAGCCTGGTTGCATTGCTATCGCAGAGATGGATTTTTGCCTCATATTTATAAGAAAACTCTACGATATATGCACAATAACAGACAGATTGTCAGAAAAACAAACAAATATGTCACTGAATTTGCACCTTCCCAGTTTCTTTTATAATGCCTTGAGAAATACCTTCTGCTGTAACAAGGCCAAAGCACTGTGTGAGGGACTGTGTCTTAGTGTGCCATGCCAGTGAAAAGGCTGCAAGAATTCTCATGGTTGTCAGAGTGGAAATGCTGAGTCTGTTCAGGGCTCCTACAACACTTAAAAATGCTATTGTTGTCCTATTTTATATCAAAACAGATGTCCCCATGACAAGATGGGGCACAAAAGGTGGCACAGGTGGAGTACGAAGGCTTTCTCAGACTTGCTTTTCCAGCTCAGAAAGACACATGTGACTTTAAGTTGCTTGTATTAAGCACAGATATTTTTCAGTTGGTCCCCTGGCTTTCATTATCCATTACTTCAGCTCTGAAAGTTCTTGCCTGCCTTTTATTTTGACAGACTGCATTGCTTGGATACTAATACTGTATTTCTTTTGAATTTAATCTGCCAAAGTGGAACAAAGCTGTTTTCTTGAGTACAATTTCTTTCTCAAGCCAAGGACATTTAGCCTTTACAACAAACTGTATAGGTTACAAACATTTTAGAGATTGTAACTTTGTTATGGGGAAGGGCCATAAAACAGTCAAGTCTGAAATATTTACAGCTGAAGGGAGTGCAGAATGGGTAATCAGCTTTCTGCCAGTATTGGATATGAGATCAAATTATAGAGATGTTAATGGGACCCTTTATGGTGCTAGAAAATTTCCTGCCACTTCCTGAGGCAGGACTTTGCTTTCCTTCATGGCAGACTTCTTCCATCTTTGTGTTCTTTCACGTTTCCAAAGTGTAAATGACTTATGGATGGCCCAAAAAATTCCAAGTTAAATTACATCCAGCGCTGCACTGAGGCGTATTACCCACTGTTTTTTATCTGTCACCTGTGAATTTATAGCAGTTTTATCCATCCATTTGGGGAATGAAACTTTCTGTTCTTGGTGTGTTTCTTAGAGGTTTTCTGGAGAGTTTGATCAAAAAGATTTGTTGACTTTTAAGAATGAAATATAAAAGTAGGGTTTTTTCCAATTATTTTGAACAGCGGTGGTTCTTCAAGTATTAAGATAAGAAGTGTGAAGTTTAACAGGGTCAAGCTAGAGCAGCATCTTTCATTCTTACTATGCAAATCCATTCAAAGTTGTTGATAATCACCTGCTGATAGTCACCTGTTGATAATCCTTGCAAATGCAGAGATAACTGTGTTATATATATTCATATTGCTTAGTCTTTTAATTCTGGCACCTAAATAATAGCAAAATGAATTTTCCTTTTACTGCTGTTTTTTCTTATCATAGTAATTTTTGCCTTAAGAAAGGAGCATTGTGCATAAAGCAAGGAGAAAATGTACTATTATCAAATTGTGAATGTAGCATTTCTAAATGTGATATTTAAATTAAGCCAAAATTTTGCAGAATTTTACACTTATAATTGGGATTCATGTTGAAATGTATTACTTGCTCAAATGCTTCTGGAAACAACACACAGATGAGCCAGACTACTCTGAACCAGACCTTGAAAATCATATAGATATCAGTTCCCTATGATAAGCAAATTTTACAGTTATTTAAATAACCTATGATTATTATTACTCATAATGAAACACCCAGATTTCATTAAGTCTTCAAAATAGTCATTTAATGTAGTATTTTATAGCATTTCATTGTTACGAAACTGTTCAGACCTTCTGAGCAAGATGGCAAACGTTTTCCATTGTTTTGGGTTTTTTTAATTAATTAATGAGTCAAGTTGAATTCTGCATGGACAAAAAGTGTCCTTGACCAATAAAACCCATTTAATATCTCTGTCCCTTCTATGTGTTCCACCTATCTGGCACTTATTTACCAGGAGAGCTTGCAGAGAGCTGTTGCTAAGGGACAGAGCTTTTGTAGGTCCCCATTAAAGCAATATTCCCGAAGAAGAAAAGTAATTTGCATATTTCAAGTGCTGCCTACAAAAAAAAATTAATCAAGCCTCAATAAGTTTTAAAAGGGAACAAGCATAATTTCTATAAGTAATAACCCTTATGCAAGAGACAAATACAGGAGCACGGGTCACACTCTCTGATCTAGATGCTACTCCTTTGTGCCTTGCCAGACAACCTCAGTGATATTTTATATTTCATTAAGTTTCTCTTAATTTATACCTCTTAATCAAGGTCAGAACACTTGGAATAAATTTGACCTAACCTATACATTCATCTACTTACATTTAATAGAATAACTTTGATGTCAACTAAACTGCCAGTCTCCAGGGTAAAAGCCATAGGAGGGAAGAAAAGTCTGTCAAAAACACATCTTCTAGTTCCCCAAGTTGTCAAATGCTTTCTGAATTGTTGCCCTGGAGGGGAGTCTGCCCTACTAAGAAGCACCCCTGTGTTTTTATAGCTTTCTAAGTCCACTAGTTCTTTATTTCCTCTCCTTTTTTTTCTTTTTTTTCTTTTAAACTGTTCCATGTATATAAATGCATCTGAAGCCTTCCTTTTGTATAGCTTACTGGTATACCAGTTTCAACAAAAAAAGTGGATAGCTGACTGTGAAAACTCCTCAGATTCTCTCTTTCCTTCCTTTCTTCCTTCCTTCCTTCCTATCTTCATACATTTCATTAATGAGACTGCTTTCCCACAAATATTGGTCAGAATTTATAGCTTTTGCCAGAATTAGAACTGCATTGAGAACAACCTGTTCTCCTTGGCTAGATGACCTTCAAATTGAAGTGAATATGCTCACCCTTGATGGGATGAATGCATATGACCACATAAATCATTCCCTGTTTTCTTAAGTGGCTTGAATGAGTATGTGACCAACATTTGTTATGATTCTTTCCTTCTTATTTTGGTACATGATCAGGGAAGATTAGATTAAGCCAGCTCTGGAAACTATATTTTCAGCTAATGGTTGGACAGAGCAATGCTAGTGACTCGAGGCAGTTCAATACGGCATTCAAACCCCAGAAGAATAAAAAACTATTGGCAGAGGCTGCAATGAAGCCTGCATTGCATTTATAATAGATAACAAAATTTGTCTCAGCAATGGTTTTGTAGAAAGAAAGTGAAATTTATCATGGATTATTTGTTGTGTGATACTGCAAGAATAAGCAAAGGTCCCAGATGGTTTCAGGGTCCTGTTTTAGGCTGCCTTGCTATGCACACACAGAGGCGGTTCCCTCACCACAAAGCCTTAACTATAAAGCAAAACCAAAAGATAAAAGTGGGAAAGGGATTTCTAATGAAACTCACAAAGCAGAGCTTCAGTAGAGCTGAAAATTGGACCTGAACTTCCTATACCTTAGTTAAACTGAAGAATGATGTGTACAATTAATTATTGCTAATTTGCTAATTTACTTATGATGTACTGTCTGGCTGGACTCTTCAGACTTGCCCTGCTGACATCTGCTCTGAAGCATACAATGTGGTTGATGTTCTGCTTATGAGGAAAGGAAAAAAAGGTAATGCTGAAAATGAACCTGAATTTTCAATTTCATCTTTACCTTTTCCTGGGTTTTCTCTTTTTTGTCAGAGACTTTTTTCCCCTCAAAATAATTCTGAATTATTGGTTTAAAATATATGTGGGGTGTTTTTGTTTGTTTGTTGTTGTTGTTCTTGGTTTTTTGGTTGATTGTTTTTTTTACCAGTGTCATCTTTATAACAGCTTTTTGCACTAAAATTACTTATGGAAACTAAAATGAAAGCAAAAATGAAGAAATATCTTTGGGGAAAAGGTATACAGATATCAGTTAAAGGTTTAATGTTACTTTTCATAATGAGCTGAGCATGACCCTGCATTTCCCTGTTAGGACTTGGTGAGCATGATATTGTACATTGTGCCATCTGCCACCAGTAACTTTCAGTGTCTAATGCAAATTTTTTCATATCACTTTCAGAAACGGTGTCAGTGCTGATTTCTGTGATCATGTCCTTCCAGCAATAGCCAGAATGCCACTGCCATGAGAAAACCCTTGTGGAAGTAAAGGAATGGGAGCTGGAGGGGTGAGGGGATAAGAACGACAACTCAAAAATCACCGTTGAGGTTGTCAGAGGTCATATAGCAGGTGCACAATAGATTTAAATATGTAACAAGTAAAACTTACGTATTGGGCCCCCAGTTTCTATTTCCATCACTTCCCCCATGCTTGCCAAGGTGTCCTGCAGCCTGCCTTGCTTCCTGGGGCTCTCAGGACATGGAGAGGCACGGACTCTGCAATAGCTGTTCAGAGTAAAGATGTTACTCACAGAGTTCTTACCGGTTTCTACCTGGTCATCAGAAGTGACACACCCCATAGCCATGTTCATGGAGCTGCACAAATAAGCATTCCCAGCCAGCTGGCTAGGGAAATGCCTGCTATTTAAACTAATAAATGCAAGTTGGTTCAGATATATAAGGACGAATACAATGTAATTACACAAGCATACAAGGATAAAGTAAGAAAATTTAAACACTATCTGAGTTCCAAGTAGCAAGGGACATGGCAAGAAATAAAATTTTCGGTGAATACATTAGAAATAAGAAGAAAAGTGAGAAAAGAGATTGAACAAAATGTTCTACAGAGAAAAAGAATAATTTTCTTTCATCACAGAAAACAAATTAATTGTTTAATTTTCATGGAAAAGCTAGATTGCACTGGATACTTTAACAAATTAATTTTAACAAGTTGTTTGGAATTCAGGCTGGAGTAGAGAAGGAAACAGTTCAGGGAATATTTATGTAAGTTTGGTACATTAAAGTTCTCAGTGTGATTAGTGATTATCTCCTGGAAGCTGTAGATGGGAGAGATCCTAGAAGACTAAGAAAAACAAATGTTTCATAATTTTTCTTTTAAGAGGAGCAAAGGAACTCTAGATCAAGCAGTCTGGTTTCCTGGAAATAATATGAAACAAATTATTGAAGTAATTTCAAGCACCAACAAAATATAAAGGTTGTAACATGAACCAACAAGGAACTGTCACAAACAGATCATATCGATTTTTATGATTACCTTCTTTGAGAAAGGTGCCAGCCTAGTGTAGAAAGGGAAAATCCAGTAGTTAAAGAGGTAAATTAACTCTTAAAAAATTCTTAGATATTTTCTCAACGTTAGAATCTCAAAAACTGAGAAAATATGATGTGCATTTATTTGTCTTTGGGTAGCTATAAGAGTAGTTGAAAACTTCTTTAAAAGCAAATGCACATCTAACATGGAGGACATGCTGAGTAAATTCCCTTAAGAACTCATGTTTGGTCAAATTCTACTTGGTTTCTTGATGAAAAATGTGCATAATAAAATGGGACTATATCTTTTAATTTATGGCTTGTACAAAACTGAAAGGAGTTTAAGTATTTTGGGAAAAATGCTAAAAATACTAGTGGCAGTTTGGAGAGTTGCTCAGAAACCCGAAAGTTTGTGTCTAAGTATTTATGAACCAAAGCTACCTATGTATTGAAGAAAAAAGAAAGCAAATTCAAATTTATAACTGGATGTATTTCCTTAAAGAAAGAAAGCATTACAGGGGTAGAAGATATAGTGGGAAAGCAGTTTAAATTTTAGATTCATGAAGCAGAAGTTTGTACAGAAAACATCTAGTTACATTCCTCACTTAACTCCAGAGAAGCCTTGGAATATATATTGCCTCTGTTTGGGAACTGCATTTTTAAGGCAAAATAAAGAGAATCCAGCAGTGTGAATGATGGATTTAGAAAGCATGACCTATGAGGACACTGGCTTACTGAGAGGTGGTAGAGGGTGTCTTGATTATATGGAGTTACAACGTCAGTGATCACCAAATGTTTTCCCAGGCCTGAAGAAATCAATGTTTTTTTCATCATAGATGATTTTGGATGCAAAAACTTAGAAAATTTGGGAGGATGGTGGAGCATAAGACTTGAAGATACAGAGAAATTGCTTTTAGCAGAAATGTTTAAGATCAGGGTAGAGTACAATCTGTGAGGGATAGCCAAGGCCTGTATGATCTTGTTTTTGCTTGGGACACTACTTAAGATGATCCCTGGGGTACTCTTTGAGTCTAACAACAGCATAACAATGTCTGAAAACAAGTTAGAGAGGACTCATTGCAGCTCATCTGGTAGAACCAAAGCTGAAAGTGAGAAAAAAAGGTCAATCTGAGGACAAGAATATGAGCTTTGGAGGTGTGGACTCACAGTGTTTTATGAAGGAGCACAATAATCTGTTTTTAATGTTAAACTTCCAGAAATTACTGGTTCTTGCCACTTCCTGTCATGTAATTATTTTGTAATCTTTAAAAACTCCTACACAACTAGAGGATATTATACTTCTGTCTTGATTTTATAAAAGCAAGAATAATTAAAGGTACTCCATTAAAGAACTCTGAATACGATCCATCTTTGCCTTTTCTACATTTTATTTTGATGTGTTAATTTTCTGGCATTTGGAATAACTAAATTAATTTGTAGGATTGAGAATTCAGGTCCCGAGTGACTAGGTGATGGAGAAGAAGGTGTTAAGACAATTTACCCCATATTTGAACCCCAAATCATAAGCTACTGTTTTATCTGGTCACAAAGAGAAAATGCTAATGAGCTGAATGTATTATTTCAATTTATATGATTGAATAATCCTTGGCTGTCAAATTATTTGCTTTGTGAAAGTCTGAATGTGGATTGTCAAATTGTCCAGCCAGGAAGAAAAAAGCCTTTTACTTACAATGGGCTAATGATTGTTTGACAATTTAATTATACAGCAGGGAAATTGTAAAGAGGAAATGGGGTACAGAGGGAAATCTGCTTATCCATACTGAAGTTTACTGCTTTCAGTTAAATCTGAAGACATAATATATTGCACACAGAACAGGTTTCTCACTCCACATGTTCCAAAAAGCTTGTTGGATGGATTCAGAGAGGGGGACACTGCTAAATTTGGTCTTAAAAGAAGCTGCTTAGAGTTTTACTTCTATACCTGACACGACTCTACAAATCTTTGCATCTATATTGTTGATTATAGTTCCTTTTAAAAACCAATGGCTTTTATTTGCTGTAACCTTATTTATGCTTTGTCCATGTTAATTTTAAGTTAGTTAACATCCCGCATTTCATCTGTACCACATCTCATTTTAAAACCAACATCCTGGTCCAGACTTTCATTGTCCAGAACCTTGCACAGGGCATCCAAAAAGTAAGGTGCATCTTCCGGATCCTTGGGATAGTTCAGGAGATGATAGTACAAGAGATAAGGAAGAACTATGGTGGTCATCATTGACTAGGAAAGCTTGGACTTAAACAGTAGGGTAGAGGAAATGAAAATATCTGGAAAATTGTTAATCAAATTAATCACTTCAAAGCTCTTCTAGATTTTTTGCTTCACTGACAGACTTGTGAAATGACAATTTTAATGGAAGCTTTTTTACAATAGGGAATATCACATATTCTGTGGCTCTAAGCTCAGATCAACTCAGTTCATGAAGGTTGCTAAACGATTATCAGATACAAAATTCCCCTTTACACTGACTTGAACTGGATTTAATCTAGTGACCTAGAGAGGAAAGTCTTGCTAAGCTGCTGTTAGTTTTTCTTTCAATGATTTTCCTTCTTCAGAAATAGAGAGCAGCTGAAAATGTTTGAAATCAAACATTTAACTCAAATATCCTTAGACACAAACACATTCCATTGCCTATAAAATGTACATACTCTTCTTTTGCTCTACAGTTTGGACACGGAACATAGGAACACAGGGAACATCAAGCCTTTTTCCAAAGCACAGTATTTTTTGATCTTAAAGGACAATGCAGAGACTGAAGTCCATTTCTGTTAAAAACAGGTGCATGTCTTATTAGCACTGATAACTTCCAGATGGCACTACTGGCTCTCATAGTCTGGGTAGCTGTGCCTGGGAATTCATAGCACAAACTGGAGAAAATGTCTATTAGCACTTCGGTACAGCTGAGAAAGGTTCTGGGAGCATCAGGGAAAAGGATCAGTTCTTCACTCTTCCTTTTCTTGAGATTTGTGTTTTAGCACAGAGCTTCAGATTATATCCAGACACTTTAATGTGTTGTCAAAACATGAAAGCCTTCTTTAAATCAATTTTGATAACATGGATAATAACACTGTAATAAAAATTAAAATTGCTAAGTGCTACTTTTTAATTAGACTGCTTCTTCAAATTAAATAACCCTCAAGAAGAGCGTTGTTTCTGCTGACTGAAAAAGTCGAATTTTCTAGACAATGTCATCAGAGGATTCTCTCTAGGCTTCTTCATGAGATGTATTAAATGAATATTTGTATTGCCTTTCTCATCATACAGTCCTTACTGACTATACCCGTATTGTAGATATTATTAGCATTAGAAAGAGGATAAATTTTTCCTTTAGAGATAGAAAGGGGATGGTGCTTTATAGAATTTATGGAAGTTATTTATATTTTCCTGCTGGGTATCAGCATTCTTCTGTCTTTGTGCGTGTTTTTCTTCAGATGTTCTGTCTAAAGTGTCTAACAGGACTGCACTCCTTTCCACGATTTTTATTGGTATTGTTCCTTAGAAGCAGTTCCCCAGATTTCATAGAATCACAGAAGATTTGAGGTTGGAAGGGACTTCTGGAGGTCATCTTCTAGAATCCATGGTCAATTGGGGCTGCCTAGAGCAGGTTGCCCAGGGCCATATTCAGGTAGCTTTTGAATTGTCACCAAGTATGGAGACTCCACAGCCAATATGGGCACTCTGTGCCAGTGCTTGGCCACTCTTGGAGTAAAAAATGTTTCCTGGTGTTGAGTGAGAATCTGTGTGTTTCAGTTTGTGCCCATTGCATCTGGTCCTCACACGGGGCAGCACTAAAAAGAGCCTGGCTCTGCCTTCTTTGCACCCTCTCTTCAGGTATTTACGTACATTGATAAGATCTCCCTTAGCCTTCTCTTCTTAAGCTGAAAAGTCCCAGGTCTCTCAGCCTTTCCTTATAAGAGACATGTTGCAGTGCCTTAATTGTCTGTATGGCCCTTCTTTGAACTCTCACCAGTATGCCCATATTTCTTTTGTACTGGGAAGCCCAGGACTGGGCACAGCACTCAGCCTCTCCAGTGCTGGGATGAGGGGGAGCAAAGCATCCCCTGACCTGCTGACAATATGCTTTCTAATGCAGCCTGGGATACCGCTCAGCTTCTTTGCACAGGGGTACGTCGTGACTCCCTTTTCTACTTGGTGATCCTTTTCTGCCAAGCTGCTTTTCAGCAGGTCAGCCTCCGGCTTGTTAGGTACACAGAGTTGTTCCTCACGCAGGGCTTTGCTCTTCCCTTTGCTGAACTTCATGAGGCTTCTGTCAATCCGTTTCCCCAGCCTGCTGGAGTCCCTCTGGATGGCAGCACAGTCCTCTGCTGCATCATCCACTCCTCTCTGTTTTATGTCATTGACAGATTTGCTGAGGGTCCACTCTGTCCCATCATCCAGACCATAAATGAAGATGTTAAAAATGGGATGTGTTTATTAATAAAGCAAATAAAAATGTGTTATTCCTAGTCAAGCTGTACCTAGGCAAGCAAAAGGGATACTTAATCACGTTAGAAGGATGCTACTGTAAGTCTGCTGGGGAAAACAGTGTTAATTTTGTGTATTTCTTTTTAGGATTCATGAGACGTAATGATGGAGTGATAAAACAATTTGCTTTTAATTGTACCGTCCTCTCTCCCAAACCAATTTTGAGTCTTGTTTGGAAACATGGAGAAATACACAACCAAAGCTTGGGAATCAAAAGTGCTCTGAAATAAACTAGTTATATAACTCTTTTTAATGAGTTCTTATTGATGAAGAACTGGTGTCTCTTGGGCTGGATTTTGTCTTGAAGTAGACCTTGTTCAGGAGTTTTATAAATAGTATTATCTTGCTGGACACAAGAAGGTGAAAACTCTGTTCCATTATGAAGCATTTTTTTTTTTCTTTCTGGAAATTCCTAGATATAGCCTTTGTATAAGAAGGAAAGAACCAAGTTAGAGTAACAATTGGTAGTTAAACACCTCTTTTTCTTGTTTCTGTGTAACTGTCCTACAAACTTTAGTCTAGATTACAGTCTAGGACTCATACATACTGGAACAGCCATGGCTAAGTGTCATGGCATATACAGTCAGGGATTTTTTTGCTATTGAGTGATATAATTGAGGATGCCATTGATCATGCTAGGTCTTTCTTACTTTTTCTGATGAAAAAAAACCCTTTATCATGTTTCAGTGATTTTGGAATGGATCTATTTTCTTCCAGTGAAAAAAGTTTGAGTACACTATATTGAAACAAATAGACGTGAAGTAGACACAAAGTTTAAGGAACAAATCTTTTTTTTTTAACTTCACTACCCCCAGTGCCAGTTCCAAGCTGAGAATCAAGTGTTGCTTCGTATTGAAAAAATTTTTAAGTTAGTTTACTCAATTTTCCTTCAATAGGAAAAAAGAGACTATGTCTAAACATGCCCATTTGTCTTCAGATAGATACCTAAATATGTTCATGGGTTACACACAATGTTATTGAAGAGGTCTTTCTGCCATTCAGTGTTTCAGTTTAAGACATGAAAAAAAAAATAAAATAAGGAAAACCCAGAAAATAAGATCTGTTTTAAAGGCAAAGTGTATTTATGTTAATTTAGTTCCCCAAGATCAAACCTTCTACATAGTATCATAATTCTGTTTTAAAATATTTTTAAAGGTACTTTTTTGACAGTTTCTAGTTAAAAACCAGTTTAGAGCAGTCTAGTCAAAAAAAGAGTTAGGCAAACTGGTAGCATTTCTGGTACAGCTTTCTGTGACATTACCTAGGCCAACATTTTTGAACTTAGAATGCTTAACCAAATGGTCTGAATTTGTAACATAAACTACTGAACTTGTAACTGCACTTTAATAGCAAAAGTGCAGAATATAAGGAAGTCATGATATATTATCAAAATATTGGACAAGTTGTTCAAATAAATTTGTAAAAATTAATATTTTATAGCCTTGATTAAGCATTTTCCCTTCATTTAATTGATTAATCTACTCATCAATTTTCTTCCAGTGTTATTCTGACCTGAAATGAAATATGAAAAATGAAAATATTTATGCCCTAAGATGCAACTGTAAACAACCCAAACTCATATTAGAATGGGAAAACTTGATTTCACCAAAGAGATTTAGATATTAATAATATTTAAGTTGATTAGAGATTTTTTTAAGTGAGCTTCAGCAATTAACTTTCTGCATTATGAGGCAATTTAACACATGAATCTGGCTTGGGGTGACAGATTTGGCAGCAAGCAATATTAAGTCTTATTAAGGAACGTAGTGGGCAAGATAATCAGCAAGGTTAAATTGATATAGTAAAACTTTTGCACTAAAATATAAGCATAATTTCAAGGCAAAAACTAATTGGGACAGTTTACTGTTTGTAAACACAAGTGTCCTCTTTCTTACCAGAGTGCAATCAGAATAAGTAAATGATCAAAAGAACCTCAGTCATAAAGACAAATGTGGAGACAGTGAAAAGAGTATGTGATTTTACAGGGCAGGGGATAGAAATACATAGCTGATCAGGAAATATAGTTTGATAATTAATTGCTTTTATAAAACAAATGGATAACAAGAATATATATACAACTCAGAAATTAAACTTATGAACTGTAGATGGATTAGACCAAACTGGATGATTTAACGAGGTCATATAAAGGTCTTCTTGGAATTATTGACTCTTCGTTCTGTGATACGTGGAAAAAAGAAAAATATTCCTGATAAAAATCTTCCTCAAAAAGTTCCTACTGAACCCTTTCTATTCCCATACTTGCTCTTAGGATCTCATTTCTCTTGCTGCCCTTCCCATTGTACTTGAGCATGAGCTATTCTAGTGTAGCTGTGTTCTTTCAGTGGTAAGAGAAATCAACTAAGTTAAAATCAGTGTTCTTCACAGTTTGGTCGACATCATATGATTTGTGATTGTAAATTTAATGATATTTTAAATTTAAATGGAGCATTTTGTCATTGCATTATGTAAAATGTTAGCGCTATGTAAAATATTCGCAAGTATTTGCTGAAACACGTCTACCTGTTAAAGGGTTCGGTGTTTCGCTGGAAAGTACACTATTTATTTTTTTGGACATAACATTATCCAGCATGAACTTGTAAACATCCACCAGAAGATTTAATTACCAAAGGAAATACAGGAACAATCTGGACCTGCAGACTTAGGAAATAAAAAGGAGCTCTGAAGTGTGCTGTAATGGCCATGGGAACAAGCTATCTTTTCCTATTTAATAAGGGACTCATGAAGCTCACCACATCTGCTCCATAAGAAGTAGCCCCCTCTTGGACTATGAACCGCTTGAGAACTAAGAGCCTTGGTAGAAGCAACAGTGGATAAGGCTGTACTATCCACAGCTGTTTTATTAATGCCAGAAAACTGATGGATGTGAAGCCATATCAACTAGCCTTGTGCTCAACACCAACAATAACATACTAGTTATAGCCTTTACAGCATCCCCAGACTGCTGGCATCACAGCTGGGTACCCTTTTAGCAACAGCAACTCAGTGTGGTAAAGTCTTGCTTGTAACTCATTTTTGATTAATAAAAATGGACTTACTTATAAGGAAATTAAATAAGTTATTGATTCAAATAGCCTCTGAATAGTACGCTGCCACTGAAGCTAAGAAGAACATCCATACAGAATAGTTTTTTCTGTCCAAAACTTGTTCTGCCATACTTAGTCATCCTACGTCTGGGGTGTGTTACATCTGCTTGCGCCTCTTCTGTGAGACAGGGATTTGTGCTACATTAGGTGTAGCAGGCACGGATCGGATTATAGAGCAACTGGTTGGGGTCACCACACTGATGCTTTGCTCACCTCTTCTTCCCTCTCCATCTGGCACTCCAACAGACGCCAACACTGTGGAAACAGCTGCTCTGCAGCTTCACAGCTGACTGACGATGTACATGCCCTCTAGACCAAGGAGCTTCTTTCCGAGCCTCTGCTAACAACAACTGGCACACGGAACCTATGAAGTGGTGTGGTGGCTGGGAGTGATATGTACGCGTCAAAAGGAGAAGACTCATAGAGCTGGAAGAGGGAATCAAAGGGAATTTGTGAATTCAGTTCATTTCTCAGAATCTGAGGTGTGTCTGATGGGGTGATAACACCCAACCCATCACACCCCCCAGGAAAGTGCACAGTCCAGCAGACTCCACTGGAGTATCAAGCCAAACGGTTATAACCTTCCAAAATGCCAAATGCTTGATGTGGGGAGAAAGATATTGCTTTGTTGAAATAATAATTTGGATTGCAGTAGGATACAGCCACTCCATAGAGACAAATAATCATGAATTGTTAAATCTGCAATGAATAGTTCATCCAAACAGTGAAAAGTAGATCTCTGTAAGCAAAACCCCTTGATCTCTATTTTCCTCTGACAGAATAAAAGCTGTGTATGTTGAAGGTCTTCTGAAATTTACCATAATAATTTATCTGCTAGCAAACATTGGGAAAACTCTGAATATGTTGTTTGATGAGTTTTATCTGTGCATTTTGTTTTGTAAGTTGTTTTGTCACAAAGGTTTTGAAGCACATAGCTGATCTGTCAACTCCAAAAGGCTGCTTGCTAGGAGGGATGTAAAATTCTTGTGTACTAAAATATTTATATGTTTCTCAAAAGTTTACTCTGCCATTTATTCTACTGGAATGGATATTTAGCATCTGGCTGTTGTGTGAGTTAATGATACAAAAAATAGCTGTTGACATTTAAGTAGCCATAATATGCACTTATTACCAAGCAGAGAGACAGAAATGTTTATGTTTGTTAATTATATGGGGCTTACTTGTCAATTTTTAAAAGACTAATCTCCCTCTAGAAAGGTCCTATAATATTTCTTAGTTTATACCCCATTTGTGAGTGGTTTGGCTAAGCTGTGATATTGAACGTCTTGCAGTGTCAAGAGCACCATCTTATTAATGAAACTTTTTATCAAAAATTTTTAAATGTTTTGCAAATTATCTTGATCTAGCATAATGGTGCAAACCAGACTTCAGTGATCACCTCCATCCCTCCAGGCCTGGGTCTTTTACAGATTTACTAAATAAGCCCGAAACGCCCCATGCCTATAGCTATAAAACTGGTAGATTAACCTTTACATTGTCTGTTGTGTTATCACCACAATAACACGAGATATCCATCAGCAAGACTTCAAGCCACGCAGTGTGCCACGACACTGTCAGACCATAGGACAGATAAATCTCCATGAATTCCTGTGAACTACTTGGTTTGGTTTCTTTGGAACTTCAGTTCTCCAGGGCAAAGCCTTATATTTTTCCCATTTTGGAACGTTGTGAGAAGATGCCTCCATGCTTCTGCTTCGCACACATTCCCAAATAACAGAAAATTCAAGCAAGAACACTCAAATGTGTGTAGTTGTTTGAGTACAGAGCAAAAAACATTTAATAATTTTCCCTTAAAATTATTGTTACTCAGGTAGCTAAAAGTTGACAGGCCCTAGGAGTGTGAGCCTCTGGTTATTATGAAGATGATATCAAGACTTAGAATTCTAAGTCAAGCTTGAAGGAGAGCAGTGTTGTGATATTTCAGGTGCAGACTGCCCCCATCTTGAATGCAAGCTAAACATTTGCATACCCAAATGTTAATTTTAGAGATGCATTCTTTGTAGCAGCGATAAAGCAGGAAATGATGAGACACACTTTAAAATAATAATTCACTTAAGCAGACAGCTTGACATTGGACTGAGTGTAGAAGCACTTGCTTTTCTTGGAGCCTCAAATCTTCATTTATTTATTATTTCATCAGATACACTCAAACTCTGAAAAGGAGATTGACTTGTAATATTATCATTCCTTGAATATACATTTCATTACAAAAGAGATCACTGTCAGGGTATGTGGAAATTTTTCTGCTCTACTATTTCTCCTTCTTCCTTCTTATCTTTCTTGTCCATTTTGAAAGTGACAAGTAACAAAATTATTGCATACTCTTGGACTAAATTCATCTGCATCACTCCATAAACTTCTGGAGTCTATGCACCAATCTCCCACTTGTTCCTTTCATCTCCTCCTCTGATGGCAGAAGTTTGGTGTATTTATTATTCACATTCTCTCACTGAGCTGTTCCTCTCGTTCACTTCTGGGACAATCTTTTTCCCCATAGCAGACTGGTCTCTAAATTCAATATAGCTCTTAGAAAAGTGGTTCACTCAGGTTTTTTCCTCCCACTCTCTGTTGAGATGCTCTCACTCTCTGTAGCCAGGCCTGCCTGTGTTTCCTCATTCTCCCAATCCTATCATAAAGTATTCTTTTTCCATTCTCTGCTAGTTAGTGAAGGTTATTTGGGATGTTGTAGTTTTAAATTTTAATAGGAAGTGAAGACTAAGAAGGCACAGTAGTTTTGTTTTACCCCAAAATTCATGAACCCCAGTCCACTACTTCGTTGGTCAGAAATTAGAAAGTAGGGTGAAACTAGCTATTTTTTTCCATTGCTTTGCTTCCCCTATTTATTTCTTTAATGTTTGCAACTGTCACAAAAAATGACACAGTTCTACTCTGGGATGCCATGAAAACACTGTGAAATTTCAGAATGGATCAGGTGCAGCATTCAGCATTTATCATGATACAAAGAAATGCCAGACAGTTGAATGTGAAACATTATCCCAGTCAGCCAAAAGGATGGACATTTCTTTGTCCTCTGGAAGTCTTCCATTAAGGTAATTTATCTTTGGCTAGTCTGACTCCAGAGGAATATTAAAAACATACTTTATGCCTGCAGACTGATTGCTATGTATGTAGATGACATATATATTTGTGAAAAATCTAGAGTCACCTTTCCCATAACATTTATGGCTCTGCTAAATTAATGTAAGTTAATTTCAAGAGATACGATGGATGATAACAAGCTGCAAGTCATGTTTTGATAAAGTTCACATCCTCTTTGACCTATGTTTGCTAAAAATTTAATTCAAATGAACATTTCAAATTTGCTTTATCTATTTATAAAATAAATTAGAGGCTAGGTGATGAATACAAGGTAAATAAGACCTAAGGATTCAGCAGATTTATCATTTCTAAATCTTAGCTAGGGGAATTTCTGTAGGTTATTAACATTACATCTTCTTATTAAATTAAATACCTGTCATTAATGAGTCCTTCAGAGTTAGCCTCTAATGTGTATTGTATTCATAAAGATGACTTCTTTTTTTTAAGTTGGGAAATCCACAGATTACAGGAAAAAAACATTAAAAATGTTTAAACCTGCTATTTCCCCTAATAGCTGTAACATAGCCATTTAATGTCACTGTTTGAATATTCATTTTTTTCTGTTTCTCTATTAATGATGCATTATTGATCATAAAAATATGTGGTCAAGCGATGTTAGAAACAATTTTATTGTAGCAACTGTGAAAAATAAATGCAAAGCTAATAAGATGAAGACAACTTCTTTCACTACTGCAAGTGTTAGATTTTGTTTGCAACAGCTAAAAAATTGCCTTCACATTTCAAAGAACAGCAAACCATCTGTCAGGTTACCTCAGCTATTAAGAATTAAGGGTGTTCAACATTTTCCTTTTTTTTTTTTCATTTTGTCTTGAATGCAGGCATTTTAGTTATGTGCATTTTTCTTAACCTTGCCTAGATCTTCCATAATAAAAATATGTAATAAAAGCAATTCCAGTACACACGTTCACTAGAACTATAGCATCTACTTTCCCATGCTTCATCCCACTTCAGTCAAAGGATTTTTAAAGTTTATCCAGGTTTTCTATAACTTGACTACATTTGTTGCATTTATTAATAATTTAGTACAGAAAACTTAAAAAGTACCATCAGCTGGACAACATTAAGCAGCAAAGTGTTGTTAACATTCTATTAACAGGATACATTGGGTTTTATTAATTTTTAGCGATATGTTTGGCTAGAATATTCACTTCATGATAGGATTTTTAGTCTTTATCAGAGTGCTCCCCAAATTTACCACTTGTTTTGGTTAAAAAAAAAAAAAATCTTGGGGTTTAATTATATCTAGGAACTTTCTCATGATTAATCCTTTCTAGGAATCTCTGTTCAATATTAGACAGTATCTGTTGCCTTTGATGTATTTTGAATAACCCAAACACCTTTACTTATTGGAATTACATTAGATTAGGAGGCTTCTTAACATGGAAGATGTGTTCTTGAGTATCTGCATGCTTCCACAATTTTTCAAGAAGTTTTACAAAATGCTTTAAATAAAAATTCTCAGCCAATAATCAGCTGAGACATGCCAAACTAGCAAATGATTTTTGGAAAGTTATGTAATATCGAAGAGAAAGCTGGAGTGGCAGCGATCTCATTTCCAGTAGTTTCCAAAGCAGTAATATCTCAGTCCTCTATTTTAAGCAGAACTTCATATACTGAAAACACACATGGTTGCTTGGTTACGTTTTTTTCAGGGTCATCAGTGGGTTTAACCATATCTTGCCTGTTGAAGGCGAGAAATCCATAATATCATCTTGAGTTACCAGAAACTGATGGGGCATCAAATTTTTTTAAACTTGTCGTGTGGGGTACACAAGATGGGCTTCAGGTGGGTTGTGCAGCTGCACTGAGGCTTCTTTGAGGCACAGTCTCTTAGAAGGGATCAGTTGCTTGAGAGAGCTGCGTATCACCCAGTATTTGAAACTTGTCTGATGTGTAAGATTGCTCTTGATCAATTTTACAACCTCGACTACTAAAACAACTTCAAAATTTCACTTGAATCAATGCAGCGTTACATCCAGATAATATAATCCATATATTTGATTTGTTTAACTTCAAAATATGTATCTTTCTAGCAGCTGAACATCTATTGGCATGCAGCCTTGTTCCAATGTCCCTCATGGCTTAGAAGCTATTAGCAAGATGCAAAGCCTTTTCTATTGCTTTTCCTCATTTCAGAAGATCAGCCTGACAGTACCAAGAGGTGAGAGATTGATTTACCTGCTCCATTTCTAAAGCATTTATCACTAAGTCTAGCCATTGAAATATAGCTTGTGTCTCAGTATTTTGAAGAACCAAGCATTATAAAAGAAGCAATTTCTACCAAGAATCTCTTCTGGTTATGTACAAGGCAAGCTCTAGTGAGAAGTTGTAAATTTTATATCCTTTTGCTAACAGCTTTTAAATAATTACAAAGCCTCCTTTTCAGAATTTTTACTACTGGAGCGCCCCTTTGCATCTGGATTTTGAAGCCCATTTATTTTGTTTTATTCATCATTCAGGCTGATCCAGCAGCTCAGCAACATGCTACAATTCTCCTAGATGATGGTTGTTTATACCGGTACTTGGAAAAGGAAAGAACAAAAGTAACTAACTTAGTTTGCTAGTACTGTTTTTATTCATCCCAGTTTCTTGATTAGTTTGTTTATGTATCTTTGCCATCGATAATTTAAGACCTAAGTTGCTTTGAGCAACCTGTTCTAGTGAAAGTTGTTGCTGCCCATATCATGGGGGGTTAGACTACACGACCTTTAAAGGTCCCTTCCCACACAAAGAATTCCATGATTCTATGATAAAAGAACCAGAGTTTGACAGCTTCTAATACTTTGCTTAGCTAGAAAGAAATTAGGTTTCTGGAGTTTCAAAAGGATTACCAGTAGTTAAACTGGGAAGTTGAAGGGGAAAATAACCAGCTTGGAAGCATTAAATTTTAAAGACGATATATTGCAAGCTAATATAAAAATCACTCAGAGGATGAGATACTTGATCAAGAATGCACAATGGAGATAACAATATAACAGTACTTCTAGTCTTTGATCTGCTATTTGTAAGGAGAAAACATGGTCAGTGTGCAGTCCTTAGGTTCCTAGCAGAAACTAGTTTCCTTGTTACATATTAAGGACTAAATTGTGTGTTTTCTGAAAGCTGTGAACAGGGAGTAGCAAGTTAATTGTCTATTCCAAGAATAAACCCAGAAACTAGACTATGTTTTGAGGGTCCTACTTTTTCACTGTTGTCTCTTCATTTCTAAATGCTCTAAAACGAACCCAATCCTGCCCTGAAGTTGTATCCAACTTCTCCAGGTAGGACTGGAATTCAATGGATAAAAAGCTCCTTTCTCACAGGACTTTCAGAGTGAGACAAATCACTATGATTGAGGGATTTTGCTATACACAAGGCATTTTTTCTCCATAAAATAATTTGTATTATATTACTTACAGCCATCATGACATCTCAAGGGCCATTTAGAGGAGTATTTTAGTCGTATTGGTCTTATATTAGTGGTAGCCTATGTCTTCTTATGAGAAACTGCAAGCTAACCAGTTCAGATATCTTTGCCAGGGGTACCTCCTGTCCAGATTTCCTTACTTCTTTGTTCTAAAGAGACACAAAACAAACTCAAGACTTTAACAAAGACTTTAACATCTACTTTGAGATTGACCGTCATTGAGCATCGAGGCAACAATACTGAAATATTTTTATAGGGAATTAAGTAAGGTGCATGCTTCTGGAGTGCAAAAATTAGATGCCATGTAACAGAAGCTGACTTTGAAAGGAAAATCAGATAGAATATGATTAGTGCAAATTAAAAAACAGAAAAATTGAAATTTAAATGGAAACACCTCTCTCTTCAACAAATAAAAAAAAAATCTTTACAAAGAAATTTTAGATACCTTAACAGAGAAAGCCTCACTTTCCAGAATTTTATGCTTTCAGTTTCTTCTAATGTGTTGTGACCTATATGAAGAAAACAGTAAGAAAGAATAATTTTGTCACTTTATACATTCAGTTATTACAAGAAAAAGCAGGGGAGGTCCAGCTCTCCTACAGTGTAACTACAGAAAAACAACTGTGTCAAAAAAGCTTCCGTTAACCTAGGGTTTTAAAACATAAAAGAAACTGATATGAGGTAAATATCAGTTAATTAGTTATGATATATCTAAATTTTTTTTAAAGCTTTCACTTTAATTCCTGTTACAGTTGGAGCTATTTACATCCAGCCCAGTTTCCATCCCCCTCTTTTTCTAGAGAAATGGGATTTTAAAAACTGTACACATACTTTAAGCTTAGATTGAACCTGAAGAAGGAAAGGAATGAAAATGTGATGTTAAAATTCTTTCTACCAAAATTATTGTGATGCATCCATTAGATTTTGTAACAAGCAATCCTCCACCTAGCATTAACAAATTTTTTCCTATGTACATAATTCCTTTGCTTACAACCACACCAAATTCTTGGGTTTATTTCTTCTTCTGCCCTTCCCTCATCTTTCTAAAATCAGCATATACCTTTCAAGTTTCTCTCATCCTTTATAATTCTTCCATTTGATTGAACTGAATTTTTCTTCTCTTATTTATTAGATTACTTCTAGCATTATTCTCCAGTGATTCCCCTCTTATGCTTCAGTTCAATATATAAAGACAAACTTTTCCTAGGCAAAGTAAAATAACATTAATGAAGGAGTCATGGTACATTATATGGACAATAGCTGTGCTCACTAACTTTTTGCTTTTGGAGAACTGAAGTTGGAAGAAATGGTGGAAAATTGGGGTATAAACCATGTATAAAAAGTTGAGTAGTAGAAAAGTACAAATAGCATAGCAAAGCAATTCTGAAGGCATGTCATAATTACAAACTTATTAAAGTGACTTTGCTTTGAGTCCAAGGCCATTGTTTCAAACATTGCCATTGGTAGGAAGGTATGTTTCCACTGTCAGAACTTCTCTTGAAAACACTTCTATATTTGCTTAACTAACTGCAGGGACAAGTCACAAGAGAGACTAGGAAACACTAAGACAATCTTGAGATTAAAAAATAATACCAAAATTGCTTCTAAATTGTAATAACAGGTCATGTTATCTCCCTGCCTACAAAGTGGTAGGTAGTGCTGGGAAGATGCAGAAAGGCTGGCAGCTGGTACTTGGACCTGAATTTGGTTGCAACAGCCAGAGAAGAAGGCAGCACTCAAGGGAAATTTATTATAGCAAAAATCAGCCATGGAGAAAAGGAAAGACCACAGTTTTTGTTTATTTGTCCAGATATATATTTGGAATAATTCAAAGAGGTGGAAATAAGAGGAGGAAGAAAGAAAAGGAGTCCAACCTGTGTTTTAACAGAGTAAAAAGCAATGTCTGCTAAAAAGCAGAAATCAGATACTGTGGAAAAGGTACAGCAGATAATCAACACAAGCAGTAAGGGCTGAGGATTGCTAGATGAATAAGGCCATTGTGTTGGCAGAGGGGTGTTGCATCTTTGGTCACAAAAATTAAAGGTGTTCAGGAGTCAGTGCCATCGAGAATTAAAGCATCTCTTCAGAATTTTGAAAGCTCTTTTGGACCCTCTGGACTCAGGTGCAGAACACTACTGTTATGATCTCAGTTAGCAGCAGCCCTATACCAAAACAAGAGGAAAGGAGACAATGACAATTTCAGAAGTTAAATGCAAGACACTTGCTAAAGAGGTAGAATAGGAATCGGAATTATCATCATTATACTGGCATTAATATGCTATAGCAAAACTGTCCTGTATAAAAAGAAAGGGTTGGTTTTTTTATATTGTGTGAATTATTCCAACAGTATATTTTGTTTCTGCAGTGGGCCTGAATGGCTTCTTTTTGCTAAACATTGAGAACAAGATGGCAAGAGAAAGTCCTATTTACCGAGTTTATATTCTAAATAGACGTGTGAATGAGGCAGTGACAAGACTATTATCTTTCTTTGGGAGGTGGGACAAATTGACCAACTGGATAGCCCACAGATAATAGGCAGTCTGTCGCAGAGCTTTACAACAGATTGTGCCTCCAATTCTCCTTTCCATTCCTCTGCAGGGTGGTGTTGGGGGGATATGAGTGAGAGGCACTATGGTCTGGGGTGTTTCAGTGGGAACACTAAATTGGGGAATACCATTCCTAAAGAAATGCAGAGATTAAGCACAGTGTGTATTCACAGAGGAACATTCAGAGCTGGTGCAGGTGTAATAGTTAATAAAAGCAAAGGTGAATAATTTGCTAAATCAAAATTATATTTAATTAAATAAGTAGTTTAGTAAAATAAGTTGCAATAAGTCTGGCAAAAGTTTTGCTTGGGTTGTAGACTGGCCGGTCAGAGACAATGTTGTAGCTGCTATAGCTCTTTGAATCTGTCTGAAAGCCAAAGGAAGAAGACTTAGCCCTCTAAAAACTTCCAAACGGCAGTTACTGAAGACTATGGGCTAACCAAAACATTGGCTGAGCTCAGGCGCCAAGACGGAGACCCGCGAAAAGAAAAAGAAAGCGAAAACGACTCAAGGGTTGGAGAAGAGGGGGTATAAAAAGGGGAATGTGAGCTTGCCTCGGCGCAGACCGTTGGTGGAACAGGAGCTTCTCCCGGCCTTCCAGCTCGCTGATTTGCTTCTTTGCCTTCAATAAATTTCTATTTTATATTTTCAAAAGATTTCTGGTCTTTTGACTATAACACAGGGGGTGGGGGTCCTCAGACAGTCTACCTGGGAAGAAATGTTAAATACATGTGCTTTTGAGTACAGCTAGATGCAAAAGTGATAAGTGCAAATATATCTATTATATTAATATAATATAATATTATATAATAATATAAATGCAGAGGTCCTACTTTCACAGGTTTTGACTTTCCAGTGGCAACAGGGAAAGAAGAAATAATAAAAAAAGAATGAAATCTGGAGCAGATATCAGCTAGTTAGGAACTGTACTCAGAAGGGAAGACAGAACAACATGAGAGAGACTTGGATTTTAGAATACGAGGAAATAAAATTGTGGAAGATCTATCCTAAAAGAGATGGCAAGGGAAGAGTAAGTGAGAGAACAAAAGGAAGAAATATAGAAAACTGTCTTCAGAAAAGGTCATGAAAGTGACTGTGGTGGCCACTTTGAGACTTTTTGTGAATATGGTATGACAAGAATACAAGGTCTGTTTATGCAGGAGTACATAATGTAAGAGAAAACATATTGCCTGTCTCTGCAGGTTTGTTGAGAATTTGAGCTGAAATAGTATTATTCTGAGTACTTCAAATAACAGAGATGTGTACAAAAAACCCAAAAGCTATTAACATGATTGCAGTATGAATTACAGTATGCAATTGAAACCTTGGTTTTTTAAGTGACTATCTTACTAAGGTGCTTACAAGGCTGTAATTGTTCAAAGACATTGTGAGGGCCAAACCCCTAAAGAAAACAGGAGGAATTGCATGGAATGGTACCAGTGATGTAAAGGAAAGTAAAAGGAAAATTACAGTGTGTGTTTAGACTGATTTTCTGAGTGGAAGATGTCAGACCAAGCAGAGTACAGAAAAATAAAAAATAAAAGTTGTGAATAGACTTAATGAATTCTGGTGTTACAGAGGGGAATTCAGTTTTTAGTCTTCTCTGGCTTCATTTGAATTACGTTCAAAGTTTCAGGAAAGGTAAATCCTGAAAAATACCAGCCTACACTTTATCTTAATATATTCTTCCTCTTTCCTTCACACAAAGTAAAGACTGATCTGTATTTCCAGAAAGAATCTTGGTATTTCAAAGCTTTCTCAAGAATGCACACATCTGTTTTTTGCATACATTAGCACACATATGTATTTCATGCCTAACATCCTGTTTCTGCATATTATTTCTTGTCCCACAACATGTTCAAAACCAATTCAAGTGTTTCTAGTTTGTTTGAAGCACTTCTGTATCTACAAGTCGATGTTGGCAACAGCTGTTTTTTGGCAAGACAGCTTTCTGCAATTTCAGTCAGTCAGTTGTGGGTTTGTGCATCTTCAGTTGGTGGTCAGTTTTCTGTCTTATTTGTGATTATTTTTCTAATTCCTGATTGTACAATCCCAGAAAACTCTCTCCAGTATTCTAAAACACCTGGTGATGCAGTTAGGCTTCACTCAAGAAAGATGAAGATTTTTAAATCTGTAGAGTATTCTCAAACAGAAGTAGCCAATTGTCTGAATGTAGATATGTTTGATTGCAATCTTTTCGGGTCTTCCTTACTTTTAGAATTCATGAGCTCCTACAGTGTATTACTGCAGACACAAGATCTAGACTTTAGTCTCTCCATGCTAGTCCTGTTTCTGTTTTGTTGTCTGGATTCTGAGAGTGATTGAATACCAGACTATATCAACTCTCCTTTAAGACTGCTTCTGGGGATGAAAGAAGCACTCTCTATTTTTATCAGTTGAACGATTTTGGATACAATAATTTAATTTTCGACCCAAAAAGTGAAACATAAGCTGTCCACTCAGATAAGCTCATCGTGGAGGGTAGACTGACCAGTTATTTAGGACAGTCGTTAGCAGCACGGTTGTAAGTTCAATAAGCCATTTTGTTGGCCTTGCAATTACTGCATATTGTTCATAGCCAGCTGCAAAATGCTGAGATTTACGACAGAGATTTTATTATCCCTAATATTTGCTGGTATTTTACTACACAGTACGGTTTAAGCAAGGATGCCACAGTAGTTTAAGATGTCATATACTCCTGACAGACCTACAAACTTAGAATCATAGTAGATGTGTTTATGCAGTAGTTCCTGTTAGGGTCCCTACACTCTGCTACACATCTGCCATAACGAATCTGCCAACAGATAAAATTAAGTGTTGCTTCTTCAGGGTATGGAAAGTGCATGGAGTTGATCTTACTGTAAGTGTACAAAGCATATTTTAAATGATTGAGACTGTAAAGTGTGAAATTTTACAAATGAATACAATTTCTTGTGTAATTTGTAAGCTATAACCACATATTGCCCTTGTGATGCACTAAGTATTTAATCATTGCTTTCAGTTGATCTTCATAACATTTCTCTAATGACATGAATCTCAGATACTCCTTTGGCATGCTCTGCATGCCAGAACACTCTTGATTTGAAAAAAATACAGCTCATTTGGGTGTGAAGTCAATAGAAGATCGCTTCCTAACTACCCTAATGTGGCAGTACAAAACACTAGATTTAATTCCTAATTATAAACTGCTGCTTGAAAATCCAGTGCTGTTTGTAATGCCAGACGCAGCCATAACACAGTTTGGGCTAGAGATATGAACACTGATCTTTCAGAAGATTTGCTGTCTGCCCTTGTTTTAACTTTATGGGTACTCTGCTGTGCTAGACTGAGAAATTCAGTGCCAGCTAAGATATTTCTTTCCTGTTGTCATGGTGTTACAGGACTTACAGGGAAAGTTTGGAATGCCTGCTCTGAAATAAGCAGCTGTTCTGGGTCAGTTGGCCCCAGGATATATTGACAGGGCAAGAAAACGAGAAAACAAGAAGCTGTCCTCTTCATGCCCATGCTTCTGTTATTTAGAGCATTGAAGGGTGAGAGCAGTGAAGGGAGAGAGCACAGGTCCCTGCATGGGAGAAAGTGTTCCAAAAGCAGTCTGACTCACTCATACATATAAATACGCTCTGTGCAACATGAAGGCATCAGCCACAGAGTCTACACTGCAGTTCTCTTGTGTACCATATCTGTTGACCATAAAGATTTTCTCTGATTATATTAATGAAATCTTATGGGCCAGGCTGTAACATTTCTAGAGTGAATTCCTGCCATCCCAAAGACAAGGAATGCTGTTCTGTGGTGACTATAAGCATATGAATTCCACAGGTGAAACATATGGAACTAGATAGTAGAGATGACTTGACTTAGACCAGAAGAACTCCATAACATGGAGTAATGTAAATAAGCTTCCTTCCCCCCCCCAATAATACATTCTAAGTTATATTCAAACCACACAAGTAATTGATTTTTATACAAGCTCTTGCAAAACCCAGTAGCAAGATGGTTTTGAATTGGAAACATTTCCTGAAATCATTTCAACACTAGTGAGAAAGTAGCAAGACCCCATTAATATACATTCTTAGAGAGAAATTACAAATAGGTGGTGTGTGAGGGTGAATTTCAATCAACAGTTTCATCAATGTAATGGATATTCTATTAACAGTCTCATTTTCATCTCACTAGTTTTCCAAGTGAAAGAATTTACTGACCCTGCATATACTTGGTTGTAATGAGGCTTCATCTATATTTTCACCACCAAAATATCAGCATGATTAAATTTTAAAATGGCAGGGGAAAAAGGTAATTTCTATCAGTAAAGAAAACTTCTAAAAAATTGGTCTACAAAACTGACTGTAAATGTATCTTTTTCCTTCCCTTCCCTTCCCTTCCCTTCCCTTCCCTTCCCTTCCCTTCCCTTCCCTTCCCTTCCCTTCCCTTCCCT
>JAYRBT010000042.1:60981974-61004589 GCA_036023395.1 Myiotriccus ornatus | reverse complement strand
ATCCAATGCGCAGGCTGGAAGGTGTAAAGACCTTCCCCGGTTCTTCGTTCGCGAAGTCTGGCCATTATATATTATATCTGTTGGAAAATTGGTCCTTGGGATTTTTGGAGTACATACACAATGGATCTGTATGACCAATGTGTGACAGACACATCTATAGTACAGTAGGAACAGATGGAAAATTTTGTTGTATAGTTGACTAAAAATATTTCTTCTTGTGAGGACAAATCTGACATATTGATCTCTTTTGCAGTTTGGGAAAGCTAAGCCTTAGAAGGACAGCTTGGAGGCAGCCAATTTTAATTCATGCAATGCTTAAAAAATAATGGCAATGTTTGGATTTGTAGGACTCCTTTCTTCATGATCCCAACATATCTTGAGCAGACTCATTTTGTTCTGTGAGCATCTGAGTGGCTGAATTCCACGACTGCAAATATGTGAAGATTCCTTATTTCAAAGCAGAACAGGCAAAGCAATAAAAGGCATTGATTTTACATCTGCTTGGCTATTCAGACCAAAAATGCTTCTGCAGTCATCCAGTTAAAGAAAAGCATTAGCAGATGTACCTGCCAACCACAGTTATTCAGCACTGAATCAGATCTGTCAAACTGCATCAGATCTCAGAATTTTTTTCTTTGAATTTTTTTACTTTAGTTTTTAAGACTACAGATAATCTTATTTCACCACTTAACTTGATTGTGTGTGATCCATATTACAGGTTGATTTATAGGTTGTTTCAAGGACAGATGAATAATGCGTTGGTCAGTAAATCTGAGCCTGAGAGCATGTTCTTAGGCTAGGACACAAATAGAGATACTTTTCAAAAACTGTTTAGTTTTTTTTAGTGAAATCATGGTAGGTAAAATTTAGAAACAAAATGAAACTTCGGAGAAGACATCCTAAAAAGAGAAAAAGACTTAAAAAAAAGTAAAAGTATTAAAAGGAATCTTCACAGATCTCACAGAGAAGTATGTGGAAATGTAGACCTGCAAAGAAATAAGATCAAACACAAATAATTGAGTTTACTGAAATTATCACCAATACCATTGGGATAACCTTCAATATCTCATTTCTATTCTTATTTCAGTATGTCTGTTACATCAAATGTAGCTGTTTCAGCACATGCTCATTTCCTTACCTGTTCATCAGCAGCTCTGCTTTTGGGACAGGTACTTCATGGTTACACCAGCGTTACAGCTCAGCACTGTGTGGCTTGATGCACAACCTGCTGGTGATCCACACCCTGGAGTCTTTTAGCTGGCATGTGGCACACACATAACACATAAGTTTATAAGAGCCCCAAGAGCTCCTGAGACCTCTTCAAGTCTTGCTCTTGAGAGCTAAGTGTTACTTCTCATCAGCTCTGTCAGTCCAAAATTGTAGGATAGCTGTAATTAAAAGTACGAGAGAAATTTGTTCCTTCAAATGAGATAAAATTTAAGCCCAAATTAATCCTCCATTCTATTAATAGGTATCATGAGCTAAGGTAAAATTGTTTCAGGCCAAAGCTCAGCTATATTTACTGCAGCAGAATACACCTGTCTGCTAGTATAGGTGCACCATTGTCTGTCTTATGCTTAGAAAGCTGTAAATGTCTGAAGACCTTACTTTCCTTTATTGTTTGTACCATCCCAAGTGTGGTGACTGTGACCAAAAATTGAATTGCTACAAAAATAAGTGCTAAACATAGTAGTTGACAAAAGAGTAAACAAAACTGAATGTGATATATTGATCATGTGTTAGGAGGAGAGTTGAGGAGGAAAGTTGTGTCTTCTAAGTCATCTAGCCAGGGAAAAAAGATGAGAGAAGACCTAGTCAAGTGCTGCCTTTGATGCATGGTGAGAGGAAGCACCCCAGCTGGCAGGAGCAAGCCCCCAGGGACTGAAAGACCCCAGAGGCAGGGCAGAGCTGTGGGGCCCTCCAATGCCCAATCCCAGCTGGCTCCCACACCCAGTGCATCTCAGGAGCCTGCCTCACTGAGAACTTCCCCCTGATGGTCCTCTTGATTCATACAGTGGCAGAGTCAATGCTGTGGCCCCTCAGCATCCCCATCTACTGCTTCCAACAAGCACCTTGATGCTTTCCAGGGCTTGTGTGTGTCATGAACGAAGAGCTACACAACACATGGAATGCTTTCTCATAAGTCCTAGAGTTCTTTGAAGAAGCCTAAAAGCACATGGTATAATGGTAGTCCAGGGTATTAAAGGCCACCAAAACTCTGAAAGAGTTTAGAGGACAACCATGAAAGTATTTTAAACAACCTGAATTACAGAGAAATAAGATGAAGTTTTTTTTCTCACAGACAGTATGAATTACCAACAGTTGGGTAGGAAACAAAGGGTAGAAATAACAGTTCAGTTCTCATAATAGAGAGGAATCATCATGGAGAGAATTGCTTTAGCTTTGCAGCATCCTCCTGAAGAATCCAGCAGTTGAGAGATGCATCAGACATCAAGGTTTGATAAGGATATAAAATTATTCAAACTTGTCAAAACTAAATCAACTGCAAAGAGTCGCAGAAGGCTTTTGTGGTATTGAATGATTGAGACATAAAGCAGCTGATGATATTTCAATTCAATAAATGCAAAGTCATGCATAAGGGAAAACACAGTCCTAACTTTATACAAAAACAGATGACGATAAGCTTGAAATGAGATATTGCCAGTTAGGAGTCACTGTAGATAATTCTCTGAAAACAGATTAACCAAATACAGAGAAACTAGAAGAGTCCTTCTGCTGGATCTTGGGGACAAAAACCATCCTTCAAGAATTAAGAAATTCATCCACTAAGCCGGAGCTAAACAGGACTTACAAAATCCACTTGTGTATTCATTTTAATTGATGCTAAACCTAGTGAAAAATCATCTGGAATCACAGTTCATGTTCTGCATTCTGGGTAAATGCTTGATTAGTTTAAATTTCTGTCTGTGCTGCTTGGGAAATTCAGGGTAAGTATCAAGCAAAAATTTTATTTCAGTCTAATGGCATAAAGTGAGGCAAGGTAAATCCTGAGGACTCATGAAAAGTTTTCATTCCAAAATACCAATGGGACTGAGAGAGTTCCATACTGGCACATAGGGTAGGACAAAAACTGATGGCAGCCTATTTGACTCTGTGCCTCTGACAAGGGAGACCAGCAAAGATGCATCTTGAATTCTGTCCTTTCAATTCTTTCACACAGAGCAGAAAAAACCTGAGTATATGACCACAATAATTCACTTTAGAAAAAGAAGGGCTATTTTCTCAAGAATCCTCTCCTTCAGAGGTCTAGGCTCCTCCCCGTGTTACAAGCACAACACACACACAACTGCCTGCATTTTGGTTGTTCTAGTGTTCCCAAATGCAGTGCAGGGGTACTCCAGTGCATACACTTTGCTCTTGCTTTCTCTCAAACACTGAGCAGAACCTTGAAGTATCCGATATTCTTCCTGTGTAGTTCTTTAGAGAAATTGAAATGAACATCAAGACTATACTGAGACTTCTTGAAGGTCAGCTTTTGTTTGTAGAACTGTTTACCTACCTTCTCTTGCTATATGAATTGCTTGTATTCAGAGTAGAACCTAGGAGTTAAATTAGAATTGCAATAAAATCTTACTATGTATTTAATTTAAGGACCAGTCTGTTCCTTTAAACAGCTTTTCTTAATTCCAGAAGTGACGTTAGCTCAATTTTAAAAATTACATTCTGGCTCAGGAGATTCAATTTTTTTCAGAGTAAGAACTTCATCTTTGCCTCTTTTGTAAAAAGTAATATAGCAAAATGTAAACAAATGAGAGCATTCTGAAAGTAGACTCAACTGTAAGAATAAAAGAGATCAAAATGAAAATGATGCAAGTCTTGATGTTACATAACACAGAATAAACAGTTCTTTAAGGAAAGGCCACAGCACAGTATGATGCTGCATAGGTATACATTTTATACTGGGAGAGATTATTATGCAAAGGGGTTGCAGAGTCTCTTCTGTCACACTATATTAAAACATTGTAGAAGAGGAAACAAATGTATACAGTTTTTGTCTGAGCCAAGTGTGTGGCACCCTGTGACAGTCTGTGGCTCCTCAGAAGTCTCTCCACAATATCTCCATATAGAAGGTTTCCTTGGACAGTAAGCTGTAGTAGAAGGACGTGGTTGAGATGACAGGAAGGACTGATAGGAAGATCAAGTTCTGTTCGCTTGGGGCAAGTTTTTGCATATAAAGGTAAAAATAATAAAAATAAATGACTTAACAAAAAACGCGTAGATTTTGCCACTACGAAAGACTACCAGAATTGAATGTTTTTGCATTCATACAAATGTCATTTTGGCCAAATAAAATCTAACAAAGCAGGTCATTTAAACTGATCTTAAAATCTCATCTTCATGGTACAACAAGCTACCACGGAAGAGCAACAAATTCAGCATAGGCCTATTGAGCCAACTCTCTGTTGTTGTGCACAACTTTGGCTAACACAGCTTTGAGCACTTCATCTGAGGAGTGATCCCAGATGCATTTCTTTTAGATAAGGAGAAATATGGATCCCAGTCACATATGGATATGATGGGCATTACATGGAAAAAACGTTACGTGCAGTGTGATTTTGAGAAAAGCAAATACTCCTAAAAGCACCTGCTACAGCATTTTCTGGGGAGACACTGACCTACGCTCAGCAGTCAGAGAATCAGCTGGAGATAGACACCAAAATCTATTAATCCAGCCAAGTGAGCTTTCTGTGCAATTTATCCACTGACTTCCTTGTTACTAGACACAACCCCCCCAGACAGTGCTGTCTTGCTGCCTTCTTCCCTTGCCTCCTCCTAGTAGATGCAGTGTTGCAGCCTTCACCTGAACTAGATCTTGAAGTTTTCCAGTAGCTAGATGGGCAAATGGGGAGGATGGGGATGATACCAGATTAAGGAATGTTGAAAACTTGTTTTTTGTGGGACCTGACCAATATTTCTGAAAAAGGCAGAGGCAGCTGAATGTTGGGCTCAGGTACTTATAGGTACAAGTAGCTACAGGCACAGATAGGTACCTACAATATTAAATGAAAAAAAAATAGAAAGGAAAGATTTACTTACCGTTAATCAGACTCAACAGGCAAGCCAAGCAACATCAGTCCAAATACCACTCAGAATAAGCTAGAAGCTAAAACCGACTATCCACTTCAAATATTAATAGAAATGTTATGTCTTGCCTTTACCTTCAGGCAGAAGAGAAAGCATAAATACAAACTCTTGATAACCTATGACAGCCTAACCCTATCAAAGCCAAGTAACACGTACAGCAATTGTACTGCAGGCAGAGCATTTAGGTCTATTGAAACCTGTGTTCAAACCACAGGCCATTACACACCAAAGGTTTCTTCTGATTGTGGATCACAGAGCTTTTTATGTCAGGCTATAACTTTTGCATCCTAATAGAAGTATTTTACAACAGCTTTTGCCACACTTTAAATTTTATTATCAGAATTTGCAGAGAAATCAGAAGAGAAAGATTAGTACTTTTAGTGCTGTAATATCCATTCTGCTGTTTAAATTCCTGTTTAATTTTGAAACTGCTATTTGAACAACATGGTCTGTGGAAGGTTGTGAAATATGGCTAGGAAAAAAAAGTATGGCTACTCTATTCAGCTCTGGGGCCTCCAGCACAAAAAAGACATGGACCTTTTAAAGGTGCTCCAGAGGAAAGCCATGTAAATGATGAGAGGACTGAACAGCTCTCCTGTGAAGGAAGGCTGAGAGAGATGGTGTTCTTTAACATGGAGAAGGCTTTGGGGAGAACTTACTGTGACCTTTCAAAGCTTAGTAAGACACATGGACTGCGACTTCTTAATATTACCTGTAGTGATTGGACAAGGCCTGAGTTTTAAACTGAAAGAGGATAGATTTAGATCAAACAAAAGGGAGAAATTCTTTACGTTGAGGATGGTTAGATGACAGAACAGGTTGTTCAGAAGAGCTGTAGATGCCTCATAGCTGGAAGTGTTCAAGGCCAGGTTGGTGTGGCTTTGAGCAACACGGTCTAGTGGAAGATATGTCTGCCCATGGCCGGGAGCTTGACTAGATAACCTTTAAAATTCCTTTCCCAACCATTCTATGATCTGTCTATGAATGTGTGAGTCCAAAACATTCCCTTGCAGGGAAGGCATACGTGGGTTTGGGGGAGATCCAGCGGATGGTCTGTAAGCCAGCAAGCTTTTCTAGTTCTCATCTTCACTTTTTGGAAAGAAAATATGGATATCTCTCATATGTCAGCTCTGTTTTGTAAGTTTACATGCAATATAATTTCCAAATATTTTAATAATAGAAACATAGTAGTTTTGTGACATATTTGAACCCAGTCCTCATGTTTCTGTCCTTAGTTACTGCTTTGCTCCAGGAGGCAAAGATTTTGTTGCTAGCAAATCACCATGCAATCAAAATTTTCCAAATAAAAACTTTCCTTTGAAAATAAAACATGCCCATTAGAGGAGACATTAACTTTTTAAAATTTACTTGTTCATTACCTGGCCTTTCAGCAAATGCCTGTTTACTGGAGACTGCTTCCCATGAACCGGTTCTGGTATATCAAACATCACCACCACTGGTTGGTCGTCAGAGCTAACAAATACAGGAACTATGCAAGCCCTATTTGACACTGCAGTAAAAATTTTTCCAGGATGCAAGAAATTTATCAGGATGGAAACACACTGAAAACTGAGATAGAATGCGGCTTTAAAGTGTTATACCTGTCATTAACATTTATTGTGTACTGAACATTAATGATGACTTCGTGTTCAATAGCTGTAAGATCCATCTACAACACCTAAGTCTACCTCTCTCTAATATTTTAAAATACATTTTTATTGAAAAATTAAGGTAATTCACTGCATCATAAGGTTTCTGTCTTATGGTTTTCAGTGTAAAAGACCTCCAGTTAAGAGAGTTCTCTAATAGTCCAAGAGTTCTTTAAAGAAAATAAAACTAACCATTTTCTTTTAATCAATGTCATTAGAGCATTTAAAGTCACTACTCAGTTTAAATTAGGTAATTTTCCATTTTCAATACATAAAAATTATCACCTTGTGGATTGTTTTTAGTGAAAAAACACTTTCCATTTTCACTAAGAAAGAGCAGAAGAACTTCATAGTCTAAAGAGCACTTCAAATAGTGCTCTTTAAATGCATCTATAAACTTCTTTCTTTAAGGACCTGATCCTAAATACACTGTCAAATTCATGTGGGAATAAATGAGAATTTAAGAACACTAAATAGAAGCAATAGTGTATACAATAGTCTATAATGACTTCAGATGAAGTTAGAATATTGCATATGCATTTTTCTCTTTCTGTTAGACCAGAGGGAAACTCACTTGAGTTCAATTTTGTCTGGGTGTTCACAGCCCTATTTCATCTGATTACAATAACTGCTCAAGGGTCATAAAATCATTTGGTAGGAAAAAAAGCCTCATTCACCTCACACAGATTTCTGGTGCATGATATCAATAACAGGAACATTTCCAGAAGATGGGAAATGATCCTTTCCCTCTGCTGGTATAACCATGTCTGGAGAGCTGCGTCCAGTGCTGGACTCCTCAAGAGGGTCATGGGCACACTGGGGCAGGTCTTGCCAAGGGCCATGAAGGTGGTTTAGGGATTGGAGCATCCGTCCTACAAGGAGAGGGTGAGAGAGCTGGGTTATTCATCCTGGATAAAGTATCAGGGGTATCTTATCCATGTGTATAAATACTTGTCTGTTGGGGAATAAAGAAGACAGAACTAGACTCTTCTCAGTGTTGCCCAAGGAAGTGGGCAAAATTTTAAATACAGAAAACTCCATTTAAACATAAAAAAAAATGAAAAAATTATGATAAGGCTGGTCAAATACTGGAGCAGATTTTCCAAAGACATTGTGGAGCCCTTGTTCCTGGAGTTATTCAAAGCCTGACTTCGTGTGGTCTTGAACAGTGTGGTCTAGCTGACCTTGCTTTGAGCAGTGAGGTTGGACTAGAGGATCTCCAGAGATCCCTGGCAACCCTGGCAATTCTGCAGCAATACATACAACTCAAAGACGACTTGAACCTCAGTCCATTAAAAGTAGGATATGTTCCTTACAAAGGATAAACATTCACTGTTATGTTGAATTTAGAGAAGTCAACAGATGGGGAGTGGGAACCGCATTACCCATCAAAACTGTAGATCAGAACATATTCACATTTTGAATAAATTTATACAGTTTACTGGACAGCCTGTGTTTCCCCCCTGTATAAACAGGGACCAGGTGCAGAATTAGGGAATTTCAAAAGGGAATTAAATACAAATAAATTTATTTATCTCAAATGGCAGATTCTAGGATATTTTTTTTGTCTCTTTAAAATATAGTAAATGTCTAAATCACAGTGAGAAGGAAGGAGAAGAGAAGGTTTTGAAAAAAAACAAATCCCCAAACAATAGCCAAGACACCCCAAATTCTGAAATCACTCTGGATGTGTTCAGCTGCCCCAATGGAAAGGATTGTTTCAATTGAATTTTTCTTTTATTTGTGAAACTCCTAGATATGACAAAAAATACTTTTAAAACTAAGATTATTGTCTTCACCTCCTCAAGGGAAAATAAGAAGCAGTGTGCTGCCCAGGGACATGCCTCCTCCAGCTGGTTTGGCACAAATCTACTGTGCAGTAGTGCGGTAGGGCTGACTATAACCCACAGTTGCTAAAGCTTGCTAATATTTCCTGGAAGCATTTCTCTCAGCAACTGGTTTTTGCAGTTATAAAGAGCTCTCCATTCTGACCCCTCAGAGACTGTTCTCATGCTTCCCTGCCATACCCGAAGTCACCAGTGTGCAAATCACATCCTATCATCCTGTGGTCCACCATGGCCAGATGTCTTAATGTGGCGGGAGAGTGTTGAGGGCAATTAGTAATCTCTAAATTTTATTTCTGTAATTAGTTAAAGGGAATATATTTTATACAATTGGTACAATTAGCCTACACTCAAGTATCACATTGATGCAGAGATGGATAGCACAAGAATGCTTTCATTGTCTTGCAAACATTTACATGGTTCACATCCCTTTCCCAGAATAGGGCTGTCTGTCAGGTGCTCAGAGACTTGAGGATAACCATTGCCATGCTGCAGAAGAAGCAAATATAAACGTAAGGCCATAATTTTATATATAAACTGTAGTGCACTGCTCCATGGAAACTGACAGTAGGTTTCCAAGGCAGCCAAATCAAGAAAAGAACAAGGCTACAAAAGAGCGAAGTACAAAGAACACCAACTAACAGCTTGATGTGTTAAGAGGTAAATTTTGGAAAGTGCTTAAGCCCCACTGGAAGTCAATGACAGTTGTGCTCTTAACTCACCGAGGACTTTCCAAAAAGTCCAGGCAGAACCACCGTTGCTTGATGTGCATGGCTGATTATTCTTTGTCCAGCACAGCTGCTCTGCAGCTGCACTTTCATTCTATGCCGTGCTCTGCTCTGGGGCTTCTTCCATCTCTTCCGTCTCCCACAGGTCCTGTGCTTCAGGGGACTGTTATTCCTCCTCCTCCTCCTCTTCCTCTCCCCAGCCTCCATGTAGCTTTACATCAACCCAAGAGCCTGGTAGCTGTGTGGCCTTTCCAACAGCCAGGAATGTGATGCCAAAGTAGCGCCTGCGCATGGCGCCAATGACCAAATACGGTTTGGGCCAGATATGATCCATTCCCATCCCCCATGAAAGGCAGATATTTCTTCATATCAGCCTGAGTTGGCAAGAAAGAGAAGGAAGAACCACGCACTGTGAAAACTAAGGTGACCCCTAAGAAGGGCTCTGAGGAAGTGAAGAAGAAAAGCTTTTTTCTAAAAGCAGCAGTTCCAGAGTAGCTGGTTGTTATTTTGGAAGCTGGTCCTACCAAAATGAACTGACCTTGAGTACAGCACTGCTTTCCAAGCTTTCATCCTTTCCAGTTACATTAGAAGAAAACAAAGCAGTCCAGCAGAATTTGTCTCAGTGTGCCAGGGTATCTGACATCTCAGTAGAAGCTGCAAGCAGCCTAGAAGCACTGGTGTTTCTTATCAAAACAACTGGAAAATGCCAAAACAATAAGAAGTCTTCTAGAAAAAAGTGCAAATAAGGATGTAGATTTAATATGAAGTTAAATCATCTTTGTAATGAAAATATGCACTAAGTGATCAATAAGGTTATTAACCTCTAAAAGCAGCAAACAACTCCCCAAATACAATAGATTTTTCATTAATTTCATCTGGATGGCTGTAACCTATTCAATAGGAATAGTCTTCCACTCACTATTTAAGACTTTGGCAGTGGATTACAAATAATAAAGCTAAGGCATGATATAATTGGTTATATGAAGTCTTTTTTACCCCCTTTTTGTGTTTGAAAATATCCAGGTAGTGAAAGCTTCTCAGAGATCGAAGTGTAATAAATATTTTATGGCAGTTGCCAAAGAAAAGTGCAAATCCAATATATTATCTGAAAGTATTTTGGGCATGGATAGAAAAATTTCCCCTTCAACCAGAACTAGTTTGGTTCTCAGTACATTTGCCACTTTAGATGTAGTCTGAAAATAATGAATTCTAAAACTATATGCTCTCAGTATCTATTACAGAAATAAACATGTCAAGTGTTTCTTTGATTTAGAGCATAACTAAGATTTAAAACTAGTGATTTATGTAGTTGATTTATAGTGAAGTCTTCTAGCTATGAAGAGACATTTTTTCGTTACTGAGGAAGATAAATATCTATTTATGTTCTGTGCTTCAGGTGCAGATTGATCACGAAAGTTTATGTGAATCCTCTTTCAGGACACTGACCCAGTGAAATCCCCAAGAGACAGTCCTTAACTACAGAGACATCACCCAGATTATCTTTTTGTTCTCAGATATGAAGATCTAATCATTTAATCATGAGTAATGCAGAGCGTAGCTAAAATCAGTAGGCTTGACTGGAGCACTGGGAGTCAGTGGTTTTCTCTTGTAGCTTTTAGTAGTGAGATTTGTTGTCCCGAGCTTTCATTTCAAAATGATTCAACTTATTTTCACAGCAATATTTTCTGAAGCTTTTCTGGGGGTTGCTATGCTATGCTACACACATTTATTTCACTGTTTTTGAGAGATTTCAGAGGTAAGCTTTTAGTAAAAAATTAAAAGTCAAGTGGTACTATTCAGATTTTTTTAAAAAAAATATTATAAATAATAAAGAAACAACCAGCAACTTAACAACTTGTAGTTAAGCCTCTGATCTTGTACCCAGGATGTCTGTGGCGATGGCTTGTACATTTTTGCAACCTACTGCACTTGCAGGTTAAGATTATGTGCACAACCAGTGGACTCAGTTTGGTCCGACAAACAGATCCACTGCACCACTGTGTGAAATTCAGCCTGCCTGAAGAGTCCTTAGACTGCAAAGGATCAATGAAATAAACACCACTTGTGTCATAAACTGAGATAATTCTTATCTTTCACAAGGCAGAAACTCCCAGAAGTTATTTGAACACAGCAGCTTCTGTTACATGGGTGACAGATTTTCTGGGGAGAGGAGGAGGAGGCAAGGACAGAGACATGGAGCAAGACATGTTCCCTGTGAAACAATGCTGCAGCTCCTTGGGACATGAAAAGTGCTACTGATCCCAGATAGTGGGCAGCAAAATGTTAGTGGAAACCCACAGACTCTTCTTGCCCCAAATTATAGATCTGCAACATTGCACTCCTGTACCTGTCTGAATAAAAAGTATTACCAGACTGAGGTCAGGAAAGCCACCAGCCAGCACTGAACAGGAAAAATGGCCCTGGGACCACGAGGATGACTTTTTTCCAAAGATGTTGAATGAGATCAGTCAGTTCACATGATGATTGACCACTGCCCCCAAATGAGAAAAGCCTGCAGCACCAGAAAGGCCAGGCTACGGTTCACCATCCTGGGGGGCCAGTCAAGTGAGGTGAAGGAGACGGAGTCATGAGGAAGCAGGCCAAAGGAACCTGATAAAATATGTGCTCCTCTATCACTGCTAAGCTACTTTGGAACAGGTTGCACTTTTCATACCTGTATGTTTCTTTTGGGATTTGACTAATCACATCCTAAAGGTCTCATCAAATGAATAATCCCCAGTCTGGCTTTCTATGAAGGTTGTATTCCCTGTTTTCACACTTTACCCTTGAAGTCTGATAAACTGCAGTGATCCAGTAGAACTCACTTATAAATCTACTTGTTATTTAAAGTTATAACTTTCAGCAGGCTTTTAGTTCACTTTTTATTTTCAATTCCTTGCCCATCTTTAGATACTATCTTAGAGTTGTGATGAATTTGGCTGGCAAAGGAAATGGTCTTGTCTAAATTTTTAATACATTTACTTTGACCTTTTTCTTCAAGCACAGATAAGGCACTTACAGTTATCTCTTCTGTCATACATTATCATATTTTCAGAGAAGTAGTTTTGAGAAGCCAAGTCAATCATGATATTTGATGTCGCTCCAGCACTTCTCTCCCGGATTTCTCTCTTTGTAGTGTTTAAAGCAGAATGAGATGAAGTTGTGGTAAATGTTTTAGCTTGCATTTTCTTTTAAATTATTCAATATGAGCTGGGGAATTAAGCACACTGTAAATGCAGACTGAACTAAGTATGTAGAAGCATCATACAGAAAATAAAAATTTGGAAAAAAAAGCCTCTCAGCTATTATAAAAGTTAGAGTCACAAAAGTCTGAAAAAACTCTTGATTTCCAGTGTCTCATTTATTCATTTATTTCAGCTCCCTGGCACCATAGGATTTCTATTTCCTATAGAAATTAGGTTTTTTAATGTGTTTTTCCCCATTAAATTTAAAAAGATATAAGCAAGGAGGTTTTTATAGTTTCTTTCCGTACATTATTCCACTTATTTTTCTTCTCAAACTACTTCAACTGTTTCTCATCTGATTTTTCTCCGTATGTATTGAGTTAATAATTTTTTCACTACTTCTAGTACATCTTAAAGTCCTGCATCATGTTTGTTCTCCTTCATTAAATTCTTCAAGTGTTTTTGGTTTCTCACTTCTTTCACCCTCATTTGTGATCAAAGAAATATCTACATTTGAAACAAAATATCCACCACAGTACAAACTCTGATTTTTTCCCCAGTGATCAACATTTTCCTGTGCTTCTTTCTCACTCTTTGGAAGCATCCAAAGCAGACTGAGTGCAATCAGGAGGGAAGAAATAGGAGTAACGCATCCATAAGAAAGCAAAGGGAATCCGGGGAGTCAATCATTTAAATTTTCATTGGTAGTGGTGGCAAAGAACAATCAACATTTGAAATATACGGTGAATAAATAGGCAAAACCTGTTGGTATAATACAAAAGCACATTCTGTCACTTTATTAGGAGTTACTTTGATCAGGGCCCTATTTCTGGTAGCACTTGGGGGTCTCCCATAATGTCTCTGCTCCTTCCTACCAACCTGATCTGACCTTGCTTATCCTGCTGACCTTCCCACTGGCAGAGTATCTGCAAGCAGGATGCTGTGAAAAATCAATTAACTGCTGAAAGACTTTCAGCTTTGGGATAGTGACAGGTATAACTCACTTGAAAAAGAGGTGGCCTGCTACTGTAGGGTTCAGGTCCTTGCTCAGGCAGGGCAGGTTCTCAGTTTCATTGCTTACCTTCTTCACTGCAAAGTGGATACAAGGCACTTGGGCAAAAGAATGTACTGAAAAGCTAAAATTAAAAAGTATTCCTTTTCTGGAAATTTAAACAAGTGACAGAATATATTTTGTCATTTCAGAGGTGTTTGTTCTGTCAGTGTACAAAGTCTGTACTAGATATGTATGTTGGGCAATGCAACACAAAAATGGATGCTTAAACATAGTCATGGATTTTTCTAGATTGCATACATTATAAAAAAAATCAAATCTTTCAGTTGTTTGATTTAAGGTAGGATGAGTTACATCCTCAGAGGAATAATGAATTTGAAAAATACTTAAATATTATACCAGCAAATGAAGGATAGATTTTTTTCCATTATTGTCACAATGACAGCTGACCTGAAGTGTTTTATTGATTTCCCCATAGATAACTTTGAGCTGTGGAAGAAATACACTGAATGTGATGTATCTTGGCTTATAAAATAACTACACAATATTGGAATGAGGACTGAAACTGCTGCAACAGCTTGCAAAGTCTTATTTGGTATGCAGAGCCTTCTTTGGGTCATAAAACACCACCACACCCTTTGGATAGATCCCCATGGCCTCCAAGGTACCACCTAACTCAAGCGTTGTCTTGCATCATGACTAAAGCATCATTCTCAGCTGGGCAGAATTTGGTTGATCCATTTCAGCACCAGACTTCTCCCAACAGAGTTCATGACCTTTTTCTCAGAAGTTGCCATCTCAAGTGTGCTGGACATATGGAGGGACACAGGTAGAGTGAAAATCACTGGTACAGAGTCCACAAGCTGAAATATCCACGTGCTGCATCAGAAGCAGACAGCTCATATCTTACAGCACTGACTGCATGATTGACAAGTACTGTGACCCAGGATGCCCTCAGCACACTTAAATGGAGCTACTAATCTCAGTAATTTCCACTATTATTGAATATTTTGTTTATATTTGTCACCTATGGCACCAAGTCAGAGCCTGAGATGACTGGTTGAAACACCGCAGGACAGGCAGTCAGTAGTAACTGTGGGGCACTAAAGGGAAGCTTCAGATTCTTGAGAGAACTTGATGTAAATTGTCTTAATGTTTTAAAAGTGCACTCAAGTTTCTTTAGGAACCAGCTTGTCAAAAATTCCCATTTGCTACTGGTTACTGCAGCCTGCTGACTGGATAAAACTCAATTACCATACTGTTAAAGGAAAAGGAAGAAACCCTGGAACACACATCACCCTATCTTGTACAGCTCTATCCTTATCTTCCCATCCCTCTTTTTCACTCCTGCTTTTGTTTAGGAAGGAAAGTAACATTTTTCCTGAGTGTAAGAAATGCTGAAAAAAGTAGGTAAGGTGACCAGCAAACCATAAAATAAGTTTATTGTGCTTAAATGACCATCCTCCACTTATATTCCTGTTTCTATTCTTTTGATATATTACCCTGAACATAGACAAACTGAATTTCAGAATATTTTTTTTCAGAAGCTCATGGCATAATTTGTTCTGAATTTCTAGGGACTGACTCAGCATATAGCTCAGCAAAGTAAGGATGAAAACCTGTGGTGTTGAATTCATGCAACAAGATAATTAGATTAAAAAGAGAGTGCAGATTCTTATTCCAGTGCCCTAGAGATAACTTGGTTTTTTAAAAAAAACTACCTGCTGTGGTCAATGTTACTGCATTTACCAGTAGGAATTCTGTCTACTCAAGTAATATCCTAGCATATTTTAGTTCACTCACCTGTTTCAAATCTGCGTTTGTGGCACTTACAGAACACCAAATCACTTACTGCTGCTTCCATCAGAGTCAGAGGAGGTAAATACACACCACAAGTTAAACAGGAAAGGGCATAAACTACATTGGCGAAAGGACAGCTCTGCAGAGCAATAGCCATGAAATGGTGAAAGTGATCTGCTGTTTATATGCAAAGCATATTAAAAAAAATAATATCTACTTTCCACAGACACTTGAGGTAGTTTCATATGGACGTTTGTTGTCCAAATAGATTTTTTTTAATTACTTTTTCTTTTCTGTTCTTTCCATCAGGTTTCAGCTGCATCATTGCTATGACTGCTATCTACTGTGTTAAGGAGAATTTCCATTAGCCTTGAAAAGCTGAACTAGGCACTGTCTGTCTGCCACTTGCACCGTGCTTGCTCAAACACCCACTGCCCGGAACTTACACCTGTCTGATCTCACTAGTTCAACACAGCAGCCACCCAGTTTGTGTTACACATTTTAATGCAATCAGCTTAGAGCAGCTTTGCATCTCCAGTGCAGGGGTTGCCTCGTTACTTGTTAATGGAACCTTATTTGCTGAAACATATGACCTAACAGTGATAGCAAATCTTAAACTCAGCAAACACAGGCTTGAGTAATGAATACAGAGTAAAATAAATTGCTCTTTTTTGTGTTTAATCACCATCAGGAAGTTTTCAGTCCTGTGATCTGAAGGCTTCTTCCCTGTTGATTTTAACTCCTAATTACTTGTGAGGTACCTCATCCTTTCACTTAAACTTGATAATTAGAAAACTCTTACACGCCTCTGTCTCCCACCCCTGAAGAGTGTCTAGAAATTCCTTTGAACTTGAACATAATGTTGCAGGTAGCAAAGCAGAGAACAGCCATATTTCTCTTCTCAGGCACTTTTATGGTACCTCTGCTCTTTCCTCTGACACCTCATGCTGGAATCACACCTGGAGGTCAGGATGAAGAAAATCTTAAAGGACAGTCAGTTATCTAGTGGCAAATGGTGTCTCATGATGCCAAAGCCTCTACTGTCTATAATATTTTCAAGAATCTGCTTTCCACTCTGCCTAAAGTTATAACTGTAAAAACAGAGAGGTTGAGTTTAGTTGTATTCTTGCAGCTTAGTTAGCAAATGGTAGGATTTCCATTTACTCTCATTCTGGCAGTTTTGAAAACAGGAAAATCTTTTGTATAAAATAGTCAAATAGAAGCATAATGTATATTTTGTTGCTGAGATTTCAAACATTGAGAATGACAGACCACCCTGTGGTCCAGCTTTAAACATGTTGTGTTCTACTTGGCACTACTCCTCCTCCCACTTTTTTTCTCATACATACTTGCATGAGGAGGAATTCACTGAATCAACATTTCATAAGCTGGGGTAAACCAGCCTGTGTTTTAGGACAGATCTGTAAAGAAGATAGATCTTAAAAGCCTCTCAGTGTAAACAGAGAATATTTTTAGTTTCAGAGCATACACCAGGGGGATTAATTTCATTTTGTGCTACTATGTTTTCAGCAGAATCTTAGTACTGTGGTGCACAAGATGCTCATATTAAAACTACAAAATATATATTCAACCAGTGAAAGCTGTTCCAAGCTGATAAATATTTACATCCACTTACTTAAAAATTAAGTAAGAGAAGTTATATTGTCTTCAACTTTAATTTCAAAGATCTGATCTGGTTAAGAACACTCCCTCTGTGTACTCTTCCTTTCAAAAGTAAGTGAAGTGCTATATGTAAAAAACCCAAAATGAATCATAGGATAAAATCACTGGGAAAAATGAATATCTGTTGCAGAATTATTTTTAAAAAAGCCCCAGCCAGAATAGTTTGGCAGCTATCTGTGGTGATAAGAATACTGAAAACGGCTTCTTCCATCACTGGGAACCTCATCAGGATGTAGCTTCTTGTCAGTGAAGGTCCTCACAGGGACCCCTGCAGGACCCCATGACCAAGTGGCTACTCTTAGGCAGCACATCTACTCGGTTTTAGCAGAACTGGGACAAGGAGAGTAATTCAGTAGCCTCAGTACGTACATGTGAAGTTGAGGCAAAAAGACACACAGATAGTTTCCACCTTAACCAGAGAAAAGGGTAGATGCAGGTAAATGATGTTATTCCTTTTCTTGTTTTGGGCACTTACTCCCTGTAAGTGGTGACATGTTTGCCATTTACAAAACAAAAAATAAGAACATGTTTCCCTGGTATGACCACATTCCCCCTCCTACAGGAATTCAAGTATCATCTGTCAGCATCTGTTGCTACAAATTTGGACAAGTCCAAACTGCAGGAAGAGGTGGAAGAAATCAGAAAAAAGAACACCACTTCCTACCTCCATGATTGCACAGCCTGAACTGCCAGCAATGATTGATGTATTTTACAAAGGGAACAGGTAACTCAGTAGAGATTAAAGGGTCAAATGATCCGCTCTAAAGAGAGAAGGGAACAATCTTGTTTTAATTGAAAAATGTGAGTTTCAAGTTTCAAATGTTGCACCCCATGTACAGAAAGCCTAGTACTTTAAAGGAAAGAAGTGAAAATTTAGCAAGTACACTTGTCCTTGGCTGTTTTCCAAGACATCTCAGCCGTTCCAGTGAATTTAAAATGTGAAATTAATCAAGTATATGAGAATGGATATTTCATAAGTTATGATTTCTTCTTTAAATAATGAACAAAACTCTAAATTATCCTGGAAAAATATCCCATTTTTCATACAACTTTTAGGAGCTGTTTCCCAGCTGTGTTTCCCAGCAAAATAGGCTCCAGGTTCCCAGATGCAGGTACTCAGCTTTAATTTAGAGATATCTGGACCATGCATGTTCTAGATATAAAAGGAACAAAGTAGGAAGGCTTTGAGGAAAGTAAGGCACTTGAACAAGCTACTCTCATTTGGGGACTTGTCTGGGATATCATCTGCTTTAGGGATTGACTCCTTTCTGTGAGCAGCAGATAGAAGAAATAGGGGCCCATTGATAATTAGGCTAAAAATAATGTTCTGAGATTACCTAGTCTTGAAAAGAGAAATTGTCAGGAGAGTCTTAGTGGTGATTTGCCAGACCAGACCAGACTGATTGGGCAGAGAAGTAAATAAGCTGACAAGTTTACTATTACACTGTTGGAGGGTGGAATACATTTTAAGTGTTTCTTTAGAATTGCTAGAACAGTAAAGGTGTGCCTCATTAGCTCTTGAGGAATGTAGAAATAGCTGTTGCAACAGTAACCCTATTATTCTTTTCTGCAGTGGTTCCAGTGATTGCACTTCAAAAAAGGAGCAACATATGATGTTTGCAACTAAGGCACCACAATGGTAAAGGTATATAGTTGTGAAAAAGACATTTCTATGTTTTATATACTCCTGTCAGTGTGGTTAAAAGGAACACTGTATTTACATCTTTTTCCAAGTTTCTGGCAGCCACATCCACATTCCACTGTTGGGAAAAGCAGACTACATAAATTTGGTTACAAAACGGAAGGTGAAAAGAAAAAAGAAAATATATATATATTGCCAGGGAAATGCTCTTCAAATAAATTAACATAGCATAAAAACCCCATGCTGAGTGATGACTCCTTCTTACAGGGCCACATACTTAGCTTTTAATATGCCCAGGGTTCATATTATGTACATTGTCCAGCAAGAAAGTTTATCAAAAACAAATCTTGTTTAAGGCAAAGAAATACGCTGAGAATTCTGTGTGAAAGGATGATAAGAAGTGATCTTGTTTAAGCCAAAGAAATACTCTGAAAATTCTGTGTGAAAGGATGGTAAGAAGTGTACCTATCTTGTACCCTAGGGCCAGTTTCAAACTTCATCCCCAGCTTTTGTTGTAGAAGATATCCTTTCTGCTTTACTAAACTAATTTCAACAAGCCCAAAAGGTATTTAGACATGAGGTCACAAGCACTGCAAGCCTCAGTAGAGGAAATGATATATCATGTGATTAAGTTTAAATCAATTAAACCAAAACCAACCAAACAACCAATGAAAAGACCAAAAAAAGAAAGATGTATTCTTTAGAGCTTCTTCAGGAATCAAATTTAAATGTTAAAAATATGTAATTTTTGTTGAATGAAGAAAAGCTTAATTCCAAGATAATTGGTGATCTACAATCCCATTTAATATCCTTGTTTTATATTTATTAGAACAGAGGACATCCCATTTATATATATATATGCATAAAATACAACTAATACAAATTTAACTGATTGCAGTAATATTCCTACTCTCCTGTATATTGGCCAAACTATTTTTCTCTTTCATTGCTTCAGCATCCCTACATGGTTGCTGCAGTAACAAAGTAATTTGCTGATAAATTCATCAGGAAAAGTGCACTACAGAGAACATGTATAACTCTAAACCTGTCAGACCATCACAATTGTAAGACAATTATTCTCCTAGGGAAAAAAGGAAAATTACATAATATAATTGCACAGAGTGAAAGATAAGCTATAGAAATTTTATTCTACCAAACCTAACTTTCTTAGATGTGCTCAGCATAGGAAGATGGTCCCGTATGGGCAATATAGATCATCTCAAGCTGTATCAACCACAGTGTCAACTAGGCTGGCAAATAAAGCAAATCAAGATTTTTGGCACATTCAGACTACTAAAGATTACGGCTGAAGGAAAAGTTTTATAATAACACTCATCTTCCAAGCGGTGGTGAACATTTTCCTAAGCAAAATTAAATACTACAGTCTCCTTAGCTCAATTATTTCAAGGGTATACTCAAGATCTATAGCATAATTGAAAGTGTAGTCACTGTAGTTAAGCTTAAGATTTATTCTGTAAAGCATAAACTTGCAATACCTGAAACCGACAGCAAATCCTGGATAATGAGAATAAGAAACTGCATTTTAAACATTTTACATGACCTCTCTTTCACCTGTTAAAGGAAATTCAGAACATCACCAAGAATGCTGAAAATACCAATTTCTTTACAGCCTACTGTTGCCTCTTCTTCTTCCCCAGGTCCCATGATTGATTCCTAAAATGGTTTTGGAGTAAATAAAGAATAAGTAGTTTTGGATGATTTGCTAAAGAGATACCTACAGGATCTCATATTTTCATGAGTACATATGAGTCCTTAAATGACCCTGAAAAAAAGCAGCATTTTCTCTTATTATGGCATTCAACACAACCTAGCTGTGTATAAAACTAGTGACATGTCTTAGTAAATTTTCATGTGACCGTTTGAGTTATAAATTCAATAATGACCCAAAACGTCTTTTTAAAAAAATATTTTTTTTTAGGATATTATTAGGATATTATTTTTTTAGGATATCCTGTTCCCAAATAGAAAAGCTTGGTATTGGTATAAGGGGATAATGTCAGCCCAAATAAACAACTTCACTGTTTTCCAAGAAAGGAACTCTCCACTGTTTGAATTATGTTAAGATTGGACGGTATCAACTCTCACGTCCACAATCTGACACTATATCCTCAAAGATTTTTCAAAAAAGAATTCCAGAATTCTAAAATTGCAGTATTCTCAGCTCAAATCTATTTGATTTGAACACATATATTTAAAAAGTGGAGTAGAATCAGAGAGGTCTTTGAAAAATGTCCAGCCCCTCCCTGCAACAAATAAACCTCAAGTATTTTTAACTGAAGTGTACGACACCCAAGCTGTATGTTTAGTAGCAGTGAAAGCAAGCATAGTTTGGCATAAAGAGAATTAGATATTTGGAATCAAATACTTACCAGCATTCAGGCTGTAGGTAACATTTCACAGCACAGTACAGCTGAGACAGTCTTGCTAAATTCCTAAGAATACAGTTCCCAGAAGTCCACAGTAATTGAAAACTGAGAAATGCCAGTTCCTGATTTCAGGGCAGCCTGAAAGTCACTCAGAGATATGTCTGATATGGACCCTTGACATCACCTAGATTTTAGGGCCCAGCAGAAGGTACCTTTGGGATGTTCCTTATGGTTGCAATTCCACACTGTGTGATTCTGTGCCACATGCTACTGTGCTGTCAAAAGCTTTCACCCAGGAAATCCCATCAAAACAAACAAAACTCTTTTTCATGAGCTAATGATGACAACAAAGATGACTCTGATATACCGTAAATGTCAGAACACTTGTGTTATTCTTCAGACCTACCTTGAACCTTGATGCTTATGAAACATCCTCAGATTCCCTATTCCCAGCTACAAGATAAAGGTTGTTTTTTTCGTGGTGGAGATGAGCTGCTCTCTTAGCTTGGACAATGCACGTATTTTCTCTGGAGTCTGCAGCAAATTATTCTTGTAAGATAAGTGACACTTTCAGATGAGTCAAATGCACATTGCAATGAATGTCAGAGTTAATAACATTCGACATTATCACCCAGTGAGAAGACAGCAAAAAAAATTGGACTGAAGTATACAGTGGATGTACACAGGATGTATGAAGTGAATTACAGAAGTTCAGGCAACAAAAGTGTTCCACTTTGTAGTCATGACACCTAAGAGATGGAGCATATATGAGGCTACACGAAGCACACTTGCTATGAATTCTGCTTCCTTGAGACCAGTATTCAGTAGTCACTCCCAGGGCATACACTACCACAGATATTGATTAAAAAAAAAAAAAGAAAATAAACCTCCTTCAGTGTGGATCAAGATGGCATTTATTTCTCTCTCTCTCAGTAATATGAGTGTAAAGGATGAAAAGGCTGAGAATCAACTGATGTACTGAAAGTGGATACTTAACATAGTGCAATTTTAGTCTGCCCAAAGGAGGTGTGGCATATGACATGAGTGTACAACAGTACGCTGCTGCTGCTTTTGAGAACACACGCAGGATCACTCTCAAGGAGAAAAGACAATGCAGAAAGGATCGCGACTTGTCGATACCACCTGGAGAGTCTTTCTGCTGTGCCTTCTGCAATCAGACTTGTCTATCTCGCATTGCCCTTTTTAGCCATCAGCGCGCTTGTAGCAAGCATGGGTAGAGCCCTTCTCAAATCTTCGTTCGTGAAGCCTAGCCATGATGATGACAACAGTACTAAAAGGATACTGATTTCATAACAGGAAAATGAAACAGAATCAGAGAGATTGAGATGACTACGGTCAGTTCAGAAGAACTCCCCTCCCAAGTGTAAAAGGACTTTTCTGGCAGTCCTTCTTAAGAGATTGAAAGTTTATGATGAACCTTCATGCATGAAAGATTGACACCATATCTGAGCTGATGAACCAGTTTTTGACATGGTCTTTAACACAGGATAATGGAAAGTGTCTTAAATTAGGAAAAGCTGACAGATGCCTTATATATTTATTCAACAGGAATGGAATT
>JAYRBT010000042.1:60942743-60977899 GCA_036023395.1 Myiotriccus ornatus | reverse complement strand
GTTTGTGATGGGGAAGTCCCATATACTTGAAAAATAAACCTGCAAATGAACAGGTGTAACACATCACAACATGATTTGCAATAACTACAAATAAAGAGTGGGAAATACACATTGCAGCTACAGAGTGGGAGTAAGGGGAGGGGGGGAAGAAAAAGCATTTTACTTATGGTCTCTTATTTTTTCTTGGATTTATTGCTATCACCATTGAAGGTTTTGCATTGATTTAATGCAAATTCATGGTTCCTCTGCAAACAAATTCAGGCCATCTAATTTCTATTTAACAGACCATATCAATGAAATAAACTGTTTCAGTAGTTCTTTAGTAACTTTTATCAAATCTCTTACTTTGGACAATCAAGATGAATAATTCTGGGACCAGTACTTGTTTTTTAAAGTCTCATCTTCTACTCTCTATTCTAGGTGATTCTAGGAGATTGGAGAGAGGAGACGTGTAGGGAATTAATTTTATTTACCTTCTCCTTTAAGTTAAAGGAAATTGTCTTGATTCTTTTTAATCCTTGAAACTGACATTTCCATTAAAACCAATCCATACAAATCCCAGTAACCAAATTCACTAATTACAGCAATAGGATATTCACATTTTAAAGAACATAGCTGAAAGCCAGGAGAATAAGGCAGTTTGTTTTTTGTTTAAACAAACTAAACAACTACCTCTCATTCTCAATTGTCTCTAAGGATTCGGAGAATTAGAGCAGAAAACTAGTAGCATGCTAAGCTTGTTTCCTAGGTGGCTAATTTTCATTCAGCTTGAAAAGCAGCCTGGATAGGGAAGAGAGCTATTCTTTAGGAATTAAGACAGTAAAATACTGAGAGGAATCTCAAGACACAACTGAGAAAAATTACTCCCTATTGCAAGCAATAAAATCAAATGTGTGTTGTGCTCTTTTTTGGAGTTGCAAGTGGTATCTCAAAGGATAACAACCTCTCTCTCAAAGAAAAGCTTCCTTCGTGTTTCCAGAATTTTTTGAATTATTCTCACTTCAAAATAAATTACTGCCTTCGCACGTCCAACACAAGAGATTGAATCTTATACAACTGGAAGACTATGCCTTTAAGAGCCTGAACAGTCTTTCTTCTAAAGCTACTCTAAAATGTCAACACCACACTTACAAAAAATATGTACTACACATTTTATTTTGATTGTAGTTAACATTTGGCCTTCTTATGCTTAAAAGAAATCTAGCAGAAAACACAGAAACCACTATAAATTGCAACAAAACTGCCAATGAGCCTAGTTTCCCCTTCCAATCCGTCTCTTTCACTCAGGAAAACAAGTGGAAATCTATCCTTACGTATGTATCTCCCTGAGCATGGTCTGATGCTTGTTTGATTTGCCTGCATCAGGCTTCTCAGACTGGGGAGATCAGCCCACATGTTGAGGTCTGGTACGAGCCATTTTGGTTTTGAGAGCTGTAGCACACACTTACTATGAAAACCGTAATCCATACCCAAAAATATGACTGGATGCATTTAACATGACATTTTTGTTCGGATGTTTTAAGTACATGTCCCAGACATCTTTAGTTACTGTGCCCCTCATAGCATCATGGAGCAGTTATGAGTTTTTGGATGACATTTGACCAGGGAACGTGTTTCAAGTTTGCAAATTTTTGCAGTTCTTGGCAGGCATTCATTGCCTGGGAGACCAGACTAGAGCTAATCTGAAATAATGCCCCTAAGCACACATAGCATGGACAAGGGGTTGTCAGCTTTACATTCTCTCCTAATGCTTGTTGTTAACACACACCTGCAAAGAAAATCAAGACAGGGAGACTATGGCAGTCTAAAATACCTGCAAAGAAGACTGGTGGGAATATATGAGATAGAGACTAACTTTTTCTCTGTGTCCATTTTGAATTAGACAAAAGAACCTGCCAATTTCTGGAAAGGGAGATTTAGGTTAAACATTAGAATGACTTTATAATTGCAAGAATAGTGAAGCTTTAGAGAAAATCGTGTGAGGATGTAATGAAACCCTACTATGAAGTCTTAAAAATAGGCTAGACAAATATCTGACAGGTATGGTTAGTCACGTTGCAGGAAAAGGTGATGGACAAGACAACCTTTGAAGTTGCTGTCATCCTGTCTGACATAAGTTCAGAAGGGTTTCATTTTTATAAGAGCAAGTGACTTGTTACCCACCGAGATTTCTGAGGTCATAGAGAATTAGAAAACGGATATTGAATGGATAAAATGTTGCCATTACCATGATAAATCTTTAGGAACTGCCTTTACTTGTGATGAAGTCAGTGGGAGGCTTACCTGTTAATGAGAGCAAGAAGGGCCCTTTGATTTAGTAAGAGTTTATATGTGTGAATGATCAAAAACTGATGAAACTGGCAAGTCCTAAAAGCAGTGACTGAAAAAGGAGAGGTACAAATGTTACTGTCCACATGTTATTCTGGGGAACTGAGAAGCTAAAGGCAACGTTCCCGACAACCCAAAGGAGTACATGGCAGGGAAAGAATACAGGCTTGGGTTTGGTGTGTTCATTCTGCCAGATTATGCTACATTTCCACTTTCCAGTTTTAATTTTTTCTGATGCCTTCCTGTTATATAACTGCACTTTGTGCATCCAAGACCTGCCGTTAATAATTCTTAAACAGTCTCCACATGAACATTGTTGGGTGTTTATTTATTTATAGCGCTGCTAGTCCCCTGTAGAGGCATGAACTACTCTAGCGCATACAGGAGAGAATATGTCAAGTAGGAGGTGGTGGAAGCAGCAGAAGAGGATGCATTTATCAGTGAATTAAGCACTCTAAATTATTTTCTTCAGTATTTGACCTGAATTCCTTTATCATGCTATTCATGACTATCTGTAATTGTTGCCATGGTGGTTGTGACTGCGATCTGAATCTTTGCAGCTGAAAAAGTGAACTAAGCACCTTAAGCAGAAGACAAAGCCTGAAACCAACATGTAAGGACAAGCAAATTCCATGGATAAGCACAGAATGCATAACTGCATAATTGATGTGCATCTGGAACTGAGAAAATGATGGATGCCTCAGTGACTCAAACAAAAAGCCAGAAGGATGTTACACTACTAATAGAAGAATGAAACCTTGCCTAAAATTTCATTTTGCAGGAATGTGAATAGCTTCCTTTTTTTATTATTTTTTTATTTTTAAAATCTGAAACAGAATGTTTTGGTTTGTTTTAGATGTTAAATTATTTATTTTTTTATTTAATACAACATTTGTTAGTTGTAACATGATGTTTTAAAATGAAGGAATAAATGTAATTGTGAAAATATCAGAATGACAAAAACTAAACAAAAACTGTACACTATTTCCATAGTACTTCACTGATATTATTCAGGAGAAAATAATTTATGGTCTAATTTTAAAATGGAAACAGATGATGTGCCTGAACAATAATTCTTCTTTTCCCCTCTGAAATTAAGTATTTTTAAAAGAATTGCTACAATTCTATGAGTTAAACATAGTGATTTATCTTATCATGCTATACAGTGATTCAAACCATAATATCTATCATATAATTGCGCATCATTTATCACTGCCTAGAATGCCTCGTCACCTCCTTATTTCATTCTTCAGTCTACTGAGTCTTTAATGTTACATATTTTATTATTTATTGATGCTTATTTATTTTATAGCTCAGAGAAACAGGGTTAAATTGCCAAAGTCAGATTGTCCCTAGCCCTTAAAGAAGAACATGATATTATTCTGTGTAGATGACATCATACACAGTGTTAACATACCTAAATCACTCAAAGATGGTCAGATCAGCAGAAAATAAGCTCAACGCACTGTGGACTTTTCTCACAGTGAGCATGTAGCAAGAACTAAAAACGAGCTAGAGGAAAGTAAAACAGTCTGGAGGAGCTTTGAAAGTATTCCAGATAGCCAGACATCAGAGGAGCATCGGGCATGATAGCAGGAGAGTTGTACATTGTGTTTTCAGCAACTCTAATTTCTCTGCGTGCGTCCTGTGAACTGTATTCAGTGATACTCTTCTGTTTGGGCAGTGGTGTGTTTCTCCTGCTTCTGTGACTGAGACTCATTACTGCAAGTGCTTCCATGTAGACTTTTTTCCCCCTGTTTCTTTCCCAATTGTAACTGGCAGTTTGAGTATCCAAACTGAGTAACCATAAGAACAGAAGAGCAGCACCAAAGACCCACATTTTCTAACAATAGAACCACTCCATAAGGAAGTTATGAGGAGCAGAAAACAGAAAATTAGCCTGATATGCCTGGAAAAGCTTGTTTAGCTGTTAGATACTGTGATCACCGGCTCCTGGGTCAGGGTTTGAGCTTTGTGATGAAACTCCACTCATGGTCCTTTGACGGGAAGCAAATATTCAATCCTAATCTTATCTCAAAAGATCTGTAAGTATTAATATAGAATAACAGTTCTTAATAGCAGTCTTCCCTGGTTTCCTATATATTTCAGTGCACTTCGGAGTGCTGGCTACCAGAGAACAGAGAATTTAATTTAGTACATATGTGCATAAGAAAGTGCTCACTTGCAGATCAAGGAAAACAAAAATTATACATATTTATGCCAGAAATAATTGGATAATAGACTTCAAAAATATGTGCCATTCAGGAAACACAGGGAAATTGCAAGTATTATAGAAATTGTAGCTATTACAGAGTTATACTAACACTGATAAAATTGTTAGCACTTATCAAGAGACAATGGAAGAATACATAGTCACATTATAAGAAAAGTTAGTGTCTGCAGTAAAATTGCTCATCTCTATGTGTATATGGATTGCAAATACAAAGAGAATAAAAGCCTTTAAAACTTTTTATTGTTAAACAAGAAGGCAGGCAAAAATAAAACATTTTTTTCAGAAGATATTAGAATAATCTTCAAAATAAAGCAGCCAAATAGGTTAGTTCTGCCTGTGTAACATTAACTGGTGACTTGTGAATATATATTTAGAATTACTCTGGGGTTTGTCCTGAGGGTAAAGTGCAGACCACAGATGCACTGGGCAGTGATGTGTCACTTCAGAGCTTTGAATCCTGTAAGAAAATGAACAGAAACATCAAGTGCACATGTGTAGGAGCTACTGCCCAAGGCCACGTTGTCCACCAGGCACTGTGTGGGCCACCTGGTACCTTTCACATCTAGGTGTGAATATCTACCTTCCTAGATGACACAAAGAATGAATGGTTGCCATATCTGTGGGGCCAGCCATGCCAGGCTCCTACTGATCTCTTCAGTGGTCTTGGGAAGGTGACTTATGGTGCTAAATTCACAACAGAGCATTGATCTCCAGGTAAATGTGAGCTCAGTTTTCTCAGAGGAGCAGGTAGGATTATCAGACGGGCCCAGGCAGGCGGGAGAAAAATGCTTCTTCCAGAGCTCTGCTCTGTTACTTATTGGCTTTCTTACAATCACCAAGACCTTCTTGGCATGACAAATCAATAACCATCAGAAAATTATCCACCTTTTTGGCTGCACATACGTATATTCATATGTACAAATACATAAGTATTTGCATATCTAGAGAGAGATCTATACTTATGTATAATGTATGCAGCTTTTGAGAGTTTTCATCTATCACATGCAGGGCCCAGCTTAACAAAGCACAGGATGCAGTGTCAGAGGTGTGCAGCTTGCATTGATCCCACTGAGAAGGTTATCATGTAAGAGCAAATATATTTTCCTACAGTGCTAAGGCAGCCAATACCACTGGGTAGGACTCTCACATGCTGTTTCTCATAGAGTGCATCTTACAGACCTCATTTATAGACTTGGGACTTCTCTTACCTGGTTTATTGAAGTATCAATCCATATCAACAGGTTTTGTTTTCAGGGCACATGAATATAACATGTCCTGCTGAGAGAAGGAAAGTTGTATTTCAAAGACTGGTCTGAAACTCCTGATTAGTGCTAAAGAAATCAATTTAACACAAGGAAACTTTATAAAAGTCTATTCACTCTGCAGAAAATAAGTCTGTTATTCCATGGGGAGGTAAATGAAAGAAGAAAGCATCTATCCAGATAGCTTCTACAAGATTTTTCTTCCCTAAAGGGTCCTTCTGTGTGTAAATTAAACCACTGTACTTAAAAATGGTTGGCTCGAAGAGAGAGTTCTTTGTTTTAAAAAGTGAATCTCTATTGTACATATACCTCTGGGTCCTATCGTTTGTAGATTTATTTTATATAAGATGTATATAGTATTTATTTAATTTATTACTCAAAAAGAGAGGGAACCTACTGTAACATTGCTGTTTGATTTAAAAAAAAAAGTTATGGATCTCTTGGAGAAAGTTTGAAACTCTAAGTGGAAAAAAAGAAATGACAAATGTTGAAAGAACATAAAAACCTCATATATAATAAACAAACAATTTATATATATATTATTTTTAAGGAAATACTTTGTTAACATCTAAACACGTGAACACAGGGGTTTTTTTGTTTTGTTTTCAGCTTTTTTCCTTGGGTGATTTTTTTTTAATATTTCATAATTTTTTGCTTCTGTCTTGGAAAAGCTGCTGATTTGCCCCAGGGAAAATATAGATGCCTCATGCCATCATATATCCACTTTTCCTTGATTTTCAGGTGTTTTAGGAAACATAGGCAATCAAGAACAGCTTTGTTGCTGCCAGCAAGTTTTTCTTGGTGTCACCCTGCATGGTATCATTGATTCAGCCGTGTTTGTGTATTTGTTCTGCAGGGAATCTCGTCAAATATTTGACACGTGCTGGGCCAAAGAAGCAATATTAGAATCCACATTTGCGCAGTCCAGATCTAAAAATCACTGGTGTTAAGGTCTCTATTTTTCAAAATGTCTATCCCTGTGTGCAGAATTCAGGCTGTGACTTTGTCTCAAGCACCCACTTTCTTAAGCTGGTCTGACCCTAAATCTCATCCTCACACCCTTAACAATCAGAAGGATTTCTGGATGGATATGACCCTGAGAACCAGAATCCAGCTTCAAAGTTGAATCTTCGAAATTGGCCCTCCTGCTTGAGGAGTTGTGGACCAGAGGGCCTCCAGGATTTCCTTCTGGACCAATCATTCTAGAATTTCCCAGGGCACGTGGAGTGTAAAAAAGGAGGCAAGAAAGGTGACCTTACTGGCTTAAACCTACTATGTAAAGATGTCCACCCCCAAGGGAAGTCTTTTAGGGTCTGCATCCTGGGACTGATAGGATACTTACTTAGAGGTGACTAATTGTAAAAAGACAAAAAAGTTAATGAAGTCCACTTCTAGTAGTTCCCAGACTGGCAAAGTGAAAGTTTATGTGACTGTAATAATTAGCACTCCCAAGCTGTTGACGGATAAATAACTTCTTCCTTAGACTTTTCTGCACATCCTTCTCAGTCACTTGTCAGTCTCTTGTCCTGTCAATTCTGGGTTTTGCTACAGAGGATTATGGAAATTCATGTCAATTAAAGCTACTTTTGTTTGAAATTAAACATTACTTTTAATGCACACAAACTGCTAATTATGCAGTTAATTTTTAGATCAGATGTTTACTAAACGAATTGTTTGACCTCTAGCAAAGAAATTTTCTGCAGGAGCTGTCAAATAAAAACATTTTAGCTAAGATATACAGTATGTGGTTTTCAACTTTGTGAGTTAAATTCTGCCGTGACTTCTGGCCAAATGTTCACTGTAGTCAGTGGATTTGAGTTGGCTATGGAATAGAGTTCAGTTTTGTGACATAGTTTGTAAATGAAAAAAACAAAAACCCCAACCCCAAACTCCAGGGTTATTTGTAGCCTCACAACAATCAAACAGTAAAACTGACAACACAGAAACCTGTTATGATATCACCATCTGATATCATAAAATCAGTGCTGAGTTTTTATTTTTGCATTACCATTACCACTGGATTTGAAAGCAAAACAGAAATAAACACCACAAAAGGGATCTACAGCAAACCAGTAGGGAAGGATGTTAAAATGCTCTTCATCAATCTGCCAGAGGGGCAAGACTGGACTGGAACAGTTAAAACTCAAAATTTTATTAAAAAATTAATTGCTGGAATTTTTCTCTGCAGAAGAGGATAAATAGAAGCAATTTACACATGCTACATGTACAATGACAGGGACTTAAAATTATAATTTTAGGAAAGGTAATCTTGAGGGTGTTGGCTTAGTCCACCACTGACTCACCAGTGCAGTGACTGCCTTTTTCTGAGACGTGGTCCTTCATGTAAACGAAAATTCAATTCCACATAGATCAGTTTTCTGCAATACTTTAAAAAAACCATATTCATGCAAGCTCATTTCTTCTTACCTCTTCCAGTGGATTATAATCAAGCCTATTTTTTGGCTGTGTGAACAGTCATCAGTTGAAACTTATTCTTTCTTCTACATCTGACAATCATCTTTTTGAAAGTACACAATGGGAAAGTTCCCAGGATGGCACTGTAATAAACAAAAGTCCTAAATGTGAAGTTCCTGTAATGAGTTACACCTCCAATGCTGAATGCACTGGGCTTACATTTTGTGTTTTCTTAGCAAAACTTAACAATGACAGAAGCAGAAATAATAATCTTCTCTTCTTCTGATTGACACGTGTTCTTTTACAGCACAAAATGCATCAGCATAACCACGCTACAATACCTTTAATCTCTTTATTCCTTGGCTTTGTGCCTATTAACCCAGCATTTCAGTTTTGGAATTCAGCAGCATGAGAAGAGACGGGTAGAAAACCAAGGTCAAATTAACTGCAAGTGAACAAGAAACACATCCTATAACCTCCTTTTTAGATTTTTTTTTTTATTTTTTTTTGTCTTCCTTGTTTCCTTTTTAGATCGTATGCTATTTTACATCATAATAAAGATTCTGCGAGAAACAGGAAGGCCTTAAAATGTGGACTCCCGGGCTGGTCACAGGTTTCATTTCCAAGTTTTTGCTGTGCAGCTGTGTGGTAACAACTATTTTGAGCTACGTGGCTTTACTGGCCACTGCTCATGTAGTTTACAGGGCATGTCTACTGAAAGGGTAAGGAGTGACAAGAGCCATTTCCCACCATTGCAACGTTGCATTATGTAGTCCTTTTGCTTTTGTGGATTTTTGTCAGCCTGTGCTAGACTACTTGAGTACTGCTGAACTCTTGGCCAGCTGAAGGCAACTCAAGATGTGCCTGAGGCGAGATGTGCATTGTCAGCCCTTCAGCACGCAGTGTACGCGAAAGACACACACACTTCAAAGACACAAACACTTCAGAAGGTACCTACAAGCCCTTCAGTAAGATTAAAGATGGAATTTGCACACCATTTTACACATATGGATATATTTTTAATAGGAAGCACTAGGCTTTCCTTTTGTGTGTGCTTTCAGCTGTGCTAATTGTCCTGCTATTTTCTCTCTCAGGGAACTATATGAAGGGTAGTGCTATTGTAATTTTCTGTCACAATTTCAAAATCACTGGTTTGGTTATGGTGGGTCTGGCTGACAGGAAATCTCTGTTTTTCAGAGATTATTGAGAAAAATAAAAGTGTAAATGTAGATTCAGCATAAGTGTAAATTGAATGTAAAGCTTACTTTGAGTTTTACACTGAATATTTAAATCCATACAAGGCCATATTGTGCCTTACAGAGGATGTGAGGAACAACTGAAAGGATTCAGTCTGACTGCAGAAATGATAATGCTCTCAAGAAACAAGGTCCAAAGATCCTTGGTATCTCACCATAGAAGTAGAATGAAATGAAGATAATAATGTAATTTAAAATAGTACTTATCTTATGGATAAATACTAAGGCCTCTCTTGGGCTCTGTATGCACAAACAAGACAGAAAAGGTGTCAAGTCTGTGTTAACATTACATCTGAGGAGGACAGCTGTCCTCCGAAGCAATTAGAATACCTAGCATACCGTGGATACCTGCCATCTCATGTCCATATTGACTGTATTAGCAATCACTGCTCAGTTGGAATTTCAAAAGAATACAGATCCCAGCTATCTTTTCAGCCCTCACCACCATTTTTTTCTAGCAGGAAAGGCTGTCTCGTCCACCTGGAGTTGGTTACAGTACAGCAGTACATAGAGAGTATAGATAGAGGCTATTGGGTCAGACATAGAGTAAAAATCTTTTTGGGTATTTTCTACATGAAGAGTGTTTTCATGTGGACCAAAGGATGTCACTGAGTTAGATAAAGTGGATGAAGAACTTGGCCTTGATCTTGATAGTTTCCTAATCCAGAGATGTAGAAGTAGGTAGTGAGTCTTACCCTAAGCTTAGGTCAAACTCTGAGACCTTCATATTTTTACCTGGAGGAGTAAGGGAGATAGTGAAGAGGAAAAACTATTTTTCAAAGCAATTTTAAAAGAGTGGAAGTGCATTATTTGGAGATAAAACTATTATCCTGAGCATCTAAAATTAGAAGAGCCTAATATTTCTAGCTGGTGTAGACTTGTGAGTCTATGTTGTATAATATTTATAAAAAGTAGAAACTTTCTGGATGACTGTACCTTGCCACTATTTAGCATTTGTCCTTGCACTTCCATGATCCACCTTGCTGGTCTAGCCTTTGTGATGTTTCTTGATGACACCTGAGCAGTCAGCCATTCAGTTGACCTCCATCCCTACTCACTTGCAAAGTGGTTCTTAAATGCTGTGGGAAGTCTTCACACTGGTGGATGCAACTTGATGTGGGCAGATCAAATACTATATCTGTTGGTGTAAATATTCCCTTCTACATCCATGGCCTTTGTACAATTGTACAGAATGGACATACCAACAATGTTTATGGAAGTTGGGCTTATTATTCATGATATCTCATTTCTTTCCTTTTCCAGAAGATTATGTTGCTCAGCTGTATTTATACACATATTTAGAAGACCACATATGTAGTTTTATTAACTGTAAATGCTCTTTCATTTTTTTCTGGGGTTTTGTTTGTTTGGTTTTTTGCCTACTTAGAAATTGCAAGCACACTGCAAGCAGACAGACCAGGGCATGAAAGATGGGGAAGGAAAAGATGTTTGCTCTGATACAACTGACAGTCGTGCAATTAAACTGCCAGGCTAAAAAAAACCAACATGCTTTACTTGTCTAAAGAATGATTTCAAGCCAAGCACATTTTGTACTGCACATTCAAGGAAGTAATTAGCATATCTGGCATTTTAATAGCCTAGGTGATGGGCAACAAGATATTAGTCACTGCAAATAGCTGCAGTTTGTGACTAAAGTAAATTACACGGATGGTTGTTTGACACCATTTATTTGGTGAGAAAGAGCACATAAATGCATCTAAATAAATTAGAATGCAAAATTATGTTTCTCCCTTCCTTTTGAGAACAGGATTAAATTTATTGTAATAATTTTTACATGCTTGCCTCACACTGGCTTGTTATTTTTTTTAGACTAAATGGGCCAGGGACAGTGGGCAATCACAGATCTCTTAGCCTGTGCATTAGCCCATTGGCTCTAGGAGCAGCAGGGATGGGGATTGCTCTATCTGAGTCCATGCTTTGCAGTGATGATATAGACAAGTCCACTAACATCTCATATAATTTTCTTCTTGTAGGACTCTGTGTTCCTCAGGTCAATTAAGAAACAATTCATCTGAATCAGTTAATCATGAAAATACAGGTGTGATACAAGATCCAGTGCACAGAGGTGGCAGGGTAAGGAAATTGTTGCAAGGAACTGCACTCAGGTCTAAAATCTCAGCATCAGACAGGAGGCAAGTTAGCCATGGCACTCACACTGGATATCCTGAGATCAAGGATAACCACACAGTACTTTTTTCTGACAGAAACAAAACAAAAGTCAAACTGTAGAAAGGAAATTCTTGCTTGGGGTTTAGTCTTCTTTCCAAACATTGCCTTCCATAAAATTTCCACTGAGTGTAATTGTTTGAGTCTTCAAAAAGTCTGTGTGTCCCTGCATACTCCAGCATAGCACATGCTCATCTGACACAGTGTGACCGGCAGATCTGATACAATAGCAATAAGTATGTGTCAGCTCAGATGTGACAGCAAGTTCAGAATTATCCAACCACACTCACTAGATGAGTCTTAATAAAAGTAAGGTCACAGCTGTATAGCAGATCTCTGTGCAGTGGAGATACTAACAAAAGCTTATTGCTAAATTACACTGTTGATACAGATGCCTTGACATTGGTCCGTGGCTGTAAAACATGCATATCATCTTTAACAAGAGGCTAATCTTAGATAAAACTTGCTGTAGACTAAGTGATAGAAGAGACATAGCAAACCATTTCACATCTGGGAATGCAGAGGTTATTTGTTTCACCTAAAAAAAAAAAAAAAGCCATCTGATTTTGGGCTCATAGTGAATGTCAGCTGTGATTATCAAGATTGCTGCTGTAAGCAGGTACATGTAGGCAGGTATCCTTAGGCTAATTATAGAAAACAGATAAAGCAGCATGTTACCCGCATCTACTATTGATTGCATGAGAAACTCTGGGTATATAAGAGCCTCTGAAGAAGGGATCCAAGAGGAACATGTTTACTTTTCTTAAATATTTCAAAAGGCATCAAATCAGCTTAGCTGTTTGTCAGAGGGCTCATTTTCATTTTACTGATCAAATCAAATTGAACTTCAGTAGTCTTAGATATAGTGTTCTTGGAGCAGTCATCTATTGGGAATCTGTCTGTATAGTACTTGCTGGCACAAATGTTAATATCTTTTGTGGAGAAACACAGACATAGAACTGAAGACTCGCAGGTGGAATTACAGTTTATACGTAAGGAGGAACCACAGGGAAAATTTAATTCTCTTCAGGGGAAATATTCTCTTCAGAAGGGATTGCATTCTCTTTTATTTATCAAAAACTTCTTTCCTCCTGCTGCTTTTATTTTGATTCTTTCCTGGCTCTCTGCTGCAGTTCATGCTTTATAAATTGGCAGTGGGAACACTGCATGCTTCCAAATTCTCACTGCTGCAAGTGTTCTTCTTGTTCATTCAAGAATTAATCCTGCACCTGGAATACAGTTATACTCCTATTCCTAGCCCAGGTAGCCACTGTGAACTGAACTATTCAGCTTTTTATTACTGACATGGACGAAAGTAAGATTATTACCTGATCTGAATATTAGGACATGTACAGCTATATATAGTCCTTGTGTTCAAGGTCTCTTCTGGAAGAGCATGACATGACTGGGAGATACACCAGACTGGGGTTGCTCACCAGAAATAATTGATTTGGGTGCTGTTAATGGAGTCTGTTCATACTCAAGCTGATTGCCCCACTGCTTTGTTCCAGTCCAGGGACATCATCCCTGGGTTGACAGAAAATCTTTTCTACTGCAGTCTGAGAAGTGTGGGCATTTTGAACATTTAAACATGTCTGTACAAACTGCAATACAAGAGTGAGGCAAGCTGGAGGGGTTTTTATGCTTTCTCATTTTTTTTTTTTAGCCTGCAGAATTACTTTAAAACTTTTTCAAGTAATAAATGTGTAAAACTGAAAAAAAATTATTTGTCCTTTCGATGCCACATTGCCAAAATATATGTTATCTATGGCTAGTATTAAATTGTGCTGGTTTAATGTTTTTTTGTTTGTTTGTTTCTTCTGGGCTTTTTTTCTGGTTGAGCTGCCTAAGATGATGATCTCATAATTTGTAATCTTCACTACTTCCACATGTAGTTCTTCTGGTGCAGTTTAGCAAGTGAAATCGGACACTGCTGTTTGAGTTGGTGGAGGCATCACCAGGTATATTAGTCAGCAACTAGTTCCATAGTGTGTATTCTTCACAGGATATTATATTTAAGCTAAACTTGAATTAAATATTTTTATTCTTTTTTTTTCAGAATACTTAGGCAGTGAAAAATCTAGTGAAAAACAAAAACTGTAAGAAGAAAAGTAGCAAGAGAAAGTATTCAGAATGTGTTGAACGACTGGAGAATGCACATGAATATAGGAGTTAGCTTAAAATAAGCCCAGTTGACAACAATGTCAGTGTAAGTAGATGAGGTTTAATTAGAATCAGGGAGTAATTAGATGTAAGAATAGAGTAACTTAACCATAAAGAATCTTCTTCACTCAGAATGCAAAGGTGACAAGCAGATCATGAGCATTAATGGTGGCAGCCAGTTGTGGGGTGACAAGTCTGAGCCATCTAAGAATGAGGTGTTCTGCATCCCATCCTGTAGCACTCAATGCTTGGAGTCACTGTGGAAGAGACTGGTAGAAAGGCAGAAGAAAGGCCATGTCTGTAATATCCAGGTCTGCAATTTTCATGTCCAATCTTATGAGAGTTACTGTATAGGAAACTCCAGAATCATTTTAATAGAAACAGATTGTTCTAAGCATGTATGTGCAAAATGAAGAAAAAAAAATTGTTTATTAGCAATTAGCAGTTTGACAGGATATTAACTGAGACAGTAAAAAAGGGAGTTTGAAAGAGTTTTTTCAGCGGTGGCATTTGTTCAAATTCAACAAAGTAAACAATCTTTTAAACAGCAAGAGGGCACAAAGAACATGAAATATAAATATCACAGGTTTAAAAATCAACATGCTATCAGGGTATGAGGACAAGCAGAGGAAAACCAAATTGCTGGTTACAGTAATGATTTGATTTTACACAAATAGTCTCATAAAGAGCAGGAATGATTTCTTCATAATTACAGCATGACACAAGTTACCTTAATCTTCATATGCCTGTTCAGGGGACTGCAGTGCATGAAGAAATGTACCAGAAAGCCAGCGTTGTCATTGTAGTGTTTGGATACAAGGTAAGATGGAGCAAAGGGAAAGGGATATTTTTCTATTTTCTGTGACAAAAGAGGAAAATTCTACCTTTATATTTATTAAATAAGTGCTCAGCAACTTGAGGAATATGAAGTTGATGCAGCTGAGGGAGGCAGAGGGAGACTGAGGGTGTTTAGAGGCTACCACTATAAGAAGTAGTTTCACATGCTCAAGGGTGAGCAGAACTATTTGCCCATGCAGATGGGTAGGACAGGGAATTAGTAAGGTAGCTTTGGCTCTGCTCACACTCTTTTCAGCTCAGGGATCTTAACTGTGCCTTTCATAAAGAAGAAACTAACCTGCAAGTTCTTACACATAATCTCTTCAGTAATCCATCAAAAAAATCCTTAGCTTTAGTTGCCATATTGCTTCAGAAGTGATGGGAACTACAGACTTTTCATGAGTGTAAATGTAATGCTCCCAATCCCAATAGTCACAAATTCGTAGGACTATTTAAAAATGCATGTGGTAGTGAATGTCAGCATTTACATATTACCTGAATTTGTAGTCTTCCAGGTATGCTTCAGCTGCACTTTCAAATTTATGGCACAATGATAATGGTGACATTAACTTTAATAAAGACTTAAAACCCGGTACCTTCTTGTAGGGTCAAACGCTGAAGTTTTGGGAAACAAAAAAAGCCAAACCCCTTGGAACAAACACCATAGGATTCCTAAGAAAGCTGAGATACCTGGCAAATCCCTGTTCAAAAGGACTGGGTCTGTATTTTCATTTCCTTGTATTTTCATGTTCCTTGTACAGACAAAAGCCCTATACCAAGGTTAAAACAAAGGCTGTGGTAGTCTTGAAAGACAATAGTTAAATCTGCCTCTTTGAAAACCCTTTACAGATTGTATACAGCTCTCAGTACACCAGTGCTCCTCAGAAACAAGAACTGAACAATGTTACCTTGGAGTAATCATCGTGGAGAGCAATGGGATTGTTCCGGAAACAGGACTGTCAACTGCAATGAATCCACCTGTATATTCGGAAACTTTTCTTTGGATCCGGAGAGCAAGAACACTCTTTCTCCTGGGAAAAATATACTTATGTATGCAGGGAGATGATATATCTCTCTGTATATCTAATTTGTTTCTCTGGAATGCATAGTTATATTTGAAACAAAATGCTTACAATTTGAACGTACGTTCCAAAGTAAGAGGTTTTATTGGTGTATTAAATCTAAATAATACAAAGTGACACTGAACACTCAAAGTAATTTGTCTGACTGCTGTCACCAAGCATTTCTTCTGAAGATAGATGATAAAACTCCTTGAGTTCTTCTGTTTCCTAGGTAAACAGCTGAAGGAAATGTATCTGTGTTCCTCTATTCTTGCCCTAGGGCATTTTGATTAATATTGACATCATCAAGGCCTGTGCCAGTAGACCAAAAGAAAAATAACATATTCTGGTGACTAATCCAGTAGTGACAGCAGCAAGCAGCCTGAATTCAACACAGAAAAAATATTTTTAGTGGATTTCTCATGAGTCTAGGACTGAAGCCAGCACTTGGCAAGTGTCATCACTCACCAGACAATCAGCTGGAACTTTGAAAGCTTTTGAAGATATGAAACAATATATTCTTACTCTTTAGCACCTCACCTTGCACAATCAGTTCAAAGATAGTTCTATTTTTAAATTCAACTTCTTTGGGCAAACCACTTATTTAGACATATCTGACTGTCTGCACTGTTGAGCACACGAAGTTGTATAAACAAAACCAAGCAACAGCAGCTGTGGTAACAGTTATAGAATCAAAATCACATTACTTTCACTAGAATTCAGTATGTTCCATTTCCTTCACTTTTCCTTCCTTCCCCCCTTTTTTTTTTTTTCCAACTCCGCATCTATCTAGTTGGGTTGGAAGTGTTTCAGGAGAGCAGATGCTGAAGTACTAGGCAGACAGTAACCCTTGCAACTGAAAATTATGTTGATAGGAAATGACGTGTGCTGATGGGACTCCACTTTTGCTGAGCATAGAGGAGTTGAGTGCCGCTGATTGCTTTGAGGACAGGACATAAACGTTCAGAGGAGAGTGGAGTCAAGTTCTTCCTCTTCATACAGGTTAGGGAAGTAGAGAAGATAGGAAAAGGGCTAAGTTTGGCTTTTTCAAAGTATCATTTCAAATGGAAATGAACTCGACTGATCAGATAATACCTTATGCTTTCCTTCCCAAAGCAAAAAGAGAAGCCACAAAGACAGTGAAATGTCATTGAATACACTTCCCCAGGCTGATTCCGGATTGAGGAAGTTCTTCCTCTGGGGAGGGAAGCAAGGCTCAATCCAGTCACCTAAATATCAGCCATGAAGCATGAAGGAAAGGAAACAATTGAGGGGTGCAGAAGGCTTTCGGGTGACATGCCTGAAAGGCGACAATACAATAGTTCCCTCCAGTCCAATCCCACAGCTTGCCGTGGTAGGGTCTCTAGATGGAACAAGATGGGAGTTTACATTCATCGGTAAATGTGAAAGAATACAGATGTGAGTGCCTTAGCCACATATACTGCCCGTGAGGCAGGAGAAAAAAAAAAAAAAAGCTTTAAAAGATTTTAATTTCGTAATATATTTACACATTCATACAACATGGACATTGAAAACATTACTTGCAGATGTTCAATTAGTTTTCTGAAAGCTATGCTTGGTATCATTTTAAGTGAGTATGTAGCCTGTATTTGTCTGCATAATAGACCTTAAACATCCAAATTCAATAAGAATTCAATGTAAATATTTAAATCTAATTATTACTAGCAGGCAAGCACACAGATAAATATTACCAGACAACAATGTCAGTCAAAATTACACAAAATTCAGTGCACTTGGAAGATAATCAGAGTTCATATTAGCTTGTGAGTTCTTTATGCAGTAAAATGGATACCAAAATTAGCTTATATTACCATGCTGTAGGCAGGTTATCACAATCCTCTAGCTAAGACCCCATGTGTCACCATGAATGGGTAGCATCAGACAGCTTTACTTCTCTCATTTGAAAGAATTAGAAAACAAGCTCTACTGCTACTCAGATAAATGGTTCTATATGCCTGACTGACATTTGCTTTTCTGCTAGAAATATTTGTGTAAAGTCACTTTAAAATCAGGGCAAGGGAACAAATGAAAGTCAGCTGAGAGAAACCAAACACTGTGCAGTTTGACAACACATTTTTGTTTTCTTTTTCTTATCTCTCCTGGATTTCTTCCTTCTGTCTTATCCCAAAGGCTGCTTCTCTGAAACATCATAAATAGTGGCTGAATTTATAGTTATGCTGATCTCATTAAGAGCCTTTGTGCCACAGCTAAAGCATGTGAGCCAGTTTCTGCTGCCAGTGAAAATATTTGTGAGACAACGAGAATGATCCCCTGTGTTATTGCAGTGGATGGTTATTTTGAATATATAAGTAATTTCATGGAACTTGTGAAGAAGATAAGGAAATATTTTTTTCTAATGCTTTCCACTATTTTGTGGTTGCGTGATGGGTTCAATTCCCAAACTTTAACCTCAGTGGATTGGTTTCATCAAGCTTTAGGAATTAAGAACTGATCAACAGTTTAGGAATAAAATTTTATACATAAAAAACAGGTATACATTTCCAGAAACACCCACTTTCAGTTTTTAGCCGACAGCCACAACTCCAAAACAAAGCTTTGCTCCAACTCCCTCCTGCAAAACACTACTCCTGATTGTATGCCCAGGAAAAAGTGACTGTCAATTCCCTGTGCCAGTGCGCTGCCTGGAGGTGATGCTCTCCAGCCAGGAGAGCATGCCCACCTTAGCTGTTAGACTTGACATTGTCTAAATCACAGCACATTTAAGTGAGAAGCACGAGCTACAAAGGAAAATCAGCAAGGAATTGCTTGATGTTGTCTCTCTGGATACCTTCCAGGTCTGTAAGGTTGGCTGCTGTGCCGGTCAGGGCTCCGGCCTTAAGGACCCGGGTACAGGTACTTTTTTGTTTGGCTGTAATCTGCTAATGATGAGGAAGGTGGTGGGTGACTAAGATGGTTAACTACCTCGCTTCAGACTGACTTGGTATCACAGGGATTTTAGCAGGATGTTTTCTTAAAAAAGCTATTTAATGATCCTATATTTCAGGGATGACCAAAACTAATAGTTGTGGCTTGGTTTTTACCAGCTGGATTTAACAAATATATCCTAAAGAATAAGGCTAAAGGACAGACAAACTTATTAGGCAGGTTTCTTTGTGGACTTAACGGACACAGAGCTCAGAAATGAAGAGCTGAAATGTCAAGAATTCCCAAATGTAAATTCTAATTTAAGTTAAATCTAAGTATAAATGGGTCATATTTCCATATTTTGTTAATCTATTACAAATCCATTATTTTATATTTCAATACTTTATATCTCAATATTTTTAGGGATTTTTTTCTGTGCTACTGAAAAAAATAATATTCAATGAGTGAAACACTATCAACTTTGCATAAAAGGTGTCTACCCAATCCCACTATTGCAAAGACTTTACAAATAATTATTTTTTATATAACACCACATATGGTATTTAATACATAAAGTCTCAGATATTGACTTGATTCCAGAATCTCAGTGAGTACTTCATAGCAGTCAACCTTACAGAAAGTCTTCTTCAGTCAATCCAAAGAAAATTTTTAACCTGAAATGCTTCTCTGTGTTTGAAATTATATTAGGGCTGGGACAGACAACAATCTCTTGTCAATCTCATTCACTCTTTGGAACAAAGCAATTTTCTTCAATATTTTCCTTGACAAACAGCATTGGACAAAAGAGAATTTATGTTGAAAAGCTATGAAAAAAATTAAAATGGGAAACTATGACTGGTCACCTTAACTGGAAATACACTATTCCATGGCGTGTATGACACAGACACAAAGAGAGTTGTTATTTTATGAAGATGTGGAGTGTGAAGGCTGAGGGCGTAAATATATGTGCTGGAGAAGGCAAAAAAGCACCTTACTGTGAGTGAGTATGCTCATCACTTCAAAAGAAGAGCTTAGGCTGTGATTGCTCCATTTTAAAATTCCAAAGGGGAGAGCAATAGAGCAATTTAAGCACAGTGGGCATGTTAAGCAAAATCAATGCATTTGCAAATCAGAGCACTTGCACTGCTCCTAAAATGCCACCTTCAGAATGTGACAAATGATAAAAGATTTTTGTCTTTTTAATGCCATAGACTTAAAGCTTTTAAAATTATCTGTTTTGTATTACCATAACCAGCATTGTGATCAACTGGGCTGCATACAAGCAGCACAGAGAAGGGAGCTCATGCAGGACTTTTTGTTCTGAAAACACGTAAGTCTGTCATTTGACTTAAAAAACAGGTTCTGTTACCTACAGCAGTAGCAGCAGGAGGGCTTTTATTCAAATTTCAGAAAGGCAGAATAGACAATATTGTGAGAAAATCATATTTCTGTCTCCTTATCTGAACCAATGTATTTTAGCAGGATAAGAGGTTACTATTTATATTTTTTCTTAAAATCACTTTCTGTCTCCTTCTGCATCACGTCTTTTCCTTTGGGAGACTCTCGTGTACTCCATGCAGAGTACAAATCCATGTAGAGGAATGCTAGTTTTGAGGCCTAGAAGATAGGAGATCTGGATTCTGTTCTGATCCATGATTTTCTCTTCCACACTTTTAATTTTGTGTTAATAGTGTACACTGACTGAACAATAGTGCTCTTCTGTGTGTGCAAGAACACTTAATAATTTGCAAAATTATATCATATATGCTTTTCATTGGGCTGAAACATAGAACAATATGGCTTTTCACAGGAGCCATTATCCTCTCCTAAAACCGATAGGATGTAACTCTTAGTGCTTTTCTGAGCCAAGCTTGAAAAGGAGGCGAGAGATGCCAAAAGTTTCCCTAAACTGTAAAGCTGTCCAAAAACACATGGAGGTCTGAAAAGAACATATCATGGTGCACCACGAGCCCTTGCACTTGCCAGTGCAGGTGCAGGAGAGGGGTAGGGGCAAAGCCTCCCACCACACAGCACGACTTGCACCCAGTGCTGGGCTCGTGGCACTGCAGAAGGTGGGCACACACCTGCACCACCAGCCCGACACCCTCCCCGTGCAGCCTGCAGCAGCGAGCTGAGGAGAAGCCACCTCAGTGCCCTGGACAGCACCCATTTCTTGCTTCTTCGTTGGTGCAGAACTAACAGAAAAGGCTGAATCTCTCAGAGCTTTGTTTGCCTTCCTTTCTTATCCTCTTTTTTTCTGGACAAATCGGCTCCTGATTTCCCTTCTTGTTCTTGCACCATTTTAAGCTGCATGTTCTCTGGCTCCTCTGTGGGCTAGTAAATTTGATTATTGTAAGGAATGCAGATATATTCAGGAATGCCTGAAGTAGAAGGATTAGGACTTCAAGTGGAAATCATATTTCACAGACGGCAGTGAAATCTTAGTGGTGTTGTTTCTGTGCAAATTAAATTTCCAAAATAAATTAATTACAATCAGAACCCATCCCTCTAATGAAAATTCATATTTTATATATGAAAGAGGGAATATAAAGACAATGGCAAACTGAAATGACATTACCCTTACTAGGGAACTACAAGCAGGATTTTAAAGAAAACTGAAATCCTTCAATCAGAGATGTGAGCCAAATCCCTGGATTGAAGCAGAGAACTGAACTGCATTTAATACCTTAGCAAAAATTTGACTTGGGATAGATTAATGTTCAGCCAGGAGAGATCAGAAACAGGATTGGAACTTCAATAATATATATCTAATTTCACTTCAGGAGAATTACAAAAGTCTGCCAAAGGGCAATTGCTTGTATGTTGAACTTGGCTACTATTTTTACCCAGACAATAATCTCCAGTGCTGCAGATAGACTAGAGTGGTGTTTTTCCCCCCAGTGTTTATGATAGGAATTAAGCATCTGGTAGAAGGGAAAAAGATCCCATCCAGCTGAAACAACACCTGCAGCTTAGTTTTCATCTTCAAATAATCCTGTCCTTGTAAGTGTCAACAAAGGTCTGACACGTTTGAGCCTGTCCACCCTGGATCATCATTGCTTCATAAGGTGCTGCCTATAACACCAGTTCAATTTAAACATAAATTATATCCTATCCAAATCTGGCTATTTTTTAAATATTTATTGGTGGTAAAGTTCTTGTCTGTTTGATCTATATGATTACGGAACTAGGAACAAGGAAGATGAAAATTAGGCTTGTGTCTCTAAAGTGAAATACTTCAATATTCTTAAGCACTTTAAAAATATTAAACGATAATTAATCCATTATTTAAAATGTGGTCTAATGACTTTGAAGATCACAGTAAACATGATCATAGCAGGAAATTGAAGATAATGTGAAAAACATTACACAAAGTACTAGTTAAGAGTGGAGCTGCTTGATTTAATTGTTTTCATTCAAAGGCATTCTGTCTTGAACCTTGCAAAGCTGGTGGCAAAAATGTCCTATACCTCCTCATGGTGTGGAATTTTAAAGTAACAGTTTCATGAGAAGAAAATGTGTTGTCGTGACACTTGGATATAGGCAGGGCTGCTCAGCTTGGGGCAAAAAGGTTAAGAAGGTGCCTCTTCCTATCCATGGAGAATGAAAATTAATTGATTTTTGGTTTAGAGTTGATCTTAAGGCCACAAGCCAGTGAAAATATGCTGTTGGTGCACAAGGAATTCCATCACGGAAAACAGAGAGAATAAATAGGAAAAGATAATCTCAGTAATTATAATCCACTGATCCTTATTTACTTTTGAACAGTTTGCTGTTGTAAGAAAGACAAAAAGAAAAAGAATAATTTTAATCACTTTATTTCTTGTTCAAAATACATATGAAACAATTAGAATAAAATTATTTCAAATGAGTTCTTTTATTTTTCTTGTAATTTTTAAAATATAAAATTATCACAAACTGTACACTTCATAACATCTTTTGAGGTTTCATTGTTACATATTTTTTTTCAGAACTGACAAATAGATTCACACTTTCCAGAGAATACATTGTAAAAATACTGAAATGTGTTACAGCTCTCAAAGGCTAGTGCAAAAAAACCAATTTACTATCAGTAGTACAATTTATGTTGTCAAGTTTCACAAATGGCCATTTAGCGCATACAAAAAGCCAGTAACACAAGTTCAAAAAGTTTTGTTTTCTTGTCTCTATAACGCAGAAGCCAAGGATATTGACTTGAACAATGCCTAGGTATCAAATCACAGACTTCATTTAAAAAGTCACGTCATGAACACTGAATAAAGGGTACTAAAACAGTCAGGTATTTAATATTAGATCTTGGTCAGCCAACACCACATAGCAAGAAGAGACAAAATCTTAGAAGAACTCTGCAGTTCTTTGTAAGCTACATAGACTTGGCAACATTTCTGATCTAATCATAAAGATTATTTTAAAGGTAGGGAGTTAAATTAGAGTTTGGGCCAGTTAGGGCCTAATCCAGAACCTCTCACTGTCACAGCAAATATGCTTATTCTGACAGACATTGCTTTCTTTTAATATTTCAAAATACAAAGTGTTTAAATATTGAGTGGGAGTTTTTTTAGCTGTCAAAATTTCCTATGGCCAGGAACTCCATTTTAACTTCCTACCTTTTGAAGCATACACTGTGGAGAATGCCTTCCCCACAAACAAGCTTATACTAGAGAAACATAATGTTCTGTGCTGAAGAAAAGATGTGGCTAATTTCTATTCTACTTTCCCTGCTTCAGTTTTCATGAGGAGCACACTGAAGTCAGTCAGCTTGAATGCAGAATGGACTACAAGCTCATGAAAAGAAAGAAGAAGCATTTTTGGACTCCCCTTTCAGTAGCTAGAGGAGCATCTGGAGGGCTCAGAGGAACCAGTGCTGCAGTCCTGCTGCCTAAGGTGGTGAGGAACGGGCAGAGCAGGACAATGAAGAGATGCAATTTGGCTTCGCCCACTCTCATCCTGGCTAGCAGGGCTAGTCTAGTGTGGAGGGTGCTGCGATGTGCTTTTAGCACAGACTGCCTGTGAGACTTCCCACGTCATTCCAGTCCCAGCCAGCAGAGTACCTGAGTGGCTGCTCTGCTCAGCGTGCACACCCAAGACACTGTAAGTTCACAGGGACTTGCTTAGCAGGTCACAGTTGAAAAATATTTCACATGGTTTGCTGGAAAAAGGCCCTTGTGATTTCCACAAGAAAGTGGAGAAAGTACAAGTCAGAAGTGCATCTCCAACTCAGGATGCCAACAATGACTGTTCTAGGGGAGAGAACTAGCCAAATCCCATCCTCAGACATCTGCATTTAAGTCCAGCACATCTTACTGAAACTACTCACCTAAATACAGAAGAACAGAAAGAATGTAGACCCACACTTGGAAGAAAGAGAAACAAGGAACAATATTAAATATATATCTATATTTTTTCTTTCTCTGGAGAAATAGTTTTCTATTTATTTAGCAAAAGTAAATTTCTTCAATATTTTTCCATAGAAATATAGACTGAAAAGAAGTGCTTTATATCTAATGTGCAACAGGACTATCTAAAAGTTACATATGAAAGGTTTAGTCTATACAGACACCCTCTGAGCTTCAAAAGCAAGATGGCATCATGTGGAAACCGTAGGCCACCGTTAAAAAGGAAAAATCCTGTAAAAATATGTTACCTCCATGTCTTACTACATAGACTAGACATTTTTATTTTCCAAATCAGGCAGCTGAGGCTCTTATTTCTTACTAGAATTAGTAAAATCAGCATTTGCAATAATAGTTCATACCTTAGAGATGCACTGAAGATGTCTAACATAGTCTGAATTGTCAGTGACAAAAGTGAGAAAAATCCATGGTGGATGTAAGAGAAATAATTCTATTTGCCTTGAGACTCCTTATGGGGTTCATTTCATAAGATGCTATGATACGTCATCACATGCAACCTGATGCAAAGTGAACTGAAATCAACAGCAGTGGTCCTGATGGATTTCAGTGATGGAGTGGACGAGTGCATAATGCTGTGCTTTGAAATGAAATGACATATTAAAAAGACCTACAGAGTGATTTTGGTGGATGTATTTAATGGTCTATTGACATGATATTAAAAAAAAAAATATTTCCATTTTAACTAACACAAGAACAATTTCCCTATAAAGTAGCAAGTGAAAGACCTAAAAGAAAGATCCTTTTGAAAGCAAGCCATAATTTTTGTATATTGGAAATAAAGTCATGAATAGATTTTGGTAAGCTTTTGTAGCAATGCAAAATATATAAATGTGTATTGTTAATACTACACCTTAAGAGGCTGAAATGAATCCCTTTTATGTGCTATATTAGTTTAATAAATATTAAAACTACATTAAATACATTTACCATTTTGTGTTTTTCTTGAGATAGCCCAAAATTGGAGATGAAGTATTCTAATTCTATTAAGAAAAAGTCACATAAAAAGCAAAATGTCTTTGTGTCAGCATCTTTATGTTTTGCTGCCACAGATATTTTTGCTAAAAGGCTTTTTAATTTTTTTGCATCAATATTGTATTCAGTGCATGAGTAGATTGGTACTTTAGTACCACTTTTTGCCCTGCCAGAGATTAAATTACAAAGTTCTGTCTTAAGAAAAGATCCATTTTTAACAACAATGCATAAAACAAGGCAAAAAAAAAAATCTAAAAGATGTGTTGGTATAATTTGAATGAAATCTCTTTTCTCAGCACAGATTGCTCATCATCAAGCCCTCTTTGGGTAGGACTGCTCTTCGACTTCATAGGCTGCCCTGTGTCTGGAGGGCATGCAGAACCAGACCCAGGATTTTAGGGGTTAATCCTCAGAGCTTCTCTGAAACCTGGCTATGACCTACAATTGTTTGTCTGCTACTGGCAAGTAGCTAAAGTGCAGTAGTGCCAGGCTCCCTTTCAGAGTAATAAAGAAAAAGCCCAGCTGTGCAGATTCAGTTGCTGGCTAAGATAAAGCTATACTTTTTTGTTATAGGTTTTGATTTTCTAGCCCAAAGTTACCTTTTTGGGCTAAGAACTGAAAAGGTGATTAGGTTTAAATAAATTAATCAGGTTCTTGTGCTATAAGGATAATTAAGATCATTAAACACTTAATAGTACATAAACACTGAAAGGAATAAATGTAACAGTGTGAAGAGCTCTTCGGAGAGTCCATAAAATTTCCTATTTCCTTTTCTGAGTAGCCAAATCTCCGTTTACATAAAGGAGAAAGATACACACATACCCATTTGACAAAAATAATTACGGCTGGCAATTCTCTGTCTTGTTCAGCTATGCAGTCATTTCCCTCACAACTATTATTACATAATTAAGCCTCAGAAATCTGTGGTGAGGGAAGTAATGGTCCTCCATTGGTCACTGATTTTCAGTAAGAGGCAGCCACTCACAGGACAAAACATTTACAGTACACCCAGCACTATGTGACAATTTGGGACAAAGGAATAAGAATTCATTATTCAGCTGAACCTCCATGAATAGGAAGAACAGGAGGAGAGGTGATTTGTCTGAGACATCAGTTCCAGGACTCTATTCATACACAACACCCCGTGGGGTATTAGGTGAGCAATATACCATAATTATGACTTCAATTTTTTGAGTCACCAGAGAATTAGCACCTGCAACAGCCCAGTGACTCTTCCACCATTGTGTGGTATTAGTTTAGGCTTGACTTGAAAACAAAGCCAGTACCTTGTATACCACAGCTGCATTTCCAGAGGTGTTTTTTATTGGTAATTCAATTACGGATTGTCAGAAGCTTTGATGATGTGAAGAGGTGACATTATACATAAAAACGATTTTTCACCTTTTGGAGATTTTCCAGCCTATGCCAGGTGCAAATGAAAAGGAGGCCATTACAGCATCTAGAGAGGAATGTGTTTTAGTGAATGCTAACAATGTCCCTTTTTTGACTCAATTATGCTGAAAGAAAAAGACCAGGGGGGAAGGATGTGCCAGGAGCAGCTACCAGTGCTCTTTGCACTGTGAATCCTCTGTGATCATGATCTGTGGTGGGGGGGGGGCTATTTTCATTTTAATAACTGACTCATGTTCTGCAATATGGCTCCCACTGACCTTGTGAGCTTGCAAATGGCTGTACAAGATATAAAGTAGGAGAATTACATTAAAAAATCCCCCTTTTTTGAAATGTTTGCTACACATATGTTTGTCTTCGAAAAGACTCCCTATTCAACCCCTTTTAATATTTTCCGTTTTTCTTTTTAACAGTTTTTTTTTTTTTCTAAAAGACTCTTTACATACTCAGTAGGCTTTTCCCCTTCTCTCCTATTCATGACTCAGTTGTCACAAAAGGTTTTAAATATCTTCAGTCCTCTTCACTTCTGAAGCTATTATCAGTCTCAACTCATAGCATATTGAGAAAAGCAACCCCACTCTTTATCTCCCTCTCCTTGCAGACAGTATTTATGGAAATGTATCTGCTTCACAAGAACAGCTAACAACCTACAATCTCTCCCCTGAAATTAACCTAGAAACTGTCCCAAAAAACCAGATTCCTTTCAGGCAGTGCTAATCTTAAGTGCCTCAAATGCCTGTCTGTCATGCTGACAAGCACTTGACAGAACATTTCTGATATTCAAAATCACACAGGGGCAGGCAACCAGGAATTCTATACCTGACAGAAAATATTGCTTCATGATTGGAAACACAGCCTTTCCTTTTTTAGCCTACGAGGTCTCAAGATATCCGATCTTAAATCTATACCATTATTCTACACTGGAAAGCAACTTTCAGCATGTTCTAGACCTTTATTTATTTTCTAGAAAGATTTGATTTCCTGCTCTTTTTTTTTTTTTTTTCCATGGGGAGGTGCACGGATAGATTTGCTTTACTTCATGGGTTTGAATTTCTAAGGTGTGAAAAGATCCTGAGCTACTTAAAAGGAATCTCTCAAAAACACTTATATCCTTGTATTTTGAGGGAGAGAAAAACTGTATAAAGGGTATGCTGTTGCCATGAAGACATGCTTCTGACACTCTTGCTATGCTCTGTCTAATAAATGACTATGTGAACCCTGAAGTTGTCATGAAATAGCTGTACCCTCATCCTTTCCTTGGTCTGTCTTCAGTTCTCTTTTTCTGCCAGTCTTCCTGACTTCACCTTTCCAGGGGAGAGGCAGGATTTCTCAATTTCACTTTTCATTTTGCTGTGTCTCTCGAAACTGTGCCAGTCCAGGAGTCTGAATGGATTTGCAACTTTTCTTTCAGGGAGTCTGTGAATACTCCACTTCATTAACAATAGAATGGTATTTAAATATTTAAGCTTAAATATGCAAACTTAAATATTTCAAATAAATGGATTTGAAAATGACAATCTATATGCATATCTGTCCTGCCTCAAGCTTTCCTATCCACTAAAAGGAGAGCAACCAAGTTTATTTTCTCTGTAAACGACAGCAATAGCTTGCATCCCAGCCTGCTCAGTCATAAATCTTGTCCTTTGTCAATCAGATCTCTTGATCTTTCCTCTGCTTTTTTTTTCTATGCCTGCTTGGGATTTCAACATTTTAGTTGAGATGCATTTTTCAGACTGGTTATATCATTAGTAGATTCTCCCAGTATCTACTAAGATGAGCACTCAGATGGACATTAACATATTGTAAAGTTTGCTTTCTTTTGAGAGGCTGTCCCCTTATCAAAGATTTGCTGCCTGTTCTGTTTTTCTCTAAAGTCTACTTCTTGAACTCACTTAATTCAAGAGCAATAGCCAAGGCAACATATTGTATTCATAAATTATTACAGAGCAGCTCCACTTTCATCACAGCAGTTATGCGACTTCCCGCGGACCCAACTTCCAGAGCACACTGTCTTATATTTCAAGGAGTCATCATGCCTTTTCCACAGGAGAGAGCTCTGGTGTTCTGGTAACCTATATAACCTGTATTTGTATGTATTAGTTACATTTTGACAATGTTGATACAGCAACACAGGCTTAGCCATACAGAGTGCTGTGAGAAACGTCCTCCCTTGGAAAAGTAAGGCACTGACACTTGTCCTTCGTATCAGCAAAGTGAATAGTCCTCATGATGACACAGTGCCAAACTTTAATTGACTTTTCCTGTTCTGCAAACTTAACATGCTTTTTGCCCTTCCAGAGGACTGAGTCACATGTAACATAAGAGTTATAGTCTACAGTTGTGAGGAAAAAATTTACATAGCAATACCAGAGGCATTCTCCTCTCTGCACCAGTAAAGAGGTTTCCCAGCAACAGCAACATTGTAGAGGTACTATGAGATAAAACATAAAATCACAGCCCTGAGCACCTGCTATCATCAAGCATCCCCTAGCACTCAGCACAAGATTGAAGGTGTTAGTTCCATTTCCCTGACCAGATTCCCCTGTGATATTTTAAAACCCACCTGCAGCTTCACTTTCTCTTAGATTTCTAGCTCTTGGTTTCCTGTATGCTGTTAAAATTTGCCAGTTTCCAGCTGGGGTTAAGGAAAAGGGGAATTGTGGGGGAGATGTTTATTCATCTGGATGAGTAAACAAAAGACACTTTTTGAACTGAAGTTATTATTTGCCTTGGAAATGGGAAATGGCTGTGATCAGCACCTCAATTAGCTCCTATGCCTGATGCCGATGCTTTTTCAGTGACACGCTTGTTTTGTCCTGTTTTACAGTACAGAAAGAAAGGACAAATGATATGAACATTGTAATTATTATGTTTCCAAGGGAAGGTTTCCATTTCAGAGCACGGGCAGTTGCATCGAATAGCTTTGTGCCTACTGCCACATTTTCCTTTGTTTTTGTTAGCTCTGCGGTCTGTTCTGTGCCATGATTTAGCTGTTTTCTGACACCAGACAGCTCACTTTAGACTGGCAAGCCTCAGAAGCTAAATGAAAGTGAACCTCAAGCAAAGGGTTAAACTAAATCTCTATTGGGGTGAATAAGAGAGAAAATTTCCCATCAAAACATGCATTAATATTCCTGTCATATATATTACATTTTATCCATATTTTGGATGGTCTAACACATACTACATGAGCTCAGTCCAAAAGTCACCTCACTGTCTGATTAACACATAAGTCATATTATAACACTTACAGAATTTTCAAGCATATTCTACATATTTGTAGAAATAATGTCATGAACTTTTCAGGTCAAGGAACTATCGCAGTAGAGACTTGTCAAGTATTTATCATGAACTGAAATATATTTCTGATCAGGTGTGGGTGTTCTGTTGTAAGAGAAGTGCTAAATAATAGCGATTGTACATTTAGCAAGTGCAAATACTTGTATGTGCAAACCTAGGTTTTTGCATGCTCAGATAAGGTGGTTTTCAAATTTTGCAGGCACAATTATGGACCTCTGAAATATTTTACATTTTCAGTAGGGGAAGAACTCTATTACTGAGTTCTAAAATACCCTCCTTTTGAATGTTTACTGACTTAAAAAATACAGTCAAATGATTTCAGATGTATAAAGCTTGTAAAATTAATGGAGTATAATAAAACGTTAGTACATATAAAAGTTTATAAAAAGATATAGCAAAATAATTTTAGAACTAGACGATCATGTATATGTTGTGCATTATCATGTTAAAAATTTTAAAAAGGATTACAGTGAAGCCAATCCAAAAAAAACAAAGAGGAGAAAAGGATCGATGAAATGTCTTTGTTTTTGAAACCTAAAGTTTTCTTAATATTGCTCCATAAATGCATCCATAGAAAGAAATTAGGTAAGTAATTGCTTATCCCCTTGGAAAAAATCAACCCAATGAAAACATTTCCTGTTTGCTCAACATTTTCTTCAAAAATATTAAAGTGGTTGTGACTCTTTAAGAAAAATGTATAGTTTTGTCACTTAAAACACAAGAAGTCCAAAGAACTCCTTGTACTGAAAAAGAAATTTTACAGGGGAACTTTCTGACCACTTTATCTGTCTCTAACCAATATACATATCCCTGAGATATGTATATTGCTCTTTAAGGGCTTGCTCAAAGCAAAAAAATCAGGTAAAGTTGCTGATTTATGAACATCTCATAAAGGACTGTGGAGAAAGGAGGTTATTTCCTTGACAGCTCTTTGTAGAATGAAAATGAGTGATGCAGCTATCCTTCACCTTTAGGTTTCATATTACAACTTTTTTAAGGCCAGGAGTCAATGTTGAGCACTGCAGACAAAAAAAAGGGTCAGTTTTCTACTGTTTGAACAGAAGCTCAATATAGACAAAAGATGGTGGGGAAAGATGCTGGGAGGGTGAGGGAAAGGGCCATATCAGCAGAAGTGTGACAATGCTGTCATCTGAAGTTGAGGTCATGGAGTGCAATAAGTGACTGACACCTTACTGAGCATCACCTATGCAGAGTGAAAGTATAAAAAAGCTATGCCGTGCAAAAATACAGTTCCTGTTAAGTAATCTTGCTGTTATCAGTAAGCTGCTTCAATAAAAATAGTTCAGGCTTTTAGGAAAGTAAGCTTTTCAACCTGTTGTAAAATCGCTACAACACATTTTACACCAAACATTTGCCAGATTTGATTTTTCTCAAATTAGCCTGATGTATGAGATATGGCAGAAATCTGGATAAGCAACAACAACTACAACAAAAAATAATTCAGGGTGGGAGCAGGGAATTTACAACCTTTCAAAATTAAAATATTTTAAATTTCTTAATAAAGATATACATAAAGCAACATATTTCTTAACTTAAACTGTGCTAAGCTTTTCCTCAAGGCTTCTGTGATTACACTCAGAGTAACTTGTGAACCAGGCTCTAAAGACAACAGACTGTTTATACTGAGCATATACTCTATCATTTGAGATAGCTAAGAAAACAGTGGGGAAAAAATATCTTCTGCATTATTTCTATTAATCACTGTTAAAGGACTAAATATAATTAATTAGGGCATCATTTTTGAAGTTAGGTGTCCCAATAATTTTGCTGCCTGATTTTTCCTAGATGCAGGGCACCCATCAATCAAGTTTAGACACAGAAGTCATTCACTATCGTTATTAACAGTATCAGAAATAACACAACAAGAGGGGACAAACTGAGCCTTTGGTATTTGACAATGATTAAAATTTAAGAAAAAGAATTTTGAAATACCTTACTACCTATGATGAAACATACAGAATACTCATAGAGAACAATGAAATAGTTAAAAACATGTTGCTCATTGCTGAACACTTATGCTACATTTGATCGTGAAATTGTTAGCTTTTTGGATATTAGGTGCAAAAAAGTGCAAAGAATATTTAGTTAACTATTACAGTACCACATTACAAAAAGTATTTTCTAGGCCACAAAGGCCACTGCTAATATAATTTATATTAAGATAAATGTATACACAAAATAGTTTTTCAATCTCCACATATATATATATCTATCTGTTTCTATATCAACCTTGCAGAATCATGTTGAAAATTAACTAGGCCACAGAATTTCATCATGATAATAATGATGGGAGGAAAAAACCTCACAGAGGAGAGCTTGTTCTCCTATTAAAAAAATCACTCACGCAGAGCAAATGAAGGAATGAAATTCTGCAAGGCCACTCTGTATTTATGGTGATGAAAATACAATCTTAAGCAGGGAGGATCAGTGTTCAGAATTACCAACCCTCTCTGGGAGAAACCATTTCTGCCTAGAGGCCCTGAATAGCAACCTGAAACAGACATTCACAAAGTTGGGCTGGAGCTTTTTCTTTTTTTTTTTTTCCTTTTTTTAAAAAATGTTTTAAATTTGCATGTCTGCTGTGTTTGTAGTCACAGAAGGCAAGGTGTAAAACCTGCCTCCTTTTTTGACTTAGAAACATCTGCAATGTTAAGACCAGCCTCCCTAACTTTCCTGGAGCAGCTAAGACATTTCAAGGCATGATTGACTCAGGGATTAGTTAGTGGAATGGAGGAACTGGATTGTCATAAACATTTTCTGTGTCAACCAAGCTAAACCAACCCAAAATGCTTCTTCAGAAGTTTGTCAAAACTACCTTTTCCCTTCATATCTGGATTAATTCTCAAAATTTCTTTCATTATCTTAAACCAATCTCCCATTGGCATTTTTTTTCATTTAGGACACCTTTTTCCTGTAAAAATGCTGTTTTGGAAAACACTGTCTCCTCAGTTTTCTTTATGTATTGCAAAGATACAAAAAGTGCCACTACCTCAGCTTTTTTCTAGTTACAGTTGAGCTTTCAAAATCTCAGACCAAATTGTGCAGTCTTTGCCATGCTCTTCACAGAAAGAAAAAAAAAAGAAAAAAAGAAGAAACAGCTATCTGATTTATCCAATTGAGGTAAACTGCAGTGTTTAAAAGAGAGAAATTCATAAAATAATATGTAGTTCTCTTCTAGTTTTTAAATCATCTGACTACAGCCAAGACTTTTTTGCATTTGCTGTCACTGTGTATTCTGATAAACAGCTACATTTCAATTTTTCTCTCCATATACTGACGGAAAACATATCTAAATATCTCAAATTCATATTTAGTATATAATTCTAGAGGCATCCAGCTGGCGACCAGAATCTATTCCATGTGTGCTATGCATGCAGTCAAAATAACTTCAAAATAATCTCAATCTGTCACATTAAACCAAGAATCTGAAAAACATTCTGGGTAACTGCAGCATTTGTTCAATTTTCTGAACAGATAAAATACATTAAATCAAATCCTTTACTTCAGAGCATTCTCTCCTAGTTTACACTAGTCTGACTTGTGTAAACATCAAGCAAGGACTGCATGATGCCAGCAACAAAGGGGCTCTTTTGAGGGGCGGGATGCACCTCATCAGGAGACACCTGCATCCCTCCGGAGCTGCATCCACTTCCACCCCCCTCACTACAGAGAAACTGGCTTTCCACAGCGATACCCGTACACGCACTGTCAGTGCCACGCAGAGACATCCCAGACAGCTCTTCGTCGGCCACTGGGCAGCTGAAGCAAACCATCTTCTGGTGCCTGGGGGCACATGCCTGGCTGCTTTGCTGGACAGGAGAACAGGGGCAGCTGGCATTGTGATTGCTGGAAGATTGTAACTGCATAGATCCAGTTCTGATGCCTGTTCCATAAGGGTTGAACTAAAACCCAGCAAAGCCAGTAGGTCCTTGTTGTTGGCTTTGGTGGACTTTTGATCAGCCCTTCCTCCCTGCCCAAGGAATGAGCCAATTTTACACTCAAAACATGACAGCAGTTGGTTTTTTTCATGCAACATTCAATTTGGAATGCTATCTTGCAAAGTCTCTCAGGATTTAGTGCAATTTAGAAGAAATTTATGACATGATATATGTATATATATATATATATATATTATTTGCTCTCCCTCAAAAGAATTAGGCCTTAAAAGCTGCAGTAGTTTTGAATTGCTTAAGGGATTTTTTTTTTTCTTCTGCTTTCCTTGTCTATGCAAAGATACAGGTCATATCAAAACACTGCTTGGACATGACACTGGATACATGCCAGCAATAAAACAGGTGAATGAATTTGCACAAGAAAGGGTTATATTAGACTGGAGTGAACTCCATTCATACATTAAGACATTATTATAAACTGTATAATAAGACTTAGAATAGGAAAAATGTACTTTAATAAAAAAATATGGATACAGTTCATCTGTGGAAGCCGAACCTTCTGTTTATGTAGATGGGAGGGAGCTTTGGACACTGAACACGACGAATCCACTCTTGTTCCTTAGGGTGTAAGCGGAGGTTTTGGTGATGAACAAGATCCCTGGCTATCAAAACTGGTTGCTCGGCCAGGTAGCTGCAAGAAAAGCGTTACGTTTACAAATGTCACCAGATCTGGCTGTGCACCACACTCATTTCAGAGGATGAGAGATTCTCTCAAAAAGGAACTCAAATCACACCCAGACCCTTTCTAGCCTCTGGATCAAAGTCTCTGGCATCCAAATCTCCAGCAGAACTAATAATGGAAAGAAAATTTTTTAAGTGACCTAAAAATGCCTCTGACTTTTTTCACGTAAGTGGGTTTATTTCACCAGTCAGGGGTGGTACCTCTGTCTCCAAACCTAAATAGGTTCTTAAGGATTCCACATGCATCTTTCTGAATCCAAACCTGTGAGCATTTTGTATACAGAACACCAGCAATATGTGACCACAGCAGGCTGAAGCAGGAGTCCAAGTCCAGGGACTTACAATGACCCATGCAAGCTTCCAATAAGTGTCTGTTGAACAGCTCTGGAGGGAGCTGCTGGTATGTTCCTTGAATTTAGCTCAATTTGCTGGCCAATTTCAGATTAGTGTTTTAGCAACAACTGTTCCTGTTTAAGGTTTTTGAATAGAACATGATACTTTTTGAAATTCTTGCAAATGATCTGTAAGTAGATGTAAGTTCCTTATCATAAACTCTAGAAATTTTTAATGTCATGTAATTTTGCAGTGCCATTAGAGCATCATGGAAACTTTTGAAGTGGTCCCTTTAAATAATCAATAAACCCATGCAACTAGATTTAGGTTGTGCTGAGGATCTTGCAGCTGACATTTAGATGCTGCACTGGGCCCCTCAGTTCAGGAAGGATATTGAGGTGCTGGAGAGGGTCCAGAGAAGAGCAATGAGGCTGGTGAAGGGAC